>CM053510.1:70544797-70705788 GCA_028627145.1 Eidolon dupreanum
TCTCTGGAATAATTATTGACATTTGGAACTAGGGTTCCATGGAACACAATTCTGGACACAATGGACTAGCTGATTCTCTGGGTGCCCTGAAAGTCTTGACAGTTTATGATTCTATCATCTAAACTTCTACAGTATCATTTAATATGACCAAAGTCGTGTACAGCGTCTCTAGGTTTCTGTGATATGCATCTATGGTCTATCATTCTCTGATGGGGTAATTAAAGGTTCCTCCTTGGCAGTTACCTGCCAAAGTGGGAGAAGGTTCAAGGTCTACACTCCTGAATCTCAACACTTCTTTCCACTGTTTCCACAGCAGCAACACAGCTGCCATAGGCTCTAATGAGCCAGATGTCAGTTCTGCCTCTGCTGCTTACACCTCTGGAGCTTAGACAAGTCACTAAAGTCCTCCAAGCCTCAGTGTGGTATGCAGAATTCTAAGACAGCTTCCAAGAGGCCCATGGCAGGTGCTTGCACCCTGTACAATTCTCTCCCCTAGAGCAGAGGATCTCTCTCACGCTATTAGGTTACTAATCAGTTGACTTTGAGTTCATTGAAAGGGAACTTATCTTGGGTGGGCCTGATCTGTGAGCTGCCTTCTAGAATAAGGCCAGGAACTCACTTCCACTTTTTTGCTTGTCTTTTCTCAGTTTTTTTTTAGGACTCTTCCTGAATATACCTTGGTATTAAGGTGGGCTGAGTGGGATCAAGCCTTAACCAATCATATGAAGGAAGAAACCTCTCAAGAATAGATTAATGGGTTTGACCATCTAAAAGTAAAAAGGTCCTATGAAGCAAGTTTATAGCCACCAGAAGGACAGTAGTCAAGTTCATTGACAGTCAACCAAATACGCATTCATTTAGTAACAAGCACTTATTGTATACCAATCATGTAATGGTCCTGATAGGTGCTGGGGAAAAGACAGCATCTTTGCACTTAGAGTTCTCAGTGTGTGAACTCTGGGTAGTGACAATAATATTTCCACCAGGGACCCAGGCTGGGATTGCAATTCTACAGACCTATTTGGCTGTGAGCATCAAAGGAGAGAAGATGACTATATTTCATTGGTGTGACCATCAGATGTCCAGTTATAAGGTTTTCAAGAAGTTCTATTACCAAAGCTGCCCCCTAATTCTAAGGCAATGGCTGCCCAATTAGGGGAAAAAGACAGTCTGAATGGGGAGACAAAGTACTGAATCAGGCCTACCTGATGATCCACAGAGGAGGATAGTTAGCAGGAGAAAAACACTGAGAACAGTACTGTGTGTAAGCACTCACTGTTTCCTACCACTCTCACCCCTGGTAAAACAAAACAAAACAAAACAAAAACAAAAACAAACAAACAAACAAACAAACAAAAAACATAAAAAGGAGGTTTGTAAAGAAGATTCCAAGAGTCATACTGGCAAATTCATTCAAGTACAAGGCGACTACTATATACCTGAATATTGTTTTAGATGTTGGGCATACATCAGATGATGGACAATGATTCTTCCTTTAGAGGGCTTACATTCTAGCAGAAATAGGCAAACAAAGCAATAGATATGATTTTTTAAGTAAATAAGTCAATATGTTAAAAGGTAAGAGGGGTTGCAGATGCAGGAAGGTGTTGCAATTTTAAGTAAGTAGTCAGTGTGATCTCATTGTAAAGGTGAGATCTGAACAAAGACTTGAAGAAAATGGGAGAATAAGCCAAGTAAATATCTGGAAAAGGAGTTTTTCAGACAAAGAAATAGAGAGAGCAAAGACCCTAGGGCAGGACTTTGAGAGCAATAAAGAGGTCAGTGTTGTCAGAGTAAGATCCATTAGATGAGAGTTGTAGAATGTAAGGTAAGGGGGTCACTGTTGGGACTTCAACTATAATTCTAAGAGGAGTAGGGAGCCATGACAGGGTTTTGAGCAGAGGAGTGCCACTATCTTTCTTAGCCTCTAAAAAGATCATTCTGGTTTATATATTGGGAACAGGGAGAAGAGTGAATCACTGAGACCTTTTAAGAGGATACTGAAGTGACTCAAATGTGAGATGAAGGTGACTCCAACCAGAGTTGGAGCAATACAGATGTGAGAATTGGTCAGATTTCATACATATTTTGAAAGTTGAGCCAAAAGTAGAGTATTTCCTAGCAGAATTTTTGGCCTAAGCAACAGGAAGGTTTGAGTTGTCATCAACTGAGATAGAGAAGACTGCAGAAAGAGCAGATTTCAAATAGGGGGTTGTGAGGTCAGGAGTTCCATTTGGGACAGGTTGAGTCTCAGGATGCTATCAGAATTCAAGCAAATGCAGGGAAGTTTTGCATGTCTAAATAGATCAGAGTAATATCTATTGGATATTCATGTTTCAAGTTCAGGAAAGAGGTATATATTGGAGTCATCAAAATATAGCTGACACTTCAAGTCACAAGACTAGATGATGTCACCAAGGGAATAGGGATATCAAGAAGAGGACCAAGGAGTGAGCCCTGGGCTCATAGTAAGTCCAACATTAGGTGACACAGGAGAAGAGATGAGAAAGCAAAGAAGGTAGAAAAGAATTATCAGTGAGATAGGACAAAAACTAAAAGACTATCATCTGAGAAGACAAGGAGAGGGTATGACCACCTAAATCAAACTGTTGTTGATAGGTCAAGCAAGATGCAGACTGAACACTGTTCACTGGATTTCACAGTACATAGGTCCTTGTTGGCCTTGATAAGTTTCAGTGCAATAGTGGTTGAAGAGCCTTACTGGCTGGTGCCAACTCTTTTGAGGAGTTTTGATGCAATCAGGAGCAAAGATATGGGCAGTAACTTAAAAGAAAGATGGGATCAGAGAGGATGTTCTTAAGATCAGAGAAGAGAATATTATGTGCATATGGGAATGGCCCAGTACAGAGATAAAAACTGATGATATATAAGAGAAGGAATAATTGCCGTAAGGGAAAGAGAGGGATTGTGTGCATATACAAGTAAAAGAGTTGGTTATAGACAGGAACATGGACAGTTTGTTCATGGGAGTATGCAGGAAGGGCAGAGTATTAGTGAGCAGATGCTGGTAGGTGGGTGGAGGCAGCAGTAGAAGTTTGTGTAAGACCTCTTTTAATTGCTTTCTACTTCATTAAGAGAATTGAAGCAAAGTCACCAGTGAAGAATGAGGATAAGAGAGGTACCAAAGGAGAAACTTTAAGGCATGCTGTCATAATGATATGGTGTTATGACACACAGTATTTATTGAGCTTTTGCTTCATGCCATGTACTAAGCTCTTGACATGTGTCTTTAAAACAACCCTCAGAGTTTAGTTATTATATACCTTTAAAATTGGAGAAACAAGTCTCAGGATGATTAAGCAAATTGCCCTTAGTCACCTGGCTGATATGTGTGAGAGCCAGGATTCAAACCTCAACCTGACATGCTGCAAAGACTTTGCTCTTAACCCAAGGTGAGAGTGTGTCAGCACCAAGCTGATTGAGAAGGGAAGGTTTCAGTGGTGAAACGCCCAGTTGAAAGAATGCACAAGGGGCCAACATGAGAATAAAACGGCAGTCACCAATTTTATTGAGAGCAGCATGCTTCTGTTGCGGGGAGCACACTTCTACTTCTGCTCCCCAGGGGACCACATGGGCTCCACACATATCAGAATACAATAGTGGCATTCAGTCACACGTGCATGATACAATAAGCTGAAGAATGTTTACATATTTTAGGTGCAGGTGCCCTACCACACTAATGTAACATGCTAAATCCAGGGTCCTGTTCCTAGCTGTGAGCCTGGATCACAGCTAGATGTGGGACCCGCCAGGCCTGGGACCCACATTCTACTCCTACAGGGTTGCGGTGCAGGATCTGGCTCAGAGGACACTACCTTGGGCTCACAATCCACTTGCCATTCCTGGAGTGGCTTAGCCCCGTGGGGTATCACCTCTGGGGTACTCTTTACCCACTCTTTCTCTGGGTTCTGCTCAGCACACCAGGGGCATTGTGACATGGCAACTTGCGCTTGTGCCCAGGTCAACAATAGCCCCATAATTTCGCTACCTGTTCCATGGTACAAGCCATCTGTATACCAGGCATCTTCAGGGATAGGAGCCCAACCCTCTACAGAGGGACTCAGTATGTCTCCCATCTCAGCAGGCTCTGCCAGGAACTGTGCTTGAAACTGCACTGGCCCCAATAGGGAGTGCAGTTTACCTGACAGGGGGCTTGCAGAGAACTGTGCCTGCTGCTCCAGGTATGCCCCTCCCACTTGGAAAGTATGGGGTTCTGCAGTTCCCATATGGGGAGTATTCCCCAAAACAGCAGCCACCCCTACATGGGGTATGTGAACTGTACAGTTATGGGATTAGGGCCAGTGATGGCCTCACTGGCCAAAAGGGCTGCTTATATGGCAGCCAGTTGCTTCTCTAGCATTTCTGCACTTTTCTACATTTGGGACCAGAAGCCTATTGTCACCTTCTGGGAACTGTGCTTCTGCCACAAGCCCAATCCAAATGCTGTATTATCCACCTGCACTGTAAGCAGTAATGGGAGGGCTGGATCTACTACACACAGAGTTTGGACTTGTGCTACAGCTTGCTTTCTAGCTTTAAAGATTTCTTCTATCTCAGAGGTTCAATCCCACTAGGCACCCCACAGCACTAGACAGTACAGGGGTTGCATCAATGAGACCAAATGAGGACTAAACATTCTCCAAAATCCCAGCAGTCCCAAATAGGTTTGGAGCTGCTTCACGGTTTCGGGTCGGGGATATGCCTGTAACTTATTAATCACCGCCTCTAGCATTGTTTTTGTCTTACCTGTTCAGACAACTCTCAAGAATTTAACAGAGAACCCAGGTCCCTGGACCTTGTCCTCGTTGACTTCTCAACCCCAGTCGGCAAGAGTTTCTCACAGGCTGGTCACCACTGCTTCTAGTTCTGTAAGAGAATCAGAGGTGAGCATTGTGTTATCAATATAATGATACAAGTGCACTGTGGGCAGTCATTTCCACGTGGTTAAATCTTGAGCCACGAGACCATGGCACAGGGTAGGGCTGTGCAAATAGCCCTGGGGAAGGACAAGGAATGTCCACTGTTGCCCTTCCCAGGTGAAGGCAAACTGTTCTTGACTTTCTGGGGCTATGGCAATAGGGAAAAGGACATTTGCCAAGTCCACTACATAATGATATTGTCCAAGTTCATGTGACAACCGGTCCATAATGTATGTTCGGCATGGCAACATGCAGGGACAGCGTAACTTTATTCAGCTCCTGCGGCCTCAGGTCAACCAGCTCCCCTGGCAACCGGATGCCCCAGCCGAATCCCTAATCAGGGAGATAGTTGGCCAACCTCACCTCACAGGTTGTGACTTTCCTGGGAATAAGAGTGAATTGCTGGTCAGTGCGCAGCTGATTCCACAGCACCAGCAGCGCTTCATTAGGTTGCAGCTCAGTCTTTTCTGCAGCAACCCCTGCCATGAGGAGATCAACCCACATTTGTCTGCCGCTCAAGGCTGAATGGGCTGGGGGCTGCTGGCTCCCGCTTTTCGGCCATGGCTCCCTCCATGCACTGGCCAGACTGAAAGTATGGCAGGCAATAGGGCGCGCATTTGGGTGGAATGCTTCCTGCCGTTCACTTCCACATCGTGCAACCTAGCCATAGCGGACGTCACCTCATGGATCCTCCTATCTACGTAAGGGGCCAGCAGTGCCTCCATGGCACCAAAAGTACCAGCCGGGCCTGAAGTCAAAATCAAGTCCTTCATACAGGTTCTAAATACCTCTTCATCAGGGCTTGTATACTGGTTGCAAAACATCATCTGTCACATGCCCATTTCCAGAATCTGAACCAGATCTAAGTATGTGGTCCATCTGCTCACTGTCTCTGGCAGCTCCCCCAGGTTAGCCAACACTGTCCATGCAGTTAATTATGGAGTGATTGTTTGCTCCCTATGCCGGTAGGCACCACATTCTGAAGGCACTGCCTGAGGGGTGGTATCACCATTATGGAGGTCAGCTGAGCCATCTCTTCCAGAAATAATTCAGTCCCTTCGGCCTGTCATCTCATAGCTGCAGCGGCCACCCCAGAACCACCTACCCGGCTCTCTGCCGTACCTGTTTCATCAGGTCCCGGAGTTCAGTGGGGGTGTACTGGATCAAGGTGGTTTGCGTTTTAGCATGGGCGGTACCGCCAGCTTGCCCCCCTGGGGCCAGTGGCTGTTCCACTTCGACCTACTGCTGTATTACCTGCCGTGCCTGCCACAGTATTGCTGGTAGGCTCCCAGACAGGGCCGATGGCAGCGACTCGCCAGGGCCCTGCAGCATGCATTCCGCTGCCACCAGCCACCTTTCCAGGTCTTCTTCCTGGCATTGTAGCTGCTGCACACGCTGAGCCTGATCCTGAACCTCCAAGCTGGCCTTCCACAGCACTACCAGCAATATCCAGGCCACCTGACCCTCTGCCTCCCAGTGAGCAGTAGGGACATTCGGCTCCAACATCTCCAGGGCTTTCCAGATGTCCTCTGGATGCAGTTTCACTCTGTCCCAATCTTCTGGGGGCATCCACATAGCCAGATACATGGCCACGGGATACCACTGGAAGGCGAGGGACCACATGTCCTTCACCCAGGTCTCCTCCAACCCGGGGACCCGCAGGAGCACTGGCGTCTGTACACGCCTCATCTTGCCGACTACACCAAGTGTCAGCATCAAGCTGATTGAGAAGGGAAGGTTTCTGCGGTGAGACGCCCAGTTGGAAGAATGCACAAGGGGCCGACATGAGAATGAAATAGCAGGCACCAACTTTATTACGGGGAGTGCGGTTCTATTGTGGGGAGCACACTTCTACTTCAGCTCCCCAGGGCACTGCATGGGCTCCACACATATCAGAGTACAACAGTGGCATTCAGCCCACATGCATGATACAATAAGCTGAATTATGTTTACATATTTCAGGCGCAGGTGCCCTACTTCACTAATGTGACATTCTAAATCCAAGGTCCTGTTCCTAGCTGTGAGCCTGGATTATAGCCAGACATGGGAACAACCAGGCCTAGGACTCACAGTGGAAGGAAGAAGCAGGGGGTGGCATGTGGAGGGGAGAAGCGCACTTTCCCTATCTCAAGACAGTGATGAGCTGAGAGGAAAAAGCTGGGTTGGTTGCCTCAAAGACCCATGAACAAATGAATTCGTCAAGTTGTTCCCCAGATATTGCCACACCTTCCAGGCCCCCTTTCTGGCCTCTTACTACACTGTGCACATATATTTATTTTTTATTTATTTTAATTTTATTTTTTAATTATTTTAATGTTATTTTTCAATTATAGTTGGTGTACAATATTATCACATATTTACTAAAGAAAGCACTTTTTATGGTCTATTAGACTCCACAATAATGCACCTCAGGCTTCCCTCCACTACAATAGCCAGATTCAGGACACCTGAGAAACATGGGTATTTCTGCATTACTTTTCTATTGCTGCTGTAACAAATTACTACAAACTTAGTAGCCTGAAACCACACAAATTTGTTATCTTACAGTTCTACAGGTCAGAAGTCTGAGATTGGTCTCATTGGCTAAGATCAAGGTGTTGGCAGGGCTGCATTCCCTTCTAGAGACTTTAGAAAAAAATCCTTTTCCTTGCCTTTTCCAGATACTAGAAGCTACCTGCATTTCTTGGCCTCATCTTCAGAGCCAGCAATTGAGGCTTTGTCCTTTTCGCATGGAATCATTCTAATCTGCTCTTCTGCCACCCTCTTCCAGGCGCCTGTGATCACGTTGGGCCCACATGGATAATTCAGGTTAGCTGATTAATTCTATCTGCAACCTTCGTCATTCCCCTTCGTCATAATCACAGGTTCCAAGGATTGCAACATGGACTTGGGATGGAGTATCAGTGTGTCTACCACAGTGGGTCTAAATTACTAGCTCATAGTCTGCACAAGCCACATCTCTGGAACTAGCTGAACAGATCCTTACTGTCATCATTCATTTATTCATTCATTCAGGAATCTGACTTTTAGGAAATAGCCCTGGTCCGGGAGTTATTCTCCTTCCTCCCCTGCAATGTTTATTTTATTAGTGAATGTGTCCATTTGCCCAGAAACCCTGCAGAAAATCTGAAATGAAAAACTGCTTTGCATCTAATTCAATACCACTTCTGCTCTGGGAGGGGAGGGTATAAGCAAGAGATTCCCCCATTTCCCAAGCATCTATTCTCCACTTCTTCCTTCCCAGGATGTAGTAGATATATGAAGTGAGCCCTGGTGGGTTGTGGGATTTTTCCAGACAAACTCTGTTAGCAGGGCTATTTAAATGATTCTAATTACTCCAGAAACACCCCATTAAATCTCCCAGTGAGGGATGCTGAGGAAAAAAGAGAGCAGAAATTGAGGAGGGGCTAAGAAAGAGAAACAGCAACCAGCCATTGGCTCCTGCAGCCTCTTCTGTCACTTGCTTAAAACAAGGAGGCAAGAGAGGGAGCCAAGGGCAAGAGAGAAAATAAACAGATAATGTCAGGTCCTGCCATTAGAAATGCAAAATTCATTAGAAAAACATTGATTGCAAAGAATTGATTTGGTAGTGATTTGATTGTCAGGCCTACAATACATCCAAGGAAAATTTTCATTATGATTCAGAATTCGTTAAAAAGAAGATAAGACAGGAAGGCAGTAGAGCAAGGACGTGCTGTTGCAGTGTCTGTTCTTTGAAACCCGAGCCTGGCCTGGGAGCTGCTCCTGAAGAAAACCACATCTATTGTTATGGGGGAACTGGTGATTTTCCTGTCACTTTCCTGGGACCTATAATCTGTGTATTCTACAGGAAGGCACAAACCCGTGGACCATAACCCCATTTCATGGACTCAGTGGGACCGTTTCCTTGATGTAGCCACCTCCCAGTTAAAGGAGACCACGCTCTAGCTTGGACATCCCTTTACTGTCCCTCCCTTTCTCTCCCATCCCCTGCAGTGAGTTTACAGAGTATGGGGCCAGATAAGAGTAGGGGCTTCAGGTAACAAGTATGCCGTGGCCACATGGCCCCCTGGTTCAGCTTCCCATTCCTCAGAGTTTTGCCAGAGCCTCCCTTGACCCGTCCCATCTCACACTTGCTTATGGTCCCAAGGCCTTGCCCTCTTCTGACTCATTCTACTTCTACCTTCCCACTCCTTTAGGTCCCTGCAAAAGCCAGGTCCCTTCTGTTTGGGACCCTCATATTCCTTTTAGATTCTGGTCTTGACTTTAGCTTCCTCACCAACTTAGATTCTCTAGGAAAATCTTGACTTCTCTGTCCCACCTTCCCAGCCCCCAGTAACAGCCAGGCTCTTGCACTGATTTTAGTAAAACCACTTAGACATATCCTATTTTGTTTGTTTGTTTATTGTTTGTTTATTATTTGTTCTAGCAGGTTCTATATCCCTGCACATCAGCTCTGCCATCTTCCATCTTTCTGCGTCTGTCTCTGTTCTTGCCTGTTTGTACCTGGTACTCTTTGTTTCCTCTCTTCTCTCTTTTACCACTAGCTTTTCTCATCTATATTCTTTTAATCTCCTGGATAACTAGTTAAGTACAGGATCTTCTACACCATTTAGCTAGAATGTCTTCTTGCTTTGCAAATTTCTTGACTTCCTATCCTAGATTCTTATCTATAGAATGAGTGTAATAATAACAACATGCCTATCTACCTAGTAGGAGCAAATATAATCATACATTGTGTGAGTCCTTTGCAAACTGAAGAGGTTACTTAAATATGAATTGTTTTGTTTCTCAAATTCAGAGATTCACAATGTACATAATTTGCATTTTGAAGGCAGTCCTCAATGATTAGTATTAAATATTTAAGAAATTCTTTTGGCCAGTGATTTCAACACTAGATTTTAAAAAAATATATAGTGATTTCACTGGTCTAGGTTAAGATTCAGGCAAAATACCCTTGAAAAGCTTCTGGGTAATGAAAATTTGCAGCCAGGAATGAGAGCCAATGACATACATGTACTTTACATTTACATTTCTATAGAGCCATCACCTACCTACCTCACACCTGCTCCAGAACTGAACTCCTCTCCTCCACCTACTTTCTTGCTTACACTCCATTCTCATTTTCCTATCCAAAGTAGATCTGTGGAAAGAGATTTGTAAGAGGGAAAAAGAGTCCTAGAATTTGAAAACCTGACAAGAGACCTGAAGAATAATAATTTCCCCTTTTTAGTGTTTCATCTCCCAGAGGGTGCTCACAGAGTGACCAGTAAGCTCTCTTCCTCCTTCTAAAAGAAACACAGCTTCAGTAAGATGCCGAACTGCACCCCTGCTTCTGTTTCCTCTTTTAGATGCCTTACTTGCCTCAACCTAGCACTGGCTTTGACTCTTTCTAACATCCAAATCTGATCCCAGTGTTGATTTTACTCATCCATCCATGTCTCAGCCCTGACCCCTGTTCACAAGTAATTTAATCTATTTCATCAAATCTAAGATGCATCAGTTCTAAAATGTACCATCACTGTATATATCACAAAGAAAGAAAAGCATACTGTCAAATAAGCTATGATGCGCTATCCATGGTAAGATCCATTCTCATTTCAAAGATGTTACAATGTGAACAAATGTAGAATTAATATAATACAAACCTTCAGCTGTTGACTCCACATCTCATCCCCCATCATGGATTTGGTGTTCTTCTGCTCATCCTCTGAGGCTGATGCCTCTAGTTTCATCTCACTCTGAAATTCCCAACCCCCTCTAGCTCTTGACTAGGAAGCAGTCCTGCTCTCCACCCCTCAGCCATCTCCATGAGAAAGAGCTGGTGTCTGAAAGCCACAGGACCAGAGAGGCCAAGGTGACAGGGGAGACCTTCGCTGTGGCAGCCTTTGCTCCACCAAGATGAGCAAACAGGCCTCACAGCATTCAAGCAGTATTTACTGGCACACACAAGCTCTGGGATAAATTCTGGGGATGCAATAATAACCAAGATTGCTCCCTGACCTCAAGCATCTTAGCTCAGTCTAGACAGCAGCCCTCTCTGAAACATTTGAAGTACTCTGTGGTGGGATGTGATCTAAATGGGAGGAAGTTTCTAAGTACTGTATGTTAGAGGCTGGGGTGACAGTCAGGGAAGGCTTCACAGAGGAAGTGATAATAAGCTACGTCTGGATGGATTAGAAAGAAATTAAGAAGCCAAGAAGAGGGAAAGGTATTCCAGACAGAGGGAAAAGCATGAACAAAGAACCCAGGTATAAAAGGTCAAAGCATATTGAGGAGCTGCCTTGGTTCCAGGTAGGCTATTGTGAGGGGATATATGGAGGAAGGAGGAGAGGGTTCAAGGGATAAAATGGAACCTGGTTGTGAAAATCCTGAATGGCAGGTTAAAGAGTTAAGCTTTTGGCCTTAGCAACAGGGAGTCATGGAAGGTGTTTGAGCAAGAGTGTGGAGTGCTTTCTGTGCATACTTGCATCATGCTTATTGGTTAAGGACTTCTGCCAAATGAGCAGATCTCAGTGATCTTCGACCTCTGGTCACCTCACACTACCACATTGTATCATAGACTCTGTCTCTGCCTCTGGCAAAGCTGAAATTCAGAGTTTGGGATAGATGCCAACTCAGAGAGCCTAGCTTGGGATAAACCCTCAGAAGCATTTATGAGATCATTAGTGCTGACCCAGATTATAGCAATAGAACCTACCCCCTGCAGCTCAGGGGAGCTGCAGTGGGTAAAACTCTCAACAGGACCATTTAGAAAGGAAGACGAAGGGCTCCTGAGTTAGGAGAGGATTTGAGGAGAGAAAACCTACTGTGGGCTCCTGGTCACCAAATGCCATATTGATCAGTCTTCCAAGGGGCAAAGCAATTGACCCCAAGGACCAAGGTGTGAGAGGAGAGCTGGTTCTACCCACAATTCTAAATCATGATTCTCAGGCATGATTCTGAGTAAAAATCAGTAATCCTTCTGAAGAGTGAGATTTGCTCAAAGGACAGCCAGAATTGCTGTAATGAGTACATCCATTAATTTTATTATACAGTACAGGAATAGTCACCATGACAACTCAGGCTTTCCCACTGGGGTTAGGCTGCTCCAAGTGATCAAAAGGGACCCTAATCTATGGTTTCCTGTGATTTAGAGAGAATTTCAGAGAGAAGAAATTTGGGAGGTTTTTCTTAAGGGTCATTTCCTGGAAGGAAGACACAGTATACTAATTAAGGTAACATTAGTTGCTATAACAAATAAACATCTCAGTGGTTTAACCCAAAAGAAGTTTTATTTCTTCTTATCATGGGGAAGTGTTCTGCTTTACAGAGTCATTCAAGAACCCAGACTGATAAAAAACTTTGCCACCATAAACATGTGTTTATCACATGGTCACCCTGGGTACTCACATCCAGCCAACGAAGGAAGACTGAGAGAATATATTATTATGAATAAGGCCTGGTACTGGCATGTATCAGTCACTTTCACTAGTATTCCATGCTCAGAACTCAGTCACGTGGCCCATGTAGATGCAACAGATGGCAGAAATGTGATCCCTGTCTGCACAAGGACTTTCCATGACAGTTCCACACTGTGAAAGGAAAATATGATTATTTAGTGAACTACTAGCCATCTGCCCCAGGAAGCTTGGTATGAATAGAAGAGCGAGCACTGGACAAGGAGTCCAGGAGTAATTGTGTGATCTATAAGTCCCTTTTCCTCCCTTGGCCTTGGCATCTTCATCCCTAAAATGGGAGAGTTGGACTTAATGGTTTCCAGCAGGCTTTGACCATGATGCTGAAGTTTAAGCACTCTGGGAAAAGAGTATTAGTTACCTGAGCCCATGGGAAGCTCTGCTCAGTGAACTGCCCTCCTGGGCATGGAGTCACACTGCTCTGAGAAGACTGTACCACTCTCAACCTGACATCACACAAATGGGACCCAAGAGAGGCTAGAAATTGAACGGTCCCAACAGGAAAGGAAGCATGAAAGGTTACATTATTTGAGCCCACATGGGGGTCCAAGTGACCTTTCCTTGAGTGGAAAGACGCAAGCTACTGATTGAGAGACCAATGAAGTAGACAGCACCAGGAGCTGGAAGTCCCCTGGGACCACAAGGATAGAGCAGAAGGGCTCATGCTGCCTGAGTCACAAAGATGAGCACTCCATGTGTAGGTGGGAACTGCTGGAGCTATAGGAAAACAAACACACAACCCATCTGTTACACACAGCATTTACATAGATGGATACCAAGGTCAGGTACACACCAGAAACGCACAAGCATAGATGTGCATGCATATGCAGCTGCACATAAATGGATACACATGGGCCAGATAAAGATAGACTTGTACACACATTTCCAGCCATCCATGAATGGGTAGACACACTCAGATATGCACAGAGGCACATTTGGACATTATACCAGGACTCACAGGAGATACATCATTAGGTGCACGTAGGTGGATACATAAGCTCATTTCCACACAGAATTCACATGGATACGTTCTGAGTGTTCACATGGATATCCTCATAGTTTCCCACAGATGGACACATACCTAGGAACATATCCACAGGAGCACACAAATGCAGCTACCCATAAATGGCTAATACCACAGTACATATACCCATACATGGCTAACACTACAGTACATATACACATATACATAGAGGCCACACAGATGAGTATCTCACAGTTAACCATCTAACCTCAGAGCTGCACACACACAGGAGGCTGGGAGCTTGTCTTAAACCCTGGTCAGATGTATTGGCCTTAGACAAATCATTTCTCTCTTTGGGCTTCAGAAACCTCAACAGTAATATGGTGGCTGGACTAGGAGATCTCTAAACTCCCAGATAGATATTCATAATTCAGTTAGAAAGCATGACTCCTGTCTACAGAGTGCTTCCAATCTAATGAGAAATGGGCAAGCACAGTCCAGAAATAATAGGGAGGCCCAAATAGCTACCATTTATGACTCATGATAACATCTATACAAATAGGGTTTGAGGAGATAAAATAAAGGTGGCACCAGAGCTTCCTTTAAAGAAGATATGGCTTCCTCAACTGGACAATTCAGCAGTGAACCACTTGGCCTCCAGCCCTTCCAGTGGTGGCATTCTAGGGAAGCCTGCACAGGGCTGACTTGAAGGGGGGATTCAGGAAGCAGAAGGTGGCTGGGGGCTTTCTCCCAGGGCTTGGGACCACTGAAGACAAATCTGTCCAGGGGTCCTTCAGAAGGCGAGAACCAACACCAAGAGGCCCAGGCTAACAACCAGTTATGAGCTGGAAACAATGACCATAGTGATGAGTTAGATGCCAGTCTCTGCCTACACTCAGCCCACAGCAGCCCTCTGGCTTAAGGAATTCCATAAAGTGGCCCCTGAGTAGATCTGTGAGCTCTGTCTTCCTCCGTCAAGTGGTTTGTGGCTCTCTGCAGGACAATGCTGGCAAAGATCCAGGAGGTGAAGGTTCTATAGTATGGGTGCCTCAATACGAATGTGACTACATGTGAAGACCTGTGCATACCTACATAAGCATGTGTGTGCATGAGGCTGTTTATTGGGTCTCTGTGAATGTGCCTAATGCCACCTTTACCACACAGATGTAAATGCTTGAGTGCGTCCTCGCCCATCTGAATCTGCTTGTGTAATGCACACTTTAATATGCAAATCATTTGTGGGTAAGTGTGTTTGTATATGTTTTTACCCATTCACCATATTCCTGGGTACCTGGGTGTATTCATCTTAAAGGGAAAACCATTTCCTATGTTCCTGCCCTGGCTTATACAATGAGAAGTTCTGCCCTCCAGGAAATAGTGGAGAGAAATCTTCTGCTTTCTCTCCACAGCCACCCTCTTTCTTGACCCACTTCTCTCCTTATGAAATTGATAAGATTGGGAAAAGACTGGGATGTGGTGCCTGCATGGCCGGGGTCAGTGTAGAAAACATACATCCTCCCTTCCTCTATACATTAATCTGGCCAAGGTAGGCTCTGCCCAGAAGCAGGGAGGCCTTGGGTGTCTGGGTTTTTGGCTGATGACTCTGAGCAACCTCAACACAGGGACAAAGTGTGGAAAGCCCATGTGGGCCTTAATTCTTTAAATCAACATTGCTGACAACAAAGCTAGTATCTTGACAAACCTAATGTGCTGTCAATGTAAAGCACTCCAATTTCAGAAATGTGAAAATGTGTGTGTCTTAAAAAGGAGATGAAAGACAAAAAAATTTGGTCACTATCTGCCTCTCGTGTCTATTTTTCAATAAGTTCAGAAATTGGTAGGAAGAAGGATGCAATTAATTATCACCCTCAGATCTCTAGACATTTACACATACCTGTACACGGGGTATCTGTCTGTTGGCAACTGTTATAGCTGGGCTGTGGAATCTGCCAGCCTATGGGTTACTGATCATGTCCACTGAGCACTGAGGACCTGCATTTATACATGTGAATCACTGAGCATGTGACACCTGCATATACAGGCATTTTTATGTGGGTGTGAACGATGTTGTGGGTGCCCTGTTTGTACTTGCTGTCTTTGTGTGTGAATGTGAATCACAGATAACCCCACAGCCAGACACCCCACCCATCATCCTGAGAGGGCCACCAGCTGTAAATCAAGAGAGACAAGAGAACAACAGTGTCTCTTTCTTGCTCCTCCACTCTCCTTGTGCTACCTTCTCCTTCTCCAGGAGGAGGTCACCCAGAAGCCCCTCCAGAGACATACCCCACCTTGCCTGTCTGGGAACAACAGGCGCAAAGCAATCTAGCAATTAGTAATAATTGTGTCTCTCTGACAAGCCATTATTTCGCCAGGACAGAAAAGAAGCTCAGGTGGTGACGAGGGCTAGGAATAAGGTGGATGGGAAATTGCTCCTTCTGGTCTCTAGACCAGTAGGTGTTAGGGACTCCTCTAAGGCAGGCCCTTGACCTCTTCTCCATCCCTTCTCCCTGCCCTCCTCTCTTGCTCTTTCTCTCCTTTGTCCTTGAGGGCCCAGGCAGGCCTCATTTCCTATCTTGCAAGGGAGTAAAATGGGTCTACACAAAGGAACCCAGATCCAGCCCATGGCTCAAGGCAAGAGCACAGGAATGGCTGACAGGAAAGACCTGGATTTGCCAGTCCTCTGCCCCTGGACTCAACAGGACACATATTTTGCAGAACTGAGCAAATGTAGAGCTGCCTTAGAAAATTAGCTTCTAGAGGAGAGACCTCAGCATCTAGCTCAGCACTGGGTCTCATAGACATTTCCTAAAGACAGATGATTCTTAATCCTTCTAGTGTTCATGGAGGCTTCTTGGGTATAAGAAATGTTGACAATGGGACACAAGGTCCAGAAGACATGGTCCCTTCCCACTTCCCTTGAGGAGCCTAACCCAACAGGAAGGAAAAGAAATCTCCACAAATGACTTTTGAAAAGAGTGCAGTGATAAAATGCCATGAGAGAGAGACCAGAAAATGCCATGGAGATGAGAGACCACTGCCACCTAGGGAACCAAGAATTGCTTCCGGGAGAGAAAATATATGGACTGAACCATTCAGCATTGAGAAATGAGGATTCCAAGAAGAGCAGATGGATACAAACTCACTTTGGGTCCAGGACATTATGAAAATGAAAGAGGAGGAGAAGAACGAGGAGGAAGAGGTAAACATCAGTGACGACATCAAAAATTTCTCATCACTTTCTAGCATCTTCTGCTGAGCCCAGATGTAGCCACTATCCTCATTGTTGCCTGACCAAGCCCAAGCCTCTTTACCTCCCCACACTCATTACTTGGAATTGCTAAAACATAGAGGTGACCCAGTCTGCCCTCCACAATAGCCAGCCATTGCAATATGGAAGGAGAGAGGTCTTTGGTCCTGACTCAGTTATAGGGAAGGGTGAGAATAGATGAGAAGATAATGAAAAAAAAAAAGATAAAAAAGATAAAACTTTGAATCTGTATAATACAGCTTTCAAAGCACTTTTATATACATTATCTTATGTTGGCAAAAAAAAAAAAAAAAAAAAAAGGTGATACCAACCACATTGCAAAGATGATAACCAGACTCAGAGAGGTGGGGGAGAGTAGCTAAGATCACTCAGCTGTTCTTGGCTCTATTTGCTGCCGCACCGTAGTGCCTGGAAGAGCACAGGTGGACCCACTCTGAGCCCATTTGAAAGACGCAGGTGAATGCCCTGAGGATTAATTTCTTTATAGTGTACTTTTCTAGCAGTTACCCAGAAGGATGGGAGGGGCCAGATGTCCAGCAAAGTCATGGCCCAAGAGCCCTTGCTCCAAGCCCATTGTGTTTAATGCCACCTGGAGCCATACCTCTCTCTGTCAGCAAAACTTCCACATTCCTAAGAATGTGGCCCTGGCACTGTATCAAGCTGTGTGCCCACTGGGAATACAGCCACCCCAGGGATACTCCTCAAAAACTGGCAGAGGACCCCAGTTGCCTACAGAGCAAAGCTGAGCCTTCCATGGTCTGGCCCAACCCAATTTCCCACTACCTGTTCCTGATCGTCTTTTTATTCTGCAACATGAGGATACTCACCAGTCATCCCCCAAACTTATCTACACTACTTGCCTCTGTACCTGTGCTCTTTCAGTCCCTCCACCTAACACATCTTCCTTGCCTCACTGCAGACCTTCAGGAGGTCTTCCTCCTCTTCCCATTCATAGCAGAATCCGTCTCTTTCTCCATCAGCACTTTCTACCTCTATATTGCACTTCTCTGTGCCCACCAGCTGGCAGGGTGATAGATGGATATCTCCGTGTCCCTCCAGTGGACTATGGGCCACAGAGAACCACCACCCAACGGGCCTCCTTTATCTTGGCATCTGCCCACTCCCCAACACATACACATGTGTACACACACACAGTAGGTACTTGGTTCATATTTATTACATGTTGTTTCATCAGGTCTCAAAGTGCTGAGCCTTACATAGCAGGAGAAGTCATACCAGGGCTGTCCAGGGGGAGAGCCCTGGGAGTTCCCTGGGCTAGACACAGATGTAGCTGTACGGGACAGTGAAAGATGGATGGAGAAATGTGCCCAGGTCTGCTGGGCATAGAAAGCCCTGAGGGAATGACCTGCCAGGGAAAACCCCACTAGCACCCCACACCTCTGAGTCAGGCCTTCCCAGGGAAAGGCTCTAAGGACCATTGGGATTCCCCGAAAATGTCAACACTCCCTGAAAGAAGTCTCTACTGCCCTAGAAATCTCCAGGCTGCCTGCACTTGCAATAAGCACAATAAATAAAACAATGAGACCCATTTAAAGGCACTTGTGAGACAGTAGAGCTTTGAGAACTTGACTTTGATGAGTTTGAAAAGCAGGGGAAAAAAAGAAGAATGAATTTCCTCTTGGGCCCAGGTTTGTTTATCCTTCTCCTCAGAAGCCCCAGCCTGCACACTTGAAGGTGTTAAATGGCCCTTCATGTTTCTGAAAGTTTAGACCAGGCTACTGTAGGCCAGAAGGCACCTGCCTTCCCTGCACCAAATCCCGTGTCAGCACAGAAGAGGCACAGCAGCTCCAGCTCCCTGGAGGGGCAGGAGTCCAGGCTTGAGCCCTCCCTTGGGAGTGTACAGAGGAGTTGGGGGAGCTCCAGGTAAAGGGAGAACCACAAGGTGTGGGGGGCTATGAGATGCAGCCAGTGGAGTCTCTGTGGGCACCTGCTCCGTGGGGTTGAGAACAGAGTCCTGGCCCAGGAGTCTAGAGTCTAGGACATGGGCCTGGGTCTGCCCCTCACTTGCCTGGTACTAAGTCTTTTTCTCCCTTTGAAACTTATCTTCAAAAAAAGTCATCTCCAAGGTGCCTCTGGACCCTGCCTTGACTCTATCTCTCTCTAAGTGGGTGGTTCCACTATAGGTCCCCAAGCTCTTGCCTCACTCTCTCCTCTCCAGCTAGCTTCCAACCCAAGACATCTGGACCCCATTCTACAAGGGCCTAGCCCCTCTCAGCTGTCAGCACACCCCTACTCAAGACCACACTTTATCATTGGGGCCAATTTGAATTTCGGTGTCACCCCAAAGGCAGTGGGGATGACAGTGCAGAAGTGTAGTTAGCATTTTTCCTCAGTTCTTCCTCATCAACACAGTGAATAATTACAGGCCAGTGATACTTAGAAAAGATTTATTAAAAGTATATCTTACAAAGACAAAGCATACTCCAAGAAGGCACATGATTTCAGCAAAGAGCTGTAACCGAGCATTGTAACAACCACCACCACAAAGACTACAAAGACCCCCAGAAGTGGGAACGTCTGAATTATATTTGAGCCATGATGGGTGGTTCCAAAGGCATTCTGATATGATTGGCAAGTGAGATCATTTTGATTGAAACTTGGCTGCTATGTAACTCTTTGCCTAGTGCACATATGCTTACCCAAAATTCTACCACCACTTGGGTATTATTTGGGCGGTCTCTAGGTTGGGCTCCTATTCTTTTGTTCCCCTCTCGTTCTTGTCTGAATAACTACGTAACACACCCATCTGGCTGGAAACCTCACTGTGGCACCTTGAGGTGTTTCCCCTAATTACGGAAATTTGAAACCTGCTCTGAGGGCCCCAGTCTCCACCCTGCATGCCTTACTGGCGGCTAACAGCAATGCTAATGGAACTGGTGTTTTATGGTCACTATGTGTCAAGCACTTTATATGTGCTCTCCTACCTGATAGGACCTTTTCTACAGGTGAGAGAAAACTGAAGCTTGAAAAGATTAATTTGCCCTTCTGTTGCCTTCACAAGGAGCCTTGGTTTCCATTTCATCCTCACAACAGGCCCACCAGGTGGGCAGCCAAATAATCCCATTTTAGCAACAAGGAAATGGAAAATGAGAAAGGTGAAGCAACTTGCCAAGATCACAGCTAATAAGGGGTGGTGCTGGGGCTTTGGTCCAGCTCCCCAACTGCCCTGCCTTCCACTGCCCTCTCCCACTCTCCTCTAGGCCAGGTGGCCTTTGGTAAAGCTGCTCCTGGACTCACATTCATGCTAAAGAAATGGTAAGGGCTGGGGATGGGAGGGGCAGCCTGAACATTTGTGAGCCCTGCTACTAACCCCACACACTGCTGCACCCAGTCCCAGGACATCCAGACACACTCCTCCCCATTCATCGCCCACCACCTTTGCCACAGAAAAACAATCAGCCCACCACCTTCCCCTCCAGGTCGTGCACAGAGTACAGCCAGACACTAATTGGTTCTAAGAAGTGATTGCTTCAAAGAAGTTCCCATTGGACCAAGACTTCCCAGAAAAAAAAAAAAAAAAAGAAAGTGCTCTGGCTCCCCACTGCCTAGAGAGCTGATGGGCCCAGAGATGGATTTTTCACCCTGCCTGTAGGTGGAGCTGCTGGGACGGACAGGGCCGCAGAAGCAGCACACCCAGCCAGATCTGACTTCCTCCTCAGCCCTCACTATACCCTCTGCTCTAACCCCATCTGGGAGCAAAGACATTTGAGCTGGAAAGCACTGAGTAGTAGGAGGCTACCCACCACTTACTAAGTAGGACCAGAGACTGGACATGTCCTCTTCAGAGTCACACAGCTTGTTATATACACTAGACTCAGTGTATGGCTCCATACCACCCTGGGCTGTCCCTCACTCAGTCACTCTGTAGCATGGCACTTTCACCAAGCAGGATGCCACCTGCCCACAGGGAAGGACAGGTGGCCTGATGCTCTGCAAGGAGCAGGGTGTCAAGGGAGTCTACCAGAGAACTCAAAAGACTCTGATTTGCATCCCCTGGCACACTTTCTTCAAGCACACATGTGCTGAACACCTACTATGTTCTGGCTCTGTACCAAGCCTGGGGTTCCACGTAAACAGGACACTGTCTTGCCTTCCTGAAGATTATAGCTGTGACAGTGACAAACTTACTCGCTTATGAGTTCTGCAAGACTTCCTCCCCACAGCCCCTGCCTTGTAAGAGGAAGGAGCTGTGGACGTTTGGGAAGCCCTGGGCTTGCCCTTCTATAGTGTTGATGTTACCACTGCAGCAAGCAAGCTTGGGTCAGAGGTCATGATGCAGTGCCGGTTCTTGGCCCTAAGTGAGTTTTTTGTTAATTTTGAAATAGTATTCAACAGTCAAAACTCAGATTTCTCACTAAGTTCAGATTCCTGGGTTCTTTCAATAAACTCAGGAAATCTGGTAATACCAAACCCACATTCCTTCTTTCATTCATTCTCTTATTCAGTCATGGGCCTGGTCCCATTCCAAATTCTAGGAATACTGCAGTGAACAGGGCAATCTGTCACGGCTCTTGAGAAGAATCCCTTTAAGGGGCCGTGATCAGCTGGAGCTGGCCCCTTTGCAGGGCATATTTGCTCTAGTTTGCCAGTCTCCACCATTCTCTACACCACTTCTCTCATTTATGATGTGCCTGGCCACTTAGTCTGGGCCCCCTCCTCCACCAGACCGGCTGATTAGAAAGGGCAGAAAGCCAAAGCAAATGTGACCAAGGTCTAACCTCTCTTTAATCTGTGGTGGGTGCAAGAGTGTTTGTCATACTGTGATCTGTGTTTGTATGACTATTTGAACATTTTCTCTCTTCTTTAGTTTAAAAACAAGAATGATAGTGAATAGTTATTTGCGAGCAAAAATTAGAAAAGAGAAGGAAGAAGTGAAGGAAACAAGAGTGAGCAAGAGCTATGTTAGGGGTAGCTTTGGGAAAAGTTAGAGGGAAGAAAAATAGAATGTGGTGATGCTGCCACACTGTGTGGGATTCTGAGAGACAGAGAAATGAAGAAAGGTTTTTTGTTTGTTTGTTTGTTTGTTTGTTTGTTTTTAAGTTTTACTGTATGTTAGGAATGAATGTCCCTTTGGCGTTTTTCAAGTGGTTTCATCATCAAAGATTTAAATGATTTTTTGATGTTTTTGGATGCTTGTCTCCTGCTTCTTTAGAATGTAAAACTGCAGGATGGATATGGGGAGAGACTATCAATAAAGTATAGTAAGTTCCGAGATAGGGAAGTACAGGGTTCTGGGGTGGCTCCTGAGAGGACTGCCCCTCCTGATTTGAGAATCAAGAAAGGCCTCAGGAAGAAGCCCTTCAAACTAAAAAGTGGATAAGTAGAAGTTAGGCCGACACAAAGAGAAGGTGATGAGAGGAGGAAAAGAAAGGAATATTCCAGGCAGGGGGAACAGCTTTGGAAAGCCTTGGAAGGCAGATTCCAGGATCTGGGTGTTGCTCAGTTGGGCTGCGGTAGGATGAAAGGAGAGATGGGGCTGAAGGGGTGGGCAGGGAGCCTGCTAGGCCTTCTGAGCTACACGAGAGCTCACGGACCATGTCCAGTGGGCAATCAAGAGACATTGAGAGTTTTAATCAGGGCAATAATGTGGTCAGTTTGTATTTTTAAATACTGTTCTACAGGAAATGGATTTGAGGCAAAGTGAAGGTAGGCAGACTAGAAAGCTCTTGGAATAGATCAGGCAGGAGACAACTCTTGGGCTAGGTTACTGGCAAAGGAAATGAGAAATAGTGCTTGATTCTAATGACATGTAGGAGAGGACAGAGTGAGCATCTAATTCAGTTCCAAGTCCCTGGCACCCAGCATGCTTCCTGTACTCAGTACAACTGTAATGAATATGTATTGAATGAATGGATAAATGAACCAAAGACCTAATAAACAAATAAATAAGCAAATAATGATATGTCAATATTACCTTGCTTAAATCTCATTTCTCCATTACACAATTTTCCAAAAAAGTGGCTACCAATTTCTGAAGGTCTACTATGTGCTGAGTAACAGTATTAGAAACTTCCTACACATCATCTCTACATTATCTCTAACCCACAAAACTCCTACTTTTAGATTTTATTATTCCCATTTTGCAGGTCAGGAAACAGACTTAGAAAAGTTAAATACCTTACTCACATTCCACCAGGGAATAGCAAACAATTAAATTCCCACCCAGGTATTTTCTTTCTACACCTTTTTCCACACAGATTCTCAGAATGATCCCTTCCAGGTTGAGGTAACCCAGATACCCAGCTGCCTCACTTATACTTCCCCGACTTTGTATGACAGGTAAAAGGGAACAGCTACCAAGTGAAAGGAAAGATTGGAGAATATGAACCTCAAGTTCTTGAGCATTTAGATTGGTATTTCACTAGTCATCTTCAACATTACCACCAAACAGTGAGCACCTACTGTATACCAACTATTGTGCTAGACAATAGGGATATGAAGTAGAATTGGGTGCGTTCCTTGTCCTAGGGGAACTCATCATCTACTCGGAGAGAGGGGTGATTGGGGAGTGACCTAGGGTTTTGTAACAGCATGTACAAAGGCTCAGACTGGTCAACATGTTGGGTACATCTTGTGAGATGAAGGTGTGAAACCTGTGAGGGAAAGTGGCAAATGAAAATGGAAAGGTGAGTAGATGAGCACCTGAATTAGAGCGATAGCAATGAGGACAAAGAGAAGGGGACAGAAGTTAAAGATGTTTCAGTGACAGGCCAGACAGAACAACGATCATTTTGTTATGAGAATGCATGGACCACTGCCCACCTGGACTTACTGAAGAATTTGGGTATTTCAGCCAGAGCAGCCACTTAGCAGGCCCCTCTCCTCAGCCCCAATGTGAATACTGAGACACTTTATTGTCCCCATGGCCAATGCCTCAAGAGAAGACCAGGGAGACCCTGAAAGGACTCAATCTCTGCCCTAACTCCCTCGACACATACAGTTCCTGCTACTTTTGCTGCTCTTCTTACCTGTCAAAATTCACAAATCTGATCAACCCACTTGCCCTCAAACCAAATAACTCCATCTTTGGCTAAATAGAGAAGAAAAGATTGAAGATTTGAAGAGACACTTATTTATCTCTTTACCAGACAGTCTAATGAATAATTTCATGTTTGCAAAAGCTCATTTTGAAATTTGAAGACAAGAGATATATTGCCAAGGCAGCTCTAATACTGCGACATTAATTTTGCACTGAAAGATTTACTCAAAAATTAGATTTTACAATTTTAATGCCTCCATTCTTTTCTTTAAATAAGCTGTGAAATACAGTTAATTAGACTTAAACCCTAGAAGCTTAGACGTTTGAGCTTTGGTGTAAGCTACAAAAGAAAGCAAGCTTTTTCACTTGCAAATTAAATCTAAATTCATTACATGCCTAAACCTATACCACTTGCAGAAATCCTACTGGGCTGAGGAGGGGTCTTCCTGAGACTCCAGATGTCTCCCTACAGAATCCTGGCTGCAGAGAACGGTTGGATAAAGTGAAAGGGGAGACAGACGGGAAGTGGAAAAAATAGAGGGCATCGGACAAAGTTGTCTTGGGCAATGTTAGGGTATTCTTAGGAACATCAGCCTAAAGTATTGCTCCTTGGAGAAAAGAAGGTTTTGTGCTAGAAAAAAAAATAGGGAAGTGCTGTATATCATGCTCTCTCTTGGAAAATCACAAGGTTCAAAGAGGTAAAACAAATAAGCAAATAAACAAAAATTGGTTAACTCTCTTTCATTCAGAATTTCCCTTTCTTTGGGAACACCTATTATCAAGTCTATCCATTGCTCTGCAGAACACAGTCTGCTCTGGACTCTGGCAGCTCCACTAGGATCACTTTCTTCTCCCGGACATGATTTTGGAGACCCAGGCCCTCTGTTCTCTTCCACACTTTCTACTGAGCTGTGAAACAATCACATACACAGCCAGCTCAGAAATACAAAATTGAAACCACAGCAGGCTGAAGAATTTGGGGGTCCAAAGTAGATACAGTACAGGTACTCAGCAAAGTGATCGTGCCTGCTCCACACTGCTTAACATGTTGATCAGAGAAACAAACAATTCAGAGGTGTGAGAAAGCTGAGGAAACTTTTAGCCCAACAACTCATCTAATGCTAGAATCCCTTCCACCAACCTGTGATGGGTTCATTCAGTGCTAGATCACTTCTCAGAACAGGAAACTCACTAATCTTGGGAAGTTCAGCACATCTCTGAACAGATCTGACTTCATGTTTAGATATAAGACTGCCTCCCTTTAAGACTCCTCAGTGGCCTGGAGGTGAACATATCCAGGATCCTGCCAGATAGGCTTCAAATTAGCTGGATTAAGGGTTCCACTTCTAGTAACTCCCAGTTTTCTCTCATTTATGACTTCCATTTCAGAGCCAAAGACCTCTTTCCAGCCACCAGTTTGTGTTTGATTCCATGGCCAAACTCTTTTCTTCATCCTTCTGGGGACCATGGACTCCAATGAGAATCTAATGAAACCAATGAGTCTGCTTCCCAATATTAGAAGCTTCACAAATGCTTTGAAGCCTGCCCATCAGCCTGTCTATAACTTCCTAGCAGAGGCAACTTGATCTGATTGCTGGTATTAGCTAAACCTAACCAACTCCAATTGACTTTAGAGAATTTTCCAAATGTCCACAGTGTGCCTTCATCTTGTGCCCTTTACTATTCAGAATACCACCCTTTCTTTCAATTGCCTATTATCTTATAATTCATCTTTAGAGAGAAACAATAAAAATAATAACAATAATAATAATTCCCCTTTACTTCTGCAGTTTACAAAGTTGTGGCAAAATTTATTTTAGATGAACTTCACCAACACCTAAGTCATAGGAGTTATCTTTTGCTTTTAACAAAGAAAAAAACAGACTCAGAAAACCTGAATGATGTACCTGTAGCAGAGCCAAGAAACAGTTCCCTTAATCCTAGTTCATTATCTTTATAACATATCATGCTGCCTCCAAACATAAACCCCAAACCCCACATTTTCATATGGTACCCATAGCCCTCAATATCACAGAGCAGAGGAAAGGCTATTTATTCTTTGCATAACAAGTAAAAGGACCTAATGTATTTTGTATATGCTTGCTTGGGGTTTTAAATACCTGGTTCAATAGTGATATTGAACTTGCAGCTATGTAACTTTGAGCAAGGTATTTCACCTTTGGAATTAACAGCAGAGCTGAAGTCATAGAGCTCCCGGGAGGACTAAATGAGATAACACACATAGAGTGCTTGGCACATGGTATACATTCAACAGATGTTAGACTGAAAAGGAATGTGGGCCAGGGAAGCCAAAAAAGTCTTCCTGAGAGAGGTAAGAATAAAATTGGGCTCAGGAAGTGGCTGTAGCTGTGGGTATGTGGAAGACAGAATGAAGCCTATGAAAAGGTTTCTAGGCAGGAAATTGCAAAGTACGTTGGAGGTGGAGGGCGGGGGAGAGTTATAATAAGCTCCAGTCTTGAGCAGTAAATGTTTCATGAGTAGAAGGAGCAGAGACTAGGAAGTAAGGTAGATTGGGGCTTTGGAGTTTGGACTTGGTTCCGAGGCCAAGGGAAGTCACTGAAGGTTTTGAACTAGAGAGTGATGAAGGATGGTGGTTAGTCAATTGACTCATGGCTAGAAAAAGGTAGAAGAGACTAAAGTGTAGATAACTTGGAAGGTTATTACAGTGGCCTGAATGATAGAGATGTAAACTAATCTCTTACATCCCATTTGACTCTAGCAAGCTGCCCTGCCTTATTCCCAATCTCCAAGTGCTCCTGCCATCCTCACCCTGAGTACCCTGGGAATAATTACTGGGCCTCTGCAGTGGGCCCTATTCCAAGATTACCATTCTAACAGCCTGATTTATAACACAGTTTCAATCTTAGCCAGGGATAGTTCTTAACTGTTGTTTTCCTGAGACTGGATGCCTATACCTGCTATAACTCATCATGTTGTAAATAGCAGTATTATAGCAGCTTTCCCATGGTCTTGAATTCACTTACAGGGACGTTCAACCTGTCACCTACCACAGGCAAGGTACCATGCTAAGTTGCTGTGGAAAGTCAAGAATTAGATACAAGTTCACAGCCTCTAGGGCAATCCAGTACAGAAGGTGAGCCATATACAAGAATGACTATGATATAAAGTCAGGAAGATTTAAAGAGCCTTTTAGAACAGCTGTTTAGCTATGGCTTCCCACCCTCCCCCCCCCCCAAAAAAAAATGAACCGAAAAGCCATCATAGGTCTCTGTTTAGTTGGCCAATATGACCATTCCCATCAGAGCTTTATGCCACTCATATGTGAAGGAACAGCTGCTATAAGAATGGTCACAATCCCTTCCTGACCTTGCTCTACGTCTCCTCTTCCATCTCTCTGCATACTCTAGATACTTGCTTAAACCCCACCCAGCCATTGAAGCATATCTCCCCCTCTCAGGTCTGCAAACACACCCACACTGGGATTGGGGTGGGGGAAACCTTTCAAGGAAAACAAAAGAAAAATATCAAGGACTATAAAAAGAAACGTGTTTGCAGAGTGCTTGTTTCTCATTGCAAATTGAACATTTAGCAAAATATTGACTTGGTGGCCATAGCCCAGGAGGCCTCCCAGGCTCTGATCTCTTCTTGTCATTTCACCTTTTCTTTGCTGAATGCTTAATAGATGTTTGGATTTCTCTCCAAGCAGGTTAGGGTTGGCCCTGCTCCCAGGTCCTTGTCTCTGAATTTGGGTCCCTATTTACTCCCTTTGGACCAAACTACTCTTTCAATGCCCTAGTTCTGCCCCACATGGCCTATTTTTATTGTGATGCTGCTCCCAGCCCCATCTCAGACTGGGCCTCCCTGCAATAAGCCAACAGATATTTCTTTGCTTCCATTCAAGACCCTCCTGATTTGACCTGGAATAGTCCTTTCACCCACTCACCCCCTTTGCCATATGTATGCTTGCTTTGCTGATCACTAAGTGTCAGTTAATAACTATTCTATTCCCAAGGAGGCTCAGCTTCAGCACCCTTAGTCATCCACACTTTGCTCTCATCAGTTTCCAGGCAGCTGTTGGAGCTAACACCATCTTTCCCTGGCTGAATCACACAGACATCAAGTCCCTTTCTGCCCATAAACACTCTTCCTTTCACTCCCATCCTTCAGTCTTCTTGGGTGTGGAGCAGAGCTGGTTTGTCTAAAGCAAAAAGTTGAGAAATGCAACAGTACCCTAAGCATCTTTGCTGCCTCCGGCCACCCCCTGCCCACCCCCCCCCACACACACACATACACACATACAACCCCTGGTCTGTATTCCCTGGTGTGGTAGGAGAAAGAGTTTTCACAGTACACATCTGTTCCACTCCCCAGCTTTAGACTCACAGTGACTCCCATTGCCTTCACAGAAAACCTGCTTCCTTGGCACAGCTGACAGTGCCCTGCATGATGCATTTCTCTCTTGCCTTCCCAGCTTCATCCCTGGGCAAGCCCCATCATATACCTTCCTTCCAGCCATTTGGATTGGAGGTTACCACATGTGCCCTGCTCTTCGCTCATCCCTCTGCCTCCTGCCTAACCCTCCCCATACACCTAAAAAAAATGCCTATTCAACCTCCAGTTCAAACATCGCTGCCACCAGGAACCCTCCCAGGCTTCCCTAGACAGAGTCAGCCACATTACTCTCTGTGGATCCCACAGCACTGTATTTGGACCTGAATTACAAGATGATGCCATTTCTATAATTATGTATGTTCTGTCTACCCAAGACATAAATTGTGGCCAAGAGCTCAGACTCAGAGTCTATCAGAGTAGAGATCAAACTCCAGATCCATCAATTACCAGCTTGGCACCATTATATAAGAACACACCTTAGTGTCAGTTTCCACCTGTATAAAATAGTGGTAATGATAAAAGACCTACTTTATCAGCTTGTTATGAGGATTAAATGAGTTAATGATATAAATTATATTGCCTGGTATATAGTAAGCAATATACTATTCAATGTTGACTCATTCTATTTTAGACTCTGAGACCTTAATTTCTTGTCACATAGGAACAATAACTTCATTTGTCTAGCATTTGCTAGTTTTACTTGTATCAGCCCATTTAATGTTCATAACAACTACTTGAAGGTGGCATTTTTGTTTTGCCCATTTTGCAGATGAGAAGACAGAGACAAAGAGACTAACTTACCTAAGTTAGCTCAGTGGGTCAGCAGCAGATTCAAACCCAGGAAATCTGGCTCCACAGCCTTCAACCCTAAGGACTGTATCCCACTGGCTTTTTAGATATTTACTAAACATTTAGTTTAAAAAATTAACCAATCGATCTGTTCAGATTGTGTCCATAGTGCCTAGCATGGACCTACCACGGACTGAGTTATCATAATAGCTATTGACTAATGAGGAGAAGAAATTGCAGGAGCAGGGAATGAGGCCTTCCCCTGTGATCAGTTCTCCCCATTTCTCCATTTGCTCTGCGAGCTCCAGTTGGAGTGGACTTACTGTTCGCAATATATAAGTACAGTAAATAGAACAGACTTCCCATTCACTAAGGAAGGCCCCTTACCGGCTCAGGCAGTCACAGCCTCTGGTCCACCCCATACAGCCTCCAGACACCTGCAGTTGTCTGCAGAGAGAGGAGGCAAAGAGCAAGCCCAGACAGAGAGAGATAGAGAGAGCATTTGACTCATTAGCTGCATATTCAATTCTGATGTTTGAACCTGACGGAATCTGAGTAAGGCTGGAGTAATGAATTAATCCCACGAAAGAAGACAGATCTGCAGCTCCTCAGCTATTAGCAGCCCACTGTGAAGGGAAGCCCTACTGAGCAGACATGTGCCATAGAGTTTGTTCCCCACCACCTGGCTCCTTTTGGAACCGCCCTGACCTGGCCCAGCCAACCTCAGGAAAACCTGCACATGATGGGTGTTCAATACGTTTGCCAACTGAGGAACTGATTAAAGAGTGGGTCATTCCCCCAAGTTCACTGGGGCCAGGACCAAGCATTGTATAATTTTGTACCCAATTAGCCTCCCCATATCTCCTAGGGGTCATCCAGTTCAGGCCTCTGCCTTTGCCAGGGTTACAGATCAGGGTATCTCCTATTGACAAATCACAAAGGAAAAGTGGTTATTCGTCTCCCCAGATTTATTTTTTCTTTTCTTTTCTTTCTTTTTTCTTTTCTCATTCCTTCCTTCTTTTTTTACTTTCTTTCTTCATTCTCTCTCTCTCTCTCTCTCTCTCTCTCTCTCTCTCTCTTTCACACGCACACACACACACACACACACACACACACACCCTCCCCAAATCCACCACTCTCCCTTCCAGTCTCCCTGGCTACCCACATTTTTATTGATGCCAGATTCAGGGAGTCACAGGATGGTGTTGGCATGAATCTTCCTCAAAAAAGAGAGATAAGAGAGGGGGAATGACAGAGAAGAAGAAAGGCATCCTGAATCCCCCTGGCTCTTTTCTTCAGGCTGGGCTGTCCTTAACCCCAGGCCACAGAATTCATCGCTCACTCTGATTCAGTGGGACAGTTATTTTATATTATTAAAATAAGAGATTATCACCACCACCAATCTCTATCTTCTTTCCAATCTTATCTGAAAAACAGGCATTGCCTCCTGCTCACAGACCCCTAATTCTCTCTGCCTTGGCTGTTAAATCATTTAACCTGGCAAAGTGTCGGGAGATGCATTTTACATGAGAGACATGAGGCAGGATAAATCTGGGCTGACTGAAGAGGCTGAAAAGAAATATCTGAAGTGCGGCCAAGGGTCAAAGGAGCCCTGGATGGGATGCAGAATCAGGAAGGGAAGGGTCTCCTCCTCTCCTCTCCTGCTCAGGAGATAAGAGAGCCAAAGCCTGATGCCCCTTTGCAGAGAGGCTATTGAAACCTAAAACAAATACCAGTACAGGGGCCAGGGGATACCATGGAACTAAGCCTTCTCTGGACTTCTGAAATGAAGTATTATTATGCATGGCCTTACCAGGCCGTGGGACTGAGGTTAGACCCAGGATTCAGCATTCAACTTGACCCACTCAAAGCTGAGCTGCAGAACTAAGCACAAGTGGAGCTGTCACAGAATGTCTGGGCTGCAAAGACCTCCAGATACAGCTCCCTCAATTTAGAGATGAGAAAACCAGAGACCAGAGAGGCGTGGGAACTTAACCAATGGTACAGTGTAGTAGCAAAATCCAGGACTTGCCTCCAGGTTTGAACCTAGGGATCCTGGCCCCTGGTCCAATGCCTGGTCCAATAGGCTTAAGATTGTTTCTGACCCTGGTCATTTTTCTATACTGATGCTTTGTAGTTTATAAATGACAACTCTAGTTAATCAAGAGCCTGGGTTAAAACACAGAGAAGGCTCATTTACTCATGAATTCATTTTATCAACTTGTATCGAGGTTCTGCCTTGCATTAGCCCTGGGCTGGGTTATAGGAATGCTAGTGTGGACCAGACATAGCTGTGAAATCAGGGTTAGATAACCCAGTAAGGAGAAATGTGAAAAACAATGCCGGGTGTGTGTTTTTTGTTGAGAATATAATTTTCCCATATGTTTTATCAATCAAATGGAGATTTTACAAACCATTGTGTGAGAGTCCCATAAATACTTAAGTGCCCCGGAGTTCAAGGTTGCTTATTTCCTACTTGACCTAGAAAGAGGAAGCAGTGTTTCCTAAGACATTTGGCATGTAGATAGCAGGTCCAGGGCTCAAACCTAGGAGTCCCACTTCAGCTGTGAAGTCAGACTACTAAATCAGGGTTGGTGAGCAGCGTTGTTAGATTTAGCAAATAAAAATACACGAGGCCCGAATAAATTTGAATTTCATATAAACAACGAATAAGATAGTTTTATAATATAGGTATGTCCCAAATAGTACATGAAACATACTTGTACCAAAATTGTTCGTTGTCTGAAATTCAAATTTAACTGGGCATCCTATATTTTATCTGGCAACCCTATGGGAGTAGGAGAGAGAACCACTTGGAATGGGATGCACAGTAACTTGGGGAAAAGATGCCCAGGCTTGGGAGCCAGGAGAAGCTCCTGGAGCCTGTGGATGGCTCATTGACTCCCAGGGGAGGTTCAGCCCTTCCTCCAGGACAATACCTCTCAACCCAACAGCAACACGAATGGCCTCTTGCAGCTGTGCTAACGAGAACACTCTTCCCCAAACAACAGATTAATTGATTTAAAACTTTTAATGCCAGATGCTTGGTGGAAGCATTTTAATAATCCTCGAGTCAGAATTAATCATGTCTCCTGATCTTTAAGGAGGGCAGTTATTAAATCCTGCAGAGGCAAGAGATGGGGGCAGGGAATGGGAACGAGCTATTTTTCTTAGGTCCTTCTCTCTGCTCTTCTCTACTTATAAGCTCTGGGGCCCACCAGTGGGGTGTAGGTGGGTAGCAGAGGCAGGATGCTGGTCTAGGTGTGGTCTGGAATGGCCTTGAGGGTCAGGAAGGTGCTTTGCTTAGCCCTGGCCACTGTTAACTACAGAACCAGATGCAAGGATTTAGCTCCAGGATAGGGCCTCCTTTCTCCCTGAGGATGAGGCATCTGCTGATGAATTCCTCTTACTCCCTCCTTTTTACTGCCAAAGAACTTTAGAATATCCAATTTGGGAATGAGGAAAAGAAAAAAAATAGGCTCCTCCAGTGAAATCAGAGGCTCTTTTGTCCCTCCATACTGCAAAGTGTCTTCCTACCTCTGTTCCCGCCTCGGCACAGTCCCCTCCATTGCCTCCACTGCCCCTTATTTTTGCCTCTCTCCTCCCACTCTGCCTCTGGGCTCTTTTCCTTTCCCCATCTTGATCCAGAAGTCACATGAATTCCTCCCTTGTGTCTCCAGATTTTTATCTGCCTCTCTCTTCTTCAGCTTCTTATACCTACAATGAGCCAAGCCTGTCACCAACACAAGTTCTTTTCTGTATATTTCTCCTATTCAGCAGATTATTGTTACCCTTTGTTTACAGAGGGGTAAACTGAGGTTAGGTTATGTTACATGGTTTGTCCACAGCCATACAGCTGTATTACAACAGCCTTGAGCCCCACTCTACCCTGAAGGCTTCCTGCCCCTTGCCCTCCATACCTTCTTGGCTTCCAAATTCCTAAAGTAGGAATAATTAGAGGGAGCAGATCTTGCACATAATGATACCAAGTGTTTTGCCCTATTCAAAGCTCCTAAGTCTGAGTCTACATTGTATATTCCCATGCAGGGCTGTCAGACCACCTGAATATATTTGTGAAGTGACAAAAGGGAGCTCGTGGCTGGGCGAACCTGTCTGGACACCTAAGCCTCCTGCTAACTAAGCCAAGCAATTCCACTTCTCTTGAGAGTCACTCCAATTACTGGGGGTGGCAGTGCTCCCATGTAACCTCTCACACCATCACAGTCCTCAGCATGGCCATGGAGATACTAAGCAGTCGGGCCTGCCAAGGGTCTCCACCATGTATGAACCAAAGCCCAAAAGGGACACAACCCCAGGACAACCTTGAGGGTGACACATTTTGCCCCCCTTAATTCTGAACACCCTTGGGTTCCCCTCGTCCCCCGATGCCCCACTGTCAAAGCTAAATCGATACTCTCTTTTTTCTCTGCAAGAACATCTCAGTAATCCTAATTGGTCACTATGGCAACCCCAGCTGCAGCTCCTCGTGGCCTCAATGAAGAGACAGAAGGATGAGAGGGGGTGAGATGGAGGTTAAGCCTACTTATTGTATAATGCTCTGCCTTTGATATCACCTAGATCCACATGCTAAGTACCTGGAAAGAAACAAAATCCCGTGTAAATTAGAATGATACCATCCAATCCCCTGCTTATACCCTCACTAGTAGCAGCCGATAAGGCCATTGTCTGCAGCCGCTGGGCCTGACCTCCTCTGCCTGGTGGTTGATGGGATTTCAGTGGTGGGTCACATTCATCAGGGAGGATGGGCTGGGGCTGTGAATCCAACAGGGTAAGGTGGCTGTGCAGGATCTGCTGCCCACAACACTCCCTACCCCACCCTTTCCAGGAGAGAGGGTCCAAGGGAAGAGAAGCAGGAAGACCACTGCACAGAGCCTTACCTAGTGTCTCTTCTTTGGAAGAGAATCATGGGGCTGTTACTCTATTTTCTCAGCAGATGGGTCATTTTCCACTTAGTTGAGGTACCCTCAAAGCCCCAATCCTGCAGTGAGCTCAGGATTGAAGTCTTCTCTCTCTCTCTCTCTCTCTCTCTCTCTCTCTCTCTCTCTCTCTCTCTCTCACACACACACACACACACACACACACACACACACAGACATACTTCCTGCCTACAAATATGTCTTCCCATCCAGCTACCCTCAGAAAAACCTCTGTTCTCTTCATTCTTCACATAATCCCTCTATTTCCAGGATGAAGGTTGGCTCTGCAGCTGTTGCCCACATTTGCCAGTGACCTCAGGTTCCTTCAGCTCTGCTCCCTTTATTGTATTCTCAGAGCCAGACTTCTTCTCCATCCCAGGAGAGGTAGATTCAGACTTTTTCTCCCAACACACTGCCCTCCTTATGCTCTATTTGCCTCACATGAAACTGCTAACCAGTTTCCCACTTGCTGCAGCAGAAAACTCCTGAGTTCATATTCTACTCCAAGTAGGGCCAGAGTCTGATCAGCTGTCTATTAAGGGCAGGATTCAGTGCAGCCTCTCTTCTAGTCCAGCTACCTAAGGTCCATTTGAGCAGTTTTTGATACTACCCTGTGGCTGCCAAAGAGACACCTCTGCCAGGAGTCTCTCCAAGTTTCTCTATGGTGAATTTGGGTCTTCTCCCCTTGGAAAAGAAGGGCCCATGGACGCTGAATTTTTCTTAATGTTAAACAGAAAGTAAGAAAGCCTTGGCCATTCTGGCTCTCTTTTTGTCTGCCCCTTTTATGACTTCTCCTTCATCAGCATACACAACACCACATCGGTGGTCAACCATCCATTTCTGAACTCTGATCAACACCTAAGACTTTCCCTGCTTTCTGCCAATCCACCCTCTCAACCATCTTTCTTATAACCATTTAGAGGGCACTTTGCCATGTACCAGGCACTTTTAGGAATACAGAGAACCAGAGAAGTATTCCCACTTTCTAATCCAAAAAAAAGATCAGAGCATTCATCTGTCCTGTCTAGTCTATAGAAGATAAAGCTTTTCTCATGGTTGTGTCTAAGAACAGAGAGACAGAACAACTGTGGTGTGGTGGGAGGAGATACACTTTGGAATCAGACAGATTTTGTTACAAAGCCTTAGACAAATTATTCAACATCTCTGAGCCTCAGTTTCATGGAGATCATTATGTCTAGACTGAAAGTTATTGTGAGGAGCAAATGTGATATAGCTAGAAGAGGATCTATAAATGAAGAAATATATAAATGTAAGGAACTATCATTATAACAGCCGTGAATGGAACCTGAGTGTCTTGGCCTTGGATAGGTGATTTTCACATTTCTCCCCTCATGGAGCCTGTTTTGGGAGAGAAGGAATCACTATTCTCTATCAGGCCATAACCCTGTGCATTCTTGCCTTCTCCCCTTCTTGGTCCAGGATGAGTGACAGAAGTTAGAGACTTAGAGGTGGAATCCTTCCTGTCATCTCTTGCCCATATACAGGGGGAACAACTATATCCTTTTGTCTTCTGAATCCCAGTCCCACCTGCCTAGGTATGTGTTCCTACCTCATGTTCTCATTAGGTAAGTTTTGATAAGGGATGTAGGTGTAGGCACATGTCAGATACATCATGTGAGCCCCAACATCCCCTGTGACATTGGTAAAGCAAATATTGTGCTTATCTTCATTAAACCGATGAGAAAACTGAGGTAAGAGAGGTGAAGTGACTTTTTCAAGGCCATGGAACTAGTGAGTTGCAGATTTGAGACCACTGATTCCCAAATGCAAAACCTGTGCTCTCTTCCACTGTGACACAGCTGCCTGCCTCCTGAAAGCTTCCCCCTGTGGCCCACTCATCTGCAATTCTGGCAGGGTAAACACTTGAAGACGGCCCTTTGCTCAGAGGGCATGTCGAGTAGAATATCAGGTCAGGGTTCATCTGCATTTTTGGCAACAGAAGGCTGCCAAGATAATAGGAGCCCCTTTGTGCTCCGTGGGGCTGGATGGGAGTGAGCGGATGTCTGAAGGAGATTACAAGCAGTTATGGATATTGCTTGTCATGCTATCATCAGCAGACGCCTTTTTCAATTGACTAGTTGCTTGTATTTCCAGAATAGGGAATGCCAGATGTATTTACTGAACTGAAAGACAGTGCTGAAAGCCCTTGGAAAGATATCCAGCTGTCGAGTATCAGTAGAGGCCAGAGTAGTTTAACCCCTGGTGGCCTCATAATCAGAATTCCTGGGAGCCAAGGACAAATGGACAAGTCAGCCCTCATCTCATAAATGAATGGAGACTTAAAAATCCTTTCTAAGTTGCTTGTTTTAGAATTCAAAATTTACTTTCTTATGTAAACAATACTATTAGAACTAATATTTATTGTGCTGTTATGTTCTAGATGGGTTCTAGGCATTCTGCCCACATTATCTTTTATTACATCACCACCTCATTATAACCTTACAAAGTGAGAGTGGCAAATACTGGTTTGTTCACCAAATCGGTAACCCTTTTTCCTTAGGCACACAGTTGGTCCCTCCTCAGCCTTCTTTATATTAGGTGCAGCCATGTGACAATGGAATGTAAATGGAAATCATGTGCACCACCTCCTAATCTGGCCTCTAAAATGCCACCTGCTGAATTCTTTGTGTGTTCTCTCCTCCTTCATCTGTCTGCCTGATGCAGAGGATCCAGTGGAAGGTTCCCAAGTTCTAAGGAATTACATCCACTAAATGGAAGGAGTCAGGGTCCCTAAATGACTACATGGAGCCAAACCCCACTACTACTAACCTATGTTGGATTGCATATGCCATGAATGAAAAATAAAACTTTATTGCATTAATCCACTGAGATTTGGTAAATTTTGTTACTGAAGCTCACCTACCTTAATTCAGAAACTACCAGTATATATCAACAGCCTTCATTTACAAGAGAAGAGATTAAAGCTCAGAGAGAAAATTGTACACGCTCAGGAATACATTGCAAGTATGTCATGAAGCCAAGATTCGAATACGGGTTTGTCAGACTCCAAGGCCAGTAATTTGTCATGTTGCCAACCACAACTGGTGGCCAGATCCCCAGGCCAATCAAAAAACTCTATTTTACCAACAAAATACCCAATGAATTTTTCAACTACCCTTAGCCATTGCCCATAGCAGTTTCTGTGGAACAATGATTGAGACTGTAAACCTGACTACCACCACCTCGCCCCCAACAGTTTTGGAGTATACTTCAGGCCTGTGTATAAGAAGATGCTTCTGTTGATGTAGAGGCTTTTCCATCATGATGAGCCTCTGGACTCTGAATCAGGATAAAAGAGCAGTTGTGCCCATGGGAATAAGGGGTCCACACTCAAACTTTCCCTGTGCATCCCATGTAGCCCTTGCTAGGTTAGATTGTTGGTAGGCTGGGAGTTTGCCTGTGACCTAGGACAAACAGGTCGGTTCTGATTCTTAGTATTTTTCTGTGTTGATCCTAGAAGCATGGATCCTAGAACCATTTTTTCTGAGACTAAAATCCAAATGCATGATTAACCAGTTAAGGTACATTTATGGTGACAAGGGGAATGAATGTTTAAAATTATAAGTGACCTGGAAACCCTAAGAACTCTGATTGCTGTAGGCAGAGGAAAATTCACACTTCTTTTCTGAATGAACTCAGCCAGAGGAAATGAATTGATTCTTTAATGTATCCTAAGTGTGTGATGCATGCCCATCGATGTACTAGTTCATGGGAGAGAGGGAGGTGTGCCTGCCCCCCAAGAGATGATAAGCTGATTAGAGAGACCAAACTGAAATATAGGAGACAAAATCCTAAAAAGTCTCCACTACCAAAGCCAGGGGAAAATCTCTCCAGCCAGTTAATGTTAATTAGCATGTGTTCACATCTGAAACACGGACCTCACTATCCCTTTCAGTCTCTTATACAACATCTCAGATAAATCCAACTGCATGTAAATCATCTGTGTGGGATTCACTGAATATTTGGTAGGACAGATGAAGATTTACTTCATACTCCCCATTGATATTTCTTCATAACATTTCCCTGGTTCTCACTTTACCCCAAATCCCGTCTCTTTCTGGCCCCTCCTCTCTAACTGTCTACATAATCCATATCTTGGCTTCCATATCTCTCACTCCTTAATCCATATCTTGGCTTCCATATCTCTCACTGCTGCTTTATTACACAGAAGCACATGACCCTGTCCCAGATCCTGTCTTCAAATATTTACATTTCAAGATGCCTCCTCCACTCAACACACACAAAACCCTTAGCAAAATAATGCCCCCTAGTTACCAGAATGCGTTCAAGGGGGTGGGGGGTGGTATGTTACAAATATCCACTCAAAAATATTTCTAATATTCTGCCTATGGACTTTCCCCCTACACAAGCTTATTCAGGGCTTTGCCCACAAGTGAGCCCACTGTCCATGCTGCTGACCTGGGATGATGGGTTAGTCATCCTTTTCCTAGTCACCATTCAGCCAGGGAATGGGATTACCTTACTCTGTCTGCTCTGAACCTCACTCCGCCCATCTACAAAATGGGATTATTAACAGCCTATGTCTCACACAAAGCAGTTAGCATCATATCTGGCACAAAGAATTCAATAAATTCCAGTATTTATTATAAATATGCTGTTTTTCCACAGGCCCCAAGAACTGTTCCACATCTCTCATTTATTCATTGCCACTTCACCAACATATCCTTTCCACCAATATCCATTGCTAAGTAGTATTTTGATAAGTGATGGCACCCTGCTACCCTCCTCTTTCTCACCATACCTTACTTTAGAGTGAACACAGGTTTTCCAAGGTTTTATGCTTTCACAGTGAAAGAGAAAGAGGAGTTAACAAACAACTAACTGATTTCACTAGTTGAAATATGAGAACGGCTAACTTCAGAATTTTTTCAGCTTTGATTTCATTCCTTCATTGATTCCTCTCTTGGCTCCTCATTTGGGAATAAGAACCACTCAAATGCTTTTTTTCTTTTTGTTTTTCTCTTTTTTTCTTTTTTCTTTTTTGGCTCTTGAAAGTATGTGTTCCAACAATTCTTTGTGCTTGCCTCTCTCATAGCACATCTAACTCTCTTTTAAAACTGTTTATAAAGACTATATTATGTCCTTGTATCCTCAATTTGCTGAGTGCCAACCACATTGTTCAGGCCCAAATGAAGAAATAAAGTAATAAACATATGATCAAAAGACAAATAAAATATGGTAGGTTGCATTTTTTTTGCCCCAATCTTTCACTTCTCCCTGTACCCACATGCCCTTTTCTATGTGTTTTTGCATTTTTTCCCACTGAAGGAGTGGAGTAAATTTCTATCCCCTTGACTTTGGGTTTACATATGTGAGTTTTGGAGGAATATATGATAAAGCAGAAGTGTCAGTGGGCCAGTACATTAAGAGGCCTTGCACCTCTGACTTTATTATGTCCCGAATAGCTCAAAGTACAAGGAGAAATATAAGAGCCATGTAGAGCAGAGCTACCTGAGTTGCCACGACCTGAAGCAGAGCCACCCCAGCTACTCATAAATCTGCAGATCTGAAGCAAAACCCTCTAGCCAAGTACATTCTAGATGAGCCAAATCTCAGCTAATCTGCAGAAGTATGAGTGATAAAAAATGATTATTGTTTTAAGTCACTGAATCTGAAGGTTGATTTTTTACACAGCATTACTTGGACAATAGCTAACCAATACATAAAGGAAAAATACACAGTAGATATTTTTAATCATCTTCATAGTTTATGAAATTCTGCATCTCACCTACTCTGAGCCTTGATTCCTCTTTTATAAAGTTTGGATAATAATTTCTGGCCAATCTATCTCTCAAAGGTCATGGTCAATTTCAAATGATATAAGAGAGAACACAGCAGCACATGAATAAAGGAATATTATTATTAGGGACTGGTGTTCATAACTCTCTCCAACATCCTGGTAAACCCATAGTCTCTAGCCCTGGATCCTATGCATGCAATTGAAATGGAACACCAGATGGCTAAAAATGAGTATTTGGATCCACAAAAGTACTGGTAAAATTGATTTTTTCCAAAGGGGAATTTGAGACTGTCTCTTTCATGTCTGATCAGGAAATTCAACTGAATTCCTCGATTTGGGGAATAGGAAGCTCTGACTCTGCCCTACTCAATCCTTAATGCACTTTACCACTCACACGTGCAGAGACTTTCAGCCTTTATTTAAACCCTTCAGTCAGTGGAAACTCAGCTGCAAAGCAGCCTGTTTCAACTTTGGACATCTCTAATTGTAAGTAAGTTATTCCTTATCTTCCCTAGCCCTCAGGTTAGGGCAATTTCCCTAGTTATAAGCTTCTCACAGGACTCTATACTTTTCCTGCAGAGCGTATATTGCTGATTATAATTTAAAAGTTGTTTGTGTAATAATGTGTTCAATGTCTGTCTCTCACATTACACTGTCAACTCTTTAGTAGCTAGCATGAGAACAATATATTAATAGGCATTCAATAAATATTTATTGAGTAGACAGATAAGTTATTTTTAATATTATTAATGATATCTTATATTATCCTTATTTAACAAAGATTAACTGACTTAATAATGAATTAATAAATGAGTGGATAAATAAACAGAAGATTGTATCTGTCTTTTGAACTTCCTCCCTGCAAAATTGTATTAATTCTTTCCTGAGGGTCCGACAGAACAAGGTTCCTTCTTATGTCATCCCCTCATATTTCAAAGTAGTAGAGAGCTGACTCCTGGGAGATTTCTTATTAAAGAAATGAAGGGTTGAGAGTCAACAATTTACAATTCATATAACAAATATTTATTGAGCATATATTATATGTCAAACACATTTATGGGTATTGGAGATACAGCAATAAGTATAACAGACAAAAATAAATTCCTTATTTTATATTGTTTATTCTCTGTGGGAGGAGAGAGATAATAAACAAATAAAAAAATAAAACATATAGTGTGTCAGATGGTGATAAGTGCGATGGAGAAAAATAAAGCAGGGAAGGAGAATAAAGAACCCAAGAGAAGACTGCTATTTTAAATGAGATTATCAGGGAAGGGCTTTTTGTGAAACTATTTGCACAAAGATCTGAAGTTGGTAAGGGAGTGAGCCACGCAGATATTTGTAGTAAGAAGACTCCAGGCAGCAGAGAACAATGAGTAGAAAGTTTTTGAGTTGGAAGCACACCTGAAAAGCTATGAAAAACTGTAAGGCAAGTGTATCTAAATTAGAGTGAGCAAGTAAGAGAACAGTAAGAGTTGCAGTCAGAGTTCATAGCAAGACTTGTAGCCATTTCAGGACCTTGGTTCTCACCATGAGTAAACTAAACAAATGTTGAGTGTTTTAGAGCAGAGGGTCTAGACTAAAGACTAGCAAGAGCCGAAACAGATCAGGTAGGAGGATGTGATAAATATCTCAGAAAAACAACGAGGTTTGGCCAGAGTGTTATTTATCCTCCTCTGCATCCCAGCACCTAGCACTTGGAGGATGCTAAATAAATATTGAAAGACTGAATGATTGGATAGTTGGGAGTCAGAAAATGGTCTGGTTTTAAAGTCAAAGAAACTAGATTTGCATTCAGAATTGCACAGTGTTAAGTCTTGCCTATATCCTTTGAATTTGTTTTCCCTACAATCCTTGTCTTCAGTCTAAAACTGAGAATTAAAGCTATTAAAGCGTATGTTAAAAGTAGCAAGCTCAGCTAGACACAGAAATCACATCTTATATGATTCCTTTCATCTGTAATGTCCAGATTAGGGGAGCCTATAGAGACAGAAAGTAGATTAGTGTTTGCCAGGAGCTGGGGGAACGGAGATTCTGAAGAGAAAAAAGACATTAGGTAAAAACTAAGGAAATAACAATAAAGTATGGACTTTAGTTAATAACAATGTATTGCTATTGGTTCATTAACTGTGACAGTGTTCCATATGAATATAGGAGGTTAATAATGAGGGAAATTAGATGTGGGGTTATAAGGAAATTCTCTGAACTATCTTTGTAATTTTTATACAACTAAAGCTATCTAGAATAAAAACTTATTTTTAAATAAAAGAGTGATCATTCAGGCCTGGGAAATGGAAGAAAGAGGCTCAGGGGTTTGTCAGCCAGGAAGCATGGAGTGCCTCCTTTCCCCCGCAGGGCTGGACCTGCCCTGAAGACTCAGGGCTTCGGGGAGGAAGCCTGCCTTGGCCATCCTTCCATAACCCATTCTTAGAACTGCTCCTTTCTTTGTGTGCCCTGGGAAGTAAACTGATTGTTTAAAACCATAATAATAAGGTGAGAAAAACTTGATACAAAAATATTTCTAAATGACTTTAACTAATATCCTCTGGGCTTCTGGGTAGGTAGTCTGGGCCCTGTCTGTGTACAGGCAAATGTGATTACAGCAGGACCTGTACTGGCCGGTTTCTCTGAGCTCCCAGCCCCCAGGCCTCTGCCCGCCCTAACCACATTAGCAGCACTAGAGTCATCCATCAGATTAATAGGGGGCCTGGGATTGGCCCTGGCCCTCCTACAGGCAGCTGGGCCCTGCCATCAGGAGACATCTGGTTCCTACTTCTTATAATCACAAAATCAAGGATATGGCTATGGAACTGATATACCTGTCTTGCCCCTTTCTCTTGCTTGCCGTTGCCATCCTACTGCATCCTCAGAGCTGTTTGGTTGGGATGGAGAGGGGGCTCCTTGCTTCCTGTGGACAGCTCAAACCTGACTGGGGTGAGAGGCTGTGCTTCTAGCCACCTTCTGCCTCCCACCTCCAATTCAGCAGGTGCCCTCTCTTCTGTCCCTGCCATCAACTCCCCCCACCTCCCTGGCCCAAGCCTGTCAAAAATAGAACTCACTGGCAGCAGGAGCAGGACAGTAGAAGGGGCAGGGGGTCTTGTTTACCTAACACTGTGCTAGTTGCTACAAAGGTCAAGGCCCATCTGCCAGGCAGCAGGTGCCAGGAAACCAGCTGCCTTTATGGCACAGGCATCGAACATTAGTGAGGGGCAGGTGGACAGACCAAGTAACTGCCCCCTGGTGCCACAGCCTGCTACATACAAGCATGTGTGTGTGTGCGCATGCACACACACACACACACACACGCACACGCACACGCACACATACACCCAGAACTGACTGGGTAGGCCATGGGTAACTCATTTGCCATATGACTCATGACAAATGTTGAGTCTTGTATTGGCTTCTTCCTGTCATTCGCCAGGCCTGCAAGCCACCATTCCTGCTTCCTGGGTAAGCTGGGGACCCTATTTTAATATTAGACTAAATTCAACGTAATTAAAAAGCTTAATCATCTATTGTTTGGGGGAAAAGAACCAACACCATAACTCATTTTAAATCTGAACAGAAACAATGTGAAAGCACTTTGGCTTTGGGAATTAACTTCGGTTAACTGAGAGTTGCCTCTCCAGGAATCCACATGTCCTGTCTCCCAATTCTGTCCCCCTTTTCTCTGGCTTTAGTCCATGTGGAAACGCTGCTGAGACTGGTAACACTGGGCAAGAGTAAAGCCACAAATCCTGGAGCATCCTAGAAGGAAATGAGGACTGTGAGAACCAAGAGACATGGGCCTCTCCCAGCCTCAGATCCTCCATCAGAGAAATAAGGAGGATACCCCAGCTTCACTCTAAGAGGAAGAATTGACAATGCATATCCCCTGCAAGCCCCCACTTCCCAGGACCTCACCTGTGGACTCAGTGACACCAGGAAGCAGAGTGATGTCCAAGTAGGAACAATCTCCCTCTTTAGGGTGTTTTCCACATGTGAGTAGGCAAAACTAAAGAGCACATATTTCAGAAAATAGGTCTCGAGTTGACAACAAGAACATGTGCCACCTGACATAGTTGTGATTCACTGCTCTAAAGGGAATAGTTCAATGTGGACCAAGGACTCTAGGTGTACACATATGTTGGGGTGTGTTTTAGGAGCTGCTGTGCTCCACACATGCCTGAAAAGAGTGACAACTTCAGGGAGGTGGAAACTAGGGGCTCTGCAGAAGGGTTGCACAGCTGTGTGACCTTGACAAGTCAGTTTCCCTCTATAAACCTGTTTCTAATCTGTAAGGTGTCAGACTAGTTCCCTGAGCTTCAACATCCATTGTACAATAAAATCACTTGGAAAACATTTTAAAATATATTTAACCAAGGAAGCCCAGAGATCTGGATTTAATTGGCAGTAGGAGGATCACCAGTAGTTTTTAAAACTCACCAAGTGATTCTAAAGTTTACCCAAACCTGAGAAAACATTAGTGCCTCTTAGCTTGTATTGGACCAACTGGAGGGCTCATTGAAACACCAATTCCTGGGCCTTACCTTGAGAAGTTCTGATTCAGTAGGCCCAGGGGTCTGAGAATTTGCTTTTCTAACAACTCACAGAGAATGCTGATGCTACTGTTCTGGGGACCACACTTTGAGAACCACTGCCCTAGACCAATGTCACTCAAAGTATGGTCCAGAGTTAGAGCAGCATCATCACCTGGAAGCCTGTTGGAAATAAAAATTAAGATGCCTTATTACAAACTTTACGGTAATATGCCCTTAGATGATGAAAAAGAGGATGATGATGACAATAAAGGAGCTGCAGTGAGATTAAGAGGGAGCTTCAGTGAGAGAAGGAGACACTGGTTGGAGTCAGCATGCATTAGTGTTAGATGAAGATGGAAGAGGAAGAGGTGTCAAGCCCATGCACTATTGCCTGCTCAGAAATTTCTTCTCTTCCCTGGCTTTTGCACACTATTATGAAAAGTGTTCATGATAGCTCCCGTAGCCCATTTTCCTCAGGTGGTAGATTTGCATTAATTGCTGGCTCAGGCCCCCACAAGCCATCATATCTAAGTCCATCACCTCACCTGTATCACAAATGGAAAAGAATATGGAATTTGAATGGCTTCCTGGAAAACCCAGGTCAAGGCTTTAATTCACTTTGATCCTGGATGGGTACTCTTTACTGATGCTGTACCCATCAGCATGGACAGGCTGGTAGCCTGAGCATGCTGTGACCAACAACCTCCTTGGCCTGCTGCCTGATTTCTAGCCACAGCACCTCCTCAGACCCTGAGCTGCACAAATGCTATGAAGCATTATGGGGAAAAGAGGTAGCCCAAGGGAGTTGGGAGTCCCTGGCCCAGGAGGCAAGAGGACTGGTGCTACCTTGGGCTCAATTTCAATTTACTATGACACTGGCTCAGAAAACCTACTCTCTCGTGTCTTAATTTCTTTCTCTCTGCAAAATAGGAAAAGAAATCCTTGCTGGCTTCCTTCAGGTGAGGTTGCAAGCATCTCATATATACTAGATTGACCTTTATTTATTTGGGATTTTTCCCCTCCAATCACTGCTGGATTTCCTATATTTGAAGAATAACCAGTGAGTACAGGTAGACATCATTTGGAGTACCCTGAAATCTCATTCTTAGCATTTTCACTCTATGGAAGGAGGTGTGGCCATGTGACTCATCTTGACATAATATAACATAAGCACTGAAGGAAGCATAGGGGTCATTCCAAACACAGTTCCATTACTTAGTTCATCATTCAGTTCCCATTCTGGGAACTGCCACAAAACCTGTTGCATGTTACTTTGAATAGCTCATTGGTGGCAAATCTTTATCCTAGGAGGGTGGATTTCCTTGTTGGAAACAGTCCAAAGCTATTCAGAGCCAAGAATGGTGACTAGAGTGAGAGATTAGGCAGGGAAATACCATTTTTAGCCTAAAACAAGGTATATCTGCAATTAAATTGATCCAGGGGCTGGTCTGAGTAGTTTAATGTCTCCTCCAGCTCCAACATGCTATGATTTTCTTGTATAAATAGAAAATGGATTCTTAAGGCAAAGGAAAAACGTTCCACAGGTATTTTGAATAAAGTAACTTCAAAGGAATCTGTATAAAATTACTCTTTCCTGGACAACTACTTTAAAGGACAATTCTCATATTGATACATACTTTATTTCATGCATTCAGAGACATATATAGGCATCATTAACTTTTCAAGCACTCCAGGCACAAGGCCTAAGTTACCTTAAGGTAACTACTGCTACATTGTAAACCTATCAGAATGCAGGCTTGTGGGGAAGCCAGCACCATGGTGGGTGGATCAGAGAAATAGAAAGGTTTTATGAATAAATAGTGCTGAGCTCCTGGGCTGATCTATGCCTGAAATTTTTCATCAACTGCACTGTTTTGTGACTTTGAGTTAGGCAATGATTTCTTAGATACGACACCAAAAGCACAATGATAAAACAAAAAAATCAATAAATTAGACTTCATCACAATTAAAAAATCTCTTCAAAAGACAACAATAAAATGAAAATACAAGCCACAGATTGGGAGAAAATACATAAATATATTTGCAAATCACATATCTGACAAGGAATTTGTTTCTATATGTGGTAGGCAGAATTATGACAACACCCCTCAAAGATGTTCATGTCCTAATTCCTAGAACCTGTGTATATATTACCTTACATGGCAAAAAGAACTTTACAGATGGCATTAAAGGTAAGGATGGGGACATTATCCTAGATTATTCAGATCTAATCACATGAGTCCTTAAAATCAGAGAATATTTTCAGATTGTGGTTAGACAATGGAAGAAGGGTCAGAGAGATGCTATGTTGCTGCCTGGGAAGATAGAGGAAGGAGGCCACAAGCCAAAGACTGCAGATAACTTCTAAAAGCTGGAAAAGACAGGAAAAAGATTTTCCCCTAACGCCTGCCAAAACTGTGATTTTAGCTCAATAAAACCTGTGTCAAATTCTGACCTATAGAAGTATAAAATGATAAATTTGTGTTGTTTTAAGCCACCAAGCTTGTGGTACTTGTTTATAGTAGCAATTGTCAACCAATGATTATTGATGCCCATTTAACACCAACAGGAATCCTCAATTTGGGTTGTAGTGAAGAAGGAAACTTTATTCAATGCAAACAGTTTAATCATGATACAGCATAGCCGTGGGAACAGCATGGTTGTAGAATAGCTCAGTAGTGCTGCAACTCAATTATGAAACAGCACAGCTGTGAGGTGACCCTGGGGCCAAGTGGCCTTGGTGCCAGGCGGCTCTTTCTGATGAGGCAGTGCTGCTCTGGTCTGCTCCACTTATTCCAGCCCACTCTGCTCTGCTCTAGTGAGATGTCCTTGGTGCTTCAGCTCCAGATGAAGAAATGCATTCTTCAGTGAAAAGGGAAATGTGCTCCCTCAGACAGAGGGGAGCTGACCTATACAGAGAAGTCCCTGCCCCTGGTCCCTGATTTGTCTGTCCTCATGCAAATGAGGACTCCAAATCCTCACAGTTTGATTGGTCCAAACAGCACTTTCCTAATTGGTCAGAATAAAGCCATTCTGAGTTGCTGGTGAAGAAGATGCTGATGGGGATAGAATATCCCTAACCAGCTCTGATTGGACAGGGAAAGTCTCCATCCTATTGGTTGAAATGTGATTCCAGGATCTCTTTTGTAAGGGCTGGCTCAAACAGCAGGAACACAGTCCAGGCTTCTCCCTGAAGTGAGGCTTGTGTGAGAGGCCCTATTTAGAAATCACTGCTAGGCTCTGTTTTGTGTGTGTGTGTGTTTGTTTATTTTTTAATTTGAGCTCAGTTAGCCACCAGGAGCCCTTCTTGGTAGGTATCTTCTTTCTTAGGGTTTACACAATATAAAGCTATTATACCAAAATATATAAAAACTATTCCAATTCAATAATAAGACAAATAATCCAATATAAAATGAGTAAAAAAAATTGAATAACATTTTACTAAAGAAGACACAGGAATAGTCAAAAAGGAAAAGAAAGAATGCTCAACATCATTAGCATTTAGAAAAATGCAAATTAATACCATTATGACATGCCACTTTATACCCACTACAGTGGCTATAATCAAAAAGACATATAGCAACAAGTACTGGTGGGAATGTAGAGAAATTGGAAAGTTCATACACTGCTAGTGAGAATGTAAAATAGTGTAGCCATTTCAGAAAACACTTGGTGCTTTCTTAAAATGTTTAATATAGAATACGTAATAAATATAAACATAGAGTATATAAATATAGACCCAGCAATTTCACTCCTAGGTATCTACCCAAGAGAAATCAAAGTGTATGTGCACACAAAGACTTATCTGGGAATATTTATAGCAGCATTATTCTTAATAGCCAAAAAGTGGAAATAACCCAAATGTTTATCAACTGGTGAATGAATAAACTAAAAAAAAGAGATAGTAATTATAAGCAAAAAGGAATAAAATACTAATACATGCTATAACATGGATGAAACTCAAAAACATGGTAAGTTAAAGAAGCCAGGCTCAAAGGACCACATATTGTGTGATTCTTTTTAAATAAAATATTCAGAGTAGGCATATCTATTACAACAGAAAGTAAATTAGTGGTTGCTTAGAGTTGAGAGGACGGAGTGGGTTTGGGAGGGTAATGGCTAATCAGAGTATAGGGTTTCTTTTATGGGGTAATAAAAATGTTCTAAAATTAAATTGTGATGATAGTAGCACAACTCTGTAAATATACTAAAAATCATTGAATTGTACACTCAAAAAGGAGTGAATTTAATGGTATGTAAACAATACCTCAATAAAGCTAAGGAGGAGGAGGAAAAGGAGCAAAACTGCACTGCAGAGTTGTCAAACCCTGCCAAGTGAAGCCTTGCTGGAGGCAGGATTGTATCCTCGACCTCAGGAACCTGTGCTTTGAGAACTCATATTCGCAGAGAACTAGCTGAGATTTTCGTTGTAGTGATTAAATGTAGAATTTTATTTTATTTCAGTAGCCTATAACATTAGACGAGACTGGTCAGAGCTTCCCAGAGAGAAAGGAGTCTCTTTTGAGGAATGCTGCCTGAGACAAGTGAGATTGGGAAGTGAATTTGGCAAGAGGAAAGGATGGCCAATCAGAAAATAGGGCACATGCAAATATATTCAGAGAGCAATGAGACAAATTATACAAAACCAGGTCTACCCAGATGATCCCCAGCCTCCTGGTACAGCCAAATTAACCTCTGTCTGCTGCCTGCCCCTGGTGGGTGCAGGAAGGAAAATCCAGGGCATGTGGCTGGCCTGGTTCTAAAAGGACTGAGCTCCAGGACCAGGAGTCGGGTTGCAGCCACCTCATAATGAATGACACCATCCAAACAGGCAGGGAACTCATGCGGGAAGCAGTCTGTTCGAAAAGCAAGGACTGGGCTGCCTGCCTTCTGAATACATGAAGCTCCTCCTCATCCATCTATCTTCACACCTGAGAGAGAGAAGGTGCAGTAAGCAAGCACCTTGATATATATGTGTCTACAATCTGGTTATGAGGTTATCAAGCAAGAAAGACGCCCTCAGGGAATGGATATGCTTTTTTCATAGAGGAAACTGTGAGTAAATAGCTGGAATTTATCTTGAGGGAGATAATAGAAGCACTTTTTTTTAATGTGGAAAAAACAATATTTTTCCCCAGAGCATTCAAGCCCTTCCAGGTTTAGATCATGTTTCTCATTAATGGGTCTTCTGGCCAAATTCATCTTGGGTCCATAGGACAAGAAAGGAAGTGGATCTGTCTGGTCAGTGGTTTAAATATAAGCCAAGTTGAGGCGGGAGGAAGGAAGGTCAGCAGCCACTCCAAACAGGATTTTCATTTTGCCTAACCACAAAGCTTCTCAAAGGGTGGCCCAAGGGCATGCACTGCTAGTGACCTCAGAGGCTCTGGAAATTTCGGGAAGAAAGCATGGTATCTAAGTCTGTGTGTCTGCTGGGATCACTATATGTCATCACTGTCTTGTGATGGACATTAGCCTCTTTGCCTGCATAAATGTAAATACTAAATGTTGTCAGACTCTGCCAACAGAATATTTATTTTACTGAGTATTTACTTTACTGACCTACTTGTGTAAGAACTCTTTGCTAGCTGAAACAGTCAATGAGATAATGAATATGGAAGCTTTTTTGAACCAAGAAGCATGGGCCAATGGAAGGTGAGGGAGGGTTGCGCTGGGCATAAGCCTCTCATCACGTTTCCTATCCTGTTCCAACACATGCAGGGGAGGTGGAGGGGACAAGCATTTATTGAATATGTTCAAGGGCCAAGCACTTTTCTTTCAGTTTTTTTTTTCATTAAGTTCTTTAAAAAAAAAAAAAAAAAACTCATGAGGCAGTCATTTCCATTTATATATGTAGAAACTGAGACTTGCAAATTTTATATGGCATGTCTGACCTAGTCTATAAGTAGCAGTCCAGCATTTGAACAGCAGGTCTGTCTGACTCCAAATCCATAGCTAGTCCCAAAGGCTGGCCATATATGCTATTAGACTAGGAGTCCCCAACCTCCAGGCCACAAACCAGTACTGTCCGTGGCCTGTTAGGAACCAGACCTCACAGCAGGAGGTAAGCAGCAGGTGAGTGAGTAAAACTTTATCTGTATTTGCAGCCACTCCCCAGCACTAGCATCACCACCTCAGCTCCACCTCAGATCATCAGGCATTAGATTCTCATAGGAGCCCTGATTCCTGGTACCAAAATGGTTGGAGACCACTGTACTAGACTATAAGTCCCCCTGGGCCAGGGCTGGGTGGGATTCATGAGCTGGAGCCTCAGGTGGACCACTGTGCTGCCCAGTATGCAAGAATACCCTCCATGTCACTATCGCAGCAGTCCTGATACCTCTGACTTATGGTTTAGAAATTTCTTTGAATGCTTTTCCTTTCTAGTGAGGTAGTTCCTCACTAGAAGCCAAAGCTCTGAAATGGCCCCTTTGCCTGAGAGGAGGCAAAAGGAGTAGTTCCTATCCCTAGCTTAGCTATCATCTTTTTTAAGTGGTGACACATTCTTGTCCTGGCTCAGCATTCAACCTTTCCAAGCTTTGACCTCCAAATTAGAAAATTGGACCAGTTTGATGGTTTTCAAATTTATTTCACCACGACTCATAGTAAGAAATATATTTCTCTTACAGCCCAGTTCACATGTAAATATTTTTCCCAAAAGGTAAAGCTATCCATAATATATGTGATATATTCTACTATTTTTCTATTTTATTCTATTTCTTTTTTAAAAGCTGGTCACAGCCCATTAATTGATTTGATTTTACTCCCCTAAGGGGTCATGACCCACAATTTGGAAGATTCCATACTAGATGCTCTGTAATGACCATCCCAGCTGTGACACTTGATGAATCTTTACTCAGCCTTCTCCTCCTGCAGAGGGGCTCCTTCTGAGCTGATGAGCTCCAGCTGCACCTCCCTCTGCTCTGTCCCTTTCCCTCTCTGTTAGAATGTTTCCCCTGCCTACTTCTTTCATGTGTGTGCACATTACCTTCGTAAATTCTCCAAGATGAAACAACTCACACAAAGTCACACCATTAGCAGCTGGAACGATGACTTTAACCATACAATCTGACTGCACATCCAGGGCCTTCCATGCCCCCGTCCACTTCCTGAGACAGGCACCCTATGGTCAATCAGCACACAGGCCTCCCAGAAAGAAGTCATCCACCCCACCTACTTGCAGGACGTTAGCTTTCCCAAAAGAGCAGAGCTGTTCTTGCCCTCCTGCATCTAGCGATCCTCACCTTTTCCTGCCTCTCAGCACATGCTCTCAAACTTGTCTCTGATGTTTACTTGGGTACATTTGGGTTACGTATGTGTTTAGGGGTAAGGGATAGGTAAGTCAGCCCATTTAATCTGTCTTGTCTGTGGATATATTTCTGAATTCTTAGTCTCGTGAAAGCAGACATTCTACCACATGCAAGCTTTACTTGGGTCAAAGCAAATGTGTGTCATTAAAACTATATATCTCTTCCAGTCCCACAAACAGACCTTTGATTCCTCTTGTCAAAGCATCCCCTGGATCTGTAATGTGGTAGCCAGGAGTCTCATGGATGTGTGACTTAAGGATGCTGGGAGGAGTAAGAGGGTATGTGGCCTCCTGGCTGTGAATACAGAGAAACCCACCATGAATAATGTCACTCAAATCATACAGGACAGGCATGAGGCTATCACCCCAGAGGGACATCTATAAGCAAAGTTCTGGCTGAAGATTTCTAATGACTATTAATTAATATATGTGAGTTTAGGTAGAGAGGACAGATGGAGAATGATAGCTAAATGACAGTTGATGGATGTGAAATAATAGATAGTAGCTGATAGATGGTAGGTAACTATAGATAGTAGGAAATAAAATGTAGCTGATAGATTGTAGCACATAGCAGATAATAGAGCTGATAGTAGATCACAGATAACAAATGGAAGATACTGGATAATGGTTGAAGATAATAGAAGCTGATAGCAGATAATGGTAGATAGTTGATAAGAGTAGCTAATAATGGATAATAGGAGCTGGGTGATAATAGCAGCTAATGGCACTATTCGTTAGTGAGAGATAATAGTTGCTAATAGAGGGCAGTGCTAATAGCAGATAACATTGGCTGGCTGTAGATCACAGCTGATAGCTCATAGGTAGTGGCCTAAAAGACCACTAAATACTGAACATCTCCTAGTTTCATCTATTATTCTAAATGGCTTTAGGACTCACTTGGACACCCTTGTGTAAGCCTGTCCCAAAGTCTCTGTAACCCAAGATTGGGGCAGTGTGGAGTAGTAGCTAATAAGCCCAACAATCACAAAAACTGGTTTCTGGTTTAAGTTATTTCATTAACTAGCTATGTGATGTTGGGCCCACCACGCAATCTCTCCAGGAGGAAATGGGTCATATTCCTGCTCTATCTGATACAGAGAGCAAAATGAGTATAGGTGATCGAGATAAGCACACTTCAGCATTTCACAGTGATACAGAAGTTAGACAGTCAACAAAGCTTTCGAAGGCCCAGCTGTGGGAGGTCAACTTCTGGTCCCGGTTTGTAGACAACGGGATAAATGTGTTTTCCATCCTCACAGTCAGTAGGTTGCATGTCCAGGGGCAGGGACAGCACATGGTTGACCTGCTGCTGGGCTAGGTGCACTCTTTCCTGGCTTTTCACAAATGCTCACATTCTAAACATTCTCCTAACACCATCCAATGGTTTCTGTTGTTTTGCTGATGGCTTCCTTGATTGCACTTAGAATAAAATCCAAACCCCTCATGAGGGCCTACAAGGTCCTTTCTTTTCTTTCTTTCTTTTCATTGTTGTTGTTGTTGTTGTTGCTTCTTGTTGTTGTTGTTAAATAATATTTTTTTATTTTTCAATTATAGTTGCCATACAATATAGTGATTAGACATCTATATAACTCACAAAGTGATCACCCCAATAAATCTAGTAGCTATCTGACACCGTATACAGTTATTACAATATTATTAACTATATTCCTTATGCTATACTTGATATCCCCATGACTACTTTTTGTACTTCTTAATCTCTTTCCTCCTTTTCATTGACCACCCCAAGCTCCCTCCTGTCTGGTAACCCTCTATGAGTTTGTTTCTGTTGTATTTGTTTATTTTATTCTTTAGATTCCACATGTATATAAAATCATACAGAATTTGTCTTTGTCTATCTGACTTACTCCACTCAGCACAATACCCTCTACGTTCATAATAAAATTTCTTTTTCCATCCTTTTACTTCCCATCTGTGTGTGTCTTTTAATCTGAAGTGAGTCTTTTGTAGGCAGTCTGTGTTAAGAGTCTTGTTTTCTTATCTATTCAGCCACTCTATCTTTTTATGGGAGCATTTAATTCTTTTTCATTTCAAGAAATTCTTGATAGATATATAGTTATTGCCCTTCTTTATTCATATTTTTGATACATATTATTTTATTCTTCTTAAAGAAGTCCCTCCAACATTTCCTGTAATACTAGCTTGGTGGTGAATTTTAGCTTTTTCTTGTCTGGGAAGCTCTTTATATATCCTGCAAATCTAAATAGCTTTGCTAGTTAGAGTACTCCTGGTTGTAGAACCTTGCTTTTCATCACTTTAAATATTTTTGTTAAGCCCTTCTGGCCTACAAAGTTTCTGTTAAGAAACTGACTGATGGTCATATGGAAGCTCCCTTGTAGGTAACTAATTGCTTTTCTCCAGCTGCTTTTAAGATTCTCTGTCTTTAACCTTTGGCATTTTAATTACCATGTGTCTTGGTGTCAGCCTCTTTGGGTTCATCTCGTTTGGAACTCTCTGAACTTCCTAGAGTTATATGTCTATTTCCTTCAACAGGTTAGGGGAGCTTTCTGTCATTATTTCTTCAAATAGGTTTTCAATTCCTTGCTCTCTCTCTTCTTCTTTCGGTACCCCTATGATGCGAATGTTGTTATTCTTAATGTTGTCTCAGAGACTCTTTAAACTATCTTCATTTTCTTGGACTCTTTTTTCTTCTTGCTGTTCTGATTAGATATCCTCTGCTACCCTATCTTCTAAATCTCTGATTTGATCCTCCACTTCATCCAATCTGTTGAATCCCTCTAATGTACTTACTCTTCATCTCAGATATTGTATTCTTCATTTCTGACTGGTTCCCTTTCATGTTTTACATCTCCATTTTTATGATTTCTATTTCTTTGTTAAAATTCTCGCTGAGTTCATCTGCTCATTCCCTAAGTTTGTTGAGCATCCATATAACCAGTATTTTGAATTCTGCATCTGGCAGAATGCTTGTCTGCATTTTGCTTAGTTCTTTTTCTGGAGCTTTGTTCTGTTTTTTCATGTGGGACATGTTTCTTTGTCTCCCCATTTTGGCTGCCTCCCCATGTCTGTTTCTATGTATTTGTGGATGGTTGCTGCCTATGCTGGAACTGGAGACAAGTATTGGTTACCTCTAATACCAAGCTTAGTAAAAAGACCAGTGCACCTCAAGGCCTGGAGCTGCCTGCTGGCTGCCGATATGACTCCACAGCTGTAAGAGCCTTTGGGTGATATATGAGTTGGGTGAAGAGGGGGCCCAGGGAGTCACCAGGGTAAAGCGAGCAAGTTTCATCCAGCCAATGCAGAGTCAGGTTTCATGCCAGTACTGAATCTACAGCTTCTTGTAAAAGTCTCAGATCACAGCAAGGCGAGCCACTGTCCATCTCAGGCCCTTGAACTCCCATGGTCTGCTCAAGAGATACTACAGCTCAGGCTGGCACCACCAAAAGTCTCCCCCGAAATGTGTGAGCCAAGCATGGGCCATATGAGCTGAGGGCTGCTGCCTTCCAATAAATGTGTAGCCCAGGGAAGGTGCAGAGTGGGGCTGGCTGCCCAGCAACAAGCAGCCAAGAGCAATTTGTGGGCTGGGTGGGGCAGTGTCCCAGGGAGACACGGGGTAGGGTGGGCTGATCTCACCAGCCAGTTTAGCTTCAGAATTGGTTGCAGGGCGGGGGGGGGGGGGGGCAGAGTTCAACACAGGCAAGATGGTGCTCACCTGCAGGCTGTCCCAGAATGGGGCTAACAAAGGAGCAATGGCAGCTGTTCCTCCAGCCCTTACTCCAGCATCATGCAACTCAATGTTTCCTGATATATCTCTGTGCCTCCCGAGCTCCTGCCCCTCTACCAGCACCCAGAGCAAGTGTCTGTGAGCAAGTGAATCTGTGCATGGGCCCTTTAACAGCAGGTCTGGGTTTTCAGGTTCCTTCCCTCTCACCCAGACAGCCAGAGACTGCACTCATTTTTACAGTCAGATTTTGTAGGGACTCCTTTTCCTGAGACTGAAACCCTGTGTGAGGCTGGGGCCCCTCCTTCCTTCAGGGGGCCTCTGTAGCTATGCTCTCCCTCCTGGTGCTCAACCACCATGCAGGGGTATGAGATCAACTAGCTTCACTTCTCTGCCCCTCCTACCAGTCTCAATGTGGCTGTTTCTTTATATCTTCAAAGTATGATATGATCAGCTAGACTTCCGGTGGTTATCTAAGTTGTTTGTTTTATAATCTAGTTGTAATTTTTATGTGGACCTGGGAAGAGATGAACCCTGCTTTTATCTAGTCTGCCATCTTGATCAGAACCCTGCAAGGTCCTTTTGATCTGGTGCCCTCCTAAACTTCTGACCTCACTCTACTCTTCTCTCTATCATTCACACTACCTCAATAGTTTCTGCCAAGCTCATTTCCATAGGGGCCTTGATGTTTCCTCTTTCTAGAATGTTCTCCCCTGCATCCACACCCTTGAGCTGTGTGCATGGCTGGTGCCTTCTTACCTGTCACCTACCCACCACCAAAAAGCTTTCCCCACACTGAATCACTCTTCATCACATCACCTGTTTTTATTTCTTTTATAGCATTTAATCCCCATCTCAAATTAAATCTCCTTCATCTTCTTTACTTACTTATTAAGTTGTTCAATATTTCTACCCCACTCAAATATAACTTTCATGAAGCCAGGGTCCTTCCTACCTCTTAACTGAAGTTTTCCCCAGGACCTAGAACAGTTCCTGGAACATAGTAGTGTCCTGATGAATATTTGTTGAATGAATCAATGAAGAAAAGGCCCTTGCAACTGCAGCAAGATGGCAGCTTTGGGTCCAGATAAGCTGGAATTCTGAGACTGCTCCACTTCAAACTGGTTGTGAGATATTGGACAAGTTACTTAACTTCTCTTACTATCTTTACTCAACTACAAACATCAAGATGATACCAACAATGTTGATCCTTGTGCTCCCAAATTTGGAAAGCCCCCACCCTTTTGTTTCCCAGACATGGCTAGCCTCAAAGGATCATGCTGCTCTCATATTCTGAAATAAGACCTACTTCCACCCTGCCTCAATGAGTCAGATAAGACCCACCTCCATCTTTCCTCATGACTCCTATAAGATTAGCTGATGGTGCCTTCATTCACCTGCCTTTATAAAACCCCAGACCCCTTTCCTTTTCTTTGAGTGACTCCTCATTAATTAGCATTCTCCTCATCACAAATGGCCTTAATAAAATCATCTCCTTAATTGCCTGGTGCATTCTGCCTTTCACAGTATTTTCTCCCCTTTCAGAGTTAATATGAGGAGTAAATGAAATAACATGTGTGAAAGTTGCATTGCACAGCACCTCCAAAGTAATTTTTCCCCAGTGGGATTTGAATGATCTCCAAGATTTTCTAAATTGAGGCAGAATATTGGTCCACTCACAGGTCAGAGAAAAATACCACAAAACATAATCACAGTTACTCAGGATGCCAACCCCACCCCCATTTCCTTTGCTCCCATGAAAGAGAAAAGGAAAATATCTACCCTGTTTTTATTATTTACATATATATGTCCATACAGATACCCTTGCATATATATATTACCACATATATATTTTTCATGTGCATATACAATGATAGGAATTAATATGCAAATATAATACCTAGTACATATTGTAATATCAGGAACCATTTTAGTGTCAACTACGTATTGTGTGACTAACTATTATTATTCAATATGTCATGTACATGTATTATACTATACAATAATAATATATACTAATAATACTATATACATTTATTATTAATACTATAATATATGCACTAATTTTTTTACTTCCTATTTTTCAGTTGAGGAAATAGTCTTTGAGAAGGTAAGGGATTTATCTAAGGTCCTACAACTAATTAGTAACAAAGCTGGGATACAAACCCAGTCTAGCTGACCCCAAAGCTCATGCTTTCTTCCTCTATACTGTTGTCTTGCTAAATATTATTCTATTAACATGTATCTTAACTGCCTGCTCTGGACTTGTCATAAAGAGAATACAAAGGATTGTTTAGATAAATGTTGCCCTCAGAAAGCTCCCAATCCACTTTTCAAGGCAAGCCTGAGATGCTGAGAAGCATGAGGAGACCACACAAGACAGACTTAGCAAGTGAAGTCTCAAAGGAGAGGTTCAGAGGAAAGCAAGATCAATGTGCATCAAGGAGGCTGGAAGTGAACTGCTTTATGTGTGTGCTCAATAAATGGACTGGATGAATATATGGTTTTATTAATGTCTCAGGGGTGAAGTGGGATTTAATTCGGCCTTTAATTATGACTCATCCCAACATATCTTGTCCCTTCATTACCATGAAGATAGGACTGAGGAGAGTCATTCTGACCTCAGTGGACTTCTCTCTTGTGTATTTTCCACCTGCCATCACTCCTGGAAGGGCTGGATTTGCCTTTCTGGGAAAAAGACCCTCAGCTAAGAATCCCAATCCTTTTGCAAGTGGCACTATTCCTTTCAGCTCCCCATGTGACTGTCTAAAAACTAAGATCCTCCCCCAATCTGCTAAAGATTTTTAAGTTATGGAAATTAAGGCGCATGCATATTCCTCAATTCCCTGCATGGCATGATGGCTATTAACCAATTAATGGCTGGGCAGGTGCCAGCCAGTAGGGCAATAATTAGATGGTAATTACCATATCATTACAAGGCAAATATAGGGTCGGACTGTCATTTACCCCAAATAGGGCAACTGGGAATTCATTTTATTCCTATTAAGCATAATTATTCCTCAGTCTCTGGGAACCTGTGATTTCCAGTATAATTACATAGTGTTCGCCAACTCCATCCACAAGGGATGAGGTTCAAAGCAGACAATGAGGCTCAGCTTGAGGAGGTGTGGGTCAGGAGCTTGAAACTCACAGCAGCATCAGGGTTTAGAAGCTAAATCAATTGGGCATATCTAAAGGCAAAGGAGTCAAGTAAGGGAAAGGAAGAGAGAAGGAAGTTTCATTGAGATTTGATAGAATAGTCTTCTCTGAATATCTAGAAAAGTTCTTAGAAGTCTGCTTTCCCTCAAATCTCCCATAGACAGTATAATTCACTCATTCATTCCATCAAAAGCTGATGAGTGAACATTATCCAATGTTAGGTATTATGCAGAGCACTGCAAATAGAAAGAAAAATAGAGCAGATAACCTGTTCTTAAGAGGTCAAGTAGTGGTGGGGAGCATGCTATCTTCACTCCTCATTTTGCAAGTAGGGAAACAGATTCCCTGCATGGCTACATTTGCTGAGCTCTCTCCAAGAAACAGAATTAACAATCTAAAAAGCCAAAGGTCATCTACATGTCAAAAGGTACAAACTGAGAACCTTTAATGCTTGACAGAAGCTGTGCAGGTATGACAATTGAGACATAAAGTTGATAAAGAACCATAAGTGCTGCTGGGTGAGATGGTGGAAAGCAATCTTCCCTGCCATGGAAGATGTGAAGCTCTGACCCGGTGCAATCTGGGAGATCCGAAGACACCACTTTTCATGCTAATGTAATAATGCCATATATCACCTTTAAAGAGAACTTGACTGTAATAAACATTTACACCAAAACTATTTCCTATAAATCAAGCAACAAATCCCTGGCCTATCTGAGACATGCTTTGTGTCTGGAAGTCTCACTATTAAATCAAGTATTGTAATTTGCTTCAGAAACATTTTGCCAAAGGTTAAAATATACATACTCATAGCTCGTCAATCTTATGTGTTGGTGGGAAAGCCCTTTGGGGTTTTTTTTGTTGTTGTTGTTGTTGTTGTTGTTATTACTCAAGCCTTCTTTCAATTTTGCAACTAGTTACCCTATAGACTCTAAGACATTGAATTGGAAGAAATAGGTTGCTGGTTGAGGTAGAAGAAGAAGCAGGAGGATTAACTAGACCAAAGGGTTTTGATTACCTACTGGCAATGAAAAAAAAAATTAAAAGAAATAACAACAACAAAAACATTACAAAGATATGACAGTTACTTTAATAAAGCCATTATGAATCAGGCACAGAAGTAGTGCAAGATATAAAGAACAAGATAAATAGGGCCCCTACCTTTACAAAATTAACATTTTGTATCACGTTTAATCTTTATAACCTGATAGAATTATCCTCATTTTGTTGATGAGACCGCATAAACTACTAAGCTTTCCACAGCCAGAAACAGGCATAGTATGGACTTCAAACCAGATCTGTCTGCTTTCAGTGCTCTTTATACCACCCACTTCACTCTCCATGTACAAGGAAGCATAGGTAGTTCTCAGAACACTAAAAAATCCTTCACCCCAATTCCCAGGTGGCCCTGCAAGTGAGACGTGTCATCTCCCCTCTACCTAGCCTGCCAAAAACCACTATTTAATTGTGTGTTTATTATCTTCATGGCACACAGTTACCGTAGCAGCCAAATTTATACTCAATAATATAGTACTCCTATGATTTTCAACTACTAATGGAATTATTCTTTGTTTATTTTAAAGTCATAGCAATAAAATAGGCTCCCAACAATATTCTTGCAGTTTTCAATGTCTTTAAAATTTACTGAAAGTGAGAACTATATTTACAGAAGGCCTGTAAACATACAAATGGCCTTCTTACAAAAGGTAGGGCTTTGGCTTCCATCATGGTGAGGCCCACAGAATGATGGATGAGAACATAAGTAGTAAAGGTTGAGAACCATTGTAACCTTGGAGGTCCAGAGGGATCCGGGTCATATGAATCCAACCCTAGATGTTTAGATGATCCAAATTGTAAAGAGCCATCCCTTCTTCCTGCCAGGAGCATCCGAGAAAGCGATGGTTAAAGAGAAAGGAAGTTCAAGTACAACCAGATGTGCCAGGAGCCCTTGCTGCTCCCTATGCGAAGGTAGGTATGAACGATGTGGGCCACGCTCCTTGTTGTTCCTGTATGTCACATCCTAGTTTGCTCAGCTCGTGAGCCACTTCCAGTGCTCATGGCCAGATCATTCTCCCCATTGCACTAGTTCCTTTCTTTGCCTCGCAATAATCCTTTTGAATAAAATCTCTCCAAGCCTAGTAAGTTTTTTATTTGTTTTTTTATTTGACAACAACCACAGGCAAATCATTTCACTAGAGTTTCCACGACTGTCAAGTAAGAAAAATATGTCACAAAGTTGTAAAATCAAAGACATAACATATATAAAAGTACTTTGTATGGCATCAGAAAATAAAGTATAGTTCCTCCACCCTTGATTTCCCTCCATGGATGTACCCCAGTGCTCACTCCCATGTGTACTCCATCCTTGCTCAGCCATTCTCTGCCCTTGGCCCCTGGCCATCCCAAGCTCCTGCTCAAGCTTCCTGGGGTAGTTCAGCTCAACAGTCATAATCCAGAAGACACTACTCCCTTCCCCAGGCGCATCCATTGCCCATTCATCACTGTCACATCCCACAGAGGGCTTTTATTTAACAACCAATTTATTTTCAATTTAACTAATCTGGGGATGGGCCATCTTTCTCTAACACAAACCAAAGATGCCTGAGTTGTAAATAGACTTACAAACCAGTGTGCTGGGTAATATAAACTCTCATCACAGCAACATCAGGAGAGCAGAGAGGAGAGAGGAGCAGTTGGGAGATAGAACAGTAATAAAATATGCAAGCCTCCAAGGTAAACAAACCTGCAGCCCTCCCTCTTGGCTCCTGAACTCTGTGCTGCTTAGAATTATTTATTTATTTGTCTTACGAAGTTCCTGACTCACCTAAAGCCCATAATATGCTTTATAAAAAATGTATAAAATGCTAACTTGGGGTTGGGTGGGAATACACAGGTGGTTGAGAAGGTGGCTATCATCTGGCCCCAGGCCAAGCTCTCCTCATCTCCCACCCACCCCCACTCCACCTGTTACAAAGCTGCTAATATTTGCTTGAGTGGGCAATGGCCCAGAAAAGAGAAATATAGCTCTTTGAAGAGAATGGCTAATTAGCAGCATAGAAGTTCCAGCCTGCTCAAGGAACATATTGATCACTTGAGATAGGGAGAGAAGAGGGCTTTGTTTACAAAGCTGACCAGGTTGGGTTGAGGCTCAGTTTCTCCCCAGGCTAGGTGAACTGAGGTGTATCGCCAGCCATCCTGAAGGCTGCCTTTGTGTCTCTGCTCCCCAGCCCTCCCTCTTTCTCCAGATCCTCTAGCAATGTGCAGGCCCCCATTGTCCAATCCAAAGCTGGGGGCCCTGGATAGGGGAGGAGGTCTTGGGTTAGAAAATGGAGTTTTAGAAAGAGCCACTTACTAGCTAGGTGATTTGGGCTAGATCACCTCACCTCCTGGCTCAATTCCTTTCCCTAAAAGTGAAGGCCTTGAACTGGAGGATCCCTGAGATCTCATCCAGCTCTAACTTCTTAGAGAGAGGCACAGAAAGGGAAACAGGCTGCTAAGAGATTACCCCTCTCCCCTGCCACACATAAAAGCCAGCCAACACAACTTGAAATTATACTTCCTAACTCTGCTTACCTAGACACTTTCTTGGGCTGCCTTGGAGGGCAGAGCAAGTTTATGTTAAGCAAACACCACTTGGTTATTAGAAATGTATTTAATAGTAGTTGTGCAGCTCTAGGAATGGAGACATTCTTTCCCAGCCTGGGCCTCTAGGGAGGATGATCCCCACTGAGCAGCTCTCTCAGACCCCAGAACAGGAGCCACCACAGCCCAGACTGATTATTCCCTGATTTCTTCTCTCTGCAAGATCAGAATTCCATGCTTATATCATGCTCCTGGCATTGGGGAAAACCAACTAGCAGGTCTGTTGACTCCATCTTAAAGGATGATATACGTGAGGATGATTTTTAGTTGGATATCCAACTCAATCTTAAACCAATTAGAAGAGGTGTGTTTATTGAGACAGCCAGGGTATCTCTTTTAGAGCTAAACTGAGGATGCTGGTTGAATGTTAGAGATATGGGTTGTAGTTGGAACCCTCTATCTCAAGAGTAGGGAAAGCCCTGAGAACAAGAGAAGGGGGAGAGGACTCTCCCACCAGAGCTGTGTAACTCTCTGAGGAGGAAGCTCCAGACAAAAAGAAAAAAGAAACAATAAGGCCGCTTTGCCTCTCCCCTTCCCCACATCCCAATATTGCATGGCTGGATTCCTCTAGTGGCCAGAAATATTTAATCGAATACTTTTGTTTGGATCTTGCATCCCTGGTAACCTGAAGATGTTACCATGGCAATCCCTGAGTAATACATCTCGCTTATTTATGGCTTCGCAAATAGGGTGGGGAACCACTCCAAGCCTCACAGAAATAGCAGGAAAGTAGAAACCTTATTTCCTTCTCTCATGTTCCCCAATAGCTCCAGAGGACAGAGAGAAACAAGATGCCAGTTTGGTTATCTGGAAATAGCTCAAAGTCATTTGGCATGGAAACTCTCCTTTTTTATGTCCCTTAGAACTTTCTTGTTCCCCAGCCTTTCCATTCTGAGATGTCCATAGTTCCCCCAGGTCATAACCCACTTACCAAGGAATAGGCCAGGAATGAACCAAGAAGATCAGGACTATCTAGTGATGTGAGCCCCCAGTTCCAGCATGAGCTGAGCTAGAATTCTATTCATACCACCTCTTACATCTTGACATCAGACACATGTCTTGGCCCTCCAAAGCCTCTGTTTCCTCAAGTATCAATGAGGATAAGAATCTGTTTTATTTCACAGAGTTATTGCAAGGGTTAAATGAAATAATGCATATAAAGCTCTTTATAAGGCACCTGGCATCTAGTAAGTACTCAGTAAATCATAGTTGTTCTAAACCAATTATATTATCAACCATCCTAGCACATCCTTGTAGGAGGAGAAAGCTGGGGATGGGCAAGGTGTTCAGGGATGAGGAAGAGAAATTTTCTTCTCTTGTATTCTTGAGACAGAGGAGAGGCAGGAGCTCCAGTGGTCAAATCACACTCCAGTGGTCAAAATCACACCTGGACCCCCTTAGCCCAGTTCTCTGGCAGGCCATCAACCTGTTCCTAACTGACCAAATCCCTCTTCTCACAAGGTCAGCCTTAATGAGCCTTGTACTGGGTTGAATAGTGTCCTCCCCATCCCACCAAAAAAAATTCATGTCCATTCATGTGAATATGACCTTATTTGGAAATAAGGTCTTTGCATATTAAGATGAGGTCATACTGGGTTAGAGTACACCCTAATCTTTTGACTAGTGTCCTTGAAAGAGGGAAATATGGACACAGACACACAAACAGGGAGAATGCTATGTGACGATGGAGGCGGAGATTGGAGTGACGGAGTGATGCTGCCCCAGCCCAGGAACAAGGATCACAGGCACCCACCAGAAGCTGGGATACAGGCAAGAAACAGATCTTTCCTCAGAGCACCTGGACGGAACCAACCCTGCTGACACCTAGATTTCAGATGTCCATCCTCCAGAACTGTAAGTGAATACATTTCTGTTGTTTTAAGCCACCCAGTTTGTGGTATTTGTTACAATATCCCTGGGGAACTAATACAAGCACTCAGATTCTGGCTAATTTACCAGCTCATATCTGTTCCCTCAGCCATCAGGAACAGCTCTATCACACATTAACTGACATGACTGGGTATGCTGGAAAGAAAACAAAGTTAACTCTCAGTTTTCTCTCTACACTCACTAGCTATTCCCCTTCATGAATTGCTTAACCTCTCTGAGCCACATCTGTGAGATGGGGACTTTGATGCCTGTCTAGTCTGCTTTGCAGACTTGTTGAGAGGTTTGCATTCAATCTTGTCTATGAAATACTGTATCACATTTGAATCAGGCTATACATACAGTCAATGGTGTTTATTTTCATTGCAATGACACAAAAGGAGAATTTATGTTCCCATGTCCTTTATTCCTATATGTCAGGACCTCCACGCACCATGAAGAGTAGGTGGAGGACTACTCTCATTCAAACCATGCCCCTAGTTCATATCTTCTGGCCCCCACTGTACTGTTGGCATTCCTACTCTGGCCCTTCCACGAATGGCCCCAGGCAACTGTTGTTAGCTGTAATCCCAGGTAAGTACTATCACCAGTGAGACCACAAGCATTCTGGCTAACTGAGAAGGCTCAGAGGGCAACAAAGGGGAGAAACCTAAAGCAACATCCTGAAAGGTCCTCCTTCTCCCCTGCCTCTGCTGATGCTAACACTCACCCAGGGCCCCACTGGTCCCTCCTTCATTCCTGGGGGATCCCAGACTCTTCTGCCCTTTGCCATAAGTTCCTGTGACTCAGCTCCACTTCTGGGCTATAGGGAGGCATCCTTTTGGCTTATGCTGGCCTGGCCCTTGTTTACAATAAATCCCCAGTACTACCTAACTAGTGTCACATGCTAGGTATTAAATAAAAATATTTTGAGTAAATAAATGATACTTGTGAACTCACTGTACTAGATTGACAATAGGAGAAACAGAATTCAGACTCCATCCAGTCAGGATGGAAAGAATGGCCCTCCTCATATATGTCAATGCCTCTGTACATGCATGGCGATTTGGATTGGAAAGATGTATGTTTTAAACTATGACTGAACTACTCTCTCTTGGAGGGGAAGATGGTGGGGTATATGTGTATGTGTGTGTGTGTGTGTGTGTGTGTGTGTCTGTCTGTCTGTCTGTCTGTAAGCCTGTGGGAGAGATAGGGAGCAGGGAAGGGTTTAGGGAAACAATTTAATAAGACCACATCCCTGACAGTGATGGTGGTGTACTAGTTGTGGTGAGCATGTGTGTGTCTATGAGTATGTGCATGTGTGCATGTGAATGTGCATGTGTGCATTGGGGGAGGATTGAAGAGGCCATTACACTGTTCACTCTGTCACTGGAAGTTGTGGATTTTAGAGGTAAAGGGACATTCTGCAGCCCTCTCTGTAGGGGAAAGGTACCTGAACAGGAAGCAGAGGCACAGAGGCCTGAGCAGAGCAGATAAGGAGGGGCTGGAAGATCTAGACCAGTGGTCCCCATCTGTGGTCCTCAGACCCCTACAGGTTCCCATGGGTAGTAATGGGGGCTTGGAGTTATTTTTAATATTTCTGTATGCCTAGCTGAAATGACACACTCACCAAAGATAAGGCTGCACAGACTGCTAACTGAGACATCATTTCTTTGCTTTTGGCTGGAATTATATCTACTCAGTGTGATAACACTGCTAATCTCATGCTGATCTGAACCCCTGATTGGCAGCTATACATGGCTTTGATTAATAAAAAATGGGAAAACAAATTATTACTTGATAAATTCAGTTTGTTTGGTAGACAAAAATCTTTAAAAATACGGGTGCATGGTACAGAGGGAAGGAGAGATTACGTGACTTACGAACACAAGCTCTGGAGCCAGACATTCTGATTCAAAGCCTGGTTCAACCACTTATTAACAATAAGTTGCACCAGTCTCAACTCTCTAAGCCTCAGTTTTTTAATCTACAAAATGGGAGTCATAATAATATCCATCTCATGAGGTTATTGTGAGAGTTAGAGATAATACAGAGAAAGCATTTAGTTCATTGTCTGGCACTTAGGAAGCATGCATTAAATATCAGCTCTTATCATAATCACTGTTACTACTCTTACTATTAGTGGGGGGGGAAATTTGGAAATTATGAGGCTAGATCATTCTCGAGGTTTCAGATGCATCTGCTTTTTAAAAGCATCACTGATTTTACAATGAGAACTAGAAGTAATTGACCCTCTCCTCACAGGGCAGAACTTAGGGTGTAGGAAGTCTCTGAAGGGTCTAAAGACTTGAAGAAAGGATGGGCACCCAGTTGACCCATATCCCATAAACAAGGAACCAGATTTTATCAGCCTTGTGGGGCCAGAAATTAGGAAGAATGGATTATAAGCCAGGTGACTGGAAGTTAGACTTATTGTATTCTTTCATATTGATGCATAACAAACTGCCAAAACTTTTGTGGCCTAAACAACACTCATTTATTATCTCACAGTCTGTAGGTTAGAAGTCTGGGTAGGCTCAATTGAGTTCTCTGGTTAGGGTCTCAGCAAGCCGAAATCAAGGTGTTGGCTAGCCTAGTCCCTCTGTAGGCTCTGGGGAAGATTACACTTCCAAGATCCTTCAGGTGTTGCTCAAGTTCACTTCCTGTGGTTGTAGACTGAGGTTTCAACTCCCTTGCCGGTTGTCAGCTGGAGTTCTGCTCTCCAGTCCTGCAGGCTGTCTACATCCCTCCTCCTGGGGGTACTCAGCCAACCCTTCTCATCTTTCTGACTTCCCTTTCTGCCAACAGTCAGAGAAAACTCTGCTTGTAAAGGGTTTGTTTGATAATATTAAGCCCACCTCAATAATCTCCCTATCTCAAGGCCAACTGCATCATAATATAATCACAGGAGTGATATCAGATTCACAAGTGATGTAAAGGTCATTGGGGGTCATTCTTAGAATCCTGCCTATAACACACAGGATGTTAGACAGAGGGCAGTTGACTTAGGATAAGGCAATGAGAGCTCCTATAAGTTTCTGTCTGTTTGCCCCATGAAAGATTGTATATTTCTTTCAGTTCAAGGAGGCATTGTCATCATGAATGTATGTTACTAACATGGATGAGCACTCATCATCTCCAGTTTCTTCCAGAGATTGTTGGAGGTTTAGGGTTTTAGGGAGCAGAGATGATTCACATATCACCCAGAACTGTGTGTGAGGCAGATGTTCATTGGCCTCCTGGCTCCATTATCTTCCCTTCATTTTCCAACACCCATGTGTAGCTCAGGCTGAGCCGCTGTTGTCAGCTCCCCTCCTGGTCTAAATGAAGAAGGCCTTTGTTATTTAGCTACCTTCTTTGTCTCCTATGCTGGCTTCTGTTCAAAATCTCATGAATCCTCTATGGCCATGTTCCTAGCTCTGTCCTAGGAGAGTCTCTCCCGTTTCCTCGACCCATAGAGTAAGCCTAGTATTAACCCTTAGTGGATCTGAGACCAGGATCTTGCTAGTTGTTACTATTTTGGGGCCTTTTATTCCTAATTCACAGCTCCAATTCTACCTGTACCTTGTGTGCCCAGCCACATCTTGCACACCCCTAATCAGCCCCCTTCAAGTCAGCCTCCCACTCAGGAGTCTCTGGAATATATTTCTCACTCCTCACATTGCCCCCAGGCTGGATGCTTTCTGTGTTGTTCAATGTCATGCTGCCCAGCTCTCAGTCACCTTCCCAAAAACTATTTTTTAGGTCCTCCTGGCACTTGGAAATGACCCACTCTGCCTCACATCAGATAAGTAACCTCACTACTCTGGCCTCTGCTTCCACATCTGTAAAATGGGGGCAGGGACAAAGCTGTATCCAAAGCCCCCAATTATGGCTCAAAAGCCCCTAATTATGTATCAGAACCTGCGTGTGGGTAAAATACAGATTTCTGGTCCTGCACCCAGAGAAGAGATCTGAAGCCCTGGGATTGGGCCCAGGCTCTGTGTTATGAGGGAGTTCCACAGGCAATTCTTGTGGCCAGCCAGCTCAGGAGCCCTGGACCTTTCAAGTCTAACTTACTATCCTTCTGAGGACTTCCAAGCCACAGATGAGCCAGTCAACACACAGCCTTCTTTCCAGGAGGCCCTTTAGCGGGACACAAACATCTCTTGAGGAAGAAGCAGTGGCACTCTGCCACCAGGCTCTTGGGAGCACTTTAAGTCATTTCTAATGTCTAGGCAACAACACGCCCTAAGTGTAATGGCATTCCCCTTGTTCTCTGGAATAAAGAATCATGTCCTTACTGTAATACAGCCTGGATGGGGAGGGGCAGGGGCAATCCTGTTGGAGCCAGCCGCCAGGACCTGGCCTAGTCCCATTCCTGGGGCTGCTGGGAAGCCGCTTCAAGCCAACATGCTCTGAGCAGCTGATTGTCTCCTCTGCCTGGTTGTTATGGAGAGATCCGACACACAGGCAATCAAACCCCTTAGCTCACCTGCCAGAGGAAGAGAGCGAGCGACAAGTGTAATAGTGGGGAGAGAACAGATATTCCATGTCACTCTGCTCACATTATCCCCCATAATGAGCTCTGCCCGACAGCTGCTCACACAGCTCATACAGATACAGCACTCACTCACAGAGGTGCCAGGGAGCCTAGAGGAGGCTCCACCAGCTAGCTGCAAGTCCAGGGCTGCACCAGCCTCCCACCCCCAGTCCCAGCCCCCTGAAAACCAAACCACCCACAACGTGGGAGGCTTAGCTCACTGTGGAAATGGACAGAGCCCAAGAAGTCTTATATCCTTATATTCCCTCATTTCACACACCTAGAACCCATGGCACCTCAACTATAGGAGCTATAGAGGACCTGGCTTGACCCCTGTATATAAGGGGACTGCTGTGTGTGTGTGTGTGTGTGTGTGTGTGTGAAAAAGAGAGAGAGAGAGAGAGAGAGAGAGAGAGAGAGAGAGAGAGACTAAGGGAGATGGAGCGGGAAGGAAGAGGGTTTTGGTGAGCTTATACTAGGGAATAAAGCCAGCTTTATGATCATGTAGCACCTGATGAAAAATACACAATATTTTTTTGAAAGTGTGCCTTGAAGGGCCAAATTATCAGAAAGGACCAAGACCTGGGCGGAGGCTATAGGGAGGAGATGAGAATTACACTAGGCTCTGGAATAGAGATAGGATGCAGCTAAGGTGTTAGATGAGGTCAGAAAATCGGCAAGAAGGGCCTGCCTGGGTTATTAATGTCATCTTTCTAAACGAACACATGCCCCCCTCAGGACAGGCAAAGTAAGGGGAGCAAGTTGGCCTTGGAATCAGATCTGAGTTCTTGGAGATCCGGAGGTTTTCTAAAAGCCCAGTGGGTGGGGTCAGGAGATGTGGGTTCCAGTTCCAGTTTGGCAGAGCTTTGGGTGAGCCACTCAGACTCTCAGTACTTCAGCTCCAGCAGTAGCAATTTTGCAGCTATGTCTGCCATGGGGCTGAGTTCTAGCTCAGCTCTAGCGAAGAATGAGGAAAGCAGAGGCAGGGGAAGCTTTTCTCTGGCATTAATACAGTGTTGATTGGCCCAGTGGCTCCTACCAATCTGTGTGTCTCTTGTAAGAGAAGCTGTCTATCCAGCTCCCACACAGGATTTCCCCCAGCAGACCTCCCCAAGAGCCTGCAGGTGGCAAAATAAAATTATCACTATCAATTCTTTGTTTCTTTTTTTTGCCCAGGGCATAATAAACCCACTCTCAGTTAACATGTAGTCCTGCTATACCCCTCCCACTCTCTGTTGTGTGTCTCTCAGGCAGCCTGAGAGACATTTAAGGGAAAGTTCTGGAAAGCCCACTGCCTGGGAAGGGTCAGAGTCCTGGAGAGGAAGAGGAAGGTTCACCCTTCCCAGCTACAGCTGAAGATCTGTCCTCTGCCCACTTCCCCACAAGTACCTCTCTTCCCACAGCCAACAGGTGGGCTCCTCAGGCCAGGCTGGGCCCACTGAGGTAGAGCCTAAGTGAGACAGGCCTGTCCAGCTGGACCAGCTGCAGGATGCAGGAAGGGCAGAGAGAGGGGGAGAAACAGCCTGGGGAGAGCAAGAAGCAGGGGCCTGGAAGAAATCTCAGTGGTTTTTGAACATTAAATGAGTTGGTGTTAAATGAGATGCAAATGACATGCAAATGAGCCTCTAGTACTTTTGAAAAGAGGCACCAGCAGTTTGGCTAAGAGAATAGCAGTTAATCTCTCAGCCACCAGAGACATCCAGAGCGACCTCTCCTTGAAGACTCTCCACCGCATTTTGGAGATGCCAGAGCTTCACGTAGCTGGGTCCCTACCCCATTAGGGTCACCCCAGCACCATCTGTGTGCTCAGTGCTCCCCACAGAGCATTTGCTAGGAATTTCTCTTTTTTTGGTTTTCCACAATCCGAATGGGTGACAGGCGAAGATGCACCCTTGAGCTAGAATTCACAGCACCAAAGAAGTCTAGTGAAGGGAGGGACCCTAGTATCATTGCTTCCTCATTTTACATGTGACAGGGCCTGACTAAGGCCACACAGCAGTTTCGTGCCAGAGCTGAACCTAGAACTCTGAGACCCACCCACACTTTCTTCCTGCTGGCATTCCCAGACTCCATCCGCAGACCAGTTTACTGTCTCACCCTGATCTCTCTTGCTCTTCCTTTCTATGGGAGGAATTTTCCTTCTGAGGCCTGCAAAATGGGAAACTACTCATAGGAAAGGGAGTCAGACAACATCCAAGACCAACTCCAGAGCCCAGAGGAAGCAGTAGACACAGGGGTAGCTTTCTCAACCAACTCCACATAGTTCTTAAAGTTTCTCAGATCTCTGTGGGCCCCCACAAGTTATGCCTCCTTCTTTCCCTATCTTTTTCTAATCCAGATGCTGCACAGACATTTCTGGAACCAGGCCTTCACCCCGTCGGGCCCCCCAATGGTCTGCAGATGGAGTCTGGGAATACCAGCAAGAAGACAGAAAGTGATCAAATGGCAGAGAATATTGAGAAGGGTAGAGAAGAGTGTCACTCAGGCAGACTGAGTTGCCTTTCCCAGAGCTTTCAGGTGCTTGAGATGACAGAAAAGCACTCCAGAGGGTAAAGGGGAGCTGGCTGAGCCCCCTCAGAAGACAGGGAGCCAGAGAGGAGGCAAGGTGGGTAGGAGTAGGTGAAGCTAAAACATGTTAATAAGCAAACTGCACTTAAACCAGTATCTACTATATAGTAGGTGTCCTGTGATTTTCTAAAAAATGAAATGGCCAGCTCAGATACCATTTATTCCAGCTGGAAAAAATCTGAAATGTTACTGAATGAAACTGAGCATATGGTGCTGCTCTTAGCTACAAATAATGTTAGCCATGGAGTCCCCTCCACAATGCCTGGGGTTGCCTTTGTATCACAGGGGTAGAGAGTAAAGGTCAGCAGACAAGCTGTGAACTAAGTGGATGAGCCAGAATAGGAACTGACTTGGGATCTAGGAGTCTAGAATCTAATCCAAACCCCAGGCCTAACTACCCCCATTTTTACAATTACGTATTTGGAGAGCTTAGAAACCAGAATCTCCTGTCAAATGGTTTCAGCATTGTCTTTTGGAAGATAGCTTCTCATGGTCATTGCAAACATAGGCTCTGATGGCCCCCTTCCTTTCTAGGAACATAGCCCCACCAAGACCTGAACTCTAGCTTCAAGAATTCAATATACATTCAGTTCACTTCCAGGCTCTCCTCCTACCCACTGCCAGCCCTCTATCCCCTGGAGCTAGGCAGCAGCTGCAGTCACTGTCAGGAAATCCTATCTAGCCCTGGCTTGACATTTCAACAGCCCAAGACCCGGAGATAAAAGTTGTCACTGAACAAAGTTCAGTTCCCCCTCCCTCTCCTTTCTGGAGGCTTGATAGGCATCAGTGTGGGTACAGAGATGGTCCTCTCTCTCTTACTGCTGCTGCTGCAGGTCCTGCTTTGAGAGGGGTGGGGGGAGAACCTTCACAATTGATGATACAAAGAAGCAGTTTATCACCTGTGCTTTTATGATTGCAGCAACTAAGGGGAAAAAGATGTCCTTTTAGATAAGCATTTGAAGGAGGGGGTAGAAAGATTTTCAAAGCTTCCTTTGTTCTCCTGAAGAGCCATGGAGTTCTGGCAGGCAGCCCGGGAGAAAGGAGAATTTTAAAAACACAATCAAAGTTTGCTTCCAAGCCACTATACCATTCCTGTTATTAATTAGGGATGTTCCTTAACAAGGGGTATGGGCCATTGTCTCATCTATTATGCTTTCCCTAATTGGATGCAGATTTGTGATGGATTCTCTGGAAAAGGGCTTTGTGCTGCAGAGGTCATCTCCTTGACCCTCTGACATCCAAGGTCAGCTCTGGCTGAGCTGACACAGGCTTCTGGGGCACATTGCAGGCAGGGAGATAAGAGAAGGACCTTTCCGAGGCCCCTCAGTGCAAGCAGAGAGCGTGGACCCAGAATTTAGAGAAGGGCAGGCTGCTAGTCTATGCTGGGAACTGAATTTGGGTAGCCAGGGAGAAGATGGGAGGTCAATTCTGTGCCCCCCTGCTAACATCAGTCCTGCCCAGCAGCAGTCTGACATCCTTCCACTGCAGACCAGTTCCCTCCCTCAGGTTCTGAATATGAACCTCATCAGAGCACAGGGAGCTTTCAGGGCCTCAATCCACAAAGGGTAGGTCTGAATTAGGTTGAGCTGCTGCAGACACAATAAATATTGTACTCTAGAAGCCTGTACACCCTGAATCACAGCCTCACCACTGCCAAATATCAAAAAATGTCCATCTTCCTTAGCAAAGTAAAACTCTTTTGATCCTCCCAATTTGCAATAAGGAGAACTCCTGGTGTGAAAGGTAAACTGGCTCTCATGGCCCCCTGGATCACTAAACCTTTTGGGGATGATGAAGTCCTCAGGTTCAAGATGCTCCCCACTTAACCCTGTGATCCCAAGTATAGTAGGAACATTTTATTTACTCTCTACAATATAGCTGAGGTCAAGCTGGAATAGTTAAATAAAACTTTACCAAAGGCTCAGGAGAAACAAAAGGGGAGAAACACAGAGTAAAGCAAAACAGATCAAATTATGCAAAATTTACACATTTACACCTACAATTGGCTCATGTTCAACTCAAAGCCTTCACGTGGTTGCTCCCCACAGGGATGGTCTCTGCTTAGTCTCTTTGCTGGAGGCCACTATTCTACAGCCTGTTCAGGATCCTGGAGGTCCATATTCTAGTAAGTGAGGTGGTATTTATCCTCCAACCTACCTGCCTTCTGATTTCTAGGTTCTAGGTTCAGAATGCAACTCTTGAGGGGGTAATTAAGGCAGGGCATATCCAGCAAATATCTCCAGGAGGGAGCATATCTACTCAATTGATCTTGCATGCCTCAGGATTGTGAGCATAATGGAATGTAGCCCCATCGTCTCATTCATGGGCAAGAAACACATACATTCAAAAGATCTGTTTTCTTAGTTTAAGTGGGCCTAACCCACTTGAAGACTTGATCTTCAGCCTACGTTTCCTGCTCATCACTCCAATTCTCAATGGCAATAAAAACATGCCATGTTTGGCACAAGTCCTAATTCACCCCTTCCTAGCTCTTGCCAACTCTCTGCCTAGTGCAGGGGTCTGGATGCAATTCTTTAGAATTCTTATTTGCCAGTAGGGTCCCTACACTGACCAAATGAACATTTATATCCATAATGAAAACACCTACTTGACTTCCTATGCTAACAACTCCTAATCCCACCCTACTGCTGTTTCCCATCTCAGCTTACTGTGGCTATTGAAACCAAACTGGAATAAAGCCTAAAGTTACCTCTTAGAACCTATGAATGGAATCAAGTAGACCTCACCAGGAGCCAACCAGATCGCAACTCTTCATTCTCCAGAATTCTCCTTGGGAAGGAGACAAGTCCCTCAAGAGATCTGGAAGTGAACAGAACTATTCTACATGAGGCAAGAATTGATAGTCTGAGAAAGAAAAGAAAGAAAAGATAGAGAGAAAGTTGGCAAGATGGCCAAAGGTTGTGTCTCACCAAGCAAACTGAACCATCTCTAGTTTCTGCCTCCCCTGATTCTCTACAAGTCTACAAAAACTCAGCAAATGTTGGAAGTGATTAGATGGTATATGGAAACCAGCAAAGGAGAAGAAATAGACGGGCCTGAGAATGGAGCATCAAAAGCATGAAAAAATAAGTGAAGGTGCTCAGGAAATCACAGGTTCATGTCACAGGCCACAAAATTAAGGTTCTAGTCAAGATTAATAGATCTCTAGGGGTCAAGAGGGCCCAGTTCATACCTTAAAGTATAATCATTGTAGCCACCATTTTACTGAGCACCTACTATATGTAAATTTTGCAGAATTTATTTTTTTATCTTTAGAATAACCCTATAAAGTATGTGTTATACCCATCCAGAGATACAGAAACTAAGGCAACTTCCCCATATCATACAACAATTTTGTCAGAGCAAGAATTTGAGCCAGTTGAGCCCAAAATTCGTGCTCTTTCTACTGTAATGTGTTGGACTCCATAAGTCTTTGAATTCCCTCCCATCTTCATCTTGGCTCTTCCCATTTTCCTTCAAAGTGGCAGCCCAGCATGGGCTTACGGTGAAAGCAACTGAGTTAGTCTACTCAAAAAACATTTCTCAAAATCTGACCATTTTCCAGGAATCATGCAAGACTTGAGAATTTAACAAAAGCACAACACAAACAATGACCAAGTGCTGAATGCCATGACAGAAAAGCATCTATGGAGCTATGGGACAGCATAAGTGGGAGCCCAGGTCGGCCATGGAGAAAATAGCTGAGAAGAGGGCACTGGAAGTGCTGGGAGTTTCTTTGGCCAAAATGGACCACACACAGTCTTCTGATGCCAAACAACTCAGACTAGAGGCCCCTAGAAAATATGACATTTTTTCTTTTTTTTTTTTTTTCTACTTTACGCTGCTGCCAATCAGGAAAGAACAGAATGTATAGACTCCCTCACAGGCCCAACCCTGCCTTGAAGGAAAGGAAAATTTGGGCTAACATTTTCCTAATATGTCTATTGCCAGGCACCCTTCAGTCTTCACAACTCTGTTTTGCTAGTGAAGTAACAGACTGGTTAAGTAGCTCAACCTGGGTCATTCAGCTGTAAAACGCAGAGTTGGACTCTAACCCAGCCCCGCCTTCTCCGAAGCCCAGGAATGACCTTTCCACCACTCACTGTCTTACCTCATCTAGGCAGAAACTGCTGGATGTCCACCTGATTCGACTGGTTGATTAAACGTGTACACGGTAAGTAGCAAGTGCCACACAGGACTATGCTAGGACCCTCCCCAAGCCAAAGCATACGAAATAGTGAAATGTCTGAGGGCTTGGGTTCATGCTTGACCATACTCTTCAGTTTCTTTTGCACCAGAAGACCCTCCCTCCAGGCTGCCTTGACTCCCCTCATTTTCACCTCCCCTTCCAAGCCAGGAAGTCTGAGCACCAGCCTCAGGAAAATGTCAGCCAGGCTCAGCCAAGCATATGCCTGTGTCATTGGCACCCGCAGGGAGCTCCAACAGTCAGGAGTGGAAGAACTCGGTGCCAGGGGCGGGGCAGATGGCATCTCATCAGCCCCGTCACTGTTCTGAGAACCCTCAAACCTACTCTTGGCTTCCTCTCTGAAACAAGGGCTGCCCACGAGCCTTCATCCCCTATGCCCATGGCAATCCACCCAGCCTGCGATGCCATGCCAACCCATGAGCTGGCAGAGACACCACCACCGCTTGATTCCTTCTGCCACCTGCCTGTTGTCACTCTTCATTGAGCGTTGTTGGCCTTCCACAGGGCTGCGCTCCCAGGCTCCAGGCTTCCAATCTGCTCTCTGGGAGGCTGACAGAAGATGGGCAGGGCTGGGGGAGGCCTCCCTTCCTTGCTCCCACCAGCTCCTTGCCCAAGGCCTGGATATTGGAACAAGTGCTAGGAACCCAGATGGTAATTGCTGCCATCTAATTATGCGTGCATATGATATTAGCCAAAAGCATTCGACTATCTCCTGCGGTCTCAGGCAGTTCAAATGGGATGGTGCATGGGTTCGAGGATTACTCCAGCAGGGTAATGGTTGACAAGACTGCCTGCTGCCACTCAGCCAGCCACTGGCAAGCTGTCTTCTTCCATCATAACCCTCATGCTTTACCTGAGGGAAGATGAGCTAGGAGTTTTCGCCTTCTGGAGCCAGCAGAGGCTAGAATCCTCCAAGGCTTATGGCTCTCAGCCTTTCCTTAACCCTGCCCTACCAGTCACAACTTCCTAGTGGAAGACCTTGAGCTCCACTAGGATAGAAGCAAAGGGTTTGTGTTTTCCAAAAATTGGATTTATGTGCTCATGGAGAATTCTGTTCATGTCAATAATCATTAAGAAATCTCATGTTCTTCTGAGACTACCTTCTCTATCTCACCTTATCTAGAAGGAAACTTCAAACTGCATGGTGCCCATTTGCAATTAATTGGGAACTTTTATTGCCTTTGCCTGGCCCAGTTTCTTGAAGGTCAGATATCCTGTTTGGTTTTATTTTATTTCTGGAACCTAAGATACTTAGCACAGTGCTTTGTATACATTAGGGGCTCAAGACATGTTTATTGAGCTTAATTTCACAATTACATTCAGCTATTTTCTGGTTATTTGCTATATGACAGGTACTGTGCTAGATAGTGGGGAAAAGACATGTACAAACCATCTATGGCCATGCCACCCTGAACGTGCCCAATCTCGTCTGTTCTCGGAAGCTAAGCAGAATTGGGCCTGGTTAGTACATGGATGGGAGACCACCTAGGAAGACCAGGTGCTGTAGGCATTAAAAAAAAAAAAAAAAAAAGACATGCACAAACCACAGTTCCTACCCTAGAAAAGTTTCCATCTAACCCACCAAGATTTAGTTGTAAGTGACTGAAATGAAAGGAAGAATCTCTAAGAAAGGAAAGGACAGATGGAAGCTGAAAGTGGAGACTGGACTGACTCATTGTAACAGAAAGTTTGGGTGAGATATCAGCAAAGACTTCCTGAAGATTTCAACATTTGTGTTGTCAGTAAGCATTCATTGTACCCACTACATATGAGATGTATGAGAAAGTCTCTGATCTCAAGGAGCATTTAAGAAAGTTCAGGGAATAGGACATGTATGTACAAAGATAACATTTCTTCTTGTACTTATCACTTAAGAAACAAGAAAGCCCTGTTGACGGCAGGAGTCAGAAAGCTTTGCAAGCCGTCAGGATATGGCACAGCAGAGGGAGTTCCAAGAGCAGGATGCAGAAGAAAGAAAGGGGCTGGGAGCCAGTACTTGCCTGCCTTGGGGTAGCCTAGGTGCAGGTACTGTGATTCAGCTGAAGATAATGACATTTGAAACTCAGTCTGGTGTTCAAGCAGGTACCATAGGACACAGCTATCTCCAGTTCTGGTCCAGGGTGAGTTCAAAGACAATATTGGAAGACTCAGGTTTAAGGACTGAACCTAATCCTGTAATGAGGATTCATGGGCACACTGGAAAGGGCTCTCTCTCTAAGTTCATTGCCAGAACCAGAATTCAGGTACATAACCAAAGTCACCAGAACAGGAACAATTGCTTTGAGTTGGGACCTGCAAAAAGGATGCAGGGGTTCTCTCTTGGGTTTCTTTGGAACAGCCCGCTTCATTCACTAATTCACTCTGGCCCTGGATGCAAGGTGTGGTTTACCATCAAGTGAGGGTCCAACGGTCCAGGTAGAGGTGCAGGGTGTGGTTTCCTGACAAGAAAGCAGGACCAGCTAGAGGCTGGGCCCAGGCAGGGTTTTCCTAGAGCAGGTGGGACTTGAGTTGAACTTTGAAGGACACAGAGAAGGGGAGGGTGTTATTAGCAGAAGCATGGAGAGAGAAAGGATACCAAGGTAGGATTTTTTATAGCATGCTTCTTATCCAGTTAGAAAATGTGTTCTACTGGAGAATATTTAAAGAATATGCTCATTATATGCGGGAATATGGATGGGAAGATTATAAGGGGAGTTTAATATTGGACTAGAGAGTTTAGGAATTCTTCTGAAAGATCTCTAGAGCTGATGAAGGGATATTGATATGGTAGAAGTGGAGGAATGCACATAGATAAGGTGACCTCTTGCATTCCCATATCATCTATGGAAAAACCAAGGGGAGAGTAGCAAATCCTCTCATGTGTTGCTGCTAACCTGGTGGAGAGTTCCAGGTAAGAGGGAAAGAGATTGATTCAGGCATTGAGTGAGCAAGTATTGGGGAGGGGGCAGGGCAGGGGGAGTGGGGCAGGTGGGACAAGGTGCTGAAGAAGAGCCATACTTATGTTGTTCTCACTGGGGTCACCCCACACCTGGCTTTGGATATGGGACTCAACTTTGGGATTAAATACAGGGTAAAGATAAGGCAACAGCAACTGCCAGTTCCCACTTTTCCCTCTAGCAGCCGTCTTCTCCTTTCTCTCATTTTCCCCCTCTCTTGGCCTTTAGACAGGATGCCTTCCCTGCTTTTCCCTGCCCCCTAGCAGCATGACTGCCTTCTAGCCACAGAGAAAGTGAACGTGCCAGACTGTAGATCACCATAGACCGTTGACACCTTGTGAGTAATAAAGAGAGAAAATACATCAGGGGTCTTTAGGGGAGATGACAGCTGATCACAGAGGCCTCCTCCTTGTCCAGATGCATTTTGTCAGCTGATCACTCAGCAGACAGAGAGGGAGCTCACTGAAACCCTGCAGGTGCTCTGGAGAAATGGAGGCTCTTTTGATCCCAGATGGGCTTAACTTTGGTCTTAGCCACATTCCCACTGCTCCCCTGGTGGGGTGGAGCAAAGAGGGGACAGGCTCCCTTTGAAGCTCATCCTGGGACTGGGCAGAGCTTTCTGTCCTTGTACAAAAATGAAAGCAGCAAGCTGTCATGTGCTTAGAAATAAAATCCCCTGAGAGCAGGGACAATGCTCTGGCCAGGGGTACTATGGCTTTTGCATTGTCCTAACTTTTCCAGAGCTCCTCCAGCCTGTGTAGACAACAACATACCCATGTGACCTTGAAAAGTCAATCTCTCTGAACTTCAGCCTCATTATCTGCAAAGCAAGGATAATTCTGTATTTTATTAAATCTAAGATACCATTGATTGTAAGACCTACCATTCTCTTATTTGCCACTAAGAAAGAAAATAAATGCCACCAATTAAACTATGACATGCCATCAGTTCTGAGACCCATCCTGATGTCAGAGATGTTAAAATGAGAAAAAATGTCAGCGTGAAAATTTATGGAATATGATAATAGTAATTCTCACTGCACAAGGTTTTAGAGAGGATCAAATGAGCTAATGAGCATCAGCATGCTTTGTAAATTATGAAACACTGTAAAAACATGAGGTGCGCTTATCATTAAGGTGTCACTGATGGAAAAGATCTTGATTGCCCTAGAATATGAGCTTCAGGAGGGGAAACATTCTGGTCTGTCTCTTTCACCACCATATCCCCAGTGCCTGAAATAGTGCCTGGCATATAACGGGCTCTCAATAAATATTTCTGAATAAATGAATGATGAGTAATCTCTGAAGTTCCAAAATATAACAGTCTCACACCATGATAGGTGCATCTGTGCTGCCAGGCCATGGGATGGTGTTGGATCTGTGGTCTGAGGCCACTGTTGCTCCCCTTCCTGACATGTTGGGTGCATATATGATGAAAGCTGGAGCAGAACCAAGGTCAAGGCTTCCTGACACCAGCTAGGGATCAGCTCCCACAGCTTGGTTCAGTTTTCATCAAAGAAAGCTAAAATGCCATCCCAGTGAACAGAGAACCATCCCCCCTTCTGAAAAACAAAAATTGAGAGCATTTATTGAGTGACAACTACATGAAAAACAAGGGGCTGAGTCCTATGTAGGAGACATACACATATGCACTTCTTAAATTTTGTACCCTAGGTACCTCACTTGCCTCACTCCAATCTCAGCCCTGAAGAACTACAAATGGTTGAATGTTGCTTGAGCGAAAACTACAAAGCAGGGACAGTAAGCAGCCAGGCTAGAGAGAGCTGGAGGTGGGCCCTGGAGGGCTGATGTGCCAGGAGATTGGCCGTAGTAATGGGGACTGAAGACATTCAAGTTAGACTCTAGCTGTGTGTCCCTGGGAGCATTTCTTAGACCCTCAAACTGTGTGGGCGCATATTTCATTGGGTGATTGTGACTCTTACACATAAAGCAGATGCTTGATTAGTAGCTGTCATTATTATTATTCTGTCCAGAAAGGTGTATTATCTGTGGAGAGGAAATAGTGAAACCACCTCCTTGGGTTGTCACAAAAGTTAAATGAGATAACCCATGTAACATGTTCAGTATGGTGCTTGACACATAGTAGGTGTTCAAAAACATTGGTTTCTTCTATTCTTTTTGGCATTAATTGCATTCTGTCATTTGGTATATTTACTTATCTCTCTTTTTCTTTATGAAGTGAGCATTGTGATTTATGCCCATTCAGCAGAGGCAGGATGGAATTATGGCAGGACAATGAGCTTTGGAGGCGGACAGAAAGACCTGGATTCAAATTCAGGCCCATCACTTACTCACCAGCCATGTGACTTTGGATAAGTTGTTTCATTTTACGAAACCTCCACTTCCTTATCTAAAAATACTCATCTCCCAGGTGGAAGTGCCTTGCTCAAAAACGATTAATAATATTTGTCAAGTCCGTGAACAAAAAAGGAAGAGAAAAGCCCCTGCCTGGGCTTCCTTCCCACTTGCCCAAACTGATACCTGGTTACCCTTGATTTTTCCTCTCTTTTACCTGTTCACCTAATTAATCACCAAATTCTGGTCACACTATCGCCTTAATAGTTTTGAATCTGTTCACTTCTCTTTCTCCCTATTGCCTTGCTCTTGATCTCTTAATCCAGGCCACCAGCATTTCTAGTCTGAATTCCTGCAAAATCATCTACATGATCTTTTGCAGCAGACACTGTTGGTTGCCAACCCAAGTATTTTGTTCAGGTGTCCACCTCTCTTTCACATGGCACAAAGGTAAGTCTGGATTAATCAAAGCCAATCCTGGTAAGACTCATTCCGCTTGTCAGTGATTCATTTAGGAAAGGACCCAAATTTGGCCAATAAAAATTAGAGGAAATCTGCTAGGGGGCTTTAAAGAAAATTTTTTTTGCTGATAAAGAGAGACACATAGGAAGAGACGTGGCCTCTTCTTCCAGTGGAGGCTGTCCTGTTTGCATAGAAAGCCATCTTGCACCATGGGGTCATGGTCAACATGCTGAGGACCACAGAACAGAAAGATGGAGAGAACTTGGGTCATCAATGGCATGACAGAACTGCCGAATTAACCAAAGCTGGACATTCCCTGCTGTTGTGTTTCTCTCCATGCGAGAAGAGTGTTTTCCTTACTATCTGAACAGTTTCATCTGGATTCTCTATGACTTGAAGCCTTCTAACTAATACATCTTCCCACATTCAGCCTCATCTCTCTCGACTAATTCTCTACAACCACACACTAGAGAAATATGGTGGCAAATCTGGTCATGCCGGCCTTTCTATGGCTTCCTTTTAACACCAGTTTCAAATTCAAATGTCCTTGAATGGCCTATGATGCCCTTCATGATTTAGCCTCTGCTTCTACCACAGCTCTACATCTTTTTACTTATCTCTCTCCTGGGCCCTCTTAACTCCTTACCCCTAACATTGCTATAATCTACTCTCAACCAATTGAGCAAGTCATTTATGACATTTATACTTATCTATAAAGTAGGAATAATGATAGTATCCAAATCATAGAATTGCTGTACAAATGAAATGAGTCAATGTATTTAAAGGACTGGTACCCAGATTAACCTGTAAAATACTACATAATATTGCTGTTGTTATTATTATTATTTCCCAAATGTGCCTTTTTCTAGACTTCCTCCTTCCCACCATGTCCAGAGGCAGAAGACAAGGCCCTAGAGAATGGCAGAGTCACAGGATAGAAGAAGCCGAATTCCCTGAATCACCATGTAGAAAAGCTACCCACAGACATGTCGAGCTATTATGTGTGCAAAAAATAAATCCTAGTATGAATTTGCCTGTTTGTTACAGCAGCTAGCACTCCCCTAATTAAAAGTGATTCTTCTTCCATGTGCTCCCCAATCACCTTGTGATAATCCCTGTTTCAATAATTATCAGTAATTATTACTTATGTGGCCATTGTCAATCTACATTCTCATTCTCCCACCCTAACTAAAAGCAGAAGCAAGTTAAGTTCACCTTTGAATACTGTTACAGGTTGACCTGTGTCCCTCAAAAAGATATGTTGAAGTTGAAATCCCCAATACCTCAGAATGTGGCCATATTTGTAACCAGGGTCATTGCTGATGTCCTTAATTAAGATGAGGTCCCGCGGGAGCAGAGCGGGCTCCTAAGCCAATATGCCTACTGTCCGTAAAAGAAGCAAGAAATTTGGACACAGTCATGCACAGAGGGAAGACAGTGTGAAGATGCACAGACACACAGGGAGAATACTATGTGATGACAGAGGCAGAGATTTGAGTGACACAACTGCAAGGCAAGGAACACCAAGGATTGCCAGCCACCACCAGAAGCTAGAAGAGGCAAGGAAGGATTCTACCTGGAGTCTCAGAAAGAGCATGGCCCTGCCAACACCTGAATTTTGGACTTCTAGCCTCCAGAACTAGAGAATAAATACCCAGTTTGTGGTATTTTGTTATGGCAGACTTATGAAACTAAAACAAGTACCAAATCTTACAATATTGTCAATCAGTGTTGGAACTTTATCAATATTTATGAAAGGAAGGGAGGAATGAAAGAAGAAGGAGGAAAAGAAGGAAAAAATAAAATTCCCTTTTGCTCTCAGTTGACCTCCTCAACATTTACCAAGCTTTTTTTTTTTTTTAGGCTCCATTATGGGAAGAGGAAGATATTGTCCAATGAATATTATTAACATGTGTTTGATATATTCTCCTGAAATAGAAAGTAAGTGAAGGTGAGAAAGCATTTCCTTCAGATAACCAGTTGACAAAATAATATAAGACTATAAAGCTAGAGAATCCCTATAGCCTCATAAGCTTGGAGAGAGAATGTAACATTTTTTCAAAAAATGATCAGAGATAGCATTGTATAATTTGTCTTAAGTGTCTTCTGGACACAAATAGCCTATGAATAGACAACAGATCTGGTATGGAAACTGTTTTGGTGGGAGAGAGTAAAGAATAAGATGATGTTCACAGATGCCAGGCTACAGGCTCTGGATCTTTCCAGAATTGTCCAAACTCTGGGGATGGGTTAAGGCTGTGTCAAAGAATTGAGGGCTGCCCTGAGTACCCTGGGAGAGAAGCTGCTAGGGCAGAAGGAAGGCAGAGGCTGGATGGTGGGTTTGCTGATCTGTGAAACAGCAGGGAAAAAACACTCTATTCCAATATTGGTGGCATAGCAGCTTATGATCCACAGCTGGGAGAGAAGAGGATTGTATTAGTTGCCTATTGCTGCTGTAGCAAATTACCACAAACTTAGTGGCTTAAAACACCACATGTTAATTATCTTACAGTTCTGGAAGTCAGAAGTTCAGAATGGGTTTCCACTGGACTAAAATCAGGGTGCATTCCCATCTGGAAGTTCTAGGGGAGAATCAAATCTCTGGCCTTTTCTAGCTTCTAGAGGCTGTCACTTTCCTTCGCTGCTCCTCCTTCAAAGCCAGCAACTTTGGGCTGGAGTCCTTCTCATGCTGCCATCTCGCTGGACCTCCCTCTTTTGCCTCCTTCTTCTAACTTTCAGGGCCCTGGTGATTTCATTGGACCCACCTAAACAATCTAGAATAATATCCCTGTTTTAAAGTCAGCCAATTAGCAGCCTTAATTCCATGTGCAATCTTAATTCCCCTTATCCATGTAAGGTAACATATTAATAGGTCTGGGGATTAAGAGTGTGGACATCTTTACTGGTGGGTGGGAAATATTATTCTGCCCACCACAGTCTGCCCTCTGATTCCCAAAGATATAGGTCCATCCTACAAGCAAACACAAATACATTCACCCCACTTCTGGTACCAAAATCTATATTTGTCAATTCAAGAAGCAGAACCAGTAGAAGGGTATATGTTAGCAGACATTGCACGGATTTGGCTTACATGATTGTGGGGGTAGCTAGGCAAGTCTGGAATCTGTCAAGCAGGTGGGAACCCTTGGGCACGGACAACAGCTGCTTCCATGGGCAGAATTTCTTCCTCTTTCAGGGAAGCCTCAGCTCTGCCTTTAAGTGCCTTTCAACTGATTGAATCAGCCCTGCCCAGATTATCTAGAATAACCTTCCCTACTTAGAGTCACCTGATTATGGATTTTAATCACATCTACAAAATACCTTCACAGTGACACCTATATTAGCGTTTGATTGAATAACTGGGGACTGTATGTAGCCTAGTCAAGTTGACACATCAAAGAGACCATTACATGGATGAAGTTGACTCTTAAGAACTCAGTCCTCTGCTTCAGCCTGTCATCCACAAGCTCCTGGAAACCTTAGAATAGATGACAATTCCTTGGGATGGTCATCTCTGTGGAGTTAAATTGGTTTGGGGAGCCCTAGAAGCTCATTCTGCTGGTCTGCAGAGACTTTTAAGAACAAAGGCCAGTATTTTGTATTTATTTTTTTATCTAGCTGAGCCTAAGCTAGTGTTCATGTACTAGAGATACTCAGGAAATGTCAGTTGGAAGAATTTTGTCTTTGTTGAATAAATATTCTCCCCTGTTCCTAACCTGCCAACCCACTTGGATGACTACCAATTTGACTGCATTTCCAGCTACTAATTCAGATGTTGATACAATTTGCATCTTATCACAGTGTCATACATGGCAGTGGTAGGATAATGGAAAATCATTCTAGGGGTGTGATTAGAGTCAGTGATGGTGAAACACATGAGTAGATTAGAAGAAAAGTCCATGATATCTCTTTGCAGAGACATTTCTAAACAGAAAAGAACCTAGTCTGCCTCCATATAGGATGAATATTGACTTGTGTAGAGATAAGTATCTGAATGGCCTGATGGAGATCTCTTATTTCTGAATATTTCAAATTTGGGGGAAATCCAAGATGTCCTTGCTACCAAACACATAGAGAAGAGTCTGACAGGCTAACCCTTGGAGAACTTGGGTTGTCCTGACCTCTTATTTTATAAAGACTCAGAGAGGGAGAATGATTTGCTCAAAGTCACACAGCCAGTCATGGGCAGATTTGAAACTAGAAGTCAGGGCTTGTTAATCCAATGCACTTTTCACTTTTCACTATGCCATCATGTCAACCTCAGTGATGTAATGCATCAGGATACCGAAAACTCAACCTATGCTCCTAGAGTTAGGAATACTTCTTTGAAGTTCACTGATACATTCACTGGTAGAAAATTCAAAAAGTAACACAAATGACTTTAACATTTTCCCCTTCAATGGTTTCTAAGAGAATGTCTAACAAGTATCCATTCTAAATAAAAAAATTTTGTGACTTAAGCAAAGTCCCTTTTCCGTTCTCTTCAGCCAAATTACCTTCCCCAAGTCTATCCAATACAGAAGTTCTTGAACCCTTATTCTTTTCACGGGATCGTTGGGTATTTGTGATTCACTGGCTTGAGAATACTCAGGAAAACAAGCCCAACTGAAAGTATTTACTTTGCATGTAACTGGATCATGAACAAAAATAATTCATGGATGTAATCATAACTTATTTTTGCTTCCCACTGTCCCTTTATAGTTTATTCAGTAGGCAGCAATTTTCCCTTTGCCTGTGGCTATAATCTTGTTTCTGAACATGTTCCATAGCTTGGTGACTATGATGGGTAGAGTTCTAAGATGGCCCCAAGATTGCTGCCTCCTGGTGATACATCCTGTATAATCCTCTCTCTTTCTGTATGGGCAGGACCTATAAATATGATGGATAGTTACTCCTTTGAGTATGTTATTATATTGCATAAGACTCCTCTTAGCACATTAGATAGAGATTCCCCTACTAGATACTGAGGACTACAGAACAGTTCTTATCAGCAAGAAATAAGGACCTTAGTTCTACAATTATAAAAAACTAAATTCTGTCAACTGCTAAGAAGAGGATCCCAAGCTTCAGATGAGAATGGAGCCCAGCAGACACCTTAATTTCAACTATGTGGGACCCTGAGCAGAAAACCCAGGCAAGTCATGCCCTGACTCCAACCTATGGAAACTGTGAGATAATAAACGAGTATTGTTTTAAATCAATAATTTTGTGGTAATTTGTTGTACATCAGTAGCAAACTAATAGTTTCCTATCATTCTTTCTACTAAATGCAAAGGGGATCAATGTCTAGTCTCACCCATCAAGAAACTCTGTAAACAGAAAGTCCTACCAGCACTTTAAGTTAACAAGATTTCAGCTCTAAATTGTGAGTGTTTGGCAATAATCACAACTCTCAATGTGATTTGGTGTCAAACCTTTTCCTCATGCCCACAGGATCCTGCTGCCTCTGGAATGCTTGCACTGGGAGAAGGGAGCAAGGTTCTCTCACATGGTCCAGCAAATGGCATCTCCTTGTCAGTGACACAGACTCTGAGCCCTTCCTATCCTAATCAGAATGCCTCTTTCAGACCTTGGGCCCTCATGCCACCACCAGGACCTTCTTGGGAATTCAGAAACACAAGGCTCTTTGCCTGTCCTTTACTGAAATGTAAGGATTCCAAGAGGCTTGGGGCCCTTCAGGCCTAGATACCCTCGACCTCTATTCCTGCACTGCTTTGGTATGGTCAAAACTGTGCTGTGGGTGGTCAGGCAATCACCCCTCTCTTTGAGGACCCAACCCCTCAGGACTGGCATTGCCCTGTCAACACTGAAACCTGCGCCCAGTGGGATGGAGTGCTAGGCCCCTTTCCAGGGACCCACCTGTTTAAATTTTAATCAAGTTCCTTCCAATTCCTCCTCCGCTCCACCTCACTCCCAGGTTGAAATCTTATCATTTTGGGGGCTGAGAAAGAGACTGTTCTTCTGCACAGTCTGGTTTATGATATAAAATCTGTGCTCTGAGCCCTCTGGCTTTGGCTTTTGATATTTAAAGCCAAGCTTTTGAAATTCAAAAATACTCTTTTTTTCTCTCAAGCACCTTGCCCTTAGAATTGAAATCCATGGCTCTCAATACCATTGCCTGTACAATAGATTTACAAAAGGCTACTTAAGAGCTCAAAAGCTAGGAAAGGGACTCTTTGTTCTCTCTGTATGGTCCCTACCCCAAGGGCAATGCTCGAAGAAAGGACTGCTGCTACTGAAAAGGTGAGGTGGAGAAGTGAGAGGGTTAAAGGAATTGGAAAGGCAGGGAGTTTAATATCAAAATTTTACTGTAAGACATTTGTAAAACGCTGAGGTATGTTTCCCCAAGGCTCAGCAAGGTGTGGTTTTCATGACCAAAGTATTATGAAAGCAAGCAATCATGCTTTTATAAATACAGACTGTCCCTGACTTATGGTGGTTTGACTTAAGATTTTTTAACTTTGTGATGGTGCAAAAGCAATATACATTCCATAGAAACCATACTTCAGATTTTGAATTTTGATCTTTTCCCAGGCTAGTGATATGTGGTAAGATTCTCTCTCGTGGTACTGGGCAGCTGTAGGCTAATGTAAGTGTTCTAAGTACGTTTAAGGGCTAAACTATGATTTGGGGTGGGTAGGTATATTAAATGCATTTTAAACTTACGATAATTATCAACTTACAATGGGTTTATTGGGTTGTAACCCCATTGTAAACTGAAGAGTATCTGTATTAAGACAATAGTGGACAGGTAAATTTATTATGTTCATTTATGACATGTTAATTTAAACATTTTTGAAAATAATCTTAGAAATCTACAATGTATAACTTTAAATACATAACTTATTTTACATTTGAAAGAGAACATAAAAGTATTTATAAGAATCCACACATATATGAACAGCTAATTTTTGACAAAGGAGCAAAGACAATTCAGCGGAAGGAAGGATAGATAGTCTTTTCAACAAATGGTGCTGGGAGAATTAGATATCCATATTTTAAAAATTAACTTTCATCCATACATCCCACCATATATAAAAATGAATCACAGTCTTAAATGTAAAAACTAAAACTATAAAACTTCTAGAAGGAAAAACAAGAATAAATTTTTGTAACCTTAGGTTAGGCAAAGACTTCTTAGATGCGACATAAAAAAACATGATCCATAAAAAAACCAAACTGATAAATTGAACTTCATCAAAATTAAAATTTTCTGTTTTTCAAATGATACTGTTAAATGAAAAGGCCAGCCACAGAAAAAGAAATCTTATATCTGATAAAGAACATGGATCCAGAATGAATAAGGAGCTTTAAAAATCCAATAATTAAACAAACAACACAATTTTTTTTAATGAGCAAAATATTTGAAGATATGACACCAAAGGAGATATATGAATGGCAAATAAGCACATGAAAAGATACTCAGCATCATTAATCATTACAGAAATGTAAATTAAAACCACAAGGAGATACTGCTTCATATCTGTTAGAATGACTAACATGAAAAAGGCTGACCATATGAAGTTTAGTACTAATACATTGTTGGTGGGGCTATAAATGAAACAGCCATTTTGGAAAAGTTTGTCAGTTTCTTAAAAAGTTATGCACACTTCTACCCTACGGTCCAGCCATTCTTCTCTTGGATATTTGCCTAAGAGAAATAAAAGCATATATCCATTCAAAGACTTTTACACTAATGTTCTCAACATCTTTATTCATCATAGCTCCAAACTGGAAATGGCCCAAATGTTCATCATTTGGGGAATGTATAAACAAACTAGTATATCCACACAATGAAATACTACTCAGTAATAAAAAGAAATGAATTATTGATTCATTTGACACCATGATTGAATCTCTTATGCTAAGTGAAAGATGCTAGATAAAAATAAATAATATATGATTCCATGTACATAAAATTATAAAAATGTTATGACAAAAACCCTCAATAAAATGGGTATGAGAGGAAAGTACCTCAACATGTTAAAGGTCATATATGACAAACCCTCAATTAACATCATACTCAATAGTGAAAAACTGAAAGCTTTTCCTTTAAAATCAGGAAAAAGACAAAGATGCCCACTCTTGCCACTGTTATTCAACATAGTACAGGAAGTCTTAGCTAGAGCAATTAAGTAAGAAAAAGAAATAAAAGGCATCCAAGTTGAGAATGAATAAATAAAACTGTTATCACTTGCAGATGACATAATTCTATATATAGAAAACTCTAAAGATTCCACTAAAAGACCATAATAAACAATAAACAAATACAGTAAAGTTGCAGGATACAAAATCAATATACAAAAAATCCATTACATTTCCATACACTAACGACAAAACATCAGAAAGAGAAATGAATTAAACAATCTCATATATAATCACAACAACAAGAATAAAATACCCAGGAAAAAAAAAAAACTTAACAAAGGCGGTGAAGGACCTATAAACTACAAAACATTGTTGAAATTAAAGAAGACACAAAGAAATGGAAAGATATTCCATGTTCATGGGTTGGAAGAATTAACATTGTTAAAATGGCCATATCACTTAAAGCAATATATGGATTTAATGCAATCATTATCAAATTTGACATTTTTACAGAAATAGAATAAAAAATTCTCAAATTTGTATGAAACTACAAAAGCAATCCCAAGATAAAAGAACAAAGCTGGAGGTATCATGCTCCCTGATTTCAAACTATACTATAAAGCTACAGTAACCAAAACAATATGGTATTGGCTGAAAAACAGACATGACACCCATGTAACATAATTGAGAACCCAGAAATAAACTCACACACATATGGGCAACTAATTTTTGACAAATGAGCCAAAATATATAATAGAGAAAGGGAAGTGTCTTCAGTAAATTGTGTTGGGCAAACTGGAATCCACATAAAAAAGAAGGAAACTAGACTGCTATCTAACACCATAAACAAAAAATAACATAAAATGAATTAAAGATTTGAATATAAGACCTAAAATAATAAAATACATAGAAGAAAACATAGGCACTAAACTTATGGACCTTGGTCTCAGAGGGGTTTTTGTGAACTTTACCCCAAAGGTAAGGGAAGTAAAAACAAAAATAAATGAATAGGACTACTTCAAACTGAAAAGCTCCTGCATAGCAAAATAAATCATCACCAAAACAAAAAGGCAACCAACTGAATAGAAAAAGACATATCCAAAAGATACCTCCAATCAGGAGCCAATATCTAAAAGATATAAAGAACTCATATAACTCAACAACAACAAATAATCCAATTTTAAAAATGGACAAAAGACCTGAATAGACACTTTCCCAAGGAAGACATACAGATGGTCAACAGATATATAAAAAGATGCTCATCATTAGTTATAAGAGAAATGTAAATTAAAACCACAGTAGGATACCACCTCATACCTGCTAAATGGCTATTATAAACAAAACAAGAAATAACAAGTATTAGAGAGAATGTGAAGAAAAAGAAACACTTATACACTACTGGTGGGAATGTAAATCGGTGCAGCCACTATGGAAAACAGTATGGAGGTTTCTCAAAAAATTAAGAATAGAGCCACTATATGACTCATCAATCCATCTTTTGGGCTTCTACCCAAAAAATTTGAGAATACTTATATGTAAAGATATGTTTACTCCTATGTTCATTGTGGCATTACTTACAATAGACAAGATGTGGAAACAACCTAAGTGTCCTTCAACTGATGATTGGATAAAGAACCTGTGGTACATATATACAATGGAATACTACTCAGCCATAAAAAAAGATGAAATACTGCCATTTGCGACAACATGGATGGATCTTGAGAGTATTATGCTAAGAGAAATAAGTCAGATGGAAAAGGAGAACAGTATGGTTTCACTCATGCGTAGGATATAAAACAAAAAGCAATAAATGAACAAAAAAACAAATAAGAAAACAAATTCTTAGATACAGACAACAGAATGGTGGTTATAAGGGATGAAGGCAGTTAGGGGGCAAATGAAGAGGGTACGTGGCATCAAATATATGGTGACAGAAGGAGGTTAGACTGTGGGTAGTGAGCACAAAATAGAGCATACAGATGTTGTATTACAGAGTTGTACACTTGAAATTTATATAATGTTTTGAATCAATGTTGCCCCAATAAATTTAATTTTTAATAAAAGAAAAAATTTTTTAATAATAAAAATGCAAACTGATTAATAGTGACAGAAAGCAGATTCATGGTAGCCTTTGGGGAGTGTGGGCAAAAAGATATAGCAGGGAACAGAAAAGAACAGAATACATGGATTATAAAAGCACATAAGGAAATGGGGGGGGCGGTAATGAGTATGTTTGAATCATAATTATGGTGACAATTTCATGGGTATAGAGATATGTCACAACTTACTAAATTGTACTTTTTAAATATGTGCAGTTTCTTGCATGTCAATTATACCTCAATAAAGCTGTTACAAAGATATGTTTATAAAAACAATGCATGTTTCTGGGTTTATCACAGGGAGGGACTTCAACACAGTCCGTACATACCATCCAAAACATAATTAGTCACACACAATTTTGTGCAGAAGTCTCAAAGTTTCACTTGCTAACCTCATTATATATCGTACATTAAGTGAACATTTAGTTTTTTATCTGTGCTTATAATAAAATATATAACTAATTTTTAATGTTAATATCTTATCAAGATATTATCAAGATCTGTGAATTTTATGGCACGTACAACAGTAGACAGCTAGTCCCTCACACTGTGTTTTAAATAATGTGTAGTCTGAGTGGGTGGGGTGGTTTGGCGGATGTTGATGAAGGTAAGCATCTTTGCCTAAAACATAGAGTCCAAAGTCACTGAGCTACAGGAGGAAAGAACAGAAAGGAGAAAAACAGAACTGAGAAGAGGCCAGGATGGAATGTTGAGCTTCACATAGCTTGCAGCAATAATAATCCCAATGGCTATAATTTAATACAGGCTTTCTATGTGCAAGTACCTTGCGTGTGTTGTCTCAGTTCATCCTTAAAACCCTATGAGGTAGGTACTACTATTAAACTCCATAAAAGATGAGGGGACTGGTGTCTGATAGAAAATCTAAATAACTTGCCTGAGGTTAGAAACCACAAGAGCTGAAGGAGTTTCCAATTGTATTACTTTCCTATTGTAGCTGTAACTAATTACCACCAATTTAGTGGCTTACCACAACACAAATATTTTGCTTACACAGTTATAGAGGTCAGAAGCCCAAAATGAGTGTTACGGGGCTAAGGTCAAGGTGTGAGCAGTTCACAGCTACAAAGTTCCTTTCACATGAGAGGTAACATATTCACAGGTTTGGGATATAGGAACACAGACATCTTTGGGGGCCGTTATTCTGACTGCCACACCAACTCTGGTTAACTGCTTCAATCAAAATAGGAGGCTTTTGCTGATCAGTCTTCAATCACTCTTCTTTGTCCCATCTTCTCTTACTCCCCTCCCGTGGGGAGTAAGAACTCACAACCTACAACATACCCAGTACCCTGCATACTTCTCCCCATCTTCCTCCTGGTGATTGCCCTCTGCCAAAATATCTCCCTCTTCTCCTCATTAAACCTCTTGAAATCCTGCCCACTCTCTATGTGTCAGCTCCCTGTGAAACCTTTTCTAATCTCCAGCTGGAGGTGCTCTCTGCTACCTGAAACCCCTGTGGCATTTGGGTATCTTTTTGGTTAAGCTCTATAGGCCAGAATCATGTCTCATCTGTCTGTGTAACCCTCACAACCCACAACACTGAGCCCTGAACACAGAGGGCTTAGTGAGTGTTTATTCAGCACCCAAGTGCATCAATGGATGAATACAAGCCACGACCCAGTAAAGTGTCCTCTGCCTCTCAGCCCCAGAATTAACTGGTTCTCCCTTGACACTCTCAAGTTAGGGGTCCAGTGTGACTCACTGCCAAGGCAGCAGAACTGTCCCAAAGCGGTACTGGCTCTCCCTGAGGCCCACCTGGGGCCAGGTACAGCTTGTTTTCTCAGAGCTGCTTTCACTTGGACCTTGAGGTCTAAGGAATAAATGATGTAAATAAGAAAAAGGATGGAGAATTCAAGGCAGAAAGGAGACAGAATTCAAAGCTAATGGAATTATGGCTGAGAAAGGCAGGGCAAGGATGCTCAATGTGGGAATATATTGTCTCTGACTGATTCAGGCTCCTGGGTCATCCCTTTCCTGCCATTTGAGGCAACTGCCTTTGCAGCTGGAGGCACTAGTTCCTGGGAATATGTTCCTGGACTCTCACTCAAAATCGTTTGTAAAACTGCTGGGGTCAGAATAGGTAATGATACAATACTGATATAGACTAAATGTTTGTGTCGTGTCCTCCACAAAATTAATATGTTGAAATCCTAACTCCCAACATGATACTATTAAGAGGTGAGGCCTTTGGGAGGTGTGTAGGTGGAACCCTCATAAATGGGATTAGTGCCCTTATAAAAGAGGCCTCAGAGAGCTCCCTTGCCTCTTCTGCCATGTGAGAATGCAGCAAGAAGACAGCCGTCTATGAAGCAGGAGGTGGGCTCTCATCAGACACAGAATCTGCCAGCACCTTGATCTTGGACCTTGCAGCCTCAAGAACTGTTAGAAATAAATGATTGTTGTTTAAGCCACTCTATGGTGTTTTTGTGACAATATCCTGAATAGATTAAGATAACACACAGAGCTAATATCTTTCTTTTACCTACAAGAAACTCAAAGCTCAAGGAATTGAAGGCCTAACCCTTAGTGACACCACCACCATTTTTATCATTCAACATTTATTGCCACAGTGGCCAAAAGACACTGGGTCAGGCACTGGCTCACCTAATTCCATTCCCTGCACACATAAGCACAGATGTGTGTGTGTATGTGTATGTGTATAATGTGTCGTGTGTAGTGTGCGCATATATATGCTGCAGCACCCATGGGGTTGGAAATAAGGCCTTCAGTATTCTTAAAGGCAAATCTGGTTTTCCATTTCTTGTTGATTAAATCTGTTGCTTGGCTTGTCTACCTCCTTTATGGACAAAGATTTTGAGGGCAGAGATTTATCCTTTCAATTAAACTATAAGGCAATGAATCTTAAACAAAATACTTTAAGAGTTTCTTTAAAGTGTTAAGTTCTGGGAGCCAAGCAGTTGTTCTGGCCAGGAGCTTGGCATTTGCCTGAGTGGGGATACTATCTGTCCCCAGCATGGAGTAGAGATATGGATAAGTAAGAGGGAAAAGAAAATTAGACTCTCTTAATTGTCCACCTCCACATTTGTCAGATTTCACATGTAATTTGGAATATCATAAACTTCCAACCTCAGTCACCCTCCATTTAATAACACTTTAGAAATACAAGAGCGAACAATACTAAGAGCAAACAAAAATGGTTGTTTGGGGCTGAACATGGCACCACATCTTTCTCTTAAGATATTTGACAGTAGCAACAGCTCTGTGGATCCACAGCATGGTTCATAGTAAAACACAGACCAAGACCACATGGATCAGCAGGTGATGTACTGAACAAATCTAGGGGGCACAATTCACACTGTAGACATGCAGCATTGTGTATTCATTGTGACAGTTTTCCAGTAGATGTCTTGAGGAAGGAACCCTTGTTTATAATTTGCACTAGGCACCATGTGAGCTAGGAGCAACGCAGTTAATACCCAGAGCATCTGGTTCACCTACATGGCCTTGGGTTCTTTTCGTAGACAGATGGTGCTGGGAATGCAAAGATGGTCAGGGGGCTAGACCATCCCAACATGTATCTTTGTGACATGTCCCCTGTGACAGTCTCAGTTTTGGATAGAAAAGTGACCTGGGTTTGAAAAAGGCAAATTGAGTAGCTGAGGACACTTTAATCTCCATCCTGAGCACCAACCACATCCTGGTGTGGAGGAAGAGTAGGGAATGAACATCGTTCTCACTGCCAGAACCCAGCACAGTGCCTGACACAGAAAGTTAGTCAAGGGAATAAATTAATGAGTGAATTCATCAACAGACACCTGTGTAGTACATGGATGAGTGTGTGCTCTCCTATCATTTCATGCATTCTTTCTCTCTGGTCCTCAGAGAGAGACAGCAAAAAGCAACACCTAGGGACTTCTCTGAAAGTAGGCAAAAACTGCCAAAATGAATCCACTTAAAAGATCTCTCACCAGGAAGCAGTCCCTGGAGAGTCCCCTATCTGGGGAAGCAAATCTCTTCCTTAATCACCACGTGCTGCTGCTGCTCACTGTTATTACTCACCCAGTCCAGCTGTCTGTCCCACCTCTCAGCAAAGCCTATTTACCAAACCCATTTGCAAGTCGAAAATGTAATCACTGGCTTCCTCCTCAGAATGTTAATATTCCAGCAGGATTCCCAGAGCCAGGCTGGAGCCCCTGGCCAGTTTAGCGGGTGTGGTCCTTCCTGTCTCTCTCTTCCCACACTGATGCTGCTCAGGGCCACAAATGCCCAAATAGAAAGCAGGCAAAAGTCTGGGCTATGGCAGAGACACTTCTACTGGGGATGACCAAGGGCAGACTGGCCTTGAAACAGTCAGCTGGCTGGACTTAGAAAGAAAGGCTGAGGGGCCTGGGTCAGGCATCAGGTGCAGAGGGCTCCAACCTGCTCCCCCTGCCCACACAATGCCTACACCCCTGCAGGCAGGTTTGCAGCCCAGGAACTCCCTGGATTAAGTGGACAGTCTGGCTCACAAAAGCACTTCGTAAACACTCAGTGAACTGAACGTCGCTCTTTTTTTTTTTTTGTCCTGGACCAGCCTACTGTTCCTTCCTGCAGCAACTGCTTATGGAGCATCTGCTATATAATAGGCACTGTGCTAGGTGCTAGGAGTATAAGAAGAACAAAGGAGGCATGATCCTTCCTTCATAGAATTTATGTTCCAGCAGAAAAGATAAACAAGCAAGCTGTTAAATGCACTGGCAGGGCCTGGAGAAAGTGGCAATTAAACTAGGACTTGAGGGATGAGGAGGAGTTAGCAGACAGGGGGAACAGCATGTGCAAAGGCCTGGAGACCAGAGTGCACATGGCACTTTCTAACGAGTCAAAAATCAGATTGTTTAGAGCTGTGAATGGAAAAAATGGCAAGAGAGGAGGATGGGGGAGCAAGATCCCCAAAGACTTCCTTGTCCACCGGGCATGGAGTCTGTGCTTAGTCCTGGGAGTAGGGTGTCAACAGAGAGTAACAACAGGTTTTGGGGATTATGTGAGGCCAAAGCAAGTTAGGGAAGAAGGGATTGGCAAGGAGGGGCAACAAAAAATTTGGGCCACCTGGAAACCATTTCTGAGCATTTAAGTCCAATTCTATTCTATTCCTCCTTCCCTAAGTGATAAACACTCTTGAGTATAAAAGGTTACAAATAACCATCCCTCATGCTTTGTGCTTCAGAAAGGTTTTCATGCCCATTTGCTCATGTGATTCTATATAAGATGGCAAAGAAGATCATTCTAACTTTACAGATGAGAAAACAGACACAAGTAGGTAAAATGAGTCATCTAGAACAGCATAGTAAATATGGTTGCTTTGAGAGCTTTCTATTTTCCTAACGCCAAGTTTTTACATGGATTATATGATGATCTAAGATTAGGAAAGTTGCTGAGTGAGTGACAGCATATTTGCATCTTTTCACCATGTTTTCCTCTCTGCACAGGAGGGTCAAACAACTAAGCTGGGAATGGACCCCAAGGCTTAGAGAGCTGGCCCAGTGCCCTTCACATGGCAGGCCACACAGCCAGAGGGAGAGAGGAGAGAAAGAAGAGAAAAGAGAAACCTCAGAAGGTACCCTGCTTGGGGGCTCTGGGAGTAAAGCAGAACCTGTGCAACAAACAACTCTGGGGCCTGACTTGAATGGTGTGGACATGTCCCATGCAGAGCCATTAGCACCACATAATATTACTGGAGTTCCAAAACACGCACTGTCTTCACGCACTATCTTCCCATCCCTCCCAGTTCCCTGCCTCCTAGACTCTTACTGCATCCTACAAGGATATACTTAAGGAGCCCCCTGGAGGGCCAGCTGCTCCTCCCCATCTTCTGAAAGCTGGGTCTATCCTGCTGCTGAACACCCTGCTCTCCTGTTGCACCAGGTGTGGGAGCCAGCTCTCTCAGCGTACTGTTTAAATAGAAAATAAATAATCCCACTTTGAGCAGCAGTAACCAACAGAGCATTCCGTCTGAGGGTCTTTCTGCCCTTTTCCCCTTTCCTGGGTATCTTCTCTACTAGAAATGTTATTCTGAAGATAGGGAAGAGATAGTGGGGTAGAGATGGACATTTTTCTTTTCTTAAGAGGGTCTTTGTTGCTTTATTTCCATCTTCCTATGAGGGCTGAGAGCCCCTGCAGAGCCGTGAGGGCTGCGCAGAGCCAAGGAGACAATTGTGATGGAGAAGTGGGAGGATTATGGCTCCAGTGGGGCGGGAGGAGCAGGAGTGCCAGCGGGAGCCAGCGACTGACAAGAGAAGATGACAAGTCACTTAGGACCCAGGTTGAGAGCCAGTGGCAGAGTATGAAATGCAGAGACAGGTCTTGTCAATTTGGAAAGATAGCTGTGTCACAGGAAACAACACTGTCTTTAAAAAGAAGCATCCCTTGAAGTGGGGGAAACCTGAAAAGCTGCAGCTGGTAGAGGGGTTGAGGGTGTGGGCAGAACCACACAAATGGTGGAAGGTTGTCCTGGTAGCACATCACTGATGGAGGTGGGAAGAGAAACAGACAAGCTGAAAAGGAGGAGAGAGGAGTGTCTGTTAACCAAGGGAGAAAGAATGAGCCTCACAGGCCTGGATCTTCAGGGGTCAAAAGGTTTGAATAGACATGCATACAGTAAGGGCTCAGTAAGCAATTGCTATAGAGAATGACCGGGACTACAGAGGTCACTCTCAGGGCTCAGTCAATGGACCAGGATGTATTGTGAACTCACCTTGTGCCAAGCATCATGATGGGCAACTTGTAAGACATGAATGGAATATTAGACATGTGCCTCCCTTCCTGATCCATGACTCACTTCTCAGGATTCCTAAGGAATGAGTGGGCAGAAAGTAGCTAGGCTGAAAGGCACCCCTCAGGAGATTTAGCAGCAGGAAAGAAGACAGAAGAGAGAGTTGGATGGTCTCCTGAAAACAATCCACCTCGTTCTTCTGGACCTCAGTTTCCCCATCTGTACAGTGGAGTATCTTGTACTCTAGGCTGTCTAAGGTGCTGCTTCAAAGGCACTCTTCCCACCTTTTAAGCAGAGTCTAGCTTCTCTTCTTGTAGCATCAGGAAGCAGTCCCTGATATCCATATCTCTCAGTATAAAAATAACTTGGTCCATGATTTATTACCAAGCAGAGAGAGAAAGAAAGCCATGTTGGTTGGTATCTTCGAGGCAACTGGAGACATCTTCCAAGAGTCCTCTTCCCCACCACAAGTCCACCCCACCACACCAAAATTAAACAGGGGAGACACATTTTCCAGGCTCTCCCTGATACATCTAATGGATATCAGATGGGAACGTCCGCATAGCAAATAGGAATCTAATCTCTCCCCTCGTTCAGCCAAATGGAAACAGCAGGATATCCACGGCTGAGCCTCTAGCTTCTGGCGGGGGACACGTAGAAGGAAAATGGAAACAGATTATAGTCAGTCTGATATCCAAATAACAAATAGGTATCCCAGAGAGAAATTTGTTTTATTGATGTTTGGGAAAAGATCCACTGATTTCCTTGTCTGCTCTGCCTTGCCACTTTAATTGAAGAAGGCGCTAGTCAAAAGCCAAAGGAAAAATAAAATGAAAGGAAATGCTTAATGACTGGCAGGCATCTGCTCGTTTGCACACACAATCACATGCACACCCACACCACACACACTCTAGAATGAATTCTCCCAAGAATCCAAAGTGTCTGTTGGAACTGGCCATTGATTGGGCACAGTTCAGTTTCCCAGGAGTTGAAAGGTATTCTAGGTTTCAAGGCAGATGTATTGCACAGAAAACAATCAGCCATTGGGCCTAGGACTGGAGCCTGGAGCCTGGGGACATCGATTTTGTAAGAAGGAGCTGAGACTGGCCTGGGATTCAGGCAGAGAAGGGGTGTGGCCTCTCAGAGGCCTGGGAGGGGTAATGGGATCTTAACAAGGACCCTCATAAAAATCTCAGCTCTGGACCCCCAAAAATGGAAGGGAAAATGAAGCAAAATCATGGAAGGAAGACAAATAGCTCAAAGGAAAGGAAAGAAGAAAAGGTATAAAAAGGTCGAGGGGAGTAGATAAAGCCCTAGAGTTACTTCATTATCACCAGGACCACAGTCCACATCTGAAGATGCCAGGTAGAAGGGGAGATTTTTGTGATACTATAAATATACTTTATAGGCTTTGGTTTATCTTTATGACAGAGCCAATAAATAATTTACTGGTCAGTAAAAGATCAAAGAAACTGCAGCCTGAAATATCAAAACCTCTAATGTTTATATGGAAGCTATACCAATACTGCATATTTACCGCTTAATGGGACAAGTTTATGGCCCTGTGCCCTAGTCCCCCAAAGGTAGGAGTTTTAAGAAAACAAAACACTAAGGCAAATAGACATAGGAACAGACATAATAAGAACAGAGCTGGGGGTAATAATGCAGCTGAGATCACAGGGGGTAGTCATTGTGATTTCAGGAAATTACAGTGACCTAGTTTCCCCCCCCCCATCCCCTCAAATGCCACAGAAGATCTCAGAAAGTGTGTGAGTACTTGTAAAAGCCACTAAAATATACATGATTAACCTGTGAGAGAGTCCTGGAGAGAAACCAAGAACTGAATGAGTAAAGAATAAATGGCCCCAACTCTAGTCAAGGCAACAAAGGCATTTTCCCAGGAAAACTGGATTGTGATTGTAGTGAAGGTCTGGGAATCCCTAGAAAAGGGCTATACTAATAGGAGAAGATGCCAGGCTTGGATCCTGGAAAAGGAAGTGCAAATTAGGCCCTGCCGCCTCCTCTTCCCGCCTGGCTCTTCCCAGAGCTCAGGCCACATGCCCAAGCTCTGTCTCCCTATCCTCTACAAAAGAGCTGCTCTTTGGCCACCCTCAGCCTCAGGATGTGCAGACTGGCACTGGACTTGGGAAAGAAGCCCTGGGAGCTGGCGTGGGCTCTTTGGGCAGGGAATGCCAAGTTCCCAGGTAGGAGGAGGGCCAAAGCCAGGCCCTCTAAAGCACAAGCTCAGGGCAAGGACTGTACTACCCAGATTTACATGTAGTGTCCCAAGGAGCAAAATGTTTGTTGGGGTTTATCCAGCACTGGCTGAAAGAGAGAGACACATGCCTACATGAGTATTCCAGGCTCTAGCGAGGCATTTGGGACAGTGATGAGGCATTATGGGCTTATTGGGTCTCACCATGCACCAGCTTCCACTAGCCCCTAATCCATGCTCATCTTTGGACTGATGGGTCACTTTCACTCTTGTCCTATTATGAGAAAGTACTTCAAGTTGCAGATAGAAGTCTTTTTCCACTGAAAAAGAACAAGCCCTCTGTAAAAAATTCCACTGCAATTTGTCTTTATCAGTCTCCAGTGAGTTAGCACAAGTTTGTCCACTTTGAGCCTACTTACTTCTGAGTGTCCTTGTCCTTCTTTCTCTATATTTTTATCAGGGCCACTATTGGCATTCGAGGTGGGATGAGTCTTTGTTGTGTGGGACTGTCCTGCTCATTGCAGGATGTTTAGTATTCCTGGTCTCTACACATTGATTGTTGAGAGCCAATAGTGACCCTTAGTCACCGAGACAACCAAAGTCCCAGACATCTAAGAACCACCTCTGCCATGTCATTACTACCTCCCTAGTTGGGAACTGCTGCTCAACTACAACTAGGGAAGAAAAATATGGGACGAGATTTAAGGATCAGCCAGTTGGGAGATACGGATGTGGGAATAGACAGATACAACTGATCAGGGACAAGACAGAAATGGGGACAGATAAACAATCATGGGGGACAGCCAAGATAATATATGATAAACCTCACACACATGCCTAGAAAGTGATACAATCGGAAAATTGGCATTTTATTCTTTACTTTTCATGAGAGAAAGAGGTGAAGACATCTTTGAATAGCCGTCACCTTGAAAGAGACAACCAGCTGTTGCTCAGTCTACCAAGATGCCCCCTAGAATCTCTTTGGGATTTGGAAAACTGACAAGATTAAACAGAGCTGTCTTTGTCCCTTTCTCTCCCTCACTGCTTGCCCCTTTCCTGCCTCATGAGCCATCCTATCCCTGATGGAAGTCAATTGCTGATAGATTGGTGACAGGTTGCTCTGCTGTCTTCCTAAGTGGCTGAACCCCACTTACGGTAGGAGGAGGCCACTGGCAGGATCAGTGGGAATGTCAGATCATAAATGAGCTAGCTAGCAGCTCTATTCATTAGAGCAACTCAATGCAGTGCTTCAGGCCCAGACTACAGCCCAGGCTGAAGCAAGTCGAAATGGAGGGTCTCTCTGTGCCGCATTCACCCCTTCCCTGCCTGAGCCAGTACTCTGCCCTGTCCCCTGCCCTCCCAGTGCTCAGCATGAGGAGAGTCCTGCTCAAGGGGAGGGCTGAAACAAGAGTGTTCCGAGGTCCCAGAGAGGACTCTGTCCTCCCACTGTAGAGAGGGAACACAGGGCTATAGAAGATGCAATCTATCTGCACCCTGCTTTGCCAGCTTTGTCTTTCTGCAGCACAAACCCAGTATGGTCCCCATGTCACAGGTCCTCATTTCTGCATCCCTACATACACATTTGATCTAGGCAGTTGGCCAAAGGGCCGAAGGGCCCCAAATTCCCAAAGGATGCTGAGTAGAGACCTCATGTAGAGTATGGCACATGACCGGCATCCAAGCTATCAGGATTCCTTCCCTCATTATCATCTAAAATTAAGGATCAGGGCTCTGTCTTCTGTCAGGACCACAGGAACCTGGCTCTGCTTCCATTACTTGCCTCTGTTCCACCTCTCCTCTTCTCTGAATCAAATCCTTGTATCATTCTGTGCCTGCTATTGAGAATGTAACAAACTACTTCACTGGGTCTCTGGAACTTTGGGGTATGAACCACATATAAATGTATAGCATGGATATGGATAATTACTATCTTTACTATTTACTGAGCACCCATCACTACATGTTACCCTCTGTACCAAGCTCTTTAAATACACTTACTTATTTAATCCTAATAACAATCTCATGAATTCGATACTATTATTATTTTTCATTTTTAAAGCTAAGGCAACTGAGGCTCAGAGAAGTTAAGTAACTTGCCAAGGGCCACATGTGTGCAATGTCCTACTCCATGGAGTGCCGTACATAGAATAGAGACTAAATAAATACTTGACAAACGAAAGAGTAAATTAAATTCTCGACTTCGTCTTCAGTGACTCAATCTTCTAACCCCACCCTGCAGCCAAACCCAGCCAGCTAAGCTACTTGTTTATTCAATAAATCCTTATTGAGTACTTACCCAATTTTTTTCACTGCTGTGAGGGGGTACAAAAAAAACAGTCACTGGAAAAGTCCAGGGAAACATTTAACTAATAAAAAGTTAGCAACATTTAACATTAACTTGAATTAATTTCAAGGTTATCTGTTTCTACCCTTAGCTAATTAAATGTTAGTGAAATGGTGCATAACAAGTTGACTACAGAGTAATGTAGCAAAAAGAACAATAGATTTGAAGTCAGGGGTCTGGTTCCAAAACCTTACCAGCCCCCTCTGTACATGAACATAGGGGAGACACAGGACCTCTGCCTGCATTTCTAACCCGAAACTGAGTCTCACCATCACAGTATCCTCATAGGCATTCAGAGGGGACATGCGCGACAGCAAGATTTATAAATCTTAAAGCTACAGAAACATGTGCGTGAGATGGTATTCTTTCTTTGAAGGCTGAAAATTAGTCCATTGACAGTATTTAAAATTTTTTGAAAGCAATAATGGGCAATTTATCCATAAGCTCATAAATTTGCCTGAAACTTTCCCTGAAAACAATTTGTTCTGTCCACATAATTTGCAGAATGACAATATAACAAGGTTGCTTGACTCCCGTGTCAAAGGTTTTTAAATTTTATGATAGAGACGGGAAACCATAATTACAATGAGGCAGGACCGTGACATGGTTTAGTGCCAAGAAGCTGGTCATTAGGTTTGCATCTCACTTTCAGTGATTTTCTCAGTTCGATGGTATGTTTTTCAGAAATCTGGCACTTTTCTTTCAAGTCTGACCAGACTATAAGCTTCCTGAGGGCAAGGAGGCATCTCCATTATCTCCTTCCTACTCCCCCACAATGCCAAACCTCCCACAGTTTAGCAAGGGACCTCCTAGAAGGAAACATTGTGGGAATGTTGATTGCACAGACCTGAATAATAAAAAATGTAGTTAATGATCCAAGAAATGCTAAAATTTCATGTTTATGTTTGAGTTTTGACTAGATTGTGGTGAGGGTGGAGCAAAGAAAAGAGGTTGATATCTTAGGGGAGAGGGTTGTAGCAAGTCACCTGAGTCTGTCACCTCACCTGGCAGTTGTGATTCTAATGATAGATAACATTCGTTGAGTGCTTCCTTTGTATAACACTATGTTTAGCTCTTCTGATTCTCTTAACAACCATGAAATACAATGATTAGTCCTGCTTTACAGATAAATTCTACAAACAGCAAGCTCAGGAAACTTGACCAACCCCTCCTCGGCCTGCCCCCCCCCCCCCACCACACACACACATAAAACAAAACCTACAGCTAATAAAGGGTGGACTGAAATCTGCACTGACCTTGAAGCCCTGTGTTCTTGACCACTGTGTAAACTGCCCCTGTACACAGAAAGCAGAGTGAAAACCATCTTGGTTTCTCCTCAACATGAGATGAGATCATTCTCCAACTTACCAAAAAGAGAGTCAAAAAGAAAGACGATTTTTTTTTTTTATTCAGTCCAAATTTGTGCGGAGAGTGACAGAGCTGAGCAACACTTGGCTTTGGACCAGAGTCAGTGTGCTTGTCTTTCCACTGACAGTGACTGATCCAACTTGGGACATTGCTGACTTAATTTTGCAAACTTACAAGGTGGGTACTAGTGCTGCTGTGCAAAGTGGCCAGGAGTTTTTCTTGGTTAGGAATGTCTGTCCCTCCCAGATAGACATGAACAGAGTGTAATGCGGGAATTGAAAGCAGGAGAAATTACTTGGCTTAATTACCAAGTATTTTTTAAATAGCAGCATCCTTCAATTTCTCTCCCTTGGCTTGACCTAACTATAGGAAGAGATGGATGCCTGGCAAATCATGAATCTGACTCAGAAAGCCACTCTGCAGCTGTAGATGGGACCATGTGAATCAAGACCCTAACACAGTGACTAGGAAATATGGGGGACTCAGAAAACAGAGCATGCAAGCTCCTGTAGACACACACCCAGCACTCCTAATATTACTAAAGATCTGTAGCATTTGTGGTTTTTAACAGATTCAATCTCAGCGAGGGACTTGTACTCTAAGCTCTCAAAAAAGTTTTTCAAAAATATATATATTATTCTACACTGAGAATGTTGAATGCATGAATGAATGAGTGAGTGTTGTTCTAAGTGGGTTTCAAGTCTCTAACACACTTTTAAGCAAGTTCACATTAAGTCCTTTTAAACTGTTGAATTTAAACATTGGCCATTATTTAACTACAATGACATCATAGATAAGACCTTAACATTTTAGCTCACTATTTACTGTTTAATTCATATACACATAGGTATGAGGTGTTGCCTCTGCTTACAAGGACATTGTGCCTAGTCATAAAGATGAGACATGTACATAAATAATCTCACTTCAGGCATTATGTGATCAGTGCCATGTGCACAGTGTAAATAAAGAGAGTAATTGCTTTTTGGTGGGCAATCAGAGGAGACTTCATGGAGGAGTCACCTAGGAAAAAAACTTGAAGAATGAGCAGGATTTTACTAAGGAGATTAGGAGGGAAAAGGGAAGAAAGGAGACTCAGCATTGAGTTAATGGAATAAAAAGTGGACCAGTTTCACTTGATTATGCTGTTTATGTGGAATGATGAGTGGGAGATAGGACTGGGAAAGTGAATTGGGACAAGATTGAGCTGAGCTTGAATGTCAAGGTAAGGCTTATGGGGTTTATTTGGGATATGATGGGGAGCCATTGAAGATTATTGAGCAGGGAAGAAAATAATCAAATTAGTTTGTTCCCAGTTCCTGTTTTTTGAGAACATATGATTCTTTCTGGCAGATAACTATGTACAGCCTAGACTGAAGCCAAAGCTACTCTCCCAGGCAGCAGCTAACCTGGCTGAGCTTCCTGACTGTTCTTCATGCCCAAAAAGCTCTTAACAGTTCCCTTTCTGGGCCTGCAGCCTGGGTCAGCTTCCCTGAGCTACTCTAACTCCTGTTTTACTGAACACACTCCATGGTTCTTAAATAAGGCTCTAGATTCTTCTGCAGCTAAAATTCAATAACAGCGAACCTTTCTCTATTCCCAGAAAAATAAGTTAATTGATAATTGCCTTAATTATAAATTTTTTCAACTACAAATTTATTTTTAAATGTTGGCCTCTGCTACAGCTTGCCTTTAATAGAATCTAGTATGAGATGTTTCTTGACTTAATACAAAATTATATTTTTAATTAGCCTGAGCTTTGAAGTTGGGCCCATCTGGATCCGAATTCTTGGTCCACCACTTACCAGCTCTGTGATCTTGAACAAATCAATTGCCATTTCTGAGCCTTAATACACTCATCTGCAAAATGTGGGCAATTATGCCTTTCCCATCCAGGTGTTATGAGAACGAAATGAGATTAAACACATATGGAGTGCCTAGCCAAGTGGCAGGAGCTTTGAAATACTCAACAAGAAGCCTGTCTCCCATTCCCTCTCTCACTCCTTCCCTTTTTTCTGCCCTCGGGATGAGAATTATACTTTATGCCAAGGCTGGGTTTATCAGCATTTTGTGATGTTCTTCAAAGAGGAAGGCAGTGCTGAAGGGTGGAACCAGCATGAACTTTAGCTATAGGACAGAACTGGGTTCAAATTCTGATAGTTCTCACTAGTGGCATAACCTGGGCAAAGTGTTCACTCTCTTCAGCCTTCGATCTCCTTCTCTGAGAAATAACACCTACCATATGCATTTACTGTGATGATTTGGTGAGCTGGTACCTGCAACACTCCTTAGCACCATACCTCTCACATAGTAGTGGCTCAACAAATGTTAGCATTAGAAGCTTCCAGCCACCAACGCAGGCTAATTTGAGGACTGTTGGGCTTAGTACTTTACCCTCTTAAAACCACTGTTTTAGGCTCCCTCTTCACTTTTCTAAATATTTTCCATCCTCTTTGTATTCTATTTGCCCAGGAAGAGGTATATTATAATAAGTAATCATTTTGTCACCCCAGATAGATGTGCATTTGAATTCTGGCTCTGTTCCTCATAAGCAGAGAGATTTGAATCAGAGTTCGCCCTCCCTCCTCGAATAGGTGTGTAGACTGAATGAGAAAATGGAGGAAAAGCCCTTAAACAGCACTTACAGGCAGCAGCCCTGGGGAGGGTAAGCCATACTAGCTGTCCTGACTGCACTCTGCTTCGTCAGCGCTGCCATCACTGCCTCTTCCCTGGTATCTTGGGCCCCTCTCCAGACACGCATTCACAAAGCCCACAGCAGTATTGATACGCTTATCTGCAACAATAAAAATCAACTTATAAAGCACAACTGGGGCAAAGGGAAGAGGGGCTCACTTCCTGGGGGAAGCCACAGGGGTCAACAGCCAGGCTGGAGGAAGGCCAGGCCAATAGGCCCAGCAAAGGAGGCTTAGTGGATGATTCCTATCCCTTCTTTGTCCATTTGGCTTAAAGCAAAACTCATAGCCATTTCTCTCCCTTAATCAAAGCAACTGTTATTTCTGCTAACTCACGTTACAGACATTAATTAACTCTCTGTCAAGCATGGCCAGAACCTGCAGAAGTCAGTTCCCTAAGAGACAAAGGAGGTCCCCAAGTAGCACCTCCCCAAGCATGGGGGTCAGTGGGTGGTGGTTTGTCCTCTGCCCCTGTGTCCCTGTTGGCCCAGGAGAGCTGAGGACTTTGGCCTCGGAAACTCAGTCCCTGAGAAGGGAATTATCCTTTTTCCTAAAAACCAAAGAAATGCCCTTGCTGCAGGAAGGCTCTAAAGTATTGAAATGGTAACTTCTGTTTGTATTTGCTTTGCTCTTTACTATTCATTGACCTCTACATCACCTCACCTCTTAGAGTTGAAAGGACTTTAGAAAAAAAAGTCACCTGGCTTTTTCATTTCACTGTGAGGAAATGAGGTTGGAGAAGGCTGTGAGACTTGCTCAAGGTCATTGAAACTGAGATCTTGGCCTCCTTGCATAGCTCCCCACCAAGGACATGGCTGCTACTCCAGAAGCAAGCATGGCACGGAGTAGACATAGGGTCTATCTATTTCTTGATTAACATTTATATTAAGCACCCATTATGTGCCAGACACTGTGCCGGTCATGGAATTGTCTTGCTTAATTTTGGACCCTTGCCAGCACTGGCACATAGTAGTTGACCAATAATTATGAGTTTTCTTCTTTGCCTTGGGAGTTGTGTTGTAGAGTAGAAAGAAGTGGGTTTGGAGTCAATCTGGGTTTGAATCTCATTCCTGTCACTTGTCAGCTTTTTGGCTTTTACCTCTCTAAGCCTCTGCTTCCACATCCACTCTAAAATGGAGATAACAAAGTTGGAGTGTGGTAATAAGTTTTAAAGTGATTGTATGCAAAGTACATATTAATTATAGTAGTCTCTGTCTTTGGACATACTATAATTGATATTGTTATCTGCTTTCAAGGAGCTGATAACCCCAGAAGTTAAGACATATAAATAAACACAAAGCAAAACAGAGAAGAGACCAGTGGTGGGCTATGGAGGTTCTGGGGATGCCTTTATGCCTGGGGAAGATGGAAGACTCCCTGGAACAGATGCCAATTGTGATTGAAGGAAGTTGAATAGATTGAGTGGAGAGCAGTCATGCTGGAAAAAGAACAAGGACAAGGATGAGGAGGCAAAGGAATGCAGCAAGTATTTAGGTCCAGAAGCATAGGAATCTAAGGTTTTTTAGGAGACCAAAAGTTTAGAAAGTAGGTACCAGAGCATTGGTCAGGACATGGGATAAAGAATGGAAAGACAAAAGAGAAGAGAACTTTAAAGTAGAGAGAAGAAAAATTGAATTTATTCATGGGTATTCTCATTCACTTCATAAACATCCACTGAGTGCCTACCACCTGCCAGACAGAAGGCTGATGCCTATGAGCCTGCATTAGACTTTCCAGCAAATTGCAGGCAAGGCTATCTGCTGAAGAAGGGTTAGGGTCCTGGGAAACTTACATAAAATATCTATCTCTTGACCCACCTTGTAAAGATTCAAGATCACTCTCCAGGTAGTTCTTTGGGAGATATCCTAAGACGATGGTCTAAGAAACCAAATTCGAAGCTTATAAGAGTTTTGGTATAATAACTAAGGCCCCAGATTTGTAGAGGAACCAGACTGCATCCTTCATAGTCAGCCTAGGAGTGTGTGGTTGTGGGGGTGGGGGTGGGGGACACAGTGAAGTGGGACTTGCCCCCATTATTTGGATGAACAAGAAAGGAACAGCAGGGGAAAGAAGGGAGGTGATAGCAGGAATCACCAGGACAATATGCAAATGGCCCAACTCTAATCTCCAGTACACTTTGCACACCCCTATTTCTGGCCTCATCTTCCAAGCTTTCCCAGCCCCTAACAACCCTGCTAGGAGTTTTAGGGAACTACTCTCAAAGGTTTCTAGGCTTCCTTTGGCTCTGATATTTAACTACAATTACACTTAAAACATCCAGTGATCACACCTGTTCAAAGGAGATGGTCTTCATGATAATGCCTAATGTTTGTGATGAATGTCAGTTTTCAGAGCAACTTCATGCATGCTATTGTACATTCTATTATATTAGCATTTCTCCAAGTGTGATCCATAGACCACCAGCATCAGCATCACCTGGGAGTATGGCAGAAATGCAGACTCTAGGTCTCAGTTCAGACTTACCGTATCAGTATCACCCTGGAAGCTAAATATACTCTGGGTTGATTCTGAAGAAAACTATAACTTGAGAACTTGATATAATAAAAAATATATATCTGGTCTCTATTCCCAACACAGACCTTCAAAAACCCTTGGAATTTCCTGATAGGAGTGTCTTTTGTTGCTCATAATGAGTCCCTTTTGGCCATGCCTGAGTTAATGCCAATGGTGGGCCCTTAGATTGTTTCAAGGGAGAAGTTGGCCATACCAGAAAGACCAAGAACAGGATTAGAGATTTGAAACTTACAGTCCCACTTTGCAACCTCTGGGGACAGAGAGAAACTGGAGATTGAGTTCAATCACATGGACATTGACTTACTCAGACATGCATACATAATGACACTTGTATAAAAACTCCAGACACTGAAACTCAGTGGAATTCCTGGTTGGTGAATATATTGATGTGTTGGGAGAGTGACGCGATCTGATTCTACAAGCAGAGAGCATGGAAGCTCTGTGCCACCCCACACCCTGAGAATGTTTGGTTGTTCCTCAGTTGTAACCTTTGTAAGATTGTAAGTACAACACTTCAGTAAGTTCTATGCATTCCAGAAAATCATCAAACCTGAAGCAAAGTTGTGGGAACCCCTGATTATGTAGGCAAGTCAGATAGAAGTGCAGGTAGGATAGGGACCCCATTTGTGGTTGGCATATGAGTGAGGACAGTCATGTTGGAAACCTGACTAGTTGATGCTAACTCTGGGTAGTGTCAGAATTGAATTGATTTGCTGGACATTCAGTTGTTGCAGAGAATTGATTTTGGAACACAGCAACCATGGTCCTATATAAGCTAAATAATAATCTTGTAAGTTATAATCAATATCCCCATGTTATAGTAGGGAAACTGAGATACAGAGAAGGTAAGTGACTTACCCACTGATAGGGAGCCATTCTGCAGCAAAAGCCAAAGTATGAAATTGGGTCCTTAGCCCCAGGTCATGCTTCTTGCCTCCATGGCACAGCTGCCTCATGGTCCACCATGCCTCTACTTGGTGGTAAAATCACAAAGTTTGGGGGCTAGAACCTACCTTGTGGGGTCACTTCACCAAACTCATCAGGGTCAACTGCCAGGGAGGTAATGAAAAATATGCTGAGGCCCTTGGCCCTTCGAAAGTTTAAATTTACCTTTCTGACTGTGTGTGTCTTGTGTAATCTTCAAAGATTTGTAACTGTGACAGCCTAAGAAAATTACAGATGACTTGAAGCAATTTAATGATAATAAAAATAAAATAAAAACAGTAAACAGCACTACTGCTCCCTCTAATTTCCCAGCATCTTCATCATATAAATGCTTCTCATTCTTGTCTCCACAGACGATTAATGAATCTATAATTGCCACAACTGGATGCTGTGTGCACCTCTCTTTAATTCTTTTTTTCCTGCAGCTCCGGCTCCAGGGAAAGCCCCTTCCAGCTTCAACACCAGGATCCTCAGAGGGCCAGCCAGATATTGGAAGCAGCCATAGGAGAGAGACACCTGGGCTTCCTCCGTAGACCAGACTTTCCTCCCTGCCTCCTCACCCCACAGGCCCAGAGCTGCCTTCTCCAGCCAAGTTTCTCCAGGAGCCCTGCTGATCTGAACAACCACAAATTGACCTTCTCTCCGGGTGTCTCCTTGCCTCACTCCTGGTATTAATATGCGCCTTAAAGAGCTGCAAACTCCACAAGTCACTGTTATGCAGGTTAATTCAGAGCGCAGCCAAGCTGTGATCAAATGACCTTTACCCACTTCCCTGCTAATTTTGATGGGCAGCTCCATTTTCCTTCTCCCTCCTGGTCCCCCCTTGCTTTAAATTGGAAATCTATCAATTTTCTAGGTAAATGGAAAATAAAGACACACAGGCACAAGCAATACACACTCACTCCCCTATCCACAAACACTAACATACAGTTGCTGAGAAAGGGACTAATTGGGCTTGTTTTTTTTTTTTAATCCTAAATTTCCAGATCTTAGAAGAATGCTATAGCTGGATCCTGAGCCAATGCCAAAAGAAAATAAAGGTTTTGAAAGAGAATCTTTTCTCCACAATTTTATTTTTTGCTTCATCAGTAGGGTACAATAACAGTAATAAACAGGGAGAATGAGAACAAAAAAAGTAACATTTATCAAGTGTTTTCTGCTTACTCATCACTTCCTAAGGATTGTCTCTTTTAATTTTCTCAATGCCTCTGTGAAATGAGAACTATCATTACCTTCATTTCATAGAAAAAGAAACTGAGGCTTTGAGAGATTATGGAAAATGCTTAAGGACACATATACAGAGGTAGAATGATCATTTGAACCTAGATGGTCCTATTCCAAAGTCTTACTTTATTACTAGCAGCATGACCTTAGACCTATTACATAATCACCTTAAGCTTCAGTTTCCTCATCTGTAATGTGAGAATAATAAGATTTACCTCATCAGGGTTCTGGAAGATAAAGTAAGCAATGACCATCCTTTTAAAGTGCAGCAATAATAATAATAATAATGATAATAATAATCAAATAAAAAAATAAAGCTGCAGCACTGTCAGTTCACCATTATTATAATTAATTATAATTATTAACTCAACTAATTCCTTGTACAAATTTTTCTGTATCGCCTACTATGTGCCAGCCCCATTCTAGGACTGGGGATAGAGCAGTAATCAAAAAAACAGATATGTATCTCTGTCTCCAAAGAGCACACATTCAAGTGGGGAAGATGGATTGACAAGAAACAAGTAAAATATATAGTATGTCAGATGAAGCTGGGGGGCATTATAATAAGGAGTAAGGGTGGGAGAGCTGCAATTTGACAGAGCAGATGACTTTTGGACAAACGTCTAAGGGAACAAGGGTAGCAAGTCGGGCAGTTATCCAGAGGAAGTGTTCTAAGCAATGGGAGCAACAAGTACAAAAACCCCTGAGGAAGAGTCAGCAAGGAGGCCAGAGTGGGTGGAGTGGGGGAAGGGAGGAGGGAGTAGCAAGAGATGAGTCCAGAGAGGTAAAGTGGGTGGCAAGTCATGTAAGGCCTTGCAGGCCATTGGCTTTAACTCTATATGCTATGGGGGTGGAGAAGGCTATGAGACAGTTTTGAGTAGAGCCATGACATACTCTAACATTTTTAAATGATCATTCTAGCTGCTACAGGAGAACAGGAGCAGAAGCAAGGAGATGAGTTAGGAGGCTGTTGCTACTAATCCAGATGATGAAAGATAGTGGCTTGAACCAGGGAGGTGGCAGTGGAGACAATGAGATATATTTGGACTCTGAATGCATTTTTGAAGGTAGAACCAACCAGATATAGATACGCCTGTGTGTAAGTAAGCAAGGAGTCACTGATGACTCTAAGGTTTTGACCCAATCTCAGGCACAAGTCAAAGCTGAGCTGCAAGGGAAGATGACGATGCAAGTCTTCTGGCCTCCAATTAAAAAAAAAAATACCAAAATTTGTGTGAATTACCCAGATCAAAGGAGGGTATTTAAAGACTTCAGTAAAACACAATGTTAAATACTTATTTAATCATCATCATCATCATCATCATCATTTGTATGATTATTTTGTCTAAGCTTTGCAAGAAAGAGATAGAGAAGATTCTGTGCAGCCCTTCACTATTAGGACCTCAGATGAGGTTTCTCACTTTTCAGCAGCAGTTGACAACACTATTTCTATTGATTAGTGCCAAAGTCTGAATAAGGTAAGATTCTAAGCCTGAACCTTCCCAGATAAGATCAGACCTATTTAGAGCTCACGGCACAGCAAAACACACTCTTGACTCTGGAAGGACAAGATGATAGAGACATCTACTTAGTCAGCAGCCCCTGTATGCCAGACACTATAATCTTCCATCAGCATGCATGATCTCATTTAATCCTCAAGGTGACTCTGTGAGGAAGGTAGCAGGATTACCATACATCAGATAAAGAAGTAGAATTTTAAAGGAAGTATTAGTAAGTTGCTTGTGACCTCCCCTTCCCCCAGCTACAAGGTTACCACATGCCATTGTGCAGGTCGTCCCCTGCACAATTCCATAGTACATACTTGTATTCTATATAGATGGCACCACCTGAACTTGTGCAGTGTACAATGTGTGCTCAACTCTGCTTACTTGATTCCAGAGTCCATTTCCTCACAACTGTATTATAGATTCCAGTAATCAAAGTCTTTTAAGTGAGAGTTCCTTCAGGTCAGAAGAGATATCTTCTTTGTATCCACAGAGAGTAGCACAACGCCTGGCACATAGCAGGTGCACAATAAATGGCTATCAAAGATGAACTTGAATGTGCTCATCAACTCCTGAATTACTGAATCTACAGAGGCACCACTTGAAGCCTGAAATAGGTAGTTTAAAACAAATGAAAGGAAGAACTATTGCTTGGCACAGCTGGTTGTCAGCTTATAGAACTCATTAACCCAAGAGGTGGTATAGCCAGCAAATTCTAATGGACTCCAGGTGTGTCCAGGAACGTTCAAAGCATCTACAACCATAGCGTACTTTTAAGAAGAGTAGCCAAGAAGACTAATGTTGTTTGAGCTCCCACCATATTCCAGGTACTGGACTAGATCGAAAACGTTCTTTTATTAATTTCTCCAAATCCATTTTTTTCTATGTAAAATAGAACTAATATTACCTACCTGTAAGGAACATTGTGAACATTAAATATAATATATGTAAAGTACTTAGAATAGGCCTAGCACAGTGTTAATCCTTAACAACACTATTATTAATATTAACTATATTAACTATCAATGATAGTTAATAAATGTTAACTATTATTCTTAGAAATAATAATAACAAATGAAATTGTGTTGACATTTTACTGGTAGGAAACAAATTCCAAAACTTGCATCTCATTCAAAGATACCAATTATCCTCTTACATGAACACTTCACTGATCATGACTTTAAAAAACAAACCTTTAGCCTTTGGGATTATACACAAATAGAATTTGATTATTGTTTTCCCTTATGATTATCAGCCAGGACTATCTTTAACTAAAGCAGCAACATAATGATAATCTCCTGCTTCAAGCATTTGCTCACCTCCTATAATTTCTACCAAGAGCTTTCAGGGAACCAACACTGTGTCAGGCACCAAACAAAATATTCAGATGAGACTTCTGCCTTCCTCTGTAGAGATTTTTGTGCAGAGTTGTGGATATTGTGATACACAGGTAAGATGAAAATAGATTAATGTTACTAGAAGCCAGATCGCAAAGAAAATCATCCCAAATTGCTTAGAACCAATTTCTTTTCTTGCGAAGTTGGATGTAGCCCCTTGGAGGCCTGCCCTGCTGTACCGTGCACCCCTGAAGGCAATGATTTTTTCAGTTATTTGTCAGTTCTCCTCTGGATCCACAAGCCCATCATGGTACCCAGTAGAAAGTAGATTTGGGGCACATGCATGAGAGGTGGGAGCAGGGGTAAGATGGAAAAAAGAAATGATAAAAAGATGGATGGTTGAAGCAGCATAGTATAATTGACCTTAGCATCATCTCTAAAGTGATATTTGGTTCTAAAATCAGTTTCACCATTATTTAGTTGTGTCACCTAAAAAAAGTTGCTTAATCTTCCTGGACCTCAGTTTCATTACCTGTAATATGGAGATAATAATAGTATCTACCTTATAAGTTTTTTGTAAGTATTAAGTAAGAGAATACACATAAAGCACTTACTGAGCCATTAACACATGTTTATTGAGCTCCAGACACTAGTCTAAGCACTGGGACTATCTCATTAAACAAAATATAAAAATCCCTGCCTTCATAGAGTTTACATTTTAATTGAGAAAGCAAGCAACTGTAATAAATTGAACAATTATCTAGTATATTAGAAGGTACATATTATTAAGAGAGAAACAGAACAGAGTAAGGGAATGGGGAAGGGTTTGTAATTTAATTTAAAGTTGTCAGGATGATCCTCACAGAGATGGAAACATTTGAGCAATGACTCAAAGCAGTGAAGGAACAAGGCATGGGTATACCTGGGGGACAGCATTCCAGGAAGAGGAAATAGCCAAACAAAGGCCCTGAGATGGAGTGTGCCTGACATGTTTGCAGTTTAGAGAAGGCCTGTGTGGCTGGAGCAGCAAAGAGAGAGGAGAAGAATAGCAAGAGATGAAATCTAACAGGAAATAGAAGGTTAGATTTCATAGGGCCTTATAGGTCACATATGGCTTTGGCTTTTTTTTTTTACCCCTTTTTTCAGTGAAATGAGGGTCCCTCTGGAGCAAGCAGAGGGATAGAGTCTAATTTGCCCTTTAACAGAATCCCTTTGCTGTATGAAGGACCTGACACTTAACTGGGGCACAATGGTAACTATCGCGAATGCTTGGCAGAGGCAATTACCTTCTTGGGGGTCTTAGCAAAGCTGTTTGGCTTTCTAATTACTTATGCCATCTGTTTTCATAGACTGAAGCAAAGAGCTCTGCAGAGTTGAAATAGAAGTTGAACAGAAGTTAAATAGAAGTTGAAAGCTGGCACTATAACATTGTATGACTCACTGTCACAGTGCTCCCCAGAGTGTAGGAAGAATGGGCATGTGTGTGGACATGTGAGACCTACATGAGGGGAATACTTTGAAATCACTCCTACCCTTGCACATCTGCTAAGGGATGCTTCTGAGTCAGAGAGGTGAGCATGTTCTTCCCAAAGTTGGTGGTGGAGACTTCAAAATAGACTTAACCACTTCTCTTCCTCCTCCTGCATCCACACTGTCTTCATTATATCCAATATCATTATTTTCATCAACATCATCATCATCACCACCATTTATTCATGGCTTATTCTGCCTGCAACTGTGATAGTACTTTACATGCATTACCTTAACTCAATCTCCACCATACTATATGAAATAGGTACTATTACTATATTCATTTAACCCAGGAAGAAATCGAGGCCTGGACAGGTGAAGTAACTTTACTGAGGTCCCGTAGCTACCACATGACAGAGCAGGACTATGACACAGAGTCTGGCTCCTGCGCCGGAGCCCGCAGCCATTATGCTACCTTCCTACAACTGCTTTTTTCTGGACGCTATTGTTCTTCTTTCAATCTATTTGAAATGTTGTTAACATGTACCTTAGTACACATAGAAGTGGGGGAAACAAGGTAGAGTGAAAAGGACAAACAACCCACTAAGAGGCAAATCTGACCTCTCGCTGCAGTGTGCTTGACCACAAGCTCATACTGTGCCCTAAGAATCATCTAGGTATGAGCATGTGCAGACAGGGAGAGAAAGAGAGAAGGTAAATCAGGTGCAGGTGTATATATAAAGCTGGCTATGGACAAAGCTTACACTATCGTGGGAGGAGGGTGCTTAAGAATACCAGCTCAAGAACCAGGCCCTCTCTCTTTCCCTCACCAGCTGGGGGATTTGGGGAGAATTTATTCCTTCACACCTCCATTTTCTCATCTGTAAAATGAAAGTGATTATAGCGCCTACTTCATATGCTTGTTATTGGAATTGAATGTGCTAAGGCACAATGTAACCGGAAAACCACTAAACATTTCAAACTACAAACTGTATAGACATTGGCTAACTTCTGATATTCAACCCAGATATTCTATCTACTATCCAGAGTCTTTCAAAGAGAATTCAAGCTGTGGATTGAAGGGAAAGGATACCTTGAAAGTCTGATCTTGACCTTTGGAATTAAAAGGCACAGATCTGGGAGAAGGCATGTCTCAGGGATGCCCACATCCCAGGTGAGGGCCTGCAAACACCCTTCGGCACAGACTGGCTCAGGCTTCTGCCCCGATGTGAGCAGCTCTAGTGAAAGACTACCACTTGTATTGGCACTGTTCTGGGGATGACTCACTCTCCTGACAAGGTCTGTCTACCCTAGAGCAGGCATCGACCGAGTGTTCAGTGTGTCTGGGTCTGCCCAGAGCTGAGCGGCTACAAAGCATCCTGCAGTCATGGATTCTTGTTTCCTTCACACTGAGCATGGAGGAATAGGGTAAACAAAGCAGCTATTTTTGCAAAGGATCTGAATAGATATTTTTCTAAAGAAGATATACATGGCTAACATATATATGAAAAGTGCCACTCAACATCATTAATCATCAGGGAAACACAAATCAAAACCACAAATAGATATTACCTGACATCTGTTAGAATGGCTTTTATCAAAAAGACAAGAGATAAGTGTTGGTGAGAACATGGAGAAAAGGGAACCCTGCACTGTTGGTGGGATTGTAAACAGGTACAGCCATTATGGAAAACAGTATGGCATTTTCTAAAAAAAAAAAAAAGAAAAAAGAATAGAGAATAAAACGATCATATGATCCATCAATCCCACTCCTGTGTATTTGCTAAAGGAATTTAAATCTCAAAGAAATATCTGCACCCCCATGTTCATTGCAGCAGTATTCACAATAGCCAAGATATGGAAACAACCTGTATCCATCAATGGATGAATGGATAAAGAAGATGTAATTCACACACACACACACACACACACACACACACACAATGGGATATTATTCAGTCATGAGAAAAAAGGAAACCCTGCCATTGCAACAACGTTAATGGATTCTGAGGATATTGTGCTAAGTGAGATAAGTCAGACAAAGACAAACACTGTATGATGTCACTTATATGTGGAAGCTTAAAAAACTGAACTTGTAAAAACATAGTAGGGTGGTGGTTAACCAGGGCCTAGGATGTAGGGGTGGGGATGGGGAAGATGCTGTTTAAGGGTACAAAGTTACAACTAGTAAATAAATAAGTTCTGGGGATCTAATGAACAGTGTAGTGATTATAGTCAACAGTACTCTAGTATAAACTCTTGAGATGCTAACAGAATAAATCTTAACTGTTCTAAACACAAAAAAGAAATGATAAATATGTGATATGATAAAGGTAGTAATCATATTGCTATATGTAAATGCATCAAACCAATGCCCGTACACCTTAAACTTACATGTTATATGTCAATTATATATCAATTAACAAAAGAAGCCCTTTTAGGGCTACCCCACTGTGGAAGAGAGCAACTGATCTCTGAAAGCAAGGGCTATGCCTGTGGTGTTCACTGCTGCCTCCCCAGCACTAGCACAGTGCCTAGTACATATAGCAGAAGACATTCAACATCTGTGGAAGAAGGGAATAAAGAAATAATGGGAGAAAGGGGGAAAATTTGGGCTTTTTAATAAAAGATACTGTTGTTTTTTCACCTGACCAAACAAATTTGCCAACCCTATAGGGAAGTGACATTGATTTTCTGGTCAGGATAGGAACGTAGGATACACCTGGAGGAACAGGTGTAGCCATGAGGGTCCCCATCCAGGATGATTCATCTTCCCATCACATCCATTATCCCAGCCCCTCCATCAGGCAGTTCCTGCATCCCCAGGTGCTCCTCCAGAAACCCACCCCTGTCAAGTATAAATAAAGCAAACCACATTATTGCATGTGCCTCCATCTGTTAATTAACAAATAAATCAGCCCCATCTCACCAATTAAGAAAAGATATCTGGGACTGCAAAATGTGACTTATTCCTCTCCGTAATAATGAAGGATGTTTGTCACAGGTCTTAGGGTGATGGCGGCTTCCCACCTGTCCCACCAGCCCCTCCCTCCTTCACACAGCCATAATTCTCTCCCTGGGGCCTGAGAGATGACCTGGGTAGCACACATTTTGGGGAGCTTCCCTACCCAGGTCTCTCTCTGTGTAGGACAGTAATTAGGACCAGGGTAATGAATCCAAAGCACTGAGGGCTAATTCAGATTGTTCTTCCTCCAGCCCTATATTTCAGCAACTACATTCCACCTATTAGGTGAGATAAGTACCTGGGTCTGCACAAAAGGCAAAGTAGTACTTTTTTTCCACCATCTTTATTGAGACATTATCAACAAATTAAAAGTGTATATATTCCAGGTGTATGACTTGATGTTTTGGTTTACATATACATTGTGAAAAAGCGGAATTTCTTAAACTCGTGTGAAGACCAGCAGCATCAGGATCACAGGGAGCTTGTAAAAATGCAGATCCTCAGGCCCCAGCCAATTCTGTTGGATCAGAATCTCCAGGAGAGAACCAGAATGTTGCCAGTGTAACCTGCTCCCCACGGGATTCTTATAGTTTGACAACCACTTATGCAAAATCCTTCTTTTCTTCTTCTTGGGTATTTTTCTTTTATTTACATTGGCAAAAAAAAAAGCAGGGGCGGGTAGTTTCTGGCAAGTAGTATAGAATCATAGAAGACCCATGATGGAGGGGACCCTTGTTCAACCTTCATTATACCCATAAAGAGACCGAGACCCATGTTACAGAGCTGAATTGTGTCCTCCTCAAAAAGATATGATGAAATTCTAACCCCTAGTGCCTCTGACCCCTTATTTGGCAATTGAGTCTTTACAGAGGTAATCAGGTTAAAATGAGGTCATTAGGGTGGGCCGTCATTCTATATGACAAGTGTCCTTATGAAAAGGGGAAATTTGGACATGGAGACAAACATGCACAGAGAGAAGAGACATAAGGAAAATGCCACATGAAGACTGGAGTTACACTATCACAAGCCAAGGAATGTCTAGAGCTACTGGAAGCTGGAAGAAGCAGGGACAGATGCTCCCCTACAGGTTTCAGAGGTAGCATGGCCCTGCCCACACCTTCATTTCAGACTTCTAGTCCCCAGCACTGTGAAACAACACGTTTTCGTGTTTTAAGCTACCCAGTTTGTAGTTTGTGGTACTTTGTTATAATAGCACAAGCCAACTAATACAGCCCATAAGGGGGAAATGACTTACCCAAGGTCATATAGCTAGATAGTGTCCAAGACAGGATTCCAACTGATTTCAGATTCTCTCCTGGGTTCCATTTACTCTAGAACACTGCCACATAGTCTCCCCTTTCACATCTAAAAGGCATGATCCTGATTCCTCTAGAAATGCAGAGCAGGTGGCCTCTCTAAGGTGTTCTTCCAGATGTAGAAATTAAGTGGTATCTGCTAGAGGGATGCAGTCACTCAGTGTCCAAGCCACAGATCCCAGAATCAATTCAATCTTGCAAAGATCATCAAGCCAGACAAGTAGCTACAGCACAGTAGGCAAAGGGTTAACTCTGGGCACGGTTTGCAGCTGCTGGGTACTCCTTTTTTCCAACCCTGTTAAAACCCTGAACTGGAAGTTAACAAACATACCAAGGACCTTTCCATGCAGTCTTTTCAGAAGGACAGCACATGGCAGGCTTCTCAGGCTGCTCAAGAAAGTCTGTGTATGGAGATAGTAGGAGTTTGCCCAGAACTCAGAAAGTTCCCCTCTACCTTGCAGCCTCAGTGAGGACAGGTCTGAGGAGATGGTGACAATAACCACTTGAGGGGATGGGGAGATCACACACTGGACAATATCTATAGTGCAATGCACCCTCAGCCTCACTTGCAGATCCTTCCCTCTGAGGTCACTGGCAGAGTGTCCAAGGCCCCCAACACCCATTGATTCCTACCTCTACCCTCCACGGCATGCAGGTTATTCACAGTCTTATGAAATCGTCTTGCAAGCCTCTGGTCTGTGAGCCCTGGGTGAGGTAAGAGAGGAGTCTACTAGCAGGGTAGAGAATTCCATGTGGCTTAGAAATTCTGCATTAATGAGCAAAACAAAATTCTTTAAAGCTATGATTCCTAAATTTTGTTGTGGCTAGTGGAAGCAGGACATAGGATTTCATAGTTCTTTAGGGAGACACCCCCAGACAGACAGCTAGAAGCTCTTAATGATCCTCTTCAATCCCAGTGCCCTGCAAGCAAGAGAAGGTGATATCTAAGAAGGAGACCTCTGCAGCCAGCTCCAAGGTCCCAATAACTGAAAACTCATCATGCTCTAGGGTAACATCCATGAGGAAAGTCATTTGTGATAAGAAAGGAGAGAGAGGGAGAAGAGAGAGAGCATGCAATCAAATTAATTCTAATGACATTGATAAGGAGACTTGGAAGCACAGCCAATGACTCCATTAAAATAATGACTCTGGGTCTCCTCTGTCATCACCTCAGGTCATTTCTCCCTCCTTTGCCCACTATATCTCAAGAGTGCTAGCAATGACCACTATGTTGGGAGACAGGAAGGATGGCAGGAATGGAGACTGATGTCACTGAGAGGCGGACCCTTTTTTTATCCAATAGGTCTTAATGATCAGTGGTCTGTCCCCTTGGGTGGCAGCTGCAGGGGAGGGAAGTCAATCACATAATGACTCTGGGAGCAAGGGACATGGATAGAGAATGCTGGCTTGGAGCTTCTACCATACCGGTACTTCTCTTGGCCAGAGGTCCCATGGAACCTCAGGGTGGACACAGGCCCACCTTGCTCTGTCTGCATGGGCCATCATGTCAATGGTGTCCTCTGGGCAGAGTGACAGTCTTGGTAGACATCCACACAGATATGTGGGCAGCTCCATAGACTGTTCAGGAAGACAAGAAAGAACTACTACAATTTATCCAGATCCCCAAGGACTAAACCTACAACCTTTTTTTGTTCGTTTGTCTGTAAATTTTTTTATTGAGATGAAATTCACATAACACAAATTAATCTTTTTAAAAAGAGCAATTTAGTACATTTGCAGTGTTGTGCAACCACTATCTCCACAGTTCCAAAACATTTTCAACATCCCAAAACCCCATACTCAGCCCCCAGCAACAACCAATCTGCTTTCTGTGTCTGTCCATTCTGGACATTTCATAGAAATGGAATCATAGAATATATGACCTCTATGACAGGCTTCTTAGCATGTTTTCAAAGTTTATCACTTTGTACTCCATCCATTATTATGGCTGAGAAACATTCCATTGTATGGATATACCAAAATTTGTTTATCCATTTATCTGTTGATAGGCATTTAGGCTAAATCTGTACTTCTTATTGGACCCAGAGCTCTCAAACCCACTTCTCCTTGAATTAGTCCACCAATCCTTACTTCCCAGCTCTGATTCTGCCTCCCAGGTTGGACCTAGACTCTCTCTCATGCAGGTTCTACTCAAGCACAGGTCTCCTGGTCATATATTTGTACAGTCCAAGTAATGTCACACTCAACACTGTCTCTCCAAGGAGTACTCCGACCCCATCAGGTGTTCAGGCTATCTTTATCTAAGAAGGGTGAAGATGCTTTAACCTGAGCCCTCACTCTGGGCCTCTGTGAGAGGGGAGGAAATGATATCAGCAGATCTTTTGTCTTCAATCTGGTCTCAGCTTTGCAATCCCTCCCAAATTGTCAATCAGTGAGAATTTAGACAAAGTTATTTAGTTTATACTGTTAGATTTGGTATATTTGTTCCATCAAAGCAGATAGATAAATGCATGTGCATTCTGATGCCCTCAACTGCAGAGGAGTGTTATTGGCCAAACTGGGCTAGGATTTGGTTTCATCTAATACATCCTCAGTGGGTACCTGCTCCGTGCCAGGCACCACAATATACCCAGGGATATATAAAGATCACAAGACGTGGCCTGAGTAGCTAGTTATCTGGAAAAGGAGACAGAAATGTGCAGGAATAGCAGTAAGATGGGAAGACAAACCCTGAATCATACAGGAGCCTGGAAACCCAGGGGAGGGGAGCTGTCTCTGGCAGAGCAGGGAAAGACTTCTCCTTCAGAGATTAAAGGAGGGTGAGTAGTATTGGAACAGGAAGGGAAGTGATTCCAGAGGGGACTGCAGGAGCCAAAAGCATGAGGATGATGTGGCTTGTTCTGGAAGAGTCCTCCCCTCTGTGGCCATGAAGGGAGGCTCAGGACAGGCACAGATGATGGGCCAGAAAGGTGATTGGGGCAGCAGGTTAAGGCATCTGTCATAAAGTATCTATAGGTCTGTGACCTGAGGAGGAGGGATCAGAAGGGTTGGAGGCTGGGAGGCCCACAGCACCTGAGTATCTCTGCATAAAACAGGCTGAGGGCAGCAGTCTTGGTGCAAGGCAGTGAGCAGGCCCTAAAGGCATTAGCATGGTGATTCATGCAAGATGGAGAAAACTAGTAGGGAGTTAAAGGAAACCAGGAGGCTGGAGCTCTCCACCCCAGGCCCTCTACCCCACCCCCACCTTAACACCACACCTTCTGAATTTAGGAAGCCAGAGGAGGTGTGGAAATGAACTGTCAAGAAGACATTTCAGAGGAATATGAATGGGGTGCTCAGAAACAAACTGTTGTGCTCCTCTTATGCCCAAACCAGGAAGTTATCAAAATAGTAGACCTGTGATGGGGATCTGCCCTGTTTGACACCCACTTTGCCATTCGGAGCCTGAGGAGAACTTCACAAGTTTAAACCCAGCTCAGAGCAGGTGTCTACAGCCACTGGCTGGAACAGACCAATGCCCTCCAACTCCTATGGCTGCTTGTCCATCTCTTCCCAGACAGAGTGAATGAACTACCTGGGAAGGATACTGGCCAAGCCTCCACCCCCTCCCATGCTGCCACTTGTCAACGCCAGGCAAAAGAGATGCCAGCCTCATTCCCAGCCTGAAAGCCCGTTCGGGGCACTGGAAGATGAATTATGTTTCATTTATATCAAAGAAGCAATCTCGGAGCCCATTTGTGATCAAATTTGCTGTCAGAGAAACTTTGCTTTATCTCATTACATCTGATATCTCTTGGCTTCTTGTCCTTGAGACTATTAAAGTTTAATGTCAAATTCAAGATGAAATGAAATCTTTGCTGTATCATCTCATCAGGACCTGAGCATTCCCCCTTCCATCTAAAATTTTTTGACAACTAATTACAATGGGGGTAGGGGAGGGAAAGAGAAAGACATACTTCCTGCCCATTTGTTGAAAATACCATCATTTTAAGGGTTTGCCAATGAGCATAGGGGCTGTGTGGTGGCGGAGAACAAGGAGAGGTGCTTGTCACCATTCAAGTCCTCTCCGCCGTCCCTTCACCCCAAACTTACCATCCCCTGGACCAATGACATCTGTTCTCATCCCTGTGTGTCCAAGGCACACAGTGAAGGAGAAAGCTCATGGGCTGGGAAGCAGATCAACCCTTGACTCCAGATTCTGCCAATTACATGATCGTGAGCAACTCGCCTTCCTCTCTGGGCCTCAGTTTCCTCATCTATAAAATGATGGGGTTGGACTAAAATCATGTAACTCCATTTAAGAACCAGGAGGGAAAGTGGATGACCAAACAGCTGTGTGTTAAACAATAAGGATAGTGGAATGTGGCAAAGAGATGAGTACATTTTCATCAAAAGGCATTGGACTTAAAAATTAAACATTAGAAAATCATGTCTGCAAAAAATTATCTATCATGACAACTCTGAGACTAGTTGGTTTTGGAAGCTTATAATCACCTCTAACTAAGAAAAATACCTGTAGAAAACAGGTTTTAGGCTGGGGATACACTTTCCTTGTAATGGAGTGAGTATGCCGATTCATAACATTGATTGAAAACCAGCCCTATACAACACAGGGTTATCAGAAGTTTCAGGGAACATACAGATCAGAATTTCTAAAAAACAATGTGAAAAAAAAAAAAGGAAGCGGTTAAAAAACAATGTATTACAAATGTGTTAACAAGCTCATTTATGTAACATTTAAGCATCTCTTATGTGCACTTCCACTGTTCTAGGTAGAAGGGATTTAGCAGTTAATAAGACAAAAATTCTTAACTTCATGGAGCCTCGATACTGGAGAAAGAGGAAAACAGTAAGTGTGATAAATAATTAATTCATTCATTTGTACTAATCTGCAAATTCTTAAAGTGGGCAGAGTCAAAGAATGATGAGGCTGCTAGGATGTTAGGGTATCTCTAATCCTGGCTATGCCACTACCTAGCTCTGCGAACTTGGTCAATGTGTTCGCCTCCCTGGGCCTTTGTTTCCTCATTCATAAAGCAGGGATCATTATGGTACCTCCCTCTGGGGTTAAGTGAGTGGGTTTGTGTGAAGTGCCCTGCACATAGGAAGTAACCTTATCAATTGGCAGAATCATGTTTCTCTGGGAAAGCCTTCTGGAGAAATTGATCTTTGACCAGCAGGCTCTAGTGCCTGGAGAGCAGTGCAGCTGGGTTTAGGCTGCATTCTAAAGCAGAGCCCACAGCTCAGAGGAAGATCCAAAATGTCCTTCAAATAGCTACTCTGCTGTAAGAAGTCGGGAATTACTTTAATGAACTCAGCCAAGCTAGGATACTGCTTCTCAATAAATGATTCCTCCGTCATCATTATTTACCCATCCCTCTGCCCAACCGTCTTCAGAGAAGTTCTTCATGAGATCCAGCCACATCATTTCTACAGCAACCAAATGCCAGGCCTTCTACTATTCTCTTCAGAGGAACCAGAGAATATCTTAAAACCCAGTCTGCAATCTAAGTCTCCAAAAGTTTGAAGGCAGCATTTATTCCTTAGCCCTCCTTTTCTCTGAGGAAAAAATAATAATTCAAAATGTTTGTAGAAATTTTCTTTGAAATCAGAATATCTTGGTGCCAGAGTCAACATTCATCTTTACAACAGTCCTATAAAGTAGATACACTCCCGACGCCTCCCCCTGCATCCCCATTATACAGACAAGAAACTGTCAGACATGTTAAATGACTATCCAAGATAGCCCTATTGGTAGGCAACAGAGCAAGAGCATAAATGGCATCAGTTGGCCTCAAATGGCAAAATCTAACTACACTATATCAACTCATTGTTCTCTGAATGACACATACCAGTCCCAGGTGTGACATAAGCCAGGAAGACTGACTTCTTTTAACAACCACTCCAGAGTTTATGGAACAAAGATAATGTCACTCAAAAGGTGGTGGTACTTTGGAAGGCTCTGTGTTTATTTCAGTGATGTTGCCACTATTTGTGTGTGTGTGTGTGTGTGTGTGTGTGTGTGTGTGTGTGTGTGTTTTGGTTTGGTTTGGTCTGAGTATTGTTTTTTGTTTTGTTTTGTTTTGTTTTGTTTTCTATTTTTTGTTCTTTTGTAGTTTTGTATTCCTTGGTTTCATTATTGTGAATCTGCTCCAAGATAATAAACCTTTAATGTTTTTGAGGGTAGATTCAATTTCTGGAAAAAGACCAAACTTATTCGGAGGCAAATCTTGCCAATAAGGTAGACAGGTAGTTTATATAAAATTAAAAAAAAAAAAAAAAGCAACTATATGCCTGGAGCTCAATAAATATTTGTTGACTAACAATGACAACAAAATGAAAATTAAATACATGTTGTTTGAGTCTAAAGAAAAAAGACTAGTTTTATTCTTTGGCTCATAAACCTCCTCTGAAAGTAATTCCAGAAAAGGAATTCCCAAAATATGTGAACAGTGGTGGGGTCACTGGAATAAAAACAGCATACAAGGTAGTTAGGTTTGGAGGACAATCCAAGGTTACATGACCTCTAGATTTCAAATCAACAGACATTGAAGGAGTCTCAAGTACATGCAAGCTCTAGACACTGTGTGTAACTAAATGAACAATTCTCAAAGAGCTTCTAATCCTTGGGGGAAGGGAGGCAGGAAGGCTGTCTACAGCAAAGCAAAAAATACCCATGATACTAAGCAGATCATAAGACACTCCAGAAGGATTGGGGGAGGTATTCGAGGGAGGGATAGAGCCTCCTGTCTGGACAGTCTGAAAGAGACTTTGTGGAGGAGACAGCATTGAGCTGGGCCTTAAAGCAATGCTTCCCAGCCTTGTCATGACATGGCACACACAGAAAATGGTAACAGCTGGTTGGCCACTGGGACAAAAAGATAAGGCTGCTCATGTATGAGAGTGCTGGACAGGAGGGTTTCCGGTGGCTCCAGTCCCATTTAGCTGCCCTAAGGGGCATGAATGCTTCACAGCATCCTGCCTTAAAGAAGGAGCCTAACTTCAACAGGTGGGTTAGGAGAAAGGATGTTTCAATTCCAAGGACACAGAGCAAAAAGGTGATAAGTGTTGGGTGTATTCTGACAACAGGCTAAAATCCTGTTTAGCAGGAGGTAAGAACCCAAGGGAAAGTGAGGCAGTTAAGACCAAGGAGGCAAGTTGAGGCCAGTGACTTGGGGACCTTTTTACAAAGTTTGGAACGAATTCCACAGTCAATGGAAATCCTTTCAGAATCACTGCTATGGAGCTGAGTGATGTGTTTGAAAAAAATAAAACCCTCAAACTTTTTACAATTCACTCAGAAACAGCCATAAATAATAAACATTAAACAAATAGATGAATGCCCAAAGCTAGGATTCAGGCCTTTCTCCTGCTTCAAGCTTAGCAGAGTGGCCTGCTTAGGGATAAAGGCCCAGGTGATTCAGAAATAAGATGAAAACCTCCAATGCTCCCCCCCTTTTTTAATGCTATGAAACTACAAAGTAAACACCAATGTTTCCCTAGGAGCTAAAAACAGACAGACTCCTTCATGTATTTTCTGTTCATCCTATTAGTAGTTTGAGTTGCCACTGCTATTGTCGTCCCTGACTGAAATGAGAATAAATACACACATGACTTGTAACCAAGCTAACCACCGCCCTGGGTGAGAGGTGCCACTGGACTGGAATTGGGCTGGGGCAGAGTACTTTCAAGAGGGCCGCCAGCGTTGCTATGGAAATTTAATTCCCAACTAGAAGCAAATACCATTCAAAAGGCCAAGAATGGCCATGTTAGGTCAAAAACGAAACATGAACTGGGGGAAAAGATTGCTTTTCAAGAGAACCAGACAATTAATTTAACAGAGGAACCACCCTACAAAGAGAAAATTACAGCTAGCTAATGTCAGGGATCTTTATTCTGTCAAAACCCGATCTTTAAAAGCGTCTACAAGAGATATGGTCCAAGGGGTGCTCTGTTTTCTCTTTCGGTGGATAGATTACATTGCAGTGGAGGGATGGAGGTGAGAGGTCAGGAAGAACTTTCCCCCACAGAAGATTTGTAAAACACTGATCTGTGTTCCTGAGGAGAGCGGCGAATCGGCTTCTCCAGGGATTCTAAAGAAGAGTAAAATTAAGTACATGCCCCACGTGGTTCAGGTTAATGCTTTCCAACCTTTTTTAGTCTAAAACCTCTGAAATTGTCCAAAACACCGTTTTCTTAGGTCTAACTCTAACTCAAGATTAGGAATACAAGCCCTCCCTAGTCTCATATCTCTATATCTGTGCATGCATGTAAAATAATGTATGAGGATAGCAAGTTTAACAAGAGTAGAATGAGCTGCCTAAATGATTCACAGGCAATGTGAAATATACTCATCCCCAGGTACTCTCTTCTTCCTTTCTCCTCTGTATTTGCTCTCTCCTCGATCCATCACCCTCCAGCTCAGAATCCAAAATTTATCAAGTGAAATGATGATCCAATCAGCAAATGTTAATTGGGTTGCTGTTATGTTCAAGGCACTGTGTTAGGTGCTGTGGGGGAAATAAAGAGATAAAGGTGTTACCCCTGCCTTTAAAGAACTTGTCTGAAGGGAAGTTTGAATGTGAACACATAAAAGGTAACAGATCAGTTTAGGGGCCTAGCCATAAAAAATGCCAGTATATTAGGGGTGCTGAAAAGGGGGAGCTCTTTCTTGCAGCACTGACCAAAGAAGGGAGGAAAAACATTTTTTTATTATGGTAAAAAACATAACAAAATTTATATCTTAACCATCTTTAAGTGTACAGTTCAGAACTGTTGAGCACATTCACATTGCTGAGCAACAGATCTCTAAAACTCTTTCATCCTGAAAAACGAAAACCCTATACCCATTAAATAACAACTTCCCAATTCGCTCTCCCCCCAGCCCCTGGTAACCAGCATTCCACTAACTGTTTTTATGAGTTTGACTACTCCAGGAACCTCATATAAGTGGAATCATACAATATTTGTCTTTTTGTGACTGGCTTATTTCACCTAGATTAATGTCCTCAAGATTTATTCATGTAGTAGCATGTGTCAGAATTTCCTTCCTTTTTAAGACTGAATAATATTCCACTGCATATCTATATCTATATATCTATATCTATAGATATAGATATATAGATATAGATATAGCTATCTATAGATATATATATCATATTTTGTTTATTCATCCATTGACGGACATTTCAATTGCTCCCCCATCTTGGCTATTGTGAATGATGCAGCTATGAACATGGGTGTACAAATATTTCCTTGAGATCCTATTTTCAAGTCTTTTGTATATATACTAAGAAGTGGGATTTCTGGATCACATGGTAGTTCTATTTTTTTTATTTTTAAGGAACCACGATACTGTTTTCCACAACAGTTGCACCATTTTACAACCCCACCAAGAGTTTGAATTTCTCCACATTCTTATCAACACTTGTCATTTGTTTTTTTGATAGTGGTCATCCTAATGGGTATGAGGTGGTATCTCATTGTGGTTTTTATTTGCATTTCTTTAATGATTAATGATGTTGAGCCTCTTTTCATATGCTTGTTGGCCATCTATATGTGTCTTTGGAGAAATGTTTGTTCAGGCCCTTTGTCACTTTTAATAGGGTTACGGGGTGGGAGGGTTGTTGAAGGAAGAGCATCTTGAGTTAAGTTTGAAGAGACAATTCTGGGCAGGTAGAGAGGAAATAGGCTTCTGTCAAGTCAGAAGTTAATTGACCAAGTCAGAATGCTTTAAGAAAGTTGAATCCTGTGTGCTGTGCTGACCAGATGGGCAATGAGTATAGGCAGAGTCTCCAAATCAAGATCCTATGACAATTTGTTCAGCATTTGGAAAGGCTGAGAGCCCTAGACACATACTTAGCTAAACTAAAGCTCTGCAGTTAAATGGGCTGTCTTCCTTGGCACTGTAGTTTCTCAAGCACGTCCCTTTTGGGGAGAGGGCACTCTACTTCATCCTACTCCAGCTTTTTTTTATTTCTGTTGCTCTTTTGAGCTTCAGGTGATTGGCACCTCGACCCTCTCCCTACATCCCTCTGGCCTGCTGTAACCAGGGCGAGAACCCACATAGGAAAAAAGCTGATGTGATGAAAGGGACCTCAAATGAGGCAGCAGGATCAGCCTGGCACACTCCTGAGACAGACTTAGGACCCTAGGGTTGCACACTGCCCTGCCTCTCAAGCTACCCCTCCAGCCAATGGATTTTATGGTCTTTCATCTTCACTGAAAGAGGGTGAGAGCCCAGATTTATCAGTGCCGAGACCTTCTCTGAGAGCCCACTCTCCCACGTTTCCCAGACCAAACCCCTCACTACATTTTTTTTGACATAGCATTAGTTGTGTGGGGAAATGCTCCCCTTACACTGTTATGAAGTAAGTGACAAGAAAGTGTTACTGCATGAGATTCTCATTAAAAGCAGAGATAAAGAGACAGAGAGAAAGGGAAGGACAGCAGGGTGATACACCTCAAATATTAATAGTGGTTGCGTCTGAGTAGTGAAATATGGATGAATTTTTTTCTCTGTGCTTTTCTGTATTTTCCAAATTTTTGACCATGAATATGTATTACTTTTGTAATCAGAGAAAGGACAGCAAATGGTAATTTTAAAAAGCTTTTGTTGGGCTTCATGCCCACTTGGGCTTGGCGCTTTTATAGATTTTACACAGAAAATTTTAGACTTCTTGCCCTTCAGAGCTCTTCACCCCAAACACACCTGCTGATCTGCCTGAGGGGGCCAAAGACATTCCTGGGGAGCCGCATAACAGCCGCTGACACCGGACTAGTTAGGAAAGAGAAGACACCACTTGGCGGATGGCCCGGTGCAGGACGAAACACGATGGATCTTTACAGGGAGATGAGTGTTCCCTGGGAACTGGGGTCACCTTCATCTCTCCCCAGAGCAACCCAGAACATCCTCAGCCCTCCTGAAGACAGCCTTGCACATGAGATCAAAAAGAATGAGGGATGGGCTCATCAGGGTGTACAGGTGGCCCCTGCATCAGGGCTGGCTCCCCACAGTTCAGCCCTCCTTCACTGTAGAAATCACCCCATTTTCAGGAACCAGTTCACCTCCTCTCTCTCTCTCTGTCTCTCTGTCTGTCTCTCTCTCTCTCTCTCTCTCTCTCTCTCTCTCTCTCTCTCTCTCAGCCAGGGAATTAGAACGACTTCAGCAAGACTGAGAGGAGACTGAAAGACAGTATCTTGACTTGAATCAATGGTACAAAAATATGGCAAGTCTCTGGATTCTAATATCAGCCATTTTCCTCCTCCCTCGGGGAAGGGAAGGGTCATGGGTCCTAAAGATAGCCCCATGTGAGAAGGGCCTGTGAGACAGCACCAGACAAAGGTGGAGATAAAATCCTCCCTCTGTACTGCCTCTTAGAAGATAAGGCTGGGCTGCTGCCCATTTTTATACATCAGAGATCAAAGTTATAACTATGACCCTTTGCATTTTTGGAGCACCACCCCACCCCTCAGAGATTTTATGCAGTACATCTTATTAAACAGGAGGAGAAACTGAGGCTCAGAGGAAAAAGTAAGCAGCATGGGCAAGGGCATGGGGTAATGCAGCCAGGACTTCAGCCTAAGTTTTCAGACTCCAGAGTCAGGCTTCTCTCCCCCAGTAACTGCTGAGTAATTTACACAAGCTCACTTACCTCCCTGAGTTTCAGAGAACTCTGCCAGGGGTAGAGGGGCACCTGTGTTCTGGTACCAGCTGTCTGAGAGTCCAGATGCCCCCTCAGCCCTCACTCTGTGGGCAGACTCCTAGCATAGCTTCACTGTTTTCAAGTTTCCTGTTTTATCACATCAAGCTTGAACACAACCATTCCTTACAACCCAAAAGACACCATTTCTGAGCTCCTGAAAAAGAATTCTCTGACAGAGGTCCTGTTTGTCTACAAGCCCAATAAGACAACTACACAAGCAGTCCGCATAAGTCTTCTCAGAGCCTCAGCTTGCACAAGATGCCTTTGTTAAAATTAGAATAGGGTGCCCCCTCCCGGCAGATGACTTAAAACACAAGGCCCTCTGGTGCCCTTGTAGGCTCCAGGGTCTGTGGATTTTAGCTCTCACTCCCCCCAGGGGTGGGGGAGCCACTGTTCAGGACATGCCCTGGGCCTCATCCCCAAGGACCTTGTAGCCCACCCTCCTTCTCCCGATCCCCACTTTTCAGATGTACCATCCCCTCACACGCAATTTTCTCTCAAGCTCCCCACTTGATCAGGAAGGCTCCCCACCTCACACCCTCCCCTTGCCAATGGTTCCAGATTGGATTTCTAACTCCCTATGTAGAGCTGATGAGGTCTCATTCCCAGGAGGAACCAAGCACTTTCCCCGTCCTCTGCTCACCCCCACCCACCCCCTGGAGAGCTCCTTTATGCTCTATTTTTAGTTTCTTGATTGCAAGTGAGAAGTCGGAATCAGAGTGTGCCGGGAAACTGCAGCAGTAACCAACCCAGAAAAATGGACAGCAACATGGGGAGGGAGGAGGGGCTGAGAGTGGCGGTGCGGAGGTGAGATCTGGGGAGCACAGAATCCCAAACTCCTGGAAGTGGAGAGGGCTATTAAACACCCCACCTCCAGGCCAGCACAGAAAGTAGCTTCAGGAAAACCACAGTGTTAGAAGGACCCCAAGAGGCTACCTAGCCCAGCCCTTCCTTTCCAGAGTTAGAAACTGAGTCACACAGCTGGGTATGTACGGTCGGTGGGCCTCAAGAAGTAGCCTGATTCCTGAGTCTTCCTTCCCTGCCCAGGCACGAGGAGATCCCAGGGCTTGTCCGGAACCGTCTCCCTCTGAGATATCCTCCATGCTGCCCACTGTAGGGGGAGAACTAGGGGGCCTCTTCCCCCTGCCCAGCCCAGACCAGCCCAGGCCAGCCCAGGCCAGGTTCAGCCCGCAGCCTGCCCGGCCACCATCGAGAAGACCAGGGTTCCCTTTTCCTTTGTCGGCCCTTGGCCTCCGGCGGATACATCGTCTCCCCTGCACGTCCCCCGCAACCCTCCCCCAACAGACAGAAAAGACGCCGGCGCCGGGAACACTTCCCCCGACGTGCCGCCGCACTCCCTAAATGAATGAACTGGCAGCTCCAAAACGGCAGTGCAATTGGCAGTTATTGCTGGCAGTTTATCAGTATTAACTGATTAGGCCCGGGATGATGGATCCCCTGTCTCGCTAAACCCGCCGCCCCGCGGGCCCGCTGCACCCTCCACCGCCCCCAGCGCGACCGGCTCCTCGAGACCACCCTGTCCTGCCTCTGTCTTCCGCCGCCACAGCCCCTCGCTCGCCCGCAACCCACTCCAGCCGCCCGACCCCTCCTCAAAAGAGACAGATTTAAATAAATAAAACAAAATTCAAATGAGGACACTAAATCTCCCTGGCGTTTAATTGATGATCATTATGCTTGGGAACCTAAACTCTTTTAATTTCACTGCGGTGCAGGGAGATGAATTATAGAATTACAGTCGCCAATTATCAATCACGCCTTTGCTCTGAGTCTCTTGGCTGTCCAGCCGCTCGCCCTCCCTCTCACTGGCCATAGGTTGAAGAGGCGAGATAATAGCATCGGAAATATGAGCTCAGCCTGGGGAGTCTCAGTGAGCTCCAGGTTTGGGTGGTGTCCCTGATTTCCCTCTCTCTCTCTCTCTCTCTCTCTCTCTCTCTCTCTCCTCCATCTCTGCCAACACACTATCCGTAGCATGACACCTTTCTCACTAATTGTTTTTTTAAGCAGCAGAAAAATGAAAACCTTTTGTATTTAGACTTTGGCGTTTAATTCATTTTGTTCAGGATAAGATGTGTTTGTAGCTTCTGTCCCCACACTGGGCAGGATTCCAACAGCAACTTCTGCCCCAGCGCAAGCAGCTCCTGGCAGCCTGCTGAGGGAGAATTTAAAGGGGTCCGAGGCAGTCTAAAGAACGATGCCTCACGCTGGGTGTAGAGCCTGGCTTCCACCACTAGGGCCTGATTTTACTGCCCTCTTCTCCCCGTCCTTCACTGTGAAAATAATAATAATAATTTGAATAATAATTTCCACCAAAGCTGTGAATGATTTGCATTTGTATAGAGCTCTGCAATTTACAAAGTGCTTTCATGTGCATTATCTCATTTGATCCTCCCAATAATCCTGAGAGAGGTCGGTAGAGCAGGTATTTTTGTTATTCAAACGTTTATTCATTCATTCCACTAACATTTATTGAGTTTCTACTTTGTGCCAGGCCCTGGGGATACAAAGACAAGAAAAAAGGAGGCCTCCTTCCTCAAGGAATTCATAGTCCACTGGGGAGACCTACTAAGTGAACAGAAAATTAAAAAGCCTAGGGGATCAAGTGTTCCACTTCACTGGGGAGGCACAGGGGGCTCAGAAAGGCTAAGTAACCTGACTACAGTTGAGTGACAGGACCAGATTTGGTCCCAAATCCATTGCATTGAGCTACAAGTGTGTGCTCCCACTCCCCCCTCCACACACATTATTATATTATCATCATTGTCTTTATCTGGTCTATTTTTCTTAAGTACCCATATGAGTTTATTTCTAGCCTTAGATCCCTAAAATTATCCTCATTTAGTAAACAATAGTAGATTAGGAGAAAAACGTGTGGGAGTCTCTGACACCTATCTCTCAAGGCCAAGCATACTGCCACCACACAAAGGGCTGTGTAAATGGATGCCAGAGGCCTGGGACCTTACTGGGCCCCTGGCACCTACGGCTCATTCCTGTGAAGCCTTGCATTGAGGCTTCTGGTCAATTTTTCATGATTGATTGGTTGGTTGGCTGACTGAGCATTCATAATACCCTGTTTTATTCCAAAAAGATTTGAAGTGGACCATAGTCTATGGACGGAGGCCCAATGCTCACCATGTGATTCTGGTTCACAGCTTCTTAATATCCCCAGGCCCTCTGACTGCAGGAGTGGAGAGAGGTGGAATTAATCTTGGCCAGGTGGCTAAGCCCAGCCCCACCCCAAAAAGGTTGGGTCCTCATATTCTCTGCGCTAGTGACTGAGACAAGGGGACACTCTCGGCAGAACCAGATTACTGTCTTCGCCTCTTCGTAGAGCTAAATATCTCCAAAAATAGGTCCTGTAGGGATCACAGCCTGGGTCAGAGCCCACTGGTCTGCTGGCCAAAGCCAGGACAACTCTATCCTGTCACCAGCTGGCTTCCTTGGGCTCTGGGCCACTGGCTTCCAGCCATGGGCCAGGCACCCAGCCATGCTAGGGAGCCAATCAGTGCTGGCATGCAGCAGCCCTGTGACATTCTCTTAGGCCTTCTGAGGCTAAGATGGAACCAGGACACTGTAGAAATTATGACTCCTTCCTTAGGTGGGTAGGGCATCCTAGCCTCTCCCTGATCCTGAGGACTTAATTCCTTTTAAACCACATCCCACGCCTGGACCCCTGTTGCAAGGACAGGATAAGCTTACCTTTCAGCTTCTGCAGTCTCCTGCCCTCCCACACTACTAAACACCATTTTGTTCTTAAGCCTGCCTAACTGTGCCCTTTTATACCTCTCCAAGCCCTGCCTCTTGAGCTCCACCCCTATCCCACCTTATACTCTTATCTTGCAAACATCTCTTCAGCCTTCAAAACCTCAACTGCCACCTCCTCTGGGAAGCCCTTCTGACTACACCACCTCAGAGTCACCTCCCCTTCTCTGGCCTCCTGGGTCTTGTCAGCTCCCTTGTCGCACACTGAAGGGCAATTAATCTGTCTTGCGTGCCTCTCTTCCACTGTGCTCTGAGCACCTTCACGGTAAGACGTTTTTCTCTCATTACTGTTTCCTGGTGCCTTGGCCATATTGGGCATGAACTACCATTTATGAAACTGAATGTGAGCCCAGCTCAGCCCAGTTTGAAAAAAACTTTCTCAGTTTTAGTGATACAAGTCCTCTATCCTGGGAAATCCCACAGTCCCTGGCACACCGGGTGGATGGTAGCCCTACTCTGTGTCTCCTCTATGGGAGCTAAGGTTTGCAGTCCTTGAATAATGTGAGGCCTTCTTTCAAGGCTGGTTATCCATGTCTGGAACATCTGCAGGGAATGGTGAAGCATTCTTTCTAGCTCCCAGGCATGGCTTCAAAGGTACAGGTCTAAGAATCGAGAGAGTTCCAGAATAGATTTATAGGATTTGGAATTTTTAGAACTGGGCCACATTGGAGATCATCTAGGGCAGGGATCCCCAACCCTCTGGCCATGGACCACTACCAGTTCATGGCCTTTTGGGAACCCAGCAGCACAGCAGGAGATGAGTGATGGGTGAGTGAGCAAAGCTTCATCTTTGTTTGCAGCCACTCCCCAGCGCTAGCATCACCACGTCAGCTCCACCTCAGATCATCAGGCATTAGATTCTCATAGAAGTGCCAGTCCCCAATGCCAAAAAGGTTGGGGACCGCTGTTCTAGGCTGAGGAAATGGAGGCCTGGGGAAATAGGATAGACTACCCAGGATGGCCCTGGAAGATTGAGAGACAGTGTGGGGTGACAGAAGAGACACTGGACAAGGAGTCATGAACTGTGTAGTCCTGGCTCTACCATGACACAGGCTGTCCTGATGAGCCACACCTCTGTTACTGAGACATGGAACACGCCAGACAGACATTTTCCACCTGCCTCCTACCCAGGCAGGAAGAGTGAAACTAGCATTTACTGAGCGCCAGACTCTGGGGCGCAAGCCTTACATACATCATATTATTTAATCCTCCCAACAAGCCTGTATCATTTTACAGATGAGAAAACTAAAGCTTGAGGAAGTCAAAGAATTTTCTACTATCACACAGCTAATAGTAGTGCTAGGTTTCCGATCAGCTTTCTCTGGATCCACAGCCCGAGCCCTTTCCATCCACCGCAGGCCCCTGATTGCTGCAGTCCAAGTGCCTCCAAATCCAGCTTTTTTCGGATCTCAAGGTAGCAGATGTCAGGTGCACCCTTGCTGCTGAGTCAGGTGCTCAGCATCAGGGAGAGGAAGGAAATTTTGAGTGGTACAGGCTAAGGGCATCTACTCCAGGAAAGAGATGGGCAGAGGCAGAGCGGGGAAGAGGTTGCTGTCTACACCATTCTTATGAAATCTGGATCTCAGGGCCAGAACAAAGGGAGGTGACTGTTTAACGATTAAAGCTGTCTTGTTCAGAATGACATGTAGAGAAATATTACTGGGAGAAAAGTGTAGTGGAAAGAGGCACAGGAGAAATGAAGCAGGCTACACATAGGGTTGCATGGAGTCATGGAGGGGCATAAGGTCACAGGCGTCCAGAAGGTGAGCCTCCTACTGCTTGCTAGTTTTCTCCCTCCAACACCCCTTCAGCAGCTACCCTGGTGCTGCAGGTCTGCAGGACACAGGCCAGCTCTGGAGGATGCCCCACTCAGGAGGAGCAGGGGCCTGCTCCCATCTCTCTATTCTTTCTACAGACAGACCTGCAAAGAGAAAAGGATGAACATTTGCTTCTAGCTGAGCCCATAAAATGGCCTCACCCCAGGTCCTGTCTTGGTCCTGGCAGATGGTCAGAGGCTTCTGCAGCCACGGAAGATTACTGCCTAGATCCTGCCCCAGCCCCAGCAGCCTGGTGGTCCACTGCTTGGCTTCATCCCACTTCAGTGAATACAGGGTGGTGGCAGCTGCTCAGTAAAAAAAGGGGAGCCCACTGATGGTGCCCTGCGGGTTCCTCTCTAGTTGTAAGCCAGCTTCAAAGGTGACAGATGAGCTAATTAAACCCAAGAGCCACCAGGCCCTGGTCCCAACCGCATCTTGCCCATCCCCACTTCTCCCAACCTATCTTTCTGGCTCAGACCCCATATCTTTATTGCAGCCTCAAATAGCTGCGTTTCTAAAATGTAAAGTGCAGTTTCTCTTCTAATTACAAAAATAACAGCTGACAAACACGTGCCAGAGGCCCCCTTTTTTTCCTCCTGAGCTAACAGCCCCATTAGGACAGATCCTGTTATCTTCTATGCCCTCTCCATATATTTTATGGAACGGCCTCAAAAGTGCTCTGCGTCTCATTCTCCCTCCCTCTCTCTCTCTCTTTTTTCAAGGCAACGGCTTTGTGAAAGCTGAGGGGAAAAATAAAGCCTTTTACTAAAATGTCACTCTGGGCAAAGGGGGGGAAATTTTCTAATAGGCCATCGAAGGCTTGCTTTTTTTATTTTTTTTTAAGTGTGATAAATTTGGCCTGTCTTAAAAAGACAGCTCAGTGTTGCTTATCAACCGTGATTTGACCAGATAGCCGTTTCAAAAAACAGACACTGGTCTTTTTATAATAAATGAAAGCAATAAAACCAAGAGCTGGGCCAGAACTATAATTAAGAATCAGGGGCTGAAAACAGTGGGTGTGTCAATGGAGGGCAGAGTCCAGTCTTTGAGCAGGAGGAATGGGACACACTATTGGGATCTGGGGGACAACACCCCATCAGAAGAGGACGGTGACTGTTCTTGCTCCCATCAGGGAGGTACCCTTTTGTCCCCATTCTCCCCTTCTTTTTTCCTCTCATTTTGGGAGAATTCCTTTTCTGGACAGATGGGTCTGGGGGTGGGAGGATGGCCAAGGAGGGGCTCAGCACCCATTGCCGAAGCCAAATCAAATGCCTACTTGAAATTCAGCTAGAAATCCCCCTCCTTGCTCTGTCTGTGCACAACAAACATCCCAGACTCGGCTACTCCTAAAGAGCTGTCTGTTTAACACAATCTCCATCTCAAGCGGCTGTTCTGCATTTCCTTTTGGCTTTATTAAAACTGATTTTCTATTTGCACTATAAAAACTGATCTGATTAAATTTCCATTTTTCCCCAAAGAGAAGACTCTTCTCTCTCTCCCTCCCTCTCTTCCTCTCCCTCCCTCCCTCTCTCTCTCTCCCCTCCACCATCTTCCCCTGCCTTCCTATCTTTGCCTCCTCCCACTCTTCCTGTCCACTCCTTTTCTCTTTCCCCAAATGACTAATTCTTAATTATTCTCCCCTCCTCATCCTTCTTTTATCCGCCCCCCTACAGTGTCCCCATCACAGTTGCCATGGGGATTGCCATGGATGATGCTCCCCGGGAAGGGAGTTGGAGGGAACTACCACTCTGGGACACAGAAAAGAGGAGGCTAGGGAGGCCTCGTTTAGTGGGAGGGGTCATCTGTAAAACCCCAGCCATCTCCCAGGCACCTCATACTCAGGAAGGTCCATGTGACTAGATGGTGTCCAGGACTGCCTCCCTGCTCTGCATGCTATGGTTCTAACAAAGCCAAGGTTATAGGTTCAATCCTCCCATTGGCCACTTAGCTCCTTCCCTGTGTTCAGGGTCCTGGTGTGAACCAGTCACCCTGGCTGAGCTGAGTGTGACTAAAGCCCCTGGAGGATGGGACAAGAAGAGTACGGAGGAAGGCATGCAAACCTACCTGCCCTATATGAATAAGGGACAGCACTTTCCCTTTTGCATTTTTACTTATCTCTCCTTTACAATAGAGAACCCCATGTCTGTATGACAGTGACAGCTACTACTCATTAAAGACTCACTATGGTGTGTACTGGGTCAGAGCAGAACACACACAATCTTCTTACACCCACCCCCAAAGGAGATGCCATCACAGTAATGGGCTCATGGGAAGAGGCAACCCCGGCTGTGCCACCTCAGAGCCTGCGTTTGAAACACACTGCCTCATGAGAGGAGAGGACCCTGGTTAAAGGCAAACCAGAGTGGTTTGGTGGAGAAGAGCTCTCAGAGGAGTCTCAGACTAGGGGATGGGCTGATGAATCAGTTCACCTCCACCCTCCTAAAGCCACCTTCCCCCACAGTTCTCTAGCTTGCTAGGGTGCTTTTACCTCCACACCCTGAAAATGCCACCAGCACTCTCCATAGCATAATGGAGACAGGCTGGCATTTTAAAAAAGACTTTTCTAAATATGCAGAGAAAACAAAAAGTAAATAATGACAGCTAATATAAATGGCACGTCCCTTCTATTATTCCTCTGTACCTCAGTACCTGTGTATGCATCATCATTAACTTATTGTTGGATAAGTGAATGAATGAATGAATGAATGAAGAGCTTACTTGCTCACTAAACAAAATCAGAAGAGACACAAGCTAAGTTTCCTACACAGCTGGGGCTATCTATTTGGTGCTGGATTCTAGTCTAAGCAGCCACCTAACTCACTTCTACAGGTAGAATGACAGGTACTGACTTGCATAGAAGGAGAGTCCGCACCTATCAAGTGAGACCTTATTTCCCCACACTCAGAGGTGGCTTTCCTCATTAGAGTTGCCTGGTACAATATATTAACCATGTATCAACCATACCGTGCATATAGGAAGAGTTCACACACATGTTTGAAATAATTCATCTATAATTACTTCATTTTCTGGATTTGAGCCAAGAGATCCAGTCCCACCAAATCCCTTCCTGCCATTCTCAGCTTCTATCTCCACACCTTGGCTCACTCTGGTCCTCAGTGGTTGCACACTGATCTCGTGCCAGGCCCAAGGAACAATTAGGATGACCACCAAGGCCCTGCCCTGCAATCCAGCAGAAGAGGTGAGATATGCTGTAGATACCTATCACACAAATAGCACATGGGAGCTGCAGAGAAGGGCAAGAGCCATTATAAAAAAAAAAAAAATTCTAGACACTCAGCAGGAAAAGAGACAGTCTGGTGGGAGGAAGGCAAAAGGCTTCATGGAGGAAGAAGCTTGTTCATCCCTGATCTTGAAAAATAATTATGATCTTGACATTTACAAACATAGAGAAGGCCCTTCCAAGTGAAGGGGCCACCTGAATGATCTATGGATGTTGAAAAGCACAGGAGCTGCCAGCCCTTGAGTTTCCTGGGGCAGACTATGAGAACGGAGGTCAGCAGGAAAGAAAGCCAAAGGTGGGCGGGGCAAGAGCACAAAGGGCTTGGCTGCTATACTGCAAGGAGAGCCCTGGGAGCTGAGTGCCTTTCTCCTTCATCCCCACCAGTCCAAATCCTCCTTGCCCTTCAGTGTGCAGTTGAGAATCCACTTCCTCCAGGAAGACTTTGTTGATCTCTCCAGAAGGGCTCTCTTCTCTGCTGAATTCCTCTACCCTTAGTCACAACCACTCACTGGACAGTTAAGCTGTTCATGTGCCAGCCTTGAAGACCTGCTCAGCCACCAATGAGGCAAGCTTACACACTCCCTGTGCATTGCAAAAGTCTTGTTTTCTTTGAAGTATCCTCCCTCCCCCACCAACCACCCAGCTTCCATGTGCTGACTAATGCCTGCTTATCCTCAGAGGCCAGCTAGGCCCTTCCCTTTTCCAAGAAGCTTTTCATGTCCCTGGCCACTCCTCTCTGCCCCTACATCATCCCATGCTTCCTGCCACCTTGGCCCCTATCCTATCCACACAGGTCCCTGCTCACGTATCTTTCTCCTCACCAGAACATTATCTCCTCAAGGGCTGGGACTCTTTTCTTTATTTTTGCATGCACTGAAATTATCACAGTATCTGGCACATTTTCAGTCTTCAATAAATATCTATTAAATGAATATATTAATGAATGAACGGAGACTGCCTCGTGAACATCCTGTACCATTGCTACGGTTTCCCACTTAACTCCCTGCAGACTATTCATTGTTCCTCCAGTTTGCAGGTTCCCTAAGGGCTTGGACCCTACTTTCAAACCCTCAGTATTTAGTATAATACTATGCTTACACAAGGTACTTCCACATTTTTTACAAAAAAAAAAAATATGTATATATCCAGATCATTTGCTCTGAACCACTTTCTGTGCTTAAAGTCTCAAGAAGCTTCCCAAAAGACAAAGCACTATTTCTGCATCCATGGACAAGGTAGCCCAGTCGCAGTCCTGTGACAAAGAGAGATCATTGGAACCTAAACCCCATGAGGGCAGGGAGATGTGTCTGCTTTGTTCATTCCTGTATCTTGTGCCTGGCAGATAATAACTGCTCAATACACACTTGCTGAAAGAAACATGATCATGTGCAGAAAGGTACCTTGAAAACTGTAAATACCATATAAAGGTCTCTTTTGAGAACTGCCTGGATATAGGAAAATAAAAAGAGGAGAATGCATTTTTTAAAAAGAGTGCTGGGGGTCACAGTGGGGAGCAGTGGTTTATGAGAGAAGATGCTATTGTGGTTTTTAGACATTTTATGGTGACCGCAAGACAGTTAAGGAGAGATGTCCTACAGCCTGCAGGATTTATGAGACTAGAGATCTGGTGAGAGGTCAAGACTGGAAATGAACATTTGAGCATCTTGGAGAAGGAGAGAATAGCTGCAAAATGAGCTCACACGGGAAGTAAATCTTGCAGCAGGGAAAGGGCGGCATTAGGAGGGGTCTTGGGGCACAGGAAGGAAATGATGGAGACAGAAAAGGCAGGAAGCAACCAGAGGACAGTATGGATAAAAAGATAAGGAGGACGAGCAAAATCCTGCTCGCTTTTGGAGATTGTTACCCTCTTTTCTGACAGCTTTCTTTTTTGCTTTTTCTCAGGAACAGGGTAAGCATGTCCTGCTCCAAATTCTGGCTTGGTCCTGGCCTCCTGTTCTGCAGGTTGCTCCTCCCACCACACATCCACTCAACTCCTCTCTCTCCCTCCCTACAATCAGGCCATCAGTGGGACCACATAGTATAATGGGTCCTTAGCATATCACAGATTTGAAAGAAAAGGGGGAGATTCATAAAGCATCACATCCCTTGTGCGCTCGCTCTCTCTCTCTCTCTCTTTCTCTCTCTCTTCTCTCTTCTCTCTTCTCTCTCTTTCTCTCATGCTACAGATGAGGCCCAGAGAGGGACTGCAAGTCACACAGCTAGGGAGTAGAGAGCAGGACTAGATGTGAAGTCTCTGGTGTCCCAAGCTGGTGCTTCTGGATTTCTACCACAGTGTGTTGAAGCAGAGATCCAGAGGGAGAATGTAGCCTGCCCAAGATTCACAACTGAGTCAGCCTGAGACCGGAATCCAGAGACCAAATTTCGTGTCCACGTTTTCCCACACTATTGCCTGGACAAGAACAAGCTGTCTGCTGATCTCCCAGATCCTCAGGCCATCCTCGGTGCCTGCAGTGCTCCTCGAGGGGAAAGCAGACACAACCTTGTAAGTTGAGACTTCAGGGAAAAGATCTAGAGTTCAAACCCTGAGTGCTCCCTTTATCTATAGCCCCTGCTCTGCTCAGAAACATTCCCTGAAGAGGGGTCGCCTTTAAGGGCAAGGCATTTTTTATGTCCTGAACAGCCACTGTTAACCTCCTTTCATCCACACCTAAAATCTGGGTCATTCTAAAGACACAATTACACAGCCTTTACCATCCCAGCACCAGGAGCTGCTCGCTGCTTAGAAACCCCTGGCCCTCCTTGTCCTGAAGCTGCCAATTTCCTCATCAGTATTTTATTTGTCTGTTTTGCTCATTTTTAAGCTGGTGGCAATTGCTATTTAAATTGTTTTGTAAAGTGTCTTTGCATTTACAATGCTGGCTGTCAGCAGCCCCACAATAGAAAATGAGATTTGGCATCAAAGGCAAAGACGCTACTAAAATACATTTTAATAAATATGTAAATCAATTAATCAATCACCCATCCAGGGAAGGCGCTTTGGGAGCACAGACAAGCTGGCTTAGAGAGAAGAGTTGGAGAGTATGTGGTTCAAGGAGATGAATTTCAGTGGGCATCGAATATGAGGGTTATGGGCACATCTGGTCCTGGGACACTGGCCTGGCCTCCCACCCTCCGAGCTATGCCTAATGGGCCCCCACAAGGTCTTGCCACAGCTGTCCCAGCCTGGAGAGGGGACAGAGCCCCATCAGGGTACAGACAGAATAAGCTCCAGGGCTAAGAGTGAAAAACCCCACCATCACCCCAATACCTTCTCCATTGGTGCTGTTTTCTAGAGAAGTCGGAGGTTAGGAAGTACTTACAAGGTGTATGTCTATAAGTTGGACCAGCCTGGAGGATTAGCATCAGTAAATATCAGGAAGAAATGACCAGCTGTTCTCTCTTTTCCTGAGATGGCACTAAAGGAAAGGAGCTTAAGCTGTCACAGGCACCTTGAGTAGCTAGGAAGTGGGAGGGCTGCTGTCTGCTGGGAAAGGGTCCTGACTAGAGAAAGTAAATATGACTCCAGGACAGTACTGAGATAACAGAGAAGAGTCCTACCAGTGAAGAGCTTTTAAAACAGGAGACCAAATACATCCTATAGCTGATGAATGAACAAGATAGGGGTGTCTGGTGGCAAAGGGCTGGCCACACAGTCACAGATCTTCAGCTTGTACTAAGGTGTGTTATAAGTGGCATCATTCTGACCAATAAAATCTGAGCTTAAGCAGGCATGCATTTGCTCAGATGGACAGACCCTGGGCTTGACTGACCCTGAAAACAGATCCCCTTCCAGACCACAGTGTATTGTTTGCTAAAGAGCTGTGGTAAGGTGCATTTTCACACTTCTTCAGTGTAAACTTGGGCAAGTCACTTATCCCCTTTGGGATTCTGTCTACTCATATAGACAATGCAGGAGTTGAGAAAGATAAACTCTAAACTCCAAAACTCTCTGATTTGCTTTCCTCACTTTGTGGACATAGAGCCAGTATCTTCCCATTACAACAGTCAGCCCTTTGTGGCTATCAACAAAGGTTGGTCTGACCCTGATCGGGGAGGGACTGGCCATTTGAAGTCTGAAGACTAGGGTGGACCCATCTAAGGGATGTAAATAATCCCCACAGGAGACCAGGATATGGAGAAGAGTATATACAACCGCAAAAGAAGCCAAAGGACCAGCCTCAGCTTCTCTCCCACCTCCTTCCTCTGCACTCTCTCCCAACCCAGCCTCACTGACTCCCTGGAAGAGTTAAGCCCTCTGATTGAAGATCTGCCTGGCTCCCAAATGACCTTGTTTTTAAAACCGATGCCACCTGGAGCAAAGGGCAAACATTCCCATTAGGGCTGAGAGCATACACACATGTCTACCTTGGGTGCCTGGGAGTGGATGCAAAGGGCATGCACATGGGTAGTATTTCAGTGTGCACACAGCTATATATGACTTCAGGCATATCTGTGTGTACTGCTGTGGGCCTCTGTTGCTCAGTGCATTCACATATGTTGTTACGTACATGTATGCATGTATGTTTCAGCAGGTCTAGGTGTCTAAGTGCCATGCTTTGAAACACATCTGTGGCCAACACAGACTACATGCCAGGCAGGGGCTGATGAACATTTCTGTGGCTGGAGATCTTGCTCATCTTGCTTTTTTCTCTGGGATAGCCCTTTTCACAGTGCTGCCGTGCAGGCTGCCATCAATCTGTGTCTGCTTCTTCCTAACTCTACTGAAGCACAGGCTTAAATAAGGCAGTTCTGAATATGAAGCCATGGGGATCATTCAGCCATGGGCCAGGCTCTCTGCTCAATCATACTGACCCTCTACTTGTGACCAGGAAAAAGATCAGGGAGAGCATTCATCCAAAGAATCCCTCTAGTCTTTCTAGAAAGATCTAGGACTCATTGTAAGAGAACTGCCAGTTCCTAAGCCCTCACTGCTACATCTGTCCCTACCCTGCTACCCACATACAGTTGTTAGGATGAACTCTCTTAAAAGCAAACCTGACACCTTCTGTTACCCTTTTGTGGACTCCCACTTCCTATCTCCAGATGGCTTGCATGACCCAAATGCTCTGATGCGATGTGTGCCCTGACTTGCTCTCCAAACTCTCCTCTCACACCTCCTGCCTCATCCTCTACACTCTAGTAGCCCCCACAACATGACATGATGCTTCGTACCTCCATGCCCTTGCTCATGCTGTGCCCCTCTGCCTGGGTGGGACCCCCTCCAACCTCAACTGACTCAACTTCTACTTGACCTTAAAGACCAGCTTCTAGGAATCCCTCCCTCACCTACCCAAATCCTCCTTCAATGCTCCCATACACCTGGCATAGCTCTGACATGATGTTGTACTATATTTTCTTATTATCTGCTCACTGGTCTTTCTCCCATCCTACGGTCAGTCATCATTCCCTATTTATTGTGGAGATGCAGGCAAGAATGCCCACTGAATGACCCAGTGGCTATCTCTACATTGCCTTGCATGAGCTGGTTAAGGTTTCCAGGAGCTGTAATGCTGGGCAGCTGGCATGCCCAGCTCTGGTAAGCAGTCGTCAAGCAGCTGGCACCCATGTTTAGATTGTTTTGCAAACTTGCTCTCAAGTTCTCCCTATAAAGCAGTAAAACAACAGCAGTGCATGGCATTCCTCTTTTTGAGCTCAACCCACAGAGCATCCAGCATGCCCAGCCCAAGCATGTATTAAGCATGTCTTTATTCTGATGCTTTGACATTTGATTATTATTGCCTTGTTAATACTGGAGGGACTGCCCCTCCCAGAGCTAATTCCTAGACAGAATTAACACTCCCCTATAGTGAGCCTTTCATACGCAAACCAATCAATCTGGAGCCCACACCCCAAACACCCACTTTATTGGGCTCTTACACTCAGGTCATTCTTTACCTGCCCTAACCACCCCAAGGCAAGGTACCAAACAGCAAGAAACAGCCCTTATCCCCCAGAGACAACTGAAATTGTTCAAACTAGCCAATCCTAACCTGCTTACCTTGCCTCGCCTGTTTCTTTCCATGGAAATCACAATAAAGGCTCTCCCCAGGTTTCTCCCTCAACCCATCTGCTTCCTCCCTGATCCAGAGGCTTCCTCTCATGGCCCCATATGACATGGCATGCTCCCTCTTCTTGGAAACTATAACAGACTAGCTTTTCAATGACAACAATCTGATCTATTGGTCTCATCATTCCTAAATTATATCTAAATTTTTAAGACAAAGCACACCTCTCCTGGGACTACTGAGACTGGGGGTCACATTGGTCCTTTATATGTTAATGCTCTGCCGACAAGTACAACAGTTGCTGGGATTTGCTCAGCCTTTCACTCAAAAGTTGTCTTTGTGTCCCCAGGCACAAAGTGCAAAGCCTAGCACATATAGAAAATAACAACCTAGGAGTGTCCTCCTAGGACAGCAGTGTGAAAGGTCAGTACAAAGTTGATGCTGACATTCTGAACAGGAAAGAGGATGTCCCCTACGGCAGACCACACCTTCCTTGTCTCACTTTAGAATGCCTATAAATGCTAACTGAGTCCCAGGGTGCCAGTGCTGGGCAAGCCACAGTGTGGAACAGCCACGCCAGGGCTTGAGCCTTCTGACCTCAGGCCAGAGCTCTTTCTGTATATCCAGCTCCCTCTTCGAGGATGAGGAACCTTGGGAGAGATAAGAAAAAGTATGTGTGGAGCTACTCCCTGACCAACAGACTAATACCATCTAACAGCATATCTTAACCCTAAGTACTGGATAAAAGATATAAAAGTCATAGTTGTTTGTGCTTGTGTGTGTAAATTCATTTGGGATGATGTCTTTTATCTTTTTTCTCTAAGCACCTAGCACATAGTAGGTACTCTGTAATGTTTATGAATGAAAATAACTGTTCTGAAGTTTTGTGCATGCACATACATCATATCTTCCAAAATATAATGTAATTAATAGCAAGAGTATATACCCTTATCTACTCTCTGGAATGCTGCTCCCCCCTACTCAACCCCCACCACAGCTCAGTGCTGGCTGGGCACTCAGAGGGTCAAAGTGGTCATATCTGATGACTGCCTGACTGTCCAGCTAACTGGTTACCCCATCTCCCTTGCTCTCATGTCTCCATCATCCCCACCCCCACCCTGAGGGTAACACCATTTCTGGTGAGATTTCTGAAGCGCCAACTTTATTAAGATTGATTTGGCCTGCCTGCCATTCTGACAGGTCCAAAAGCAAACACGGCAGGGCCATGGGGGAGATTTGGTCATAATTACCATCTTTAATTACTGCTAAAACATCAATTGCTCTTGTTCAATTAGCAGTGCGGTTTCAGGCATGGCAAACTTCGCAACACAAAATAAGCTGAAAATTGATTTCTGAACACTTAATGCAGATCTGAAATTGCAAACCTGATAAGGTTGTCATAGAAGAGCCAACATAGCCAAGGAGGAACTTTGTGGGGCTGTAATTGCCTTGGTAGGAAGATTAATAACTTGTATACTTACATCTTGTTCATCAAGTAGGAGGCACTCGTGGGGGGAGCCCAGAGCAGTGAGTGGGTGTGAGACACGAAGGCAGAGGGAGGGTGTTAACAAGGACGACGGCAATTAGGCAGGAGAGAGTAGCAGCCTGCACCCAATGGTCCGTGAACGAGGACATGGCCCTCTGGGATGGCACACGGGAGGAGCTGGCTGCCTGGGATGGCTGCCAGGAAGAGCCGACCTCTGCAAAGCAGGCAGGTACTATCGCAGGCAGGTGGAGAAAGAATACCCAGGTCCCAGACACTTCCACTTTCTCTCGAGCCCTGGAAGGGACCCTTAAGGTCAAACCCCTTTAAAAAGTCAATTGGCCTCTTGAAGAGCTTTCTCTATTCAGTAAAAGAGTCTAATGCGATGGACAAGAGGAGCAGCAGGTGGACTCTGGGATGAGAAGGCTGCTGCTGCTGCTCTCACTGTCTCTCATTTGGATGCCAGGGTCTTCCTGCCATGGGGTTGAGTGGATTTCTGGGTGCGTATTACAGAATGGTGGATGAGGAACATTTTATGAGCTACCAGGTGCTCCACAGAGTATGCAATTGTTATTATCATTATTATTATTGCTACTATTATTACTAGGACTCTGTGATTGATATAGGGGCACAGGTCAAAAGTATAAACAGCCTTAGAAAAGGCCTCCCTCTCCCCCAGCCCTGTCATAAGAAAATGAAAAAATATTCCTTTTCAGCTTACAAAACTAACATTGAGCACTGGTGTGTACCAGGAACTGGGCAAAACACTAGATATAAAAATGGATGGATAGATAGATAAATAAATAAGAGAGAGAAAAATATATATCACATTTGATCCTCTCAATAGCACTAAGTGGTAGGTATTATTATGCCCATTCTTTGGGTGAAAAAAAAAAAAAAAAAAAACAGGACCTAGCGAGATTAAGTAACTTACCCCAAAATTACATATTTACTAAGCAGTGTTTCATACCAATCTGAGATAAGAGACAATACTCAATCTCTACTCTCTATCCCTGAGGCATCCTTTAAGCCTCTGGTGACTTTCATTAGACTGTGCTGGGTTCCAGGGCAGAAAAACTGGGAACCAGAAATGTCCTTGTCCAAAATTGTTCAACCTGTAGAAATGGAGACAGACACTCATCCTTCCAGGTGTGCTGTGCACACAGCCAACAGACACCGAGCTGCATGTCCCAAGCAGCAAATCAGACACTGAGGAAACTTGCTAACACCAGGCTTAGCTGGAGCTATACTGTACCCAAGCCCCTAGGCCTATGACCTCTGTAGATCCAAAATTTAACTCAATTCAACAAAAGTATATTGAGGATCTTCTTATTCAGCCCAAGCCCAGAGAGAGAGAGAGAGAGAGAGAGAGAGAGAGAGAGAGAGAGAGAGAAGAAGAAGAAGAAGAAGAAGAAGAAGAAGAAGAAGAAGAAGAAGAAGAAGAAGAAGACCTTCCAAACACGTATGCACTCTCTAGTGGAGAAGTATGAGAAGGGATGGTCAGATGGGTGTGAGCCATGCAGAACAAATGAATGAGGTGCTGAGGGCCCAAGAGAGGGAGCAGCCAGAAAAGGCTGCCCAGAGGAGGTGATTTCTCAGCAGCCTTTGCAGCTGGCCAGGAGTCAGCCAGGCATACAAGAAAGCCAAAGGACCTTCCAAGCAGAAACATGTCAGTGTGAAGAAGCATGGTCTATTCAGGGAACTAGAATCTGTTTGATATCTCTAGAGTATAATGCCTGCGGCTGAGTTTGGGGTATCAGGGACAGGTGGGCAAGAGCCAGATGATAAAAGGGCTACAGACCACACTAAACTTTGTCAAATAGATGCTGAAGAGCAAGGGTCAGCTCTGCATTGCAAAAAGCTCATTCTGACTGGAGGGGAAAGAGTGTGTATTCATTTGCCAGGTCTTCTATATAAAGTACCACATACTGAGACCTTAAATAATAGAAATTTATTTTCTCACATTCTGCAGGCTAGAAGTTGAAGATCAAAGTGTCAGCAGGGTTGGTTTCTTCTGATGTCTCTCGTGTTGGCTTGTAGATGGCTGCCTTCTCCCTGCATCTTCACATAGTTTTCCTTCTGTGCCTGTCTGTGTCCTAATTTCCTCTCCTTATAAGAACACCAGTCATATTGGATTAGGGCCCACCCATATAACCTCATTTTAAATTAGTTGTCTCTTTAAAGGCCCTATCTCTAAATATAATGACATCCTGAGGTACTGAGAGTTAGGACTTCAACATATGAACATACTTTGGCTCATAACAGAGGGATAACAGATAACAGGACTGGAGAAAAAGGGATCAATGGGAGGCTGTTGCTGCAATATGAGCAAGATGGGGTGAGGTCTGAATCAGAGCAATGACTTTAGTCACCCCCACCCACCGCCCCAAAGAAAGGGGTTTCTTGGAGAGCTGTGGTGTAGAGAAAGAATAAATAGGACATGTGTGTGACCTGATAGAAGGCTGTCCTCCCATCCCACTCATTCTAGATAAACCTCTCTAAAGTGTTGCTTTTCAGGGCTCTCGGGACCTTATGGTATGCAAATCTACAAAGCAAACACACATACAGTACAAATCACTAATGTTGAGAAAACCTTACATACTGATTTAAGAGGTAGTCCAGCGTAGTAGAATGGACACCAGACCAAAAGTCAGAGGACCTGAGTTTTGAGGTCTGTTCTCTGTGACTTTAAGAAAGTTGTTTCTCTTCTTTGGGACTCAGTTTTTTTCCTCTGTATGAGGATTGAACTAGACTGTCTTTAAGGTACCTTTCACCTTTGATACCTTGTAATCTTACTACTGCATAAGGAGCAGAGTGGGAACAAGAGTAGTAGTGGTAAAGAGAGGCCAGAGGAGATTGGAGAGAAGTGACAAGAAGGAGCAAGTTTCCCATTCTTCACACTGACCACACTCTAGGGACAGTCTTAATATGCTTAGATCCAGAGGCCAACCCAGATCAGTGACACCCTAGCCTGTCATGAGTATTCCTATCAGTCACTTAAAAGAAAATATTTATTGCAATAAGCAAATACAGGCACAACAAACCAATTTGTCTTATAACCTCAACTTCTTCAATCCTAATAACCCTAAAAGTACCCCCTATCATCCCCCACATGTCGTCAGCCCCATATCTCTCTTTTGCTTCAGTTCATCCCTCCCACTTCCTGGTTTCAGTCAGTGGTACCATGTTTGATTGTCCCCTACTTTGACCACATTACCAATTAGCACCTGAGTTCTGTGGCTCTGATTTAGCAGAGGTTCTTGCCTCCATCCTTCCTCTGACTTCCCTTCCAATACTACCTCAGTCTTGGAATTTTCCAACCTCTTAACTGTTGCAGTTTGTTCTTCTCAGTTCCAGGGAATTGTACCATCATATTGAAAGGCAACAGCCTCCTAATTAAATTTTTCCTCCAGACTCACTTCCTTTGATTCTTTCTTGCATATTCTCACTCCCAAGCCTTTTTTTCTCCTAGGCCTACCCAACTGTTGCCTCAACTGAGTGTGACTCAGATCCTGAGCAAATGAGAGTTGCTGCTTTCTGGGGGAGTTCCCAGGACAGGCAGGAGAGGAGAGGGAGAAAGACTGAGGCCCAAGTACAATTGCACAAATATTGGAAATTAGTCCTCCCTTCTAATCCATATGAGGTGTGCAGAGCCAGGTCTAGAGGCAGTCAGCCTAGATCTCTGGATTCTCCTCCAAGTCTCAGCCAGGCAAAGACTTAGACTTGAAGCCTGGCATAGTCAACTAGCCATCCTGGACCCTCTTAATTACCCTCAGCACCTTCTCCCATGGTCAGAGACACCTTCTGCAGTCCTTTGCATCAGTTTGTATGTGTCACCCCAGTCCTAAACTGATGCTTAGCAGAAGCATAGCTCCTTGGATCCTTTACTATCAGTAGCCTCACTTTTCAGATTGAACCTCCTGAATATCAACATTGCCCACAGCAGGCATAAGTTTGTTGTGATCACCTGGACTTAGTGATCTGGACTGCTGCCTGTCCCAACCCCTGCAGGAGATAAATAACCCCTTCTATCTTCATTACTTCTCTTCCTCCTTTTGTCGCATGACTTTTCTCCAGCTTCCACTGACCCCAATGGCCTATGAGTTTAAATCCAAACTCCTCAGCATTGAATTCAAAGTCTTCTATAGCTAGTCACCTCCTCTACCTGTTTAATCTCATCTTGTGCTACTCAGAATGTTCCACTTTATACAGGCTTGGTTTAAGGGCTCTACCCTAAACACTCCAAACTCAGTCCTAACCCTGTCATTCCCTGGACTATGGTTGCCCACACAAACTCTCATGCCCATACCCCCCGGCTAAGGAAACAGCTCAAAATTGTATATTCTCTACTGTGTTATTAAAGACCCCTTATCCAAAGCTACTTTGCCAGTGAAAGGAATTTGATCCAAAGGTTTTCCTAGGATCTTTAAAGGCAAAAAGTTTTATTCAAATAAGAATAATGGTTACTAGCTGTACCAATCAAATAGTCTTAGAAATTTGAATATGAAAATATGGAGAGAGCATCAGTCACTGGTAGTAAAAATAAAAACTAAAAAGATACATAAAATTCTGAGGTAATGGGGTTATTAGCATGCTTTGAGTAAGCAGAAATTAGGAGTAAGTAGAAACTATAAGCTAAGTAGACCATACAAAATAAAGAAATACTCTATAGAACTTCTGGTTGGTATTGCTCCCTCTAAAACAAAAATACTTCTCTTGAAAATAACCTACAAGCAATAAGGAGAATAAGAAACAAACTCCTTTGGCAAAGCTAGCAAAGATCTATAAACACAGACACAACACATAACTGAGGTGCAGAAAGATGCTAAGAGAGCAGCTGTGGCACGGAGCTCAGGTAAAGCTGGCCAAACACAGCTCTCCAAGGGAAGTACCACACCCCAAGGTCAAAAAAATAACACTCTCTTGTTAGAAATAATGGCAGGCATGCAGGCTGACAGTGGAAGCTTTCCTGAATTTATTTTGACATGAAATAGAAACAACAAAGGTAAGGCCAATGACGAATCATACAGAGAAGACATATTTGCAGGAAGCAGTCTCTCAGTGAGGAGGGCTAGAGGACAGAGACTCCACATTATAAGCACACCTGCAGCTGTCATTGCCAGTTGGCTGGAGAAAATAAAGCTTAAAAGATCTCACTCACACTCATATCCCTATAGGAAATTTCCTGGTAACCTAGAACATAGTCATACTCTCCCTTCTCCACTCAGGAAGCTCATACAAACAGCTGATACAAGAAAAAGACACTTCATTCAAAGATGAATTTATAATCAAATAGAAAAAATCATAGAATCTATATAATAAAGATACTAAAATTTTAAAAGGAGAGAGAGAAAATAAATAATAGATAAAAACATTCACCAGAAAATATTGCCGTAGAAAAAAACGAACAAACATATCATGAAATTTTCTAAACTTAATGAAGCAATTACTTCTACAAACCAAGAGCACAAAAAATAAATTAAAATATTCAGGAAAAAAATATGGCAAGACAAGCAAAGGATATAAGTCATGAGAAGGTAGAGCTCAGAAAATAAATGAAAGAAAAGTGCAAAACAAATTACAGACACTACAGAAAGCATAAGAAAGGTTATTGAGAACAGAATTGAAAATGGTGAGAAAAAATGGTAGAAATTAATAAGAGGTTAAAAAAAAGATTTGAGAGAAAATGGCCAAGTATGAAAAATAGACAAACATATATGTAATTCATGTCCCAAAGTGAACTGTTACCTAAAGATATGATTCACAAGAAGTCTTTAAAATAATTAAAAAAAAAAAACTAAACTAAATCTACAGATTAAAATGATCGATAGTGGTCCAGGAAAATACTGACAAAGAATGATCAAATCCAGTAAAGAATCTGGACTTTAATGTATGTATGTATTTATTTATTTATTTATTTATTTATTTATTTTAAGGATCTATACTTTAAAAATAAAGAATCTTTTGGCATTCTCAGCCCAAAGTGTCCTTCCTTACAGAGGAAAAAAAATATCAGGGTAACCTCAGATATCATATTATCCAATGCAAAGAAATAAATAGTGTAACCTAAGATGCTATATCCAGTCAAAATATAAATTAAGTCTAAAGACAACATTTGTGAACCTGCAAGAATATGAGAGCATACATCTCCTGAGCTTTAAGAATCTACAAGGGAATAATTTCAAATCAATCAAAATATGAGTGGAAGAAAGCACAGCAGGAAAACTGGGGTGACACTAAATCCATGTACCTGAGACTAAGATCAAGACTAAAGCAACGTGGCAATTTTGGTTATAGAACCAAATATAAAGGTTATAAACCTTGATAGTGTAGAAATTTTACAACTAGCAAAATTTGGCTCAGTGTACAGAAGAGAAGGTAGAAAATAGTGTTTGCATGCTAATAACTTTTTTGTTTACAGATGGCTGTAGAAGACATTATTTAAAGCTAATAAAGTAAGTGGTACACATACATGAACATTTAAAAGTATAAAAGGGAAGCATTAAGAAAATTAGTAATAATATAATCAACTAAAATAAAGTGATAGAAGGGATTAGATTCAGTGAAAGTATAGTAATTTTGTTATTCTTAGAGAAAGTAGTCAATAGATATTACTATATATATATATATATATATATATATATATATATATATATATAGTAGCTTACTGGGGAGAAATAAAAGCCTTTCGAATTATTAGAAGAAATACACACATAAAAACCAACCAAATAAAACAGAATATGGAGTAAAAGATTCAAAAACCAAATGAAGCAGCAATAAAACTGGAAAGTATAACATAAAACATGATTTAAAAGGAAAAAAAAACTAAGAACAAACATGTCTGTCATATTAATTTATGTGAATGGGATCATTTTACCTATTAAAATATTTTTACTCTCAGACTGGCTCAAAATTCTTATATATCTTAAAACCCAATTACTTAGAGAGGTTGAAAACAAACAAAAAAAAAATGGACAACAATATAATATGAAATCACAAACAAAAATAAAAGAAGGAGCCTGATTTTAGTAGCTGAGAAGTTTCAGTTTGGGGGCAGGAAATGGGGATGTGCAGGAACATTAAACTAGAAAAAGGGACACGTTATAATGATAGAGAGCTCCATCCCCAGTGACAAGCTAACAGTTATGAATATTTATACATCAAATATCATTACATCAACATCCTTAAAGTAAAACTACAGTATACACAAGAAGAAATAGAAGCATATTCATAACCAGAGATTACTGCTGACCACCCTGCCCAAGACAAAAGGAGAGAACAAAAAATAACTATGGAGACAAAGGAGAAAATAATCAAATTAATAAAGTTATTCTAACTGATACTCTAAAAATAATACTTTCAATATCCTGAAAACAGAAAATAAAATAAATGAAAACTTAAGCTACAAAGAAAACGTCAGTATACTTCCCCAAATAGAACCCATACAAATAATATTCTAGGATTATAATGTAATAAAATTAGAATTTTGAAGTAAAACCCTTATCACTCAAAAGTTTTAATCTTTTCTCTTAAACAGCACTTGAGACAAAGAGGAAATCAAAACTTAAATTGGAAAATACCTTTAAATAATTCTAATGAAAATATATGTCAGAATCTGTTAAAAGAGTATTCATAAGTAAAAAAAGAAAATAAATTAATTAAGCATGCAACTCAAGCAGTTAGAAAAAAGACAACAAACTCAAGCTAAGCATAAGGAAGACATTGTTTATACAAAAGCAGAATACAATGAATTCAATTAAAAACTGTAAAATATATATGTATATATCTCTAAGAACTGATTCTATTAAAAAATAATAATAATATAGCTAATAAGAAAGAAAAAAAAACATTAGCTAACATTATCAAGCCAAAGAAAACAGAAATACCCCAAATAAGTAATTAATTATAATGGGAAAATAACCATAGAAACCGATAAAGTTTAAAACATAATATGACACTATTTTGTTCATTGCTATGTAAAATAACATTAGAATGTGGATAAAAGAATAAATTTACAGGAAAATATAAGTTGCTAAAACTAACCATAGTAAAATTAGACAATCTAATGGGTTGACTGCTATAGAAAACTAAAAATAATAGTCAAAGGGTTAACCCCCGCCAAAAGAGCCCTAAGCCCAGATAATATCCCAAAATAATTCTAATATACCTTTAAGAAACAGGTGATTCTGATGCTTTGTAAACTCCTTCAGAGCATACAAAAAGGAAAAACTTAGAATGCTTTTTCTGAAAATCATGTAACAGTGACATCAAAATCTGACAAAGAGCACAAAATGAAACTATAGCCCATGTCACTTACGAATATCACAACAAAAAACTATGTGAAATACAAAACAGAAATCAGTGGCACATTAAAAAAAAAAATAGCGAAGTACAGTTTATCCAGAAATTTAAGGATAATTGAATATTAAAAAGCATTTCATAATTCAGTATAGTAATAGATTAAAAAAGAAAAAAATACACATATCATTCTCACAGAGGCTATAAAGACATTTGAAAAATTCACGCCCATTCTTGATTTTGTAAAGTGTCTTATAAAATAGTATTGGGTAGATAATTTCTTAATATGATAAAAGATATGTTTGGGCTATACAAGAATAGGGAAATACTACAAGCATTTTTGTTAAAGTCATGAACAAGACCAAGACATACAATATTACCATTATTTTACATTGTTTAGTGGTGTGAGAATTGCAAAGGAGAAGGTAAAATTGTCATCGTTTTCAGTCGATGTGATCATTTACTTGGAAAGCTCAAGATAATCAACTAAAAATGTTACAAATAATAAGAACAGTTATTAAGTTTGTTGGTTATAAAATTAACATATATAGCATATAAAATATATATAAACAGCAACCAGTTAGAAGATATAATGGAAGAAAAAATCATTTATAATAGAAAAAGATCAGATACATAAGATTAAACCAGAAACATAGAAGATCTAGGAGAAAAATAAAACAGAAAACACCATGAGGCACCAATAGAAGACTTAGATATGAAGATTCAAGATCAAAAATTCAAAGACTTCAAGTAAAAGTCCTCTAGTCTGGGTAAGAAGGCAGAATAGATAAATGCTGTGCTTGTCTTCTACCATGACTGCATTAAAATTACAACTAAATTATAAAAGTATAACCCTGGAAAATCATCTGAAGACTAGCTGAACAAAACTCCTATAACTAAGAATATAAAGAAGCAGCCAATCAAGGCTGATAGGAGACGCAGAGATGCTAAACAGGCTGGCCCCACACCTACTTGTGGCGGTCAAAAATCAGGAGGAATATCTCGGCTACGGAGTTCTCCCTTGAAGAGCGAGGACTCCAGTCCCATACTAGGCTCTATGTTCAAGGGTTCCAGTGCCAGGAAAGGAGTCCTCACAACTTCTAGCTCTGAAAGTCAGCAAAGTTTCCATCCTTTGAGGTGAGACAGAAGGCAGCTGGAAACCCAGACATCCTCTTAAAGGATCTACACGCAGACTCACTCACAAGCACTCACCCTGGGCTCTAGCAGAGGGACAGTGATTTGTGAGGTGCCAGAGACATGCAGAGAAAGACTGAGTTGTGTCGCTTCAAAACAAGGGCTATCCAGTCACCATTATCTCTGTGTTGAGCTACCCCCTCATGCAGCCTACAGGCAGGTGTCATCTTTCCTCTGTTGAGCCCTCCCTCAACATGGTCAAATCTCAATCTGCATTGACTTGGTGAACTCTGCTCACTGTACCCTGGTGACTCCCTAGGACCCTGCCCTACCCAATTCCTGCATCACCTAGGGCATTTTCGGTGGCCAGAAAACCAACCATGCCCCTACACACTACAGGAGGCTCTTTCAGCAGTAAATAAGTAGCCTGAGCTCATGGGCTGCCAGAGATACTTTTGGTGGTGGTCACCCAGCCCCAGCCTGAGCTGCAGTCTTTCTTAGACATATCTTGGAGGTCTACAAGCCAGATTCAAGCAGCAGCTGGCCTCAGTGTGCTCTGAAACTGTGAGTGACTCCAAGCTCAGTACTGGCAACAAACCTGAATCTGCATTAATCTGATAATAACCTCTTACTCCATCCTGGTGACTCTCTGAGACCTTGCCTTACCCAACTCAAGTATCACCTAAGCTTCCTTCAGTAGCTGAGCTTTATGGGCAGCAAAGAGGTGGTGTCAGGCTGCAGGGTGCCCTGGGTCTTTGCTGAGCTACCCCAGACTCTGTACTTGTGGCAGCCAGCCTCTGATCTCAGCATGGCCTCTCCTATGCACCCCTAGGTCCAGCCCCAGCAATGACCAACCTCAGATAGCTTTGTAGCTCCCACCAGGTAGCCCCAGGTCAGTCACAGGCAGTAGCTGATCTTGGCCTGCAAAGGAGTACTTCTCAAAATCCCTGAGAACCAATGCATACTGAGGGCAGCTTCAGACCACAACAGAGCACTACCTGATTAGCCCCACAAGCAGCATACCCAAAGGGGGGTCTCAACAGCACAGAAGCCCACTGAAGCAAATCCTACTCTATGGGGTTAGCCAACACACAGTAGCTCATATGTTATGAGTGTAGCCAATCCTCACAATCAGTCAACCTGAGCATCAATTCTACCCACTCATGTGCCAGTTGTAATCAAGGCTCAACTAAAACAAGAGGCCACACACAACCCACACAAGAGACACTCCAGGAGAATCCAGTTCAGGTGACCAGGGAAATTGTGCCACTGGGAGACACAGGGCATCTACTACATAAGGCCACCTGGCCAAGGCTGGAATACATAGAAGAACTAACAAATACATAAAAATGATCACAGAAAGGGAATCAAAACAAAGAAACAAGAAATAAGTCCCAGATACCCACCAGACACAAAGTTCAAAGCACTGGTTATGAGGTAGCTAAATGAACTTAGGGGAAGAATAGATGATCTCAGTCAGAATTTCAACTAAGAGATAATAAGCATAAAAAAAAAAAAGACTTAGAAACCATAAAAAAGAATTGGTCAGAAAAGAAGAATACAATAACTGAAATGAAATGAAAAATACACTAGAAGGAATCAACAGCAGATTAGTTGAAGCAGAAAATTGAATCAATGATTTGGAAGACAAAGTAGCAGAAAACACCCAATTGGCACCACTAAAGAGAAAAAGGAATCACAAAAAAAATGAAGATAGTTTAAGGGACTTTGGAGATAACATCAAGCATACCAACATTCATATCATATGGGATACAGGAAGGAGAAGAGAGACTGCAAGGAATTGAAAGCCTATTTGAAGAAATGACTGAAAACGTCCCTAACCTGATGAAGAAAATAGACATATAGTTCAGGAAGCACAGAGAATTTCAAAAGAGATGACACCATGAGGCCCACATCAAGACACATCATAACTAAAATGCCAAAGATTAAAAACAGAGATTTCTAAAAGCAGCAAGAGAAAGCCCACTAGTTACTTAAAAGAGACCTCCCATAAGACTGTAAGCTGATTTCTCAACAGAAACTTTGCAGGCCAGAAGAGATTGGCATAAAATATTCAAAGTGATGAAAAGCAAAGACCTACAACCAAGACTACTCGAACTAGCAAGACTTGTTTAAAACTAAAAAACAGATAAAGAGATTCCCAGCTAAGAAAAAAAAACTATAGTTTATCACTACCAAACCAGCATTACAAGAACTGTTATGGGGAGGCTTTAAGAAGAAGGCAGTAATAATAAAATAAACATAAGTAATAAAATGGCAATAACTACGTACCTAACAATAATAACTTTAAGTGCAGACAGATTGAATGTTCCAGTCAAAAGACATAGGGTGGATGAATGGATAAGAAATTAAGACCCATATATATGCTGTCAGCAAGAGACCCACATCATAATGAAAGATACATTGAGAGTAAAAGTAAAGAGACAGAAAAAAAATATTTCATGCAAATGGAAATGAAAAAAAAGCTTGGGTAGCAATAGTTATATCAGACAAAATAAACGTTAAAACAAGGCCTATATGAAGAGACTAAGAAGAACATTACACAGTGATAAAATGATCAATTCAACAAGAGGATATAACTCATAAACATTTATACAACCAACATAAATATATAAAGCAAATATTGACTGACATAAACTGAGAGATTAATAGTAATATAGTCATCATAGGGGACTTTAATACTCTATTGGTACCAATGGACAGATCTTCCAGACAGAAAATCAGCAAGAAAACAGCAGCTTTAAATGACACACTAAACCAGATAAATTTAATTGATATTTTTAAAATGTTCCACCCCAAAGCAGCATAATATACATTCTTTTCAAGTGCACATGGAACATTTTCCAAGATAGACCACATGTTAGGTCACAAAACAAGTCTTAATAAATTTAAGAAAGTTGAGATTATATGAAGCATCTTTTCTGACCACAATGGTATGAATTTAAAAATCCACTATAAGAAAAAAAATGAAAAACACAAACATGTACTATGAACAACGAATGGGATAACAAGAAGGTCAAAGAATAAATTAAAAGATAGCTTGAGCCAATGAAAATTAAAATGCGATGACTCAAAATCTATGGGACACAGCAAAAGCAGTGCTAAGAAGAAAATTCATAGCAATACAGGCCTACTTCAAGAAATAAGAAAAATCTCAAATAAACAATCTAACCTTACAACCTAAAGGAATTAGAAAAATAACAGCAAACAAAGCCCAGAGAGAGTAAAAGAAATAAAATTATAAAAATCAAAGAGAAATAAACAAAATAGTGTCTAAAAAAATACAAAAGATCAATGAAACCAGGAGCTGGTTCCTTTAAAAGATTTTTAAAATGATAAACCATTAACCAGACTCACCATGAAAAAAAGAGAGAGGACCCAAATAAATTAAATCAGAAATGAAAAAGTGACAACCAACACCACAGAAATACAAAGAATTATAACAAAATACTACAAGCAATTATATGCCAACAAAGTAGACAATCCAGAAGAAATAGATATATTCATAGAAACATAATTGTCCCAGACTGATAAAGAAACAGAAAATCTGAACCGACCATTTACTACTAACAAAATTATATCAGTAATCAAAAAACTCCCAAACAACAAAAGTAACTGGACCAGATGGTGAATTTTACAAACATTTAAAGAATGAATATTACAAACATTTAAAGAATTAACACCCATTCTTTTCAAACTATTCTAAAAAATTCAAGAGGAAGGAAGGCTCCCAAGATCATGTTATGAGACCACTATTACCCTGATTCCAAAACAAGACAAACACGTTACAAAACAGGAAAATCATGGGCTGATATCTCTGATGAACATTGGTGTAAAAATCCTCAACAAAATTTTAGCAAACTGATTTCAGCAATACATTAAAAAAATTATACACCATGATTAAGTAGGATTTGCTCCTGGGATGAAAGTTTGGTTCGATATCCACAAATCAATTAACATGATACACCACATAAACAAATCAAAAACAAAAACAAAAACATATGATTATATCAATA
>CM053510.1:70706288-70897993 GCA_028627145.1 Eidolon dupreanum
ACTCAACACCAAAAAAAATTTTTTTCAATGAAAATCACAGAGGACCTGAATAGAATTTCTCCAAAGAGGTCATACAGATGGCCAATAAACATATGAAAAGATGCTCAATGTCACTAATCATCAGAAAAATGCAAATTAAAACTACAATGTGATACCTCATACTTGTCAGAATGGCCATCATCAATAATTAAAAAAAAAATACAAGTGTTGGCAAGGACGTAGAGAAAAGGGAACTCTCTTACACTGTTGGTGGGATTACAAGTTGGTGCAGCCACTGTGGAAAACAGTTTGGAGGTTCCTCAAAAAATTAAAAATAGAACTACTTTATGACCCTGCAGTTCCACTTCTGGGTATTTATCTGAAGAAATCTAAAACACTAATTCAAAAACTATATGTACTCCTATGTTCACTGCAGCACTATATACAATTGCCATGATATGGAAGCAACCTAAAATCTCAATAATAGATGACTAGATAAAGAAGAGGTGGTACTTATATACAATGTAATATAACTTCACTATAAAAAAGTGAAATCTTATTATTACAACCTCGTAGATGGACCTAGAGGGTATTATGCTGAGTTAAATAAGTCAGACAGAGAAAGACAAATATCAAATGATTTCACTTTTATATAGTATCTGAAGAGCAAAAGAAACAAAAACAAAACAGAAACAGACTCATAAATACAGAGAACAATATGATGGTTACTAGATGGGATAGGAGTTAGGGGACCGAGAGAAAAAGGTGAAAGGATTAAGTACAAATTGGTAGTTATAAAATAGTCATGAGGATGTAAAGTACAGCATAAAAAATACAGTAAATAATATTATAATAACTATACATGTTGCCAGGTGGGTACTACACTAATCATGGGGATTACCTCATAAATTATATAAATGTCTAACCACTATGCTGTTCACCTGAAACTAATATAAAAGAAAATTGAATTTCAACTTTAATTTAAAAAAAGAAAAGAAAAGGGTTTATGAGATTAAGCTTCCTTCTTTCCAGCCCCACTTCTGTTTGGGTTTCTTGCATGCCATCTCTTCTCATTCCCAACTTACACATTCTTACACATTTAATCCACACCATGACTTTGTGAGACCTTGTTACAGAGGAGGAAACTGAGGTCACATACCTAGGCACTGGAAGATTGAGATTCTAACTGAGATGTGTCTAACTCAAAGCCAAGCCACTTTCCATGACTCAGGGCAACTTAAGCCCTGCCCCTCCCCTAAGCATTTGCATTTTCAAAAAGCCTGCTCACAAAGTAAAACCTTGACTCTGGAATCCTGAAAGGTCTTCTTTCATTTATTCATCTATCCAACAATATCTACCCCATGCCCACAATATGCCAAGCACTGGTCTAGGCACTAAGCACAGTAGACACAAACCTATGCCTCCAGGAGCTTCATTCTGGCCTTTGATTGCAGGCCTCCAGTTGATCCAGAACCTGCATTTATCCAAGTTCTGAGCCCAAAGTGCCATCACTCAGCATTTAAGCACTCAAGTCATGAACCAAAGAAAGAGAAACCCAGGACTAAGGGCCTGCCCACCTCCCAAATTAGGCAACTTGCTCTTTTAGTGTTTGCCCTGGCCTCTGAGTGGCTGACCAAAAATCTAAGGAAGGTCAGAGGCACTGTTCACAGGAAAAGAAACTCCAGGTAATAGGGTAGAGGAGAGGTTACATGATAGAGAATCTTCCCAGAATGCCCTAAATCGTACCCTATAGAAAACCACTCCTTGGTAAGGTTAGTTTGTACTCAAGCTTCCTGTGTGTGTGTGTGTGTGTGTGTGTGTGTGTGTGTGAAAGAGAGGGAGAGCCATCATTCAATCCTAAGTGCCCATTTCTCAGGCACCACCCCCATCTCGACGCATTCCCAGAGTTTAAGGGCTCTCAGTCCAGCAGGTGGACCTACCACTGGATAACTGCCTGACCAACTGACTGAGTGCACACACCAACCACAGTCACCTGGGTGGATAGCGGCTCCTCCTCCTCCTCTCATTCTGTTCCCTGCCTCCCTCCTCTAATCATTCATGGTGACAGATTGACAGAAGTGCCCCCACCAGATAAAACTGCCTCTGGGCACAAGTACAAAACATAAAACATTTAGGGAAAATCATCCAAGAACAGTTGGCACCTCAAGTAAACTGCTTTAAACACTCAACTGTAAGCAACCAGTTTAAAATTGGCATAGCTGAGTCCTGGCATCAGCCTGGCCACCTTCATAGTGTCCCCCATTCTTAGCTCTCTTGGGGCTCACCTGATCAGAGCCTCCCTCCTGAAACTGGGCAGTAGCCCCTCGTCCCCAAAGGCAAATTTTAGGAAGTCCCAACACTGGAAGACACAAAAGGAAGGAAAGTCCATTTTAGAATTGTTTCTCACCAAACGCCCACCACACACATCCCAGTATAGGGCTGAGGATTAAAGAGGTCTGGCCAGGATTCATCTTGTGACTCATGCATTAATTCCATGGAGGCCTTCATAAAGCCTGGTGTTTCTAATCATTCTTACTATTTGCATAACATTTATGATCCACAGAGTAGCTTCACATCTTTTATCCCACTGGTCCTCACAACAATTTATGTGGTAGGTTTATAACCCCATCCTTGAGATGCAGAAAAGGCCCAGAAGCAACTACCCAGGCTGTAGAGTTGGCATGTTGCAGAGCTGGGAAAAAAACCAAGTCTCGTCCCTTCTTCATGGACTTCTTGCCATACAGAGCTGTCTCTTACCCTACATTTGGTGTCTTTTTAGGCTCAGAGGTGGTCTCCTTGGGGTCAGGCACAGGATCACGAGACGATAGGTGTGATGTAGGATGAAGCAGCATTGGGGAGGAGCTCTGGGTGCCTACCAGGTTCAGAGGGGTGAGGCCTAGCACCAAGATCTGGCTGTCTTGTTCCCTAGTCACCTTAGGCCATGCTCTCCTCCTCGGGGACCCAGGTTGGGATCTGCTTCTAGGCAGGAGGCCTGAGTATGGACAGGAACTGAGTCCAGGCTGCCCCTCTCCCTACCACGGTTCTCCCAGAAGCTTTAGAGTGGCTTGCACTCTTTGTTCTGCTGAGACTCCACCCCCAGGGCTGAGGGAACAGCTGCTTCTTTCCTATGTCTAAGCAACCAGAGCCTGTCTAAAGTTGTCACTAACCCAAGTCCCTAACGAATGCTCAATAGACCAACCCCAACTTGTGAAATACATAGCCCTTCTCACAACTCTCACCTCATTTAATTCTGACCACAGTATTATGAGATTGGCATTAATATGCCATGTAACAAATGCAAAAACCAAGGGCTTCGGCAGGTTAACAGAATTCTCACTAGTTATTAATCGCTAAGAATTGGCAGAAATGAAACTTGAATCTAGGTGTTCTGACCAAGAGTTCACCCCTGCTTCTATCATTGGTGCTGCCAAACAAGTGCCAAGCAGTCACCTCTTTGTGGCGATGGTCCCATTGCAAGCCATACCCTCACAGCCCTTCCTGTCCATAGACATCCTTGTCTACTGTGGTCCTGGCTGGGCTCTGGGTCAATTGATGCATTGCCTCTCTCATTGTCATACTCACTCTTCCATTTAACATACATCTATTGAATGCCTACTATGTACCAGGTACTATGAAGTGCTGGGAATTCAAATAATGAACAACACACAGTCCTTACTAGAAGGAGCTTTGTGGTAGGGGTGAGGAATAGTGAGTACAGCAGCCATGAAGTCATGTTGTGGTATGTCCTGTGACAAAGCAGCATGGGGTGGTTTGTAGCACTTCGGATGAAACACCTGGGATGGTATGGAAGAGAAAAGACTTTCTGAGGAAAGGGACTCTCTACAGTGTTATTTGAGCTAGAAAAGTTTTGCCAGACAAAGATGCAGAAGCATTCCAGGAATTCCAGGCATAGGGGACAATACAGCTTGCCTTGAGAATGCAAGTATTTCATCTTAGACGTAGCATAGATTAGGATGGGGGCAAACCAGGAGAAATGAGGCTTGAGAAAGGAGCAGAGACATATTGTACAAAGGTACCTGAGAACCTGATGGCAAAGGGAATCTACTAAAGGGCTTGAAGCAGTAGAGTGGTGAGAACTATCTGGTCCAAATAGATATAAGGGATAGGAGGAGGCAGGACTGGAAACAGGGAGATAAATTTGGGAGCTAAGGCAGTGATCCAGGAAGCAGTAGGAATGGAGAGGCAGGGAAGCATTTAAAGGGGATGGCAGAGGTAGATTTGTCAGGACTTGGTGTTTTAAGAAGATGGAAAGTGAAAGCAGTCAAAGCTCACATCAAGCCTTCTGGCTTGGGCAGCCAGGTAGAGGGTGTCCAGAACCTAGAGCACATAGCAGGCACTCAGAAAATATATGTTGAATGAATGAATTCACTGATGATAGAAATACAGGAGGAGGAGCAGCCTTGTTGGGGGAGAAGTTTGATGAGTTAAGCTTTGGTGAAATTCAGTCAAAAGGATACACAGGTAGTCAGGGTAAAGGAAGATGCCAGAGTCGTCAGATGATAGATCTCAACTGAAGCCATGGGATTTAACTCAAAAACCTGGAAGGAATGTGTGGCACAGCAGTGAAAGAGGCAGAGAACTGAACACTGAGAAACAGCACAAATCTAAGGAAAGAGAGTGGAAGAGGAGTTTACAATGGAGACACAGAGAGGTAGAAAAAGAACTAAAGAAAACTGCACCATGAAAACCAAGGAAAGAGAATTTCCAGAAGGAAGTGGTCAACTAGATCTGATGATCTGGAGAAGTCAAGCAGGACAAGAACTAAATCTGCCCACTGCACTTGGTGATACACACAGGGCACAGGTGACCCAGCAGAGTGGTGAGATGAAAGCCCAACAATTCTAATTGAGTGAGTGAAATCAAAATACAAAATTAAGACATTATTTCAAGAAGTCTGACTATAAAGGAATAAAGAGAAGTGGGGCAATAATCAGAGAGGTGAGTGAAATCAAAGAAGGGAATGTCTTTCTTTATGTAATGGGAGACGTATATACTTAAATGATACATAGATGGATCAAGAAAGAGAAGGAAGATATGTGCAGCTTTAGCAGAGAAAAGAGTTTATTGATGGGCGAGGTAAAGTCCCAGAGTAGAGGACAGAACACTTGGTCTCACTGTCTATTGGGACATAAAAAGCCCAGAAAAGGCCAGATACAGATGCAGTGAAACTGGTGTGGTAGAGGGGAAGTTCGTTGAAGATGTTCTAGTCAGAGGGCTGCTGTTGTTTCAGTGGTACTAGATGTAGGGTAAGAGGATGGAGTGTTGAGGAAGTTTAAGGAGGGTAAAGAAAGTTTGAAATAGCTTCTTGAAGAAATGGAAAGAGATTGCCTAGGGATACAGAGAAAGACTGCTGAGAATATTAAAGGCCCAGGTGAAGCCAGAAGCCATGAATTTAGGAGGCATCAGTCTGCTCAGCACTGTGGTGTGTGTGTGTGTGTGTGTGTGTGTGTGTGTGTGTGTGTGTGTGTCCAGCAGCACTTATCACCCCAGACTGAGAAATGGAAGAAGTAGACCATTGAATTGATCCAGGATTTCGAGTTTTTCCAGGTCACGAGAGAATGGAGCAAAGGATCTGAGGATATTGCAAAAGGGTAGCTGAGATGGTTAATTTTATATGTGAAATTTATAGGTCCACAGGGTACCCAGACATTTGGTTAAACATTATGCTGGGCGTGTCTGTGAAGGTGTTTCGGATAAAATCAACATTTGAATCAACAGAGTAAAGCAGATTGCCCCTGTGGATGGGCCTCATCCAATCAGTTGAAGGCCTGACTAGAACATAAACACTGGTCATCCCTGAGTAGAGGGAAACTCATCTTGTCTAGTAACTTTCAAGGCTGGACAACAGTTCTTTCTTGCCATCAGACTGGAACTGAAATATTGGCTCTTTCTGGGTCCTGATCTTGTCAACTTTCAGGCTAAAAGTACACCATCAGCTCTCCTGTGTCTCCAGCTTCCTGACTGAAGATTATGGGACTTCTCAGCCTCTGTAACTGAGTAAGCCAATTCCTTAGAGTAAATCTCTTTAGATAGATACATATAGATAGATATAGATGATATAGACAGAAATTGATCATCTCCTGTTGGTTCTGTTTCTCCAAAGAACCCTAACTAATACAGTGGCTAAATGATGGACCAGAGAATTTAAGTTGAATGGGAAAGGAAATGAAGGCAGAGAAGGTAGAAAAATCAAGGGGCATGCCACAAGAGTGAAAAACACACTTAGCATAAGAAAGAAAATAAGCAAGGGAACTAGGTTGATGGGAAAAAGCAAATGCAGGACTTCCAAGTTAGAGGAGGGGGCAATGTTGGACAATAGGATCTTGGTGTCACTATAGGAGTGGTTGCCAAAAGTAGAGTGAAAATAAAGACCAATACAGGCATTCTTTGTTTTACTGGCTTCACAGATATTGCATTTTTTACAGATTGAAGCAAGACCTTTCACCAGCAAATAGATTACAGCTCACTTAATTGCAATACTTGCTTTATTGCAGTGGTCTGGAACCAACCCTGCAATATTTGCAAGGTGTGCCTATGAAGAGATGTGAGGACAGACAGGCCAGGGTTTTGGATGGGTCTCTCATGTGGGCACCAAAGTTCCCAGGACCTTGGGAGACATTGGCATGATGATGGAGACTGAGGCAGTTGCCACATGTTCAGTGAATGAGAAGCCTCTGAGATGTGGTGGTTTATTGCTAGTGCAGCATAACTATTCCTATGCAGTAACCAAGGACAGCATGAATTGAGAGCTGGGGTGGGATTTAGCTGGCCACAAGTTTTCCATGAGAATTAGTCACATTTTCCTGGCAGATTGGACTGGCAGAGAAGAGAGATGTAGGAAGACGGCTGGGGGAAGAAAGAGAAAGTGAGAAGGTAGGAAGACAGACTTTTCTAGAAGGACTCAGCCACAGCCTAGACTGATCAGGGCTCCACCCTCCCACTCATTTGTAAATAGGGGTTTATACCAAAGGCCCCTCTAGGCTCCAGAGACCATTGTCAAGAAATTAGAATACCTTTTCCCCTCCTGAGGGCCTGTGGGTCCTGGCTCTGTCACAAACATGCTGTGGACAGGGTCATATAACCTCTCTATATCTCTGATGTCTCCTTCACGCTGACATGTTTAACTCACTCTTTCATTAATTCTATAAACATGCATTGTCCACCTAATAAATTTCAGCATCTGACTAGGGGCTGGAATTACAGAGATGAATAAGACGCTCCCTATCCAGTGGTCACCATAGCTCTCTAGGGGGATACTGCAGGCTGAAGCATGGTGGTGAGATGCTGTGCCCTTGGAAGTCCTTCCTGGAGTCATTGACAGCCAGGGGGCCGAATGCGGCCAGGGCCTATCTATGCCAGAGAGAAGACCTCTTCTCTGGTCCCTCCCAGGTGAGAAGAGGTGGGACCTTCCTACCCTGGCTGCAGGGCTGTGTGAAGCATGGCTGCCCCCAGAGATGGCTTGGTCAGTTTGAGAAGACTTTGAACCTGCACAGCCTTGACCTCCCTGCCTGCCTTAAAGCCCAGAGGAATGACTCTGTGCCCAGAAGGAAGTGGAAGGTTGAGGAAGAAGGGGAGTAGAGTACTGAAGTTTGCAAATTATGGGATTTTCACCCCCTGGGACCCTGGCCAATCTGGCTTTGTTGCTGTGGCCCCCTGGGGTCCCCAACCTGCCCCCAGTGCCTTATCTCTGCCATATCCTCCTTCCCTCCCTGGCCCCTTGTCAAGCCCCTTTTCCTGCTCTCCTATGGCAACTCCATCTAGGGTCATCCTCCCTCTCATCTATCTCTGTCTTTTCCACTTTCTCTCTCTCACTCTCTATTCCCTGTCTTCCTCTGTTCCTCTGTCTGCTCCATCTGTGTCTCACTCTTCTCCCTCAGTCTTTAACTCAGGCTCTCAGGCTCTGACTCTGCCTGTCTGTCCTCCCTTTCCTCCCTGTTTCTCCTTTTTCAAATCAAATCAACAAGTGTTTATTGAGTCTGAGATCTCGATCTCTCTCTCTCTCTCTCTCTCTCTCTCTCTCTCTCTCTCTCTCTCTCTTCCCCACCCCCTCCCTCCACCCTGTTCCCTGACTCTGCCTCCCCTTGGCCTCTACTCTCACTCACCCTAGAGCCAGCCCACATGAGGCTATCAGCAGCAGGACGACGGACTAAATGTGTCCCTTGCACATATACTGAACCCTGCTCTCCCTCAGCTCCTCCCTCCACACAACCCGAAGAGCATATATTATTTAGAGAAATTATTTAGCATTCTGCTTCTGTCATTCCTTGCCATGGCACCAGGCCCTGATATGTGATAAAAATATCAACGTTAAATCGACTCTGACAACTGCTGTTTACTTGCAGTGTCACTAGAGCCTAGAGCCGGGGGCAAGTCAACACCTCCTGCAGGACCTGGAGTGCCAGTGGCGGCGGCAGCAGCTCTCAGAACACTCTCCGGCTCCAGCCTGGCAGACCAGACCCTGGAAGGAAGACTGGCTCTGACAGAGGTCTGCTGCTGTCTGTACACACTCTGGCGCCACAACCACAATCTCCAAGTCATCCCCACTTTGCTCAAACTTCTCACAATGGAAAGCATTTATGCCACCATTGGTAAAAAAAAAAAAAAAAAAAAAATCCAATTAAAAAATAATCAATTGAGTCTTTATGACATACATGGCACGAAGTGAGCACTAGGCTACATAGTATCTTTTTAAGTTTCACATAGGTCTGGTAGATGGAAATTACATCCCCATATTACAGATTTTAATTTTGAGAGTAGGAGCTGGTAAGTAGCTTTTCTGAGGACACACAGATAACAATCATAGAGCCTGAGTTAGGATCCAGGTCTGTCTCACTCAAACCCAAGGAATCACACCGTACTGAGCTGGGCAGAGAGCATCTGGCATGCAGTGATCAGAATCCAGCTTAGAATGTGGTTTGAGGCTGTGAATATTCTCTGAAGGCCAATAAGGATGGATTCCTCTCCCTAGCATATGAACACCAGCCTGGGATGAATTAATTCAACCTACCTGGACATGGGAGAATAGACAAATTGAGCTGTCTTGAAGATAGCAGATAAGAATTTGTTAGACCTTTGCATCCTCTCTGATCTTGACTACTGAGGCTAAGCAAGGATCCACTGGCAACTGGGAAGAAAATAGAGAGTGTAGAAATGCAGGGAGCAGGAACAGCAGGAGGAAGGAAGGACAGACTATGACTGGGAACCAAAGCCAGACAGAGCGCTGCCCTCACAAGATATTCACATGGCCAACATTGCTCTCATGGGTCTCTCTTTTCTTGGGAGCAGAAGTCATGTATACTCAATCTTTTGACCTAGTAAAAGACTAAGCACACAATGACTACTCACATGTTTGCTGGTTGGGTTTTCTTAACAAAGGGAGTGGAGCAGAGTACAGTAATGACCTCTAACAGGCTTCTCAAGTGCCATGGGTAATGGCCTGGGATAAGATCTCACCTGGTCCTTGTGAAAAGGACTTAGGGACTCCAGACAGTAGAAAGTTGTCATTGTAAAGGGGCATGTGTGGGCTTCTTTCATGGCGACACAGGTCCAGAATAAAGGAGGTGATAGTCTTGTCTGTCTCTGCAGGGTAAGCTCTCCCTGGAAGCTGGGTTCAGTGCTGAGTGTTACGCTCTACAGCAGTGGTCCCCAACCATTTTGGCACCAGGGCCAGTGCTCCTATGAGAATCTAATGCTTGATGATCTGAGGTGGAGCTGAGGCAGTGATGCTAGCACTTGGAGAGTGGCTGAAAATACAGATGAAGCTTCACTCCCTTGCCGCTCACCTCCTGCTGTGCAGCCTAGTTTCTAACAGGCCACAGACCAGTACCAGTCCATGGCCTGGGGGTTGGGAACCCTTGCTCTAGAGAAAGTTAGACAGAGGAGGATGATCAATATGGAGATGGGCTTCAAATAATGTTAAAGGAGAAATATTGATAGAATTGGGCATATTTAGCCTATAGAAGAGGTACAGAGGCGAACTATTCAATTTTAAAGAGCTATTATAGAATAGATTGGCTATTTGGCACATAAAGTGTGAAATTCAAACTATTCTTGGAAACTGTAGGGGAAAAAAGGACGACTTAGACCCCATATAAGGACATAGATGTAAAAGCTGCCAAACACGTCATACAGCAGTGCTTCCCAACCTTGTTCACATCACAGCTCACACAGCAATGGATTACATCTGCACCTCTCACTGGGGAAAGGAAAGGACGAGGTTACCCACAGCTACAGGTGACCAGTAACAGGGCTCAGACCACCCACACAGTGGTCCTGTGGCTGAGGAAAAGTCACAGAATGTGCCCAATAGGAGTATGCTGGAGAAGCTCTGGCATAGGAGTAGTGAGATTCCTGTCACTGGAGGGATATGAATAAAACTGGATAAGGATTTGGGGGAGAAAGGGTGCTGAAAAAAGGGTTTAAATATTATAAATCAAATTGGTCCCTTTCAGCTCAGAACTTCTGAGATTCTCAACCTCTAGGGAGGATCAGAAAGAAGAGCTACACTGTTCAATGCACATGCACAGGCCCAGAGCAGGATCCATCAAGGTCTTCATTCTGCTCCTTAGGGAGCAGGGGATTTCTACATTAGCCAACCCCTCACAATGATGAGGGGCTTCATCAGGCCACTTGCCATGCTCTGTGAGACTCAGGTGACCCTATGGTACAACTAGCCCATTAGCCTCCCACCCCTGTGAAGGATAAAGGCCTCCAGATGGACTAACAAAATCACCCATATTGAGTTCAATTGAGCAGAAGAAAGGAGGATGGATCCCATTAATTATCCCTAGGCCAACCCTTATGCATCATCTCAAACACAGAGCAGTGCTACTTCAGACAGACAATAGCAATTAGTGATATGGGACTTTGATGTCAAAATAAAAATCCATACTCTACTCATAGCATGTGAGATGATGAGATGGCCTCAGGTCAGCCTGGCAAGACTGTCTCAGAATGGAGAGAATGGACTACAGAGCTAGACAGACCTGAGCTTTTCTACTTACTGGCTATGTGACCTTGAACCAATTACTTTGCCTCTCTGTGCCTCCACATTCTCAGCTGTAAAACAGGTTGGATAGAGCCTACCTCACAAACTGGTTAAAAGAATTTCATAATATAATGTGTGGCATTTCCATGGCCACCCTGTGTGACCTTGGAAAAGTCATTGCATTCTTAAATCCCCAGTATCTCCTCCTGTAAAATGAGGGGGTTTGTCCTTAAATCATTAAAGTTCTTAAAGCTCTAAGACCTTGCACCCTGTAATTTGGGAACTCTCAGCCAAGCTTGGGGTGGGCCAAGAAAAGCCACCAAGAAAATGCCTCTCTTTTTCCCTCAACTCACAACTCATTTCTTTAAGACAAGGGTCTTCAGATCATTACCCCTTCCCACTCCCCACTCCAATCAAACCCAGACACAACTCAAATGTCTATCAACCTCAAAAGACCCAGAAATCATTAGCCTTTGATTTATGAATCACTTCAATGCCCTTCACCTCTACCCTACACAAAAGACAGCCCACCCCCTGGAAGATAAAAAGCTACTAATTGTTTCCTGTTCCACTCCAATATTGATTGGGAGAGTACAGAGCTATTGGTGCTGCATCGACAGCCAGCTGGCTTTCTTGCCTGGTCTTTAATAAGAGAGAAAAAGAAAAGTCTGTTGGGTCATGGAGTCAGAGGCCAAAAAGGCCAGGTGAGGGTGGGCTGAGCTGCTGGGCAAGTTGCAGTTATAGTTCTGCATTTCTGTCTCAAGCCACACCTGCCCACATCCAGCCTAGTCCAGCCACTATATGAGGTGAGGACTTGGATAGGCCTCAGCTCTCTGAGCTGACCCCATACCCTGTGCTCTGGATATCATCAATTCCCTCTCCTAGTCTTAGCTGCACCCTCTTCTACCTGCTGCATGAACCAGGAGGCACACCTCTATGGATTGCATCTCCCAAACTTCCTTGCTCTCTGGCTTCCATTAGAGTTCACCAGAGGAAACAATGGCAAAAGAGTGAGCTACTGATTCCTGGCTCCCTCTCCCAAAGACTCTACCTAAGGCTTCCACAGCAACAGTTGCCTCTCAGACCTGGGTGGTAATACCATGCTATACCCTGGGGTGCTCTGCTATACTAGGTTTTCCTTGACCCTGCTTATACTTCTGTCAATAATCCTTTCATTAAGTCCCCTCTTTAATTATTCCTCTGGAGGTGATTGTCTACTTTTGGCTGGGACCCTGACCTGGCCCACTCCTTCATCTAGACCAGTCAGGGACCCTGTCCTCAGCCTTAAGCTGTTGTGAAGACGGGAGCCCAGTGGACAATAGAGTATATGAGGTGCCTTAGGAAGGACACCTAGTAACCTCACAAGTAAGGTCACTATGCAGACATAGGAGCCAAGCACCACTTATATTATAGTGTCAAGGTTCTCCTGTCTGGACCCCACCTCCAACCAGAACCATATCCCCCAACCCACCCATTTTTTCTCTCATTTAGTAAGACCTTATTGAGCCTATTCTACATTCCAGGCACAGTGCAATGTATCCAAATGTAAACATAAATTAGACATAGTTCCTGCCCCAAGGAGCTCACAGTCTGGTGGGAGTCAGATATGCATAGAACTAGAGACACAGAGTCTTGGAGGTGCTGTAAGAAGGTTCATCATGGGGCAGAATGGGCATTGTCTATCTCCCTTTGAGAACCAGACACCTGATAAGTGTTTTTTATTTATCCCATCAATACACCCAGAGGTGTGATAATCTCCCAGGGGGCCGCTGGCTTGAAGGAATGCATAGGGAGCAGAGTCACAGCCAGTGTCCCACCACCCCCTCCCAGACTGCCATCCTCCAGCTACCAAATGGGGCGGGTATCAACTCAGGAGTCCAAAGTCACAGATCCCCTAACAAGGGCAGGATTCGTTTTAGAGCCTCCCTCTGGAATGTGTTCCATCAAGGAAGGGGCCTGTTTAAGGGATCACTGCAGCTCAGAGAGGAATTTACAGGATTAATCTCTAATACTTGCCAGCACCAGTAATTTGGTTATTAAAAGAAGAAATAATAAAATACAAGCTGATCCCATACAATTTGATGAGATTCCCTCCTCCCAAACACAAATGTTCCTACACACACACACACACACACACACACACACACACACACACCAATTGTCCTAGAAAAGCCCATGATAGAGGTAATAAGCACGAAGACCCCTGATCTCAAAAGGCAAAGATGGAGTTGTAGGGAGGATGCTATTTTAGACTCCAAACACAGCTATTTATAATAGATGGACAAAACTAAATTAAGCATTTCTAGAGCCTAAATATAGGGTTTGGGGAGGGTGGGGTCTCCCAGTGTTATTGACAATAAATATTAAATAAGTTAAAAACCACACAAAATGATAAAAAAAGAATTTAATTGAATGTTGTCATGTAGATCCTACATTTGAATATAATCAGATTATAAATTATACTCCAAAGACTTCAAATCTTAAAGTGTGCCATCAAGAGAACTCACTTCTGCCAAAAAAAAAAAAAAAAGAGGCGATAGAAAGTTTATTCTCACATTCAACAAACATTTATTAGAAACTTACCATGGACCAAGCACTGTGTCAGATGCTGGGATGTGAAGATGAGCTGAAGACAGCCCCTGCCCTCAGTTTATTCACAGGCTAGAGAGAGAAGCAGACATGGAAATAGGCAGTGGTACATAAATGGGCTGGCCCAGGCAAAGGCAGAGTGCTATGGAAGGACAGAGGAGGGACAGCATCTCTGCCTAGAGAAGTCAAAGAGGGGTTAATAGATGAGGTGACAACTGAGATGGGTCATAAAGGGAGGAGCTTACCAGATGTAGAAAGGATAGAGGCTTTCTAGAAGGCTAAGGAAAGAGCAGGAGTAAAGGTACAAAAATGTGAATGAGATGGCATGCTCAAAGAGTAGCAAATAATTCTCTAGGCTGAAGCACAGTATGAGGGGCAGTGACAATAGAAAAGGCTAGAAAACTGAGTGGGAGCCAAATCATGAAGTTTGAATGTCAGGCTAGAAGGTTTAGATGTTATTCAAAAGCAAGTCTCAAGCCAATAAGGTTATAAACAAGAACATGATAAGTTAGAGCACTCTCTTAGAAAGATCTGTGGTAAGAACAAAACCTGCTGCTTAAGACTGTTGGTCCTGAAGACAGTGAGGGCCAAAGAATTTTCAGAGAACCATCCCCTCTACCAGGGAGGGGTCAGGCAGATACTCTACTTCTAAGGAGAGTGCTCATGAGACAAGCTTCATAAGAAAGTGGGGTTCCAATTTCACGGATCCCAGATAGAAACCATTCCTTCCATTTTCATCAGCAGCATGGACCAGGTAGGGCTGATGGGTGAACAGACCCTCAGTAGGGATGGTTTATAGGTCTTGGAGTAGCTATTTCAGGGGCTGGTCTTTCTCTCTGGAGGGGTTAATGGTGGAGAAGACCTCAGAGGCAGCAACCAGATTCAAGACAAGTATGCAAATTAGGTTTTTTTTGGGAAAAGGTCAGGTCCTGAGACATGCAGAAAAGGTAGAGAGTTCTTCATCACTTGCAAATAGAACTCAAGCTACACATTGATCAACCCAAGTCTCAAAGATCAAGGTAGGATTTCTGGTGAAGGTGGAGTGAAGAGACCAGCAAATCCTCTCCCTAAAATCTGGGAGGGAATAGTCAAAAACAAAACCAACCATTTCAGTGTTCTGGAAATCAACTTCTCAACAAAGTGACTTTGTTCATGAAAAACTGAGGTTTGCTAAGAAAAGTGGGAGTGTGCAAAATTCTTCCAGAGACTGCTCCTGTCGCCACCCACAGCTGCATTTCTTCTTGAGCAAGACTGACCACATAAATGAGAACTTTCACTTCAGGAGAGAGCTGATTTGATCTGGAGTAGAAAGTGAGGGGCCTATGTCCAACAATTGGCGGTAAAAATGGCCGATCAGTGGGGAAGCACCTGGGAGAGGCCCACAGCTCTGCTGGACTGAGGTTGCAGTCTCATTGGGGCAAGAGCAGAGCAATAAACCAGCCAAAAATTTAACAGGAAGCTCCTAGAAGTGAGAGAACCATAAAGGGATCAGAAAAGCATCCTTTCCTGGCATCTTTGGAGGCTACACACATGCAGGGAAGACCAGGATGGCCTCAGAAAGTCAAAGCAGAGAAGACCTGACAACCACCTGAACTTTAAATGTGCTCCACCCACCTCCACCCCCCAGTCACACAGAGGATGGAGGCTTTCTGGCTTGAGGCGTTTGCACATAACCCTAACCAGTCACTGGTTGACCACTGAGCTACAAAGATACGAAGACAACCTTTAGGAAGCCAGGCTAAAAATAAAAAAAATTTTTTTTAAAACTGAGTAGAGATATCAGTATCATGTATCACTAGAGAGACAGATTCCCCAGATTAAGTCCAAGTAAGTTACTAAAAATAAAAATAAAAATAAATCCAGCAACAACAGCCCTCAAGAGTGAAAAATCAGAATCCAGAGTTTATATAGTACATTATCTAAGATGTCCAGTTCTCAACAAAAAAAAATTACAAGATGGAAAGAAATAGGAAAGTGATCCATACTTAGGAAAGAAAAAAATCAATAGAATCCAATTCTGAGCAGGCCCAGATATTGGCTTCAGCAGACAAGGCTTCGAAGCAACTGTTATAAATGTGTTTAAAGAATTAAAAGAAGCTATGTTTAAATAATTAAAGGAATATATGATGACAATGACTTAACAAATAGGAAATCTCAATAAAGTAATAGAAACTATTTAAAAAGAACCCCATGGAAATTATAGAATTGAAAAATATAGTAACAGGAATAAAAATTCACTATATGGGCTCAATGGCAGATTTGAGATGTCAGAAGAAAAAAATCGGTGAACTTGAAGATTAGTCAATAGACAATCTGAAAAACAGAATAAAAATTATTTAAGAAAAATGAGCAAAATGTCAAGAGACCTGAGGAACAGTATGAATTGTACCAACATACCTGTAATGTGATATCCAGAGGAGGGACAGAGAGAAAGAGGCAGAAAAAATACTTGAAGAATCAAGACAGCCTCCAATTTTGAAGTCCCCTTCACAACTCCAGTTTGAATTTGGGGGAGTGGGGTGAGGAAGATCAGAGGATGTTGGGGATGTGGTGAGAGCTCCTGCAAGCCTCAGCTCTGAGCTGCCCCTTGAGGAGGAGAAATTGTACCTACTATGTGCTGGGTGCCATGTCAGCACTTATATCAGTCCACTGGCCCTCACGAGTCTGTGAGCAGTTCTATAGCCTCAGTCTCAAGAGGTAGAAAAGGCTTAGAGTGATAAAGCAACTGCCCAGATCATGAAGCCAGGACTGAAACCCAATTTCTTCCTCTTCATGCCTTTCCTGATGCCCCCTGATGCCTTTGGCTCATACTCTCATGCCCTGTGGACTCACTGGTGTGACTCCAGGCAGAGAGCAGTACTGAGCAGGGGTCTAGAGTCCAGGAGGAACAGACTGGAAACAGGGAGCACAAAGGCATCCAGGAGCCTACAGGGCCCTCTCCTCATTCCACAGAGAGTACTTCTTGAAGGAGCCATGCCCTCCATGGCTTGATTCAGGGACTTGATTCACTAGCCAGGGGCTAGAACTGGACTGAAGCTAATTCCAGGCAGCCTCAGGATTCCCAAGAGCTTCAGCCAGACTGACCTTCAAGACCAGACCTAGCAGTCTCCGTCCTATGCCTGGTCAGAAAGCCAGGCCGGGCCCTGACTTTAGAGGGTGACCACCACTTCCCAAATCCTTCACTCTCAGCTCCCCTCACATTTCCACCCATCCTCAAAACCGTCTTGAAAAGTGGATGCCAGATAAGCATTCTGAGGCCCAGGCAGGTTAGTACTTTGCCTGAGGTCACACAGGTGACCTAGTGCAGCTGACTCAAAGCTCTGCTCTTCTCTCTATTTCTCTGAGTATCTTTTGCTAAATTTTCACCCCAAAGTCCTCTGCTGAGGGACTGAACCCATCAGGGCACATGCTTCGTACACACAGCCCAGATCTGGAGAGATGATGTCTCCATCAAAACACCAGCTCCCAAGTCATAGCCTAGGCACTTTCTCCTACTCCAGTGCCCTTTGCCCACCTTGCACTACCCATCCGGGGCCAACCCCTCCACCTCGCCAAAAAAAAAGGATATTTTGCTGCTATGGGAGGTACAGAGATTCAGGTCTAAGTAGTGACCACTCAGGCAGGTCCCACCCACAGCCTCCTCTGGCAGGGTCCATGACCCCCTCTCCTGTGAATAAGAGCTCAGCAGGCTCTTCCCACTTTGAGGGCACAAATGGGCATCTCATTCATCTGAACATTCCAAGAGTAGAGTTTGTGGAACGTACTCAGTAAGAACTATTGAACCACCTATTTCTGACCTCCTCTTGTGTCTTCCTTTCTGTGAGTCAGTAGACTTAGATGTTTAGCCTTTCTGATCCTCTCATTCTTTAAGATAGGAGAAATTATGTCCTCCTCAGTGGAGTGGTAGGAGAAATAACTGAGAAAATATAGTAAAGATGCCAGGAGAAGAGGAAGCTGTGAAGGGCAGTAAGGGAGAGACAGCAGGAGAGAAACCTCAGGACTGCTTCAGATTGCAAGGGTTGAGAAGGACCTGAAGACAAATAAGGGGGTTTGAATTTGGGAGCCAGAAGGAGCAGGAGGGCATTGGAGGGAGCAGAGGCATGGTCAAAGCCTAGTGGATACTGTATACTCACATGGGATATGAGTAGGCCAGCAAAAGATGTGAACAGGGTGAGAATCAAGGGCAGAATTCTACGGGTTTGATGCCCAAGCTGTTGGGAAACAGCAGCAAGTCCTCAGGCTCAGCTTGTCGCCTGTATGCTCCAAATTAAATAACTGCAACTCCCTTTTTATTTCCTCTCTGACAGCAACTTATTGCAAAGGCAGCCGCTTCTGACATTCTAATATTCAGAGTCACATCCTGTGGGATAAACCCATCACTGTTGTCTGAGTCAATGATTTGTACCAGGCAAGGAAGGAGCCAAGAGAGTCAGGAAGAGGCTGGGCCTGGGGCTGCTAGTGGTAAAGAGAGAGAAGGAAAAGTGCTCACGTTCTGCTGGACCAGCCCAGGTCTCCCTGCAACAGGCCTCTGACCCCAGTGTAATTAGGATTGTCTGATCATCCCTCCCCTATCCACCTGCTCATTCAATAAATGCTTGTGAGCACTCACCACATGACAGGTCTGTGCCCAGCACTGTGAAAAATATGAGATGCCTAAATAATAGACCCTGCTTTCAGGAAGCTCTCACCCCGCACTCCTGTCTGGGCAGGCAGCATTTACCTAAGCACACGGGATAGCCTCAGTGATTAGGGACGGGTACTTTGGAGACATACAGCCTGGGTTCACATTCTTACTCCACAGTCTACAAGCAGGGTAACCTTGAGCATTTTTCCAAACATCAGTCCCTGTATCTTTAATGAGAATAACAGTGTGGTCTACTTCCTGATGTCATCCAGAAGATTAAATGAGTGAATGCAAGGGAAACACTGATCCCATGCAATGACATCAGGTAGGATGACATATTGCTAAAAGGGAGGTGTCAGCAGAATGCTATGGCAATGTTGGGGAACACTTGCTCCTAAATCACGCATCCGGCCTCAGCCCTGTGTGGGACCCTTGAGGCAGCTTGGTGTATGTATAATGGGATGTTTCATGGGTTTTTCTACATTAATCAAGCACCAGACAGTCAAGCACCAGACAGCCAAGCACATGCAGGATAGAAGTAAATGGGTAAGTTGACTATTCTAGCAGAGGTAGCACTTCTGGGGGAATAGAAAAAAAAAATGACTAGGTGAAGCTGGAGTAGTCTTGAACTGGAGTATAAGGCAGAAGGCTCCATGAGGCAGGGAGTCCAAGCAAGGAACAGTGAAAGAACCCACCTGGCAGTAAGGGAGTGGAGGGAGGGTTGCTGCTGCCAGCCTATGGCTGGACTTGGTGAAAGGGGTGCATGGCACGGAGATGCCAGCAGCATAGAAAACCTTTAGAGGATGGATCTAGGGGCAGGGCCAAGCCAAGAGGCTGGGGAAGAGGAAGCTGAGGGGGAAAGGAGGGAGACCTTAGGTTCCAGGGGCTATGGGATGTGTGAATAGATCACAGATTTGGGTCAGGCCTTCCCAATTAGCCTTGAAAGCGGAGAAAAATTCTCCATAGGCCTAAAGGGAAGAACAAAGTCAAGGAAGAGAGAAGCTCTGAGAATACCCTGAAGAGTTTCTGAGACTGCTCTGGCCTTTAAAATGCAGGGAGTATGGTAATCTAATAAACACCGCAACAAAGCGTTTGTCACCAAGCTAATTTTATTAGAACAGATCTCAAATGGCTAATTTCCTTTTACTAATGAGCAAATTAGTTGAATCTCTGATCTGCTTTTAAGGCACTTATACTAATAAAACATGAACTACAGTGAAATTTGCTGTGAGATGTGGTGATATGCGCATTTGAGTTGAAGGGAAGCTCCAAGCATGGAAGGTGGTTCTAATATGGCCCTGTCAAACTGAAGTGCCAGCCCAAGGGATCAGCCTAGGGGAGGAGCTATGAAGGGTCCATGGCCTGGCAGGGCAGCAAAAGTGGGTGGTGCTTCTAGCAAAGCAGCTGAGTGGGGTCAAGATGGCCTCTAAGCTTTCAGCCAAGCTCCCTTGAGAGAGGGTCTGCCCTCTGCCTTCCCCACCTTCCAGCCCATGCATCCTGTGTGTAGAGAACTTTCTGAGACATTCCCAGCCCTCTGGCGATCCAGGCTGGCTCACTCCAAAGCTGAAAACATTTATGCCCAATCATCATTCCCAGGTCCAGAGCTGGGGGTCCTGACTTCAGCTCTTCAAGTTAGTTATGCAAAAGCCAGGAAAGTGGGAGACATGATTACCTGCCTCTTCCCTAGTCAAAGGGGCTTTGGCTGGGCTCTGATCTGCAAGCAGCCATGGCAGGCCTGGGAGAACAGCAGAGTCAGGGGTTGATTGCCATTCCTGGGGAGAAGTGTGCTGGAATACCTTCAGCCAATCAGAGCCCAGAAATGCTGCCTCCTGCCTGAAGGAGAGGATGGGCATAGGCCAATGGCTCTGAGCTGAGATGAGGGGTCCCCAACTTGCTTTGATGGTATGCTTGGTGTTGGCAGAGAGAGAGATATACCAGGGAAGTGGCCCTGTGGTAAGACCAGGGAAGAGGGCTATGAAGTGGGTTCAACCCACCTGACAAATATAGGCCATCCACCTGCATCAAACAAACTTTGCAAAGAAGGCGTTTCCTGGAAAGGAAACCTAGGATCAGGCAGCTTCTTGATCCCAAACATGCTCTAGTAGTTACATTATGCCCAGAAAGGCTTGAGAGAGCTGGGGGTCTGGAGCAGTGTGCAGCACCTGAGAAGATGTCCCAACAGTAAGCCTGACTGAAAGGCCTTCAGAATGCCCAACAAAAGAATGAGAACTTTCTCAAGTTCCAAACCCAGCTCAACCACATACATTTAGATCTCGACTCACTCAGTTAGTACGAGCTGTGTGATTTGAGCCAAATTACTCAGTCTCTCTGGACCTCAGTTTATATTTCTCCTTAAAGGGGAGATATTCATGCTTACATATCTAAGCTATCGTGTAAACTCAACGAGGAAAGAACTAGACATGTGGCAAGTACTCGACAAAGATGTGTTTCTTATTCGTGCAGGCTGAAATTGGAAAGCTGTTGCCCCTTTTAGGCTATGCAAAAATTGTAAAGACAGTGTGAAGCTGACAGAGAAAACAAAGGTAGGAAGTCCCCAGGTCACACACTTGGATGCCCACATAGCTGACCTGATAAAATGGAGCCTCAAGAGAAGAGTTTCTCATCACCAGAAGCAATCAAGGACCTGATAGGGATGCCCCTGGAAACCTTTGATGCCCTCCAGGAACTTCCGTGCTTGCTGCCCTTGTCCAGTACCTACTGGAAATCACGGGTACCACAATCACCTTCCTTGCAAATCTGGCCCTTCTCTAAAATCCCCAGGAAAGTCTCCTGTGATACAGCCCTCATCATAGAGACAGCTCCCTGGATCCAGTCTAAATTCAACCCCACAAACTACCTCCCCGGGTAGCTTTTCATGGCAGGTACAATAGGGACAGCACCAGGAGGTTAGATGTGCAGTAAGTCAAGGGTTTACAAAACAATCCATTATGCAAGCTCTTGTAGCCACTTTCCTTCGTGTGAGTCAACAGCTCAGACCTGCAGTGGAAGCCACATCCACCAACCTCTTCAGGGCTCCTGTCCTCTCTCCATGAGCCAGCTTACTCTCCCCCAATCTGTTCCTGCCTCTACCCCTACCCCTACCCTCCCCCAGGGCCACCTCTCTGAAGTGCTCTGGTCTCATTTATTATTCAGTCACTTCCTCAGTTGAGAAGCCCAGGGGCCAGAGGGTTAGCAGTTGGTCCTCTTTCATCTCCGAGGTGCAGGGAATGTGGAAATGCTGGCTGCAGTCCAGGATGTGAAGGCTCCCAGTCCTGGGTGTGAGGAGCCCTCACACTTTATGCTCAAAAACCCACCCCTCATGGGCTGGCCCCTAAATTACCCCACAGGGGCTTTACCGCCATCCAGGGGAGCCACGACTGGATGTACCCATCCCCACCATTGCTTCTATGCTCAGAACTCGGGTTTGATCCCAGTGTGAGTCCAACTGCCAGCTCTTTATAAGTAGCAAGTAGTGAGACTTGACACTTCTGTAAATAGCACATGAGTCACCTGAGAATGAGCTTTGGGCTGAAGGCAGAATTAAAGCCTTGGCAAACCTCTGGGCAGAGGGATAAAACCCCACCCGAAGTTGTGCCAAGATACATGCCAAATCTAAAGCCAAAACAAGAACCAGCTCCAGCAGTTGTACCAGACCCTGCTTCAATGGGCTGTGAAGGAGGTAGATGGGAGGGCAGAGGTCCCTCTCATAGGGTACCACAGATCACATGATGTGCATGCACAGGTGACAGAGCTCTGCTCCTCCCCTCTCGGTCAGCAGGTTTTTCTTTAGTCGCTCACATTTCCCTCCCAAGATACCAAGGACCAGCGCCTTAGCCTTCAGTTGCTTGAAAAAATGCAAGAGTTGGAGAAAGAGGGAGAGATATAGGTTCAAATTGCCTGGTCCTAAATATTTCTTATCCTTTTCCTGTCCTAGATCCATCTCCCTGAAGCTTTGAGCCCCTCTCCAGAATCAGAACTGGAATCTTTCATACACATCTGCAGCCACTCTGAGGTGTGTTGGATTCCTCTGTCAGGCCAAAGGACACAGAGCCACCCTGGCCCCTGCATTGGAGTAGTGTTAATGGAAGGGCTCCCACACTGCCTCAGATGGAGGAAAACAGAGGGGGAGATAGCACCCAGCAGGGATGATGTCCATCTCTCTTGCCCCTGTGCCTAGTACTATAGGATCAGGCAAGGAGTGTGGTGTGCACAGAGCCTTGGTCTTCCCCTTCACAATTCAGAAACAACCAAATGGAGCATCAAAGCAGAAGTCTCTCTGTAAGGCCACCAAAGGTAAAGTGGAAAGGAAAGCAGGATGCCAGGGACAGCTGCCCCCATGGGTTCCAAAGTATAGATTTCCTCATAAAAATCTGGAGATCCCTATTAAGCACTCAGAAAACCTAGGACCTAGTGAGGGGACCAGACAAGATCTAAAAAGTGTGACATTTTCCATTGACTCCTACAACCCAGGCTGCTTTTCCAACCCTGACTCCCAGGTGTATATTCTTTCCCTGTGCTCCCTGCTGTGCTTTCCATGGATGAGACCAGCCTTAGCATAGAGGATGGGATGAGAGTTCTGGACTCTGGCCAGAAGCGATAAGGCCAGCCTATCCAAGACTTGGTGGAGGTCCTAGACTGGAGGGCCAAGAGATCTCGAGCCTTCCAAAGAGCAGGCCCTGGGGATCCTCCCCTGGGCCGTCTCTAAGATTTCACGGTGCACACCCTGCACTCCACATGGCTGCTCCTATAGTTCAGGCCCTCACTACCTCTGTCCAGGTCAATGCAATCACTTAAATATTGGTCCAATACATCCTGTGTAACTCTGCTAAATTAATCTTCCTAAAGCACCACTCTGATCATATGCTCCCTGGTCAGAATCCTTCAATGGCCCTCAACTGATTATTCAGCAAAGCCCAAATTCCTTTGCTTGGCATTCAAGATCCTCCATAACCTGACTTAAGCTCTGCCCAAGGTTTCTCTATCATCCTCCACACTTCAGTTATACTTGATACTTTGCCAGTTCTCAAATAGAATACACTTTCTTGTCTTGGAGCCCTTGCTCATGCCGTTTCTGCCACCTGAAACACCCTTCTCTCCCACATCCATTTATTGAATTTCCACCCACTGTCTAGGGCCCCACTCAAGTACCAAACTGCACCTACTCAGGTCCACATCAAGAGAAAGCCATCCCCACCTCTGAAACCCACGCAGTGCAGGGTACCTTCCTTAGGTGTTTGATCACATCCGCCTCTTATCACAGGGCCTCTATATGCACTTGTTTATCCTCCCCTGTGAGTATAAACTGCTGGGACAAAGACCATCATGCATCTCCACAACCTGGTGAAATGAGGTTATTTCGTCATGCTTGCTTTCTCAGATTTCCAAATCTTTTCTTAAGGAGAATCCAAGAGTCTAGGTAATGATTTAGCTGCTGTGAAAAGCACAATGCCACAAGATGCAGGTAAATGTCCCCCTGCTTGTGATCAGTGGAGGGGCGGGGAAGGCGGGGTTGTGCCTCTCAGTTGCTGGCTCCAAAACACAACCGGCCAAGGACTTTGAAGCAGGTCATAATGGGCCATAGAGGGAGGTCACCCATCAGCCTTTAATCCCTAAGGGATTCTGTTCATGAGAATTCAGTTTTAGGGGAGATGTGGGATTCACAGGCCTATCTGCCAGCCTTCTTCAGACTCTGGAGCTGAGGAGGGTCTAAGAGAAGGGGGTACAGAGGCTACGCTAGTGCCTGTGTGGCTGCTCAGGGTCATATGTTCTAAATGGGAATCTCCCAAGCCTGAGAGACCAGTGTATAGCAGGATCCATGAAATACTTACTAATCTTCCACCCTCCTGCTGCCAGGTTTCAGTTATCCCTCCATACCATTTATCCCCACAATCCTTGTCTTCCTCACCCTACACACACACACACACACACACACACACACACACACAACCAATAACCTGGTCTGAACAGCCCACCCACCCTGAAATGGGCTAGATGGGAAGGACAATAAAGAAAACATGGAACAATTAAGAACACCAAACCAGGAATCCAAAGGCCTGAACAAGGCAGAGCCACTTTTCCAAAGCTAAGTTTCCTCATCCAGAATGTACACATCAATAGCATTGATGGTAGTATTGATCAAAGACATGCTGCAAAGCACTGTACATTCCTCATCTCACCTGGCAGCAATGGCAGGGCACTGCCCCAGACTCTGAAATACCTGAGCTGCAATCCTTGTTATGCACTAACAGCACTATCTCACTCAGGTTTACTTATCTGTATAGTGAGAGGTGTTGACTTTAGTCACTGTGGTCCCTTCCTGTCCTCACATGCTGTTTGTCCCTGACTGTCGGAAGTCCTAGGCTACCCCCAAGGGTGGTTTGAAAACAAATGAAAGTGTGACAGTGGAGGTGCAGTATAGCCTGGGGAACAGACGGGATGACCTTGTGAGCCACAACTGGAAGGAGGGAGAAGAGTCTTGCCTGGGCTCGGCCTCTAGTGGAACATCACAGAGCCCAGACTGGCTGAGCCTGGTTTTTCCCAAGAGCCTGGGCCACTTGTACCATCTCTCCTATCACAGCATGTTTGTACCTAGAAGTGGTAGTCTTTTTGTAGTTTTCAGTTTAAGACCTTTAGACCCCTCCCTCTGCTCTTTTCCTTATTAAATTTTTCCTCACCCATCTTGTGTAATATCCAAAATCAATTGCTCAATTTACTGTCTATTTAGAAATGAAAGTGGGACTTACAGAGGGAGCCTGCAAGCCAGGAGGCAGCCCCAGGCTGAGCCAGAGGCACTGGGAGGGAAAAGGCTAAGGCAGCTGGCTTCTAAGCTTGATTGTAAAGGAGCTGAGTGTTTGGGGTCTCTTAGGGCCTCGGTGTTGGAAAAGGCCCCAGAACTGAGCTCTCAATTGACAAGGCCACCCGTTCCCCTCCTCTGTTATGCATTACCCCCTAAAAGGGCCTGCAGCATCAAGCCCTCTTGAGGCCACAGCTCAACCAGTGGGGTGACACTAGACCAGCCAGTTCCAGCAATAGTTGGTCTTTAAAAAAAAAAGCAATTCAAACTCATATTGAAGCTGCTCACATACCCCCGTAGCAGCTCCCCATGGGTCCGGGGTTCCAAGAAGGCTCAATGTCTAGAAATTCAAGAAGGAAGAGTTCTAGAAAATTCTGAACAGAAGCAAATGAAAAAGTCCTGGAAAAACTGTGGAGACAGTAAAAAGATCAATGGTTGGCAGAGGTTAGGAGGGAGGGAGGGATGACTAGGTGGAGCATAGGGGATTTTTCAGGCAATGAAACAGTTCTGTATGATAGGGTAACGGTAGATTCATGATATTAGGCATTTGTCAAAACCCATAGAATGTACAAAACCAAGAGCGAACCTTAATATAAACTATGAACTTTAGTTAATAGTGATGTATCAATATCGGTTCAATTGTAACAAATGTGTCACACTAATGCAAGATTTTCATATTAGGGGAAACTATGGGGGGAATATGGAAGCTCTGTACTTTCTACTCATTTTTCCTTTAAACTTAAAACTGCTCTAAAAATAATTTAAAATATTAATTAATAATAATAATTATAGGCAAAATCTGGAAACAACCCAAATATCCATTATCAGGTGAATGCTTAAAAAATTTGCAGTATATGCATATCATGGAACACTACTCAACAATAAAAGAAATGAACTACACACACACACACACACACACACACACACACACAGCTCCAGGTTCTACTGACAGAGCCACTAACTTGCTGTGTGACCCTAGGCAAATTACTTGCAGTTTCTGGACCTCAGTGTGGTCCTATGTGAACCTTTTCACTCCAGCGCATCTCACTGCCTCACTCTTGTGATGAGATGAAGTATGAGATGATGCCATATTTGATCCCTCTCTCACCTCCAAGGAGCTACACAGCCCTTAGCTTCTTGGCATCCCTGATGGCCACCCCACTCTCAGGATTTTTCTCTAACCAGGCTCAGCCAGGGCTCTGCTCTACTGGCCCATGAGCCCAGGATCAGCAGTAACAGCCCCCTCCCCTACTCCACAAGGTTCCAGTCACTCTGGAGTCTCAACTCACTTTCCCACACCACCCCCAACCCTGTTCCAGCTCTCCTTCTGCTCTCCTGACTTGTCCATACATCACCAGGAATGCAATACCCTTAAAAAAAAGAAAACCATTTTGCGCTGAACTAACAGAGTCAGGCCTCATTGTTCCCAATATCACCAAGCAATTTCCGAGCTAGGGGAGTGTTGAATTGGAGCAGGAAGATGGGCAATTGGGCAGGGTCAGCTGACATGGTGGGAAGTAGGGATTGAGAGCTTGAGGGAAGTGGGAGGAAGGGCTCAGCTTGAAATTAGGGGAAAATAACGCTGGGGCCTCTGGAGGTGAAAACAGAGATGATACCCTAATATTTTCTACCTCTGTACTTCCAACCCCACTCACTTTACTCAACTATAGAATGTAACTTATTTACCAATTAATAAAATCTCCTTTAAATAATGCTGACCTGCCCTAATAGCTCACCCTCCTTAGCTGCAAGTTTATATAACAGAAATTCCAGCAAAGGAGAGGTTGAGTGACTTCAGAACTCACAGAGATTACCCAGTCTTTGACTGCCTAAGTACAACCAAGTGTCCTTCAAAGAAGGTCCCAGGTCCTTCCTCTAGGAAGCACCCCCTAACCCAACTCCAAGTGAATTATTCGTCCCTCACTCCCACCTACCACAACATTTGGCTCTTGCACATTTAGCACCTCTCACATTTATTTAGCTCCTAGGCCACATGAATATAAACACAGCACTGAGCTCTGCAAGTTAACAACCTAATGCTATAATAAATTACATTTATGAGCATGGACCGTATTTATTTATTTGTCTTTACATCTTCAGTCCCAAATACTGTTCCAGATATATAGTAGGGACTTAATAAATGTTCAAAGGAGAGAGTACTCTGGTGGCTGTACAATTCTGAACACAGTGTTGATTGAATGACACCAATTATCTACAGGAACATCAAAAAACTCTTAAGTTAAAGAAATACATTTCCCACAGTTCTAGAACAATGCTGTCCAACAAAACTCTCTGCAGTGACAGAATGTTCTATATCTGAGCTGTCCAATACATAGTCACTAACTATATGGGGCTATCTGAGCACTTGAAATGTGGCTAGTGTGACAGAGGGACTGAATTACACATTTTAATTAATTTTAATTTACATAGCCAAATTGGATGGTGCCATTCTAGAGAGAGGTGTTGATGGATATGGAGCTCATAAATGAAATGAACATGAAAGCTTCTATTAAGAGCTTGTTGTCCAAGCACAGTGTAGTAATAAAGAGAATGGTGTTGGGTTCAAATTCCTGTTATCTCACATTACTAGCAAGTTCTTTAACTCTCTGTGTTTCTGTTCTTCATCTGAATAGCAAGAATAACATTTGCCACACAGGATTACTGCAGAGGTCAAATGAGCTAAAATATTTAAACAGTGTCTTATATAGATTGAATACTCGATAAATATTAACTATTACTGGCACATAGTAGGCATAAAAAAAGTTTGTTGAGTCTGAATGTACATCTACAAAAGAATATTTGCTAATATATATTGGTCAATTACTAAATGTCAAGCACTGTGCTAAGAATTTAGCAATAACCCTAAGAGTTAGATATGATTATCAACATATTAAAGGTGAAAAACTAAGGTTAAAGGAAGCTGAGTGCCCACATTCAAGCTGACAACATGCCTGAAGATTTCAGAATCTCCACTCTGCCTGTTTCCTCATCTATAAAATGAGCATTAGAATAGTATCTATATCAAATGTATGGCAGGTAGATACTTAAGATAATATGTATGTTCTGTGCTTAGTATAAAGTAACGGTTCCCAATTGGGGCAATTTTCCCCTCAGAGGACATTTAGCAGTATCTGGAGACATTGTGGGTTGTCACGACTGGGGTGTGAGGAGGTTACTACTGGCATCTAGTGGGAAGAGGCCAGGGATGCTGCTAAACATCATACAAGCACAGGACAGCCCCAACAACAAAGAATTATCAGGTCTAAAATGTCAACAGTGCCGAGGTCAAGAAACACTGGTCTAGAGCCTCTTAGAACAGTGTTCAATACATATTAACAACAAGAGAAAGAGGGGAACTGAATATACAAATTTCAAAAGGTACACCTTTTGTTCAGAGCCTAGAACAGCAGTGCTATAGCAAGCAGGGCAGTAGGTTCAGGGAAATGATTCAGTCCTTCAAATCACAGATAGTTACCACTTGCCACATGAAAGAGCAATATGCCTGGCACCACAGGGGCACGTGCTTAAAAAATAGAGTCCCCACTCTCTTGACATTTGTGGTGAAACTGCACTGATGCAAGGCTAAGAAAGAGAGGAGGAGCCAGGTGACTGAGTCACCCAAGACTACAAAGGGAGGGGGTCAGATCACTCCATCCCACTCCCTCATTTCCCAGGTGAGAAGCACAGAGGGTAGAGGAAAGGCATGAACCACAGACAAAGGTGATAAAAAGCATGGAGCTTCTTAAGAGGCCAATCACCCTCTGAACCCCAATTTTCCTATGTACAAAGTATAAATAATACATTATCCTCCTCCATTTGACTGAAAGTTGCCCAATCTGCAATGAGGTTAACACGCTGTCCGAGTGCCATCATCAACATCACTACTAACAACATGTGTCATGTACTGCACTAAGGGCAAAGTCTCATTTAGCCTCAAAACAACCTTATTTTAGAGATGAAATAACAGAGTTCAGCCCCAAACTCTAAGACTCTAAAGCAACAGCTCTTAATCACCATGCTGTGCTTCTTCTTGGTGTCAGACTGGAGCCTGGACAATGAATGAAATGGGCTCAATTCATACTCTGCCTTCCACATAACACTACTAGATTTGCCTGCCCTTACCATGCATTTTCATTCAGACCCTGAATCACTGCAGAAATTGTAAGGGTCTCCCAGATCCTAGCTCAGTGCCTGGCATCCAAGATTGAGATGGGAAGGTTGGCTCCTTGAGCTTCATGGATGAAAGCCAAAGTCACAGGTTCTTTCTACTGTGCACAAGCCCCAGCCTTGGCACTCATAACCTGATCTGGGCCTGGGAGATAATAGAGATAATGAAACAATAACACTGCATGGAAGAATTAGTCCTGGAATTAATAACACCCTGTAGGAGTTTGGAGCTCACATCTCAAGTGCTTAGATATCAAGAGATAGGGAGAAAGAATAGAGAGGGCTCCATCAAATCTATACACTTGCTCTGGAACTTGAAGGTGTTCTCCTGACAAATTCACAGTGAGACACGAATAAAAAGGCATTCCCAGCAGAGGGACTTGTGTGAACAAAGGCAGAGGTGGGCAAGGGAACTGATGCCAGGAAATAAGGGTTCCAGTATGGTCAGAGCATGGGAGACAAGACAGAGCCATCTTGTGATGCAGGCAGACAAAGAGGGGCTAGGCAGTGGACATCCAAGAGCATCCTTTAGATAGAGGCAGATGAGTGTAAATGCTGCTTCAAAGGAGATCTGCAAGGGAATTATTTATGGGGGTAACAAGCAAGCACTCATTTAGCTTATATCCCACATTATACAAACATGGCATTGAGCTCTGTGAGTTAAGGCCCTAATGCCACTCTAAATTAAATTCATCAGTGTCTTAATTAAGATCTATATTTAGTTCTTAATTAAAGGGGAGAGAGAAATCCACGATGTCGCATAGCAGAGACTTGGAATGGAGATAAATCATCCCTGCCAAGTATACTGGGCACATGCCCACCCCCTCTCAAGGCTCAGCCCCCTGCCAGGGCAGGCAATCCTTTAATCCTTCTTTTTTTCCTTCTTCATTCTTTCCTTTCTTCTTTTATTTATTCTACATCTATTTACTGAGCACCTACTATGTGCCAGGCACCAAGCTTTGATTCTGGGGCACAGCAGAGAATTAGATAGAAATAGTTCCCGCCCTCAAGGGGCTTACACTACAGAGAAGAATGCCAATGGATTCATACATGTCTCAGCTTTGAGACTCCTTGGGTTTCCACTGCTCTCCAGGCCCTTGCAGCAGGGAGAATCCTGGTGTCCAGACACCCTAGGTGATGCCATGCCTGATGCCTTCATCCTATGAGCCAAAGAGAGCCTTGAAGAGTGGCCATGTGGGTCCTCAAGTCCTTCTGCTCACACCATGCTGGTCATTCTCCCAGATGGGCCAGCTACAGAGCAGATCCTCAGAACCTCTGTTCCACAATCCCATCCTCTCAAGCAAAGGATGAAGACTAGTAATCAGGAGGATGAGGAAGGGGTCTGTGAGTTTCCCTTCAACCATAAGATTCTAGGAGTCTCTGACACTAACTGGGGCACTATGCTCTGACAGTGGCTTCACTGAATAGGGTTTATGAGAGAAGATCACAATAAACAGAACGTTACAGCCACAAAGACCTATGCAGCAGGCAGTCTGATTTCCTGGGAGGTCAAGTGACTTGGTCAAGTAAACAGAGCAGTAGCAAAGGGCTGGAGCTAGAATCCACATCAGCTTTGTGCCAAGAACTGTACCCAAGGGGACACCAACATGGGTAAGCCAGGGTTTCTATCTTCAGCAGAGCTGATGGGAAAGAGGGAGCCAGTGCAAATTAGGAAGGGGAGTCTTGAAGTCAGTATATCATCAGAGTAACTTATCAATGAAATCTAACCCTGGTGCCCATACTCATCCCCCTGGAAATGTTTTCCTCAAGGGCCTCCTGGGTCCTTCCCAGTTCGCAGTGGAAGTCTGCTGGGAAAGGGTTGGTGGGTAGGGGAAAGCTGTTCAAATCATGACAAAATCATGACAGCAAATGCCACTATGATTAACAGAAGCTCCCCTCCTACACTCTGGAGAAACGATTGGAAGCATGAGGGCGGCTTCACAGGGCAATGTGAGATTGGGCTGAGTGTTAAAGATGTCAGAACTGGTTAGCCAAAGAAAGAGACAAAAAGGCATCCCAGTGGGGGGCGGGGGGGGGGACAGATTGTACAAAGGTACAGCATCAAGAAAGTAAGTGAGTGGAGAAAACCTGAAAAATTTGGCGGGGGGGGGAGGGGTAGGGTGTATATGAAGCTGGCGAGATGAGAAAGGTCAGCTGGAGCCCGCCTGGGAAGGCCCTGACGTCATTTCAATCCTCTCAGCCTAGGGACAGCTTCCAAAGAACTTTCACCGCTGCTTTCTCTGATCCGATGAGTTTGCGGCCTTCCACGCCAGTGTCCGATCCACCTGAGTCCCCAAGCGGATGAGTCTCCCGAAACGCTCAGAGTCTCAGTATAGAAAATCGACGGACAAGCACCCTATTTCCCAGCGCAGCCTGGAGTGGGCCAGAATCTCCGTTTATGTTAGAGCTAGGACTGGCTGCCCCGGAAGGACCAGGCAGCCGGCGGCGTGGGCAGAAAGAAGCTGCGCGGGCCGGAAAAGTTAACTTGGCACAACTGGCCCATCAAAGCGGTGCAGCTGTGGCTCGCGGAGCATGCGCAGCTTTATTCTCGCCGCTCTCTTCTCCCGATTAATCAGCGGCTATAGCGCGGCACTTTGATCCCTGAAATCAAACCCTCTGTCTGATGGGTGACTTGATGTTATGCTAATCTGAACTGATTGAGCTGAAATAATTACACTTCATCCAGGTTTCCTGAGAGTTCCGAATAAATATTGATGCACATCTGTCCCCCGCTCAGGTGTAACGAGGAGCTTTGCATTGGCAACAGTTCCGGCCGGCCGGGAGCATATGAGCACTGCCTCCAGCGGCCCGCCTTCTGCAGCCTCCGCTCGCCTCCGCTGCTGCGCTGGGATGCGGTGAGCCCCATGGGATGCTGGAGCCTAGCTGCCCTGGGCCCACGGGCGCCAGCGAGGTGGCGAAAACCTGGCACTTGGCGGTTCCGAGGGCGCAGGCTTGAATCTCAGCGTCCCCTTGTCAACCGTGTGGTCTTGGACATGTCACTTAACCTTTCTGAGCCCCAGAGCCTACCCATTTGTCCAGACTGCCGCGGAGATTAAATGAGATGCGTGAGAAGGGACTGAACTGCGCGGAATCACTCGGGCTAGCTGCATGGCTCTCCGCAAGGACGGAGGGATCTGGAAGCCGCTACCCCAAACAGCGCATCCTCCCCGTCAACACTGTGAGCGGAGGCTGCGCGCTCCAGACGGTATAGAAATGAATAATAAAGGTAGCGTTTTGGTGATGCGGCTCCTCCCCATGAGCTAGTCAGGTGGTGTTTGTAAAGCACTTCGAAGACAAAACACGCCCCAAGTGTTAATTATCATTAGTCCTGTCCCAACACGCTTTCGAAACAGCGCGGGAAGCCCGGGAGTGTCTCCTGGCCAGCCTGCACTGCAACTGCTGGGCGGGGAGTGGAGACTGCAAGCCCGCGCGGACTGCTGTCTGCACCCCGCCCCCTCCCACCCATCCTAACTCTCGATCTCTTTCGCAGATCCTCTGAAAATCAGGACGCCAGGATAGAGATGAGGGAGGAAGATGTATCCATCCACATCAGGCAGGGGGTGTCCAGGAAGGCCTCACTGAGGAAGCGCCCCACATTTTGGAGGTGTAGGAGTCAGCCGAGATACTGATTTCCTGGTACTGACCAGAAAGCCCAAAGCGATATGTGTTCCTAAACGTCACAGGATTTTGCCACCGCCACCACCACACACACTCAGAACCCACCACCCCTCCCCAATCCCCATCCACAGGCTGCCCCCGGAACCATGCCTTTCATTGACCAGAAACCCTGTTGCCTAATCCCTGCTTACTGTGAGGCCTGGGCCAGAGCTGAAGAACCTTGGGGTTGCAAACTTGAGCTCAAAGCAGGTTCTGGGTATACCAGGCAGTAATTCTGCCAGTTCTCAGCCTTTTGCTCAGAGTGAGACTGCTCTGGAAGTCTTAAAACCAAAACCAAGACTAAATATTGTTCTTTCTCTCTCCTTTCTTAGCAATAGTGACTATAGGAGCCAAACCCTGGTCTCCATAGTGGTGGATGAACACACCTTATTGCTCCCTTGAAATAACTACAGCAATAGTTAAAAATAATAACAAACGATGTGTAGAGTTCATTACCATTTGTGAATTGCAGCAATATGCATTATCTCAATAGGTCTTAATGAGCCACTCAGGCTCAGAAGTATCAGAGGATGTACCCTAAGTCATACTCTGGTTAGTGGCAATGCTAGGGCAGGAGCCCAGATATGCCATCTCCAGATCCTGGGCAGTATCTCTTAGAGTGACTGGGATCATATTTTTTAATGCATTCAATTCTTTCCACTGTTGCTCATGCCACTTTCCTAAAAGTGAGCATTTATCCAACCACAAACATTTTTGCCCAAAGACGTTTCCTGATGTCTTCAGAAGCTTGTGGATGTGGCTGAACCCCTAGACCTCTTCCTCAGAAGCATGAAAATACAAACTACTTTAATGGGAGGGGAGGGGAATGGATAGAGGATAATCCCCACTCTCTGAGAAAAAAAGACTCTAAATTCCATGAAGCACAGATTTGACTGCACCTATCCCTTTCTCTTCCTTAATTCTTAACACCGTGTTTAACCATGTTGGTTGAATTCCCAGCTAACAAGGGTAAAATGGAGAAGTAAGCAGCCTGGGGTCTGGGAGAAGGAAGGAGAAGCAAGGAGACCTTCACTGACACCAGGCCTCTCCAACTTTCCCATGTATAGGAAATAACCTGGGGAGCCCCTGAAAGGGTAGATTCCAATGTAGAAGTCTAGGTTAGAGCACCGAGGTTAGAACGTTTAAATGTTCACTTCACAGTTCCTCCCTCAGGCGTTCCTCCAACTATTCTTTGAGAACCCCTGCCCACCAGGAGCTGAGCCTTAGCAATGATCCCAGAGGTCAGCTAGGTTGCAGTGCAAGGGGAGGGAGGACACTCATTCAAACAGACAACAAATGAGGCCCAGGAAAGCAGGACCATGTGGGGCAGCCCTGGTTGGAGTGGGAAATAGTTGGCCCCCTCTATAGGAGTGCCTCGGGTCCCAGACACAGGAATGAAGAGGGGGTAGGGAGAGGCTAGGAACAGTCCGAGGGCAGAGCCAATACAGGCTCCCTCTGAGGACTTTTGGAGGAAGGAGCAGCTTTTGGTCCGCTGGACTCCTGAAACCTGACACTTGTCACTATAGGCAGGTAGTGTCCTGGCAGTCAGGAGACTTCTGGGACACAACAGGGCCATCTCATCTATTCATCACAGGAAGTACAGGGCCTAAGGCCCATCATACTTTTAAGAGCCCAAGAAAATGCTTTAATTTGTGTTAAAATCAGAAATAAACAAATGAACTTTCAGATAGAATAACATGTTCTAACATATAATATTAATTTATTTGTCTTTCTAACAATGCAGTTGTAAAATTGATTGATTGATTGATTTAAGGGAGGAAGGGACCCATGAAAGTGAAAATACCTAGGTGTCACAAAAGTCAGGGGCAGGAGGATGAGGGATGTGAGGGTAGGAGGTAACTTCCCTGCCAGCCATAGGGGAGCTATGACTTCCCAGGGCAACCAGAGCCGGTAGATGGTCTGGCCCCTCACAGGTAGTGCCTAGGGCCAGGTGGGGAGAGGTGGCCACTGAATCAGCCCACAGTTGTCATGGTGATTATGACTGACACTGTGGTAATGCTCCTAGAGAGACCTCAACTCTGCAGATTGGCCCTGCTGGTGTGTTAGCTGGCAGGGCTCAAATGAGAAACGGGAGGGAAGAGGTCTGGAATCAGAAGTGGGAGGATCTGATCTTGGTGGCTTTGGATAGAAATAAATGAATGTAAATGAGGTTCAGGTGAGCACATTTGTTTGCCAGTCAATATGTGGGCACTTTTTGATCCTGAGCTGGGCATTCTTTATTCTTGTTCAGAAATGAAGAGGAAGAAAAGAAAAAGAAGTACCACTCCAACCAGGGCTCCCTCACCTCCTCTTGCTCTCCCCACCCCTCCTTCACTTCATCCTCATCCCAATGCCCTGCAAGGTCCCAAACTTTGTATACGGTGAGCAAGTGGCCCCACCTGTAGTCAAAGGTCACGTTCACTAATCCAGAAATTAAAGTGCCCGGAGAAAACTGGCTAATCAAATTATACATTCCTGAGAACCATTTATAAGCCAGTACATTCTTTAATCTTAATTAGAAATCTGAGCAGCTCCCACCGTCTCTGTAATCAACATTTAAACAGTGCTGACCCCCATGGCGCTAACCTTGAGAGCCACACACCCACCAGAGAACTGGCGGCTATCTCCTCCCTGGAGAAGCGGTGTTGTGGGGCTGCAGGCAAGGCTGAATTACTTGGCTGCCCTCTCAATACCCCGTGTCCTCCCCTCCCCAAGGACAAACATACACAGAATCTCAACCTATTAAATTAACTCCCCACTCAACCCCCACCACAAGCCAGGACAAGACTTAGATCCTTGTATCTCTGACCTAACAATTATTACGCCTTTCTAGCTGGCCCACTCTTTCTACAAACCACATCTGACCATGATGATTTCTATGAAACTCCTCTGAGTTACTTTAATGCTTTCAAGATACAATCCAACACCCTCTCCCCTGAGCACAATGCCTTAGCCTTTGAGGTCCAGCCCTGCCTACCTCTCTACCTCACTCCCTCATGACACTGAGGGGGTTCAGAGTATGCCACCCCAAAACATGCCACTCTGGCATAGGAATTATTTTGAGCTGAAGGCAATCTTGAAAAAGCAGACACGGGACAAACTCTCTGGCCTCCTTCTCTCTAGTAGGAAGGCAGGATGGCTCTTAATCACTAGAGACAACTCTTGACTCTTATCAGCCCAGAGAAGATATCAGAGGAATCTACATTACAAATCTTGCTAAAACAACCCTTATCTTCCATTAGTTTCCCCCATATATTTACCTTTCCACAGTTTGCCACCCTTAAAAGCCTAAATTCCTGTTCCTTGTCTTGTCGATTCTCTATAAATTTATTGCTCTTTGTTAAGGTGCTATATAAGCCCATGTTCTAACCATCTCTTTGAGTTACTCATCACTGAGTTCTTCCATGTGTATGTGGGACACACACATTAACAAACTGTTTTTCTCTTGTTAACCTATTTTTTTTTTTCAATCTAATTATCAGGGTCCCAGGCAATGAACCCAGGATGGGTAGAGGAAAAGAGTTAGTTTAGTTTTGTTTTGTTTTGTTTTTGCCTTCCCTGTAACACTGAACTAGCACCCTCTGCATACACTGGACACTTTAATTTTCTGAGCTTTTGCATGTACTGTGCATTCTGCCAGGAATGTTTTCCTCTGGCTTTAAAAACCTAGTCAGTTCCTGTTTAGTCTTTAAAACCTTGCAAGGAAAACATGTTCACACAAAGGTTTGTACAGGAAGGTTCACGGCAACATGATTCATAATAGCCTAAAACTGGAAGCCATCCAAATGTCCATCAACCAGTGAATATATAAACAAACTGTGGTATATCCATCCAATGGACCACAATTCAGCAATACAAAGAAACGAACTACTGCTCCACGCAATAAAAATGACCCACAAAAGTGTTATGCAAGGAAGCCAGACACACAAGACTATGTATTACATGATTCTATTTATATGAATTTCCAGAAAAGGCTAACCAAACCCATAGAGGCTGAAAGCAGATTGGTAGTTTCCTTGTGTTGGAGTAGGGAACAGTAATTACAGCACACAGGCATGAAAGGAATCTGGGGATGCTAGAAGTGTTCTAAAATGGGCTTGTGGTATCAGTTGCTCAATTGCTTAAACTTAAAATACTATTGAAGTGTGCACTTACAATGCGTAAACTCTATAGTATGAGTAAAATGAACAGAAAAGCTATTAATCAGTAAAGCTAATTGATGGATGGATGGAGAAATGAATAGATAGATTTGTGATGAAATAGGTGAATTGAGTATTCACTTAAAATTCTTTCAACTTCTCTGTATACTAAAAAAATTTCCTAATAAAATGTTTAGGAGGGCAGGTCCTTGATCTTTGATACTTTCTCCTTACTCCACATACCAACTCTGAAAAGAACTCATCACTCCTCTTTACTAATTTTGTTTACCTTACACAGGCTTTTTTCCTTGTGAAGTTGATCTTTGTCCTGCTCAGGGCCGCTTGAAGAATCCTGCTACTTTTGCAAAGACAAGTCTAGAAGAAGTTCATTGTTTAAGGGATTAAAATATAACAAAACCTGTGTTTGGGAGGGGTTTTGTTTTAATGGTTTAGCAAAATTTGCCTTACCTTTTGACTGTTGGCAGCAGAAGCTCAATTTACACAAAAAAGCCAGTGCCTTTTGGGAGGAAAGAGATAGATGAATAGCCTAACTTCTGCTCCCTAGGACTTAAAGTCAGGGAGATCTGTGGCTAGACTAATGGCTTGTAAAATCCAGGCCCCTGAAATAGAATTCTCTAAAGGAAAAAAGGTATCCAGATGAGTGAGCTAAGCTCAAGTCAAGGACATAAAAGTGCACAGAAGATGACTGGTTTGGGCAAACCATGTATGGTCTAATTCCTGTAGACCCAGAGATACTTGGATAGTGCTGGTACTTTAGTAACAATGGCTGAGCATGTGAGCTTGATCCATGAGTGCTGCAGGTTTGAAGCTCAAGTTGGGGCCCCACTGTGGCCTGGAAGGGGCCTTAGGGTCAGGGGACAAGAACACTCTCAGCTATGAAAAGCCATAGCAGTTCCATTCAAGATGGCAGAATAGAAAAATGCTGTACTTCATCCTCTCACAACCACATTAAAATTACAACTATATTATAGAACAGTCAAACTGGAAAACTATCTGAAGACAATAGGAATTCTGAACAGAAGTTCTATAACTAAGGATATAAAGAAGAGATCACATCAAGACTGATAGGAGGGAGTATAGATGCAAAAGACGCTGATCCAATACCCATGTGTGGTGGTTGAGCATCAGGAAGGATATCTTGGCTGTGAACAGCCCCCCAAAGTTGCAAAGGAACACAGCCCTACGCCAGGGATTCTCAGCCCAGGGTTCCAGTGCCAGGAAGAGGAGTCCCCATAAAATCTGGCTGTGAAAATCAGCAGAGATTCTAACTGTCTGTGGGAAATGGAAGGTAGTTGAAAACCCAGACACCCTCTTAAAGGGACCATGCACAGACTCACTCACTCAAAGGAAATCACCCTGGGCTCTGAAGGATGGACAGCATATTGGAAGGTGCCACAGACATACTGGGAAAGACTGAGTTGTTTGGCTTCAGGGCAAGGGCTGGAACAACAGACATCATTATCCCTGTGTTGAGCCCTCCTCCTGTGCAGCATACAGGGAGGCACCATCTTGCTTGTGTTGAGCCCTTCTCCCACACAGTGAAGTCTGAATCTGCATTGGCCTGGTGAAATCTGCTCGCTCCGCCCTGGTGACTCCCTGAGACCCTGCCATACCCAACTCTCACACTACCAGAGGAAATTTCATGGATGGGCAACCAGCCCCACCCTATACTCTCAGTAGAAAGCTCCTCCAAAAGCAATCAATAGGCCTTGGCTAAGCACCTTGGGAGGCACTTTCAGTGGTGGACAACCAGCCCTCTCCCAAGTATTTCTTGAACAAGTCTCAGGGGTCTATAGGCCTGCGGGCAGCAGCTGGCCTCAATGTGATCTGAGATTTTTGCAGGTAGCCTCAGGCTCAGCACTGGTACCAAATCGGAATCTGCATTAAACTGGGGAACACAACTTGCCATACCCTGGCGACTCCCTGGGACCCTGCCTCAGCCGGCTCCCACACCATTCAAGGATCTTTCAGCTGCTGAACCTTATGGGCAGTTGGCAGGCAGCTTCAGGCTTTGGGGTAACCTGGGCCTTTTGCTGAGCTACCCCAGGCCAGGTACTCATGGTAGCCAGTGGTAGCATGGCTTCTCCCGTGTGCCTTCAGGTCCAGCACAAGCAGCAACCAACTGAACATAGCTGTGTAGCTCATATCAGAGAGCCCTAAGCTGGTCACAGGCAGTGGTAGACCTTTGCCTGCACAGAAGCCTCACCCAGGGGGCTCCAAAACCAATGGACCTGGAGGCTGGCATCAGACCTCAACAGAATAGCACACAAAGAGTGGTCTCAACAGGCATATGAGCCCACTGAAGCAAATTCTACCCCATGAGGTCAGCCTCTACAAAACAGCTTATACTCTGTAGATGTGGCCAATCTCCACAGCCAGAGAGCCTAAGAATCAGTCTCACCCACTGACATACCAACAGCAATCAAGGCTCAACTAAAAGAGGAAGATGCACACAACCTAGATCAGGAATGCTCCTGGAGCATACAGCGCAAGTGGTCAGAGAGATGGTGCCATGGGGTCACACAGGACACCTATCATAAAGCCACCTGGCTAAGACTGGGAGACATAGCAGATGTGCCTAATACATAGAAACAAACACAGAGAGGCAGCCAAAATGAGAAAACAAAGAAACATGTCCAAAATGAAAGAACAGAAGAAAACTCCAGAAAAAGAACTGAATGAAATGAAGGCAAGCAACCTATCAGATACAGAGTTCAAAACACTGGTTATAAGGATGTTCAATGAACTTAATGGAAGAATAGATGATTCAGTGAAAACTTCAACAAGAAGATAGTAAGCATAAAAAAGGACATAGACACCATGAAAAAGAACCTGTCAGAAATGAAGAATACAATAACTGAAATGAAGAATACACTAGAAGAAATCAACAGCAGATTACATGAAGCAGAGGACATCAAGCATACCAACATTTTTTTTTAATAATTTGACTTTATTTTTATTTTATTTTTTTATTTTTATTTATTTATTTTTTAGGCAAGACAACCCTTGGTTGACCTCACAGATCACAAGGACCTTGTCAGCTTACAATCCCTTATTTTTTATTTTTTATGCCTATAGCCCCTGGTCTTCCTAGGTGGTCTCCCATCCAAGTACTAACCGAGCCTGACCCTGCTTAGCTTCTGAGATCAGATAGGATCAGGCTTATTCAGAGTGGCATGGTTGTAGACAAGCATACCAACATTTGCATCATAGGTGTATCAAACAGAGAAGAGAGATAAGAAATTGAGAATCTATTTGAAGAAATAATGACTTAAAATATTTCTAACCTGGCAGAGGAAATAGACATACAAGTCCAGGAAGCACAGAGAGTTCCAAATAAGATAAACCCAAATGGATCCACACAAAGACACATCCTAATTAAAATGCCAAAGGTTAAAAACAAAGAGAGAATCCTAAAAGCAGCAAGAGAAAGGCAGCTAGTTATGTGTACTACTCCCAGAAGACCATAAGCTGATTTCTTAATAGAAACTTTATAGGCCAGAAGAAATTGGCACAAAATATTCAAAGTTATAAAAAACAAGGACCTACAACCAAGACTATTCTACACAGCAAGGCTATTAATTAAAATAGAAGGAGAGATAAAGAGCTTCCTACACAAGAAAAAGTTAAAGGAGTTTATCATCACCACCAAGCCAGTAATACAAGAAACGTTAGAGACTTCTTTGAAAGAAGGACTGGGTAATAATAACATAAATATAAATAATAAAATGGCAATAACTACATAACTAACAATAATCACTTTAAATGTAAATGGATTAAATGCTCAAATCAAAAGAATGGATAACAAGACCTGTACATATGGTGTCTATGAGACTTCAGATCAAAAGACACACACACGCACTGAAAGCAAAAGGATGGAAAAAGATATTTCATACAAATGGAAATGAAAAAAAAAATCTGAGGTAGCAATAGTTATATCAGACAAAATAGATTTTAAAACAAAAGCTATAATAAGAGACAAAGAAGGACATTACATGATCATAAAGCAATCACTCCAACCAGAGGCTATAGCTCTTGTAAACATTTATGCACCCAACGTAGGAACATCTAAATACATAAAGTGAATATTGACTGACATAAAAGGAGAGATCAACAGTAATACAGTCACAGTAGAGAACTTTAACACTCCATTGAAACCAACAGACAGAACTTCCAGAGAGAAAATCAACAAGGAAACAATAGCCTTAAATGACATACTACACCAGATTAATTTAATTAATATTTTTAGAGTATTTCACCCTAAAGCAACAGAATATACATTCTTCTCAAGTGCACATGAAACATTTTACAAGATAGACAACATGTTAGGTCATAAAACAAGTTTCAGTAAATTTCAGATTGAAATTGAAGAGGAATTTGCATTCAAAAGGCTTATCAGCTCTCTGTTCTACTTCTGTAAATATACTTGCTGCATGAGCTGCACTCGAAATTGACTAAAGACTTACCTTCCCTTTTGTTTGCTAAGCAACAAATGTAACTGTTTGTGCCCTCTAGCAACTCCTGTGCTTGGTAACACTTTGTAACTGCCGGTTACCCATAACACCACCCACCCTTGTAATGCAATGTAACTGTCTGCAACCATAGCAACTCTGGCTGCTTTGTAACAGTCTGAGGACATATTAACCAATCAGCCCATGCCAAAAAGGGTCTATATAAGGAATGTTGCAACCGAGCTCCAGGCCTAGATCTTCAGAGGGCTAGCTCTTCTGGAACCACCGGCATAATAAACCTGAGTTCTCCAACTCTCCAAGTGCTGCTTGGATTCTCTCCAGTCTAATTTTGGATCTTTTCTGCAACATTTCTGAAGACCCCAGAGAGATTCCAACCATCCTGGCTCTTTGAGCTACCAGACCGGTGGCTCAGCTGGGCCAAGGCAGAGGGGCTCCAAGACGAAAGAGGAGGAGTGCCACCTGATGAGTATTCTGGGTTCTCTTTTGGACCAGCACCTGACTCTCAGGATGGCTAGCTCCCAACCAAACTCATAGAAGGGATGGCCACAAGATGAGGTAAAGTCCCAGGATCAGCCCCCAAGTCAGGTCCCAACTCTGGACAGAAGAGGAGCTTGATCACCTCCTAGTCTTCAGTTAGAAGACATTGGTCAGGGTCTTCCCAGTGGGAGAAAACATCAGGGTCTCCAAGATGGGGGAGGAGATATCAAGATCTACCCAGTAAGGGAGACGTCAGGTTAGGGTCTTTCGAAAGGGACAAGGCAATGTTTTAACCTGATGTATGAATGAGTGAATGAATGATGTATGAATGAGTGAATGAATGAGCGGCTTGGCCCGCTTGATCGATCAGGTACAAGTTTGTGGCTGGGCACCCTTAAGGTCCCCTGAAGGCTACGGAGTCAGCGTGGGCTCATTCTGTGGTTCCGTGGTGTACGGCATAGGATCCAGGGCAGCATTGGACCAGTGTCTGATCGTAAGTTACAAAGCTGAGTCCGCTATGGCTAAACGTCACCTAAGCTCCTTCAGAATACAGCCAGATGAGCATCTGAATGGTCTTCTCTTTGGAGTAGGCACCCACCCTTGTTTGTCCTTGTGTCACTGTTATAGGGTATAATGCATTTGGTTTACACTAGGCAAAGGGAGGTCCAACCACCCTCCAGAGAGCAACCAAGCATCCTCGACAGGTTAAGAGGAGTGGCTGCTTATTCTCCATAGGACAGGTTATGGAATGGTGGGAGGTTGCATGAAAGAGAGTGAGTGCTGAATGACTGAGACATAGCCTTCCATGAAGCGAGAGTTGAGCCCCAATCCGCGGTTTAGTGGCAAACCTCAAACAGCTTACCGTGGTATCACTGGATCTCTGTGAGGAGTTTAATCCAGTGATCCAGATCGAGGGTTTATACCCATCCACCAATGCTAAGGGGCACTTGAAATATCCCCACAAGGGGTGCAGTCGGAGACAGGCAAAGTGAATGATGTTCCCTCCTAAGTTTCCCTGACCCTATCCCCCAACCCTCCCTGTGGTGCAATTGTTGTCTGTCGTGGGAGGCATGGGGGGATACATAGGGAAAGCCTACTCCTCTGACCATGATGGTCAAGAACTTCAAGAAAAGGGTTATTCAGGAAATTATGGAGTTAAGCTTGCCCTACAGAAACTCCACACCTTTTGTGAGATAAAATGGCCCTTTTAATATAGGGGCCCTCTGTCAAATTATTTTCTTGAAATTTTAAGGTCTATTTCCCCCTTCATTAGGAAGCTCCCTATGGCAAATATGGGGGGAGATTTCTCTAAGCCAACTGTCTTAAATTGTATGTTGAAAAATTTTAAGAAAGGTTTCTCAGAGGATTACAGGGTCAAGCTGACCCTGGGAAAGCTTCATACTCTTTGCGAGCTTGAAGGCCCTGCCTTTGGAGTAAGATGGCCCTCAGAAGGGATCTTAGCTCTCCCCACTATGAGAGCTGTGTACTGGGTAGTGACAGGGACCTCTGGACATCCAGAGTAGTTTCTGTACATTGACTCATGGTTGCAAATCACTACTATAGTGCCCCCTTGGGCCCAGTTCTACATGAATAGGCAGGGACAGAGTAAGGTATTCGTGGCCTGATCAACTCGGGGAAAGGACAAGGAGGAGCCAACAAAATTCATCCACCAAGGGGACCCCAGGGAGGAACTTATCTTCCCACCGCTGTACATCCCAGCAGCTCCATCAGTCCCCATGCAGTCACTGTACCCACAATTGCTGGACAGCCCTCCACCATCGGTGCCTTTGCCATCCCAACAGCCTGAGTGACCACCAAGCCTGAGTCCACAGCACCTTCGCTCAGCCACACAACCAGCTCAGCAATCTGCAGCCCTTCAGATGCCCCACTGAGAGGCATGAGGTCCCTTTGAGATTAGAGAGGATGGCACACTCCAGCTGGGTCGCCCTGTCTTCTGCTATCAATGATTCACCACAGCTGACCTCCTCAACTGGAAGCAGCACACCCCACCCTATTCAGAGAAAACCCAGGTGATGATTGATCTGCTCAAGTCCATCTTTCAAACTCATTAGCCTACCTGTGATGACTGCCTCCAACTCCTCCTAACTCTCTTCAACACCAAAGAACAATGCCAGATTCTGTCAGAAGCATGGGGATGGCTTCAAGGACAAGCACCAGATGGTGACTAGACCTTGCAGCATGGGCCTCAAGGGCTGCACCAGATGCTAGGCCCAATTGGGATTTCAAAATCCCACAAGGATAAGAGTCTCTTGACAGGTACTGGCAGGCCATACTGCAAGGGATAAAAGCTGGGGCTAGGAAGCCAACAAACATGTCAAAAATGGCAGAGGTACTCCAGAAGCCAGATGAGTCATCCACAGAGTTTTATGAGAGCGTGTGCGAGGCATTCCAGGTGTATACCCCTTTTGACCTCAAAGCACAAGAGAACCAGCACATGGTTAATGGGCATTTGTGGCTCGATCCTTCACTGACGTCCACCGCAAACTTCAAAAATTAGAGGGCTTTACTGGGATGGATGCCACCCAGCTACTGGAAGTCGCAAACAAGGTGTTTGTAAACTGCAACCAGGAAGCCCAAAAGGTAGCTGACAAACGGATAAAACAGAAGGCATCCCTGCTGTCAGCTGCATTAGGGAACCTGAGTCCAGTACAACAGACTGCTGTTCCCCCACGGAAGAAAGAAACCAAAAGGAGATCCCCACTTTGCTGCGACCAATGCACCTACTGCAAAGAGATCAGCCACTGAAGAAACGTGTGCCCTCGTAGGAAAATGCCTGAATGGTCAAAGAAGTTTGATCAACCTCGTAAAGGAAAGTACCAGCCTGAGACAGTCATCCAAGAGCTTATCGGCCAGGCTGAAGAACAATCAGACTAGAAACAACTGGGCTTCCTGATTCTAAGCCCCCAGGAGCCTATGGTCACAATAGAAGTAGGGGGCCAATCAATGACTTTTATGGTGGATACTAGAGCTTTACACTCTGTGGTAACCACATCTGTAGCTCCCCTCACAGATCGAACAGCAACTATCGTTAGGGCCACAGGGGACTGAGTCACCAACTCATTCTGTAAAGCCCACTCATGTTAGTTAGGGGGCCACCTAGTGACTCATGAGTTCTTGTACCTACCAGAATGCCCCTTCCCCATTTTGGGTAGAGTCTTAGTAACAAAGCTTGAAACACAAATCACCTTTACCCTAGGGAAGCCCACCAGTCTCACACTGAGGAGCCAGCCTGCTCTAATGATGGTTGTGACTGTGCCCAGGGAGGATGAATGGTGTCTTTATTCTCCAGGAGGAAAACAAATAAATCCTACCAGTCTGCTAGAAGAATTCCCTGCTGTCTGGGCAGAAAAGGAGGTCCAAGGTCTAGCCAAAAATCATGCACCTATCTTGGTAGATCTGAGACCAGGAGCCATTCCTATCACATAAAGGCAATATCCAGTGCCATGGGAAACATGCCTAGGAATTCGGGACCACATCCAGTGTTTACACAATACTGGAATTCTAGTTGAGTATCAGTCACCTTGGAACACTCTGCTGTTGCCAGTCAAAAAACCTGGAGGGAATGACTATTGCCCCATCCAGGACCTCTGTGCCATCAACAATGCAGAGGTCACCATCCATCCAGTAGTCCCAAACCTGTCTACCCTCCTGAGTCTCTTACCTGCTAAAGCAAGCTGGTTCACATGCCTTGACCTTAAAGACACCTTTTTCAGTTTCAAGTTGTCACTGGCCAGCCAGCTTTGTCTGCCTTTGAGTGGAAAGACCCACACGCTGGGAGAAAAACGCAACTGATCTGGACTCGACTGTCACAGGGCTTCAAGAACTCACCCACCCTGTTTGGCAAAGCACTGGCCACAGATCTGACTGCCTTCCCTGGAGAGACTTTGAACTACACTCTAATCCAGTACGTAGATAACCTGCTGCTGGCTAGCCCCACCCAAGGAGACTGTTGGAAAGGTCCTAGAGCCTTACTGGCCCTACTCTCTACCATGAGATACAAGGTGTCATGGAAGAAGGCTCAAATCTGCAAACAGGAGGTCAGATACCTTGGGTTTATCATCTCAGAAAGACATCGGGCACTTGGACATGAAAGGAAACTGGCCATCTGCTCAATACCTCGGCCAAACACCAAGCAAGGGGTCCGTGAATTCTTAAGGACTGCTGGATTCTATTGGATCTGGATACAAGGTTTCTCCGAGATTGCCAAGCTACTGTATGAGGCCACAGCTGTGTCTGGTAAAGACCCCCTGGAATGAGCTCCAAACAAGAAAAAGCTTTCAGAGAAATAAAGAGACTCTTAACCAGTTCCCCGGCATTAGGACTACCAGATGTGACACGAGACTTTAACCTCTTCATACATGAAAAGAATCACACTGCACTGGGGGTCCTCACACAAACAGTCGGGCCTTGGCAATGCCCAATTGCAAATTGGTCCAAACGGCTAGATCCGATGGCTGCGGGATGGCCACCATGTCTCTGGGCCTTAGCTGCCATGGGAATCCTGGTCAGAGAAGCAGACAAGCTTATGCTGGGACTAAATATAAATGTAAAATTCCACAATGCTATAACTGCATTAATGAATAATCAAGGACATAAATGCCTAACCAACACCAGAATAACTCATTATCAGGGACTGACTGCTTTGCGAAAATCCACAAGTTCGTACATATATTGAACTCTGCTACATTTCTGCCCACTGAGGAGGGGCCTCCTGATCACGATTATGAGGAGGTCATGGATGAAGTTTACTCAAGCAGGTCAGATCTGACATATATTTCTCTTCAGGACCCAGAACTGGTATTGTTCACAGATGGGAGCAGCTTATCCATGAAGGACAGTGCAAAGCCAGTTACGCAATAACAACTACCAATGAAGTAATCAGAGCTGAGGCTCTCCCATAGGGCTGGTCATCACAGTAGTCCAAACTATGGCCACTCATCCAGGCACTATGACAGGCTAAAGGGAAATGGGCCAATATCTACACTGACCCAAGGTAGTCTTTACTACTTTGCATATACATGGGGCCATTTATAAAGAAAAGGCATTACTGACAACAGAAGAAAAAGAAATCAAGAACAAAGAAGAAATCCTCCAGCTGTTAGGGGCAGTTTGGAAGCCTTCTAAAGTGGCAGCCATTCACTGCAAGGACCACCAGAGAAGAACCGACTCTGTCAGTAGGGGAAACTGACTAGCAGACCTAGCAGCTAAGAAGACTGCCCACCAACCAAGTCACAACAGGTCCTAAGCCAATCTCCAAGGTTCTCCTGGCACCAGGATTACCTCTATCCCCAAAATACTCTAAAGAAGAACAATAGGCTTCAAATGAAGGGGGAACCAGGAGGAAGGAGGGCTGGTGGGAGATTCCACATCAAAGACTTCTTTATTCCCGCTGTGCTGGCAGTTCGGCTAGTATAACAACACCATGAATTAACTCACTTGAGGAAGACTTCTTTAGAAAGCTCGTTAGGCCGCTACTATTTCATACCCAAACCTCCAACCCTGTGTGCCCAGATCAGTGCTAGATGTGTGACTTGTGTACAAAAAAACACTGGCCAAAGGCCAAGGTCTAATCCAAGAGTGCAAACAATTGGAACTATGCCACTCAAAGACTTAGAAGTGAACTTTACTGAAGTCAAGCCCTGCCAGGGCCATAGATATCTGCTTGTCTTAGTTTGAGCCTACTCCAGATGGGTTGAAGCTTTTCCTACATGCACTGAATAGGCACAAGAAGTAGCTAGAGCCTTGTTAAAAGTTCCAAGATAGGGACTACCCCTTTCTAAAGGAGCAGACAATGGACCTGCCTTTGTGTCTGAGATAGTTCAGACCTTGTCCAAAACTCTATGAATCAAATGGAAGCTCCACATGGCCTATAGGCCACAGAGTTCAGGGAAAGTTGAACGCATGAACCAGACCCTCAAAACCACTCTAGCTAAGCTTTGTCAGGAAACCCATTTGCCTTGGATTGATTTGCTGCCTTTGGCTCTACTCCGAATGCAATGTACCCCAAGGCCTTCAGGCTACTCCCCTTTCAAAATCCTTTATAGGAGCACTCCCCCAGTGATAGGGAAGTTAAAAGGAGACCCTCAATTAACAGCTGACCTAGAAATGTCCTAACACCTTTAGGCCTTAGGGAGGATCCTCCACCACGTTGCTCAGGAAACTTCAGAAAGAGCCCCTATCCCTTTAGGGAATTGGGTTCACCCCCTTCAGCCAAGAGATGAAGTATGGGTTAAAGATTAGAAGAAGGAGCCACTCCAGCTGAGTTGGACATGCCCTCAGACTGTTGTATTAGTAGCTCCCACTGTTATTAAAGTTACAGATATCACCCCGTGGATCCACCACACCTGGGTAAAGAAAGCAGCACCTCCAGAAAAACAGGAGACTTGAACTGCAGAGCCTCTTCCTGCAGCCACTTTGAATCAGATTCCGGAGGCAGCAGAAATCCACCTGAGATCTTCAGCCCTGTTCTGGCCACACTGGAAGCTGGCCAGTCTATGCATGGCAGAAGCATGAGGATCAACTGTCCAGACTGTCCAGATGTATTGTTATCCTCCTGTAGCCCTAATCCTCTTTATTATACTTGTCTGCTTGCTTTAGGTTTGGCCTCAGTAGCACCATCAAATTGGACTCTGAGTCGAAGAATCACTTTAGCCCTAACCTATTTAGTCTATGTTGGAATCCTCTCAATTCTTACATGTTTGGGCTAAACTCCCGCTGGTACGTTTCTACAGTTCTAGATTGTCTGATCATCATTGGTTGTTTTGCTAATTCAAGTAGGATGGCACCTCTAAAGACTCTTTTCCTTCTCCTCCTGCTCTGCTACATGTGTGCCTACAGTCTCCCCACTTCTTCTTTCCCTTTTACCCACTGCATGCAAAGGTACAGGATAGGGTCCAACACTGCTACCGGCTTTAATTCCATAACCAGCCTACCCATAGGGTGTGCACTAAATGCCACATTTTACACTCACTGAGGTTTCAAATATTGGATGGGGTACATAAAAGTTAAATCTGAAAGCGGCCAATCCTGCCAAGAGCCTGAAAAATTAGGGGAAACTTGGGCATGTTGGTGATGGACCTCAGATCAGGAAAATGTCCATAACCACACAGAGGGCCCAGCAGTTGGAGAAATTGTTCAATGGTTGCATAATTCAACCACACCTAAACCTACACTGTCTCCCAGGCCCCAATGCCCACAAATGTATGATCAGCTAAAGGTCATCTTGAGCCAAAGCTTAGGGAAGAACATCTTTATTGACCTAGCTGAGAGGATAGCACATGAACTTGTTGTTACTAAATGCTGAGTGTGCAGAGGAGCACTCATGAGCAGGGACTGGCCTTGGAAGGAACTAGCCTAGATGCCTGTTATCTACTTCAGTGGAATCACATGGTGGTTCAACATGAAGAGGGTTGATCAGATGTAATAAGAGAAGAATTGTCTTGGCTAGATAGGTCCAAGATACATTCAGTGGGTTGGAGAGTCTCCATGTAGAAGAAATCGCACAGACCTAAATTGGTGGCCCAAAGTTCCCTCCTGGTATTGGGCCACTGATGGCACTAAAACTAACTCCTCCTTGTGCCACTCTTTCGACCAAAGCTCAATTGTCATGAGCTGTACTATAAAGGAAGGCACAGTCCCTAACTCCTTCTGTGCCATCCCAGTTATTGGTGCATTCTGGGAAATCCTCGACTCCACTAGCCCCAGGAGTTAGAAAGCACTGGATGGGCTCTTTTGGATTTGTGAGAAGAGGGCTTATACCCAGGTTCAAGCAAACTGGGAGGGAAGTTGCACCTTCGGGATCATTCAACCTGGCTTCTTTCTCCTACCAGACAAAGGAGGAAACAAGCTAGGTGTTCCCTTATATCAAGACTTAAAAGCCAGGACTAAGAGGCCACCCAAAGTAGGAGGACAACAAACATGGGGAGAGGATGAATGGCCATCCCACCATAGTATCATCCAATACTATGGCCCCACAACTTGGGCCCAAGACGGGAGCTGGAGTTACCGAACCCCCATATACATGCTTAATTGAATTATCAGGTTACAAGCCATGCTAGAGATCATTACTAACCAGACAGCCTCACACCTAGAATTCCTGGCCACAGAACAGTCTCAAATGCATGCAGCAATATATCAAAACCATTTAGCTTTAGATTACTTTCTAGCGGAAGAAGGAAGAGTATGTAGGAAGTTTAACCAATCTAATTGCTGTCTCCAAATAGATGACAATGGCCAGGCTGTAACTGATATAGCTACTGATATTAGAAAAAAAGCTCATGTATCCATCCGGAGTTGGACAGGGTAGGACCCTAATAACTTCTTTGGAGGTTGGTTCTCTACCTTCAGAGGCTTTAAGACCTTAATTGAAATAGTACTTCTTCTCCTTGGTACCTGTCTCCTTCTCCCTTGCCTGTTGCCTCTTGTCCGGTCGATTACCTCCCTCATAGATGCTATAGTAGGGAGAAAGACTGCAGCAAAGATCTTTATGCTGTGGAATTACCAGCCCCTGGCCCAGAGAGATCAAGAGGTTGATGCCCTATAAAAATTTAAACAGGCATCAAAAAGGGGTAATAAAGAGGAATTTGCATTCAAAAGGCTAATCAGCTCTCTGTTCTGCTTCTGTAAATATGCTTGCTGCATGAGCTGTACTTGAAATTGACTAAAGACTTACCTTCCCTTTTGTTTACTAAGCAACAAATGTAACTATTTGTACCTCCTAGCAACTCCCGGCTTTGTAACACTTTGTAACTGCCAGTAACTCATAGCAACTCCCACCCTTGTAATGCAATGTAACTACCTGCAACCATAGCAACTCTTGCTACTTTGTAATGGTCTGAGGACAAATTAACCAATCAGCCCATGCCAAAAAGGGTCTATATAAGGAATGTTGCAACTGAGCTCTAGATCTTCAGAGCACTAGCTCCTCTGGGACCACTGGTGTAATAAACCTGAGTTCTCCAACTCTCTGAGTGCTGCTTGGTCTAATTTTGGATCTTTTCTGCAACAAAATCACAACAAGTGTCTTCTCCAACCACAGTGGTATGAAACTAGAAGTCAGTTACAAGAAAAAACCTGAAAAACACACAAAGACATGGAGGCTAAATAATATGCTATGAAACAATAAATACATTAACAATGAAATCAAGGAAGCAATCAAAAGATACCTGAGACAAATGAACATGAAAACACAAACCTAAAATCTATGGGATAGAGCAAAAGCAGTCTTAAGAAAGAAATTTGTAGCAAACAGGCCTACCTCAAAAAAAAAACAAAACAAAAAAAAAACAAAAAGCAAAAAACAAGAAAAATCTCAGATAAACTACCTAACCTTATATCTAAAAGAACTAGAAAAAGAACAGTAAACAAAGCCCAAAGTAATTAGAAGGGAAAAAATTATAAAAATCAGAGAGGAAATAAACAAAGTAAAGTCTAAAAACAATAAACAAAAGGTCAAGAAAACCAAGAGTTGGTTCTTTGAAAAGATAAATGAAGTGATAAAACTTTAACCAGGCTCACCAAGAAAAGAAAAGAGAGGCTGCAACTAAATAAAATCAGAAATGAAGAAGAAGTGACAAATGGCACTCCGGATACAAAGGATTATAAGAAAATACTACAAGCAATGATATGCCAACAAATTGAACAATGTGAAAGAAATGTATACATTCATAGGAATATACAATGTTCCAAGACTGAGTCAAAGAAACAGAAAATCTGAACTAACCAATTACAATTAATGAAATCAAATCAACAATAAAAAATTTCCAGCAAACAAAAATTCTAGATAGTGAATTTTACCAAACATTCAAAAAAATAATAACACCTATTCTTCTCAAACTACTCAAAAAACTTCAAGAGGGAAGGCTCCCACACTCATTTTACAAGGCCACCATTACTTTGATTCCTAAACCAGACAAAGACATTACAAAAAATAATAATAAATTATAGGCTAATATCCCTAATAAACATAGGTGCAAAACTCTTCAACAAAATATTAGCAAACCAAATATAGCAATACATTAAAAAGATCATACACCATGATCAAGTTGGATTTAATCTTGGGATGCAAGTTTGGTTCAATAACCACAAATCAATTCATGTGATAAACCATCTAAACAAATTGAAGGATAAAAATCATATGATCATATCAATAGATGCAGAAAAAGCACTTAACAAAATTCAGTATCAATTTGTGATAAAAACTCTCAGCAAAATTAGAATAGAGGAAACATACCTCAACATAATAAGGGTTTTCATGACAAACCCACAGTTAACAACATACCCAACAGAGAAAAGCTACAGGTGTTTTCCTTAAGATCAAGAAGAAGGCAAAGATGTCCACTTTTACCATGTTATTCAACATAGTATTGGAAGTCCTAGCCATAGCAATCTGATAAGAAAAAAGAAATAAAAGGCATACAAATTGGAAAGGAAAAAGTAAAACTGTCATTATTTACAGATTACATGATACGATACAGATAGAATCATAAAGATTTTACTGAAAAAAAAAAAGGTTAGAGCTATTAAGTGAATTCAGTAAAGTAGTAGATTAATATTCAGAAATCTACTATAGTTTTGTAAAATGATGAACTATCAGAAAGACAAATTAATAAAACAATCTCATTTATAATCACATCAAAAAAATAAAATCCCCAAAGGGGAATGGAGATAAGGCACATGCAGAAGAAAAAGGACAACTGTATATATATAACTATCCTTTGCATATTCATAATGTTAACCACATGCCAAAGATTCAGAACTAAAGTATATAACATAAAACAAGAATGACAAGAGGCAAAACCCACAAAAGCCACCCAAAATTTAAAAAAAAAAAAAAAAAACAGAAACACAAGGACAAGGAAGCAATGGAAACACCGAGATACAAGAAAGCAAAAGATAAAATGGCTGTAAGAAGACTTCATATTTCAATAATCACCCTAAATGTAAGTGGACTGAACTCAACAATAAAAGGGCACAGAGTTGCAGATTGGATCAAAAAACAAAAACAATAACAAAAACAAAAACAAAACAGAACCATATACTTCCTCCAGAAGCCACATCTCAGCTCCAAAGACAAATATAGACTCAAAGTGAAAGGATGGAAAATGATATTTCAAGCAAATGGCATTCAGAGAAAAGTAGGAGTAGCAGCACCAAGAAGACATAACACTTATTAATATCTATACTTCCAATCAGGGAGCCCCAAAATATATAAAGCTATTACTAACAGAACTAAAGGGAGAAATAGACCAAAACACTATCAGAGTATAGGACCTAAATACCCCACTGTCAGATATGGACAGGTCATCTATACAGAAAATCAATAAGGAAATAATATCCTTAAATAATACATTAGACCAATTGGACATAATTGACATTTACAGAGCCTTCATCCCCAAATAGCTGCTTATACATTCTTCTCTAGTACACATGGAACATTCTCAAGAATCGACCATATACTGGCACACAGAGATAGCCTCAACAAATATAAGAGGGTTGAAATCATACCAACCATATTCTCTGGTCATAATGCTTTGAAACTAGAGATCAACTGCAAAAAGAAATCAGGAAGAAACACAAATACATGGAGGTTAAACAACATGCTACTGAAGAATAACTGGGTCAGAGAAGAAATAAAAAGAAAAATCAAGAGATACATAGAAATGAATGATAATGATAGTGTTGCAAATAAAATGCAAAGATCAAACTGACAAGAAACCAAGCAGCACTCAGGGAGTTAAAGAACTCAGGCTTATTATGCTGGCAGTCCCAGAGGGCAAGTGCTCTGAAGATCTGGGTCCTGAGCTCAGATGTAGCATTCCTTATATAGAACTATTTTGGCATGGGCTTAATGGTTAATTTGTCCTCAGACCATTACAAAGCAGCAGGAGTTGCTATGGTTACAGGTAGTGAAATAGCATTACAAAGCAGTGGAAGTTGCTATGGATTGTGGGTACCCAAATTTGTTGCTTAGACAGAGCAAGCCAAAGGCAGGATGAGTTTTTTAGTTACTTTTGAGTATGGCCTATACAACAAGCATATCTACAGAAGCAGAACGAAGAAGTGATTAGCTTTTTGAGTGCAAATTCCTCTTCAATTGTACAACATATCAAATCTTTTGGGACATGGCAAAAGTGTTCATAAGAGAAAAGTTCATATCATTACAGGCCTATCTCCAAAAATAAGAACGAGCCCAAATAAACAACCTAATACTTCATCTTTAAAAACTAGAAAAGGAAGAACAAATAAAGCCTAAAGTCAGCAGAAGGAAATAAATAATCAAAATTAGAGCAGAAATAAATGAAATTTAATAAAAAAAACAATAGAAAAAATAAATGCAACAAAGAGGTGGTTCTTTGAAAGGTCAATAAAATTGGCAAACCCCTGGCTAGACTCACTAAAGTAAAAGAGAAAGGACACAAAGAAATAAAATCAGGGATGAAAGAGGGAAAATTATGACAAACACTGCAGAAATACAAAGGATCATACAAGAATGCTATGAAAAATAATCTAATACCAAATTTAATAACCTAGAAGAAATGGACCAGTATTTAGAAAAATACAACCTTCCTAGACTGAATCAAAAAGAACTGGAAAATCTAAATAGACTGATCACCAGTATGGAAGTTGAAACAATTATTTAAAATCTACCAAAAAGTAAAAGTCCAGAACCAGATGGCTTCACCAGTGAATTCTACTAAACATTCAAAGAAGATTTAAAACCTATTCTCCTCAAACTCTTCCAAAAAGGCAAGACTCTCCAACTCATTTTATGAGGCCAATATTATCCTGATACCAAAATCTGGTAAAGATAATACAAAAAAAGAAAACTACAGACCAATATCTCTTATGATCACAGATGCAAAAATAAGATAATAGCAAACCACGTACAGCAACATATCAAAAGGATTATACATCACGATCAAGTGGGCTTCATCCCAGAGACACAGGTATGGTTCAACATACACAAATTGATTAATGTGATACACCACATAAACAAATTAAAAAATAAGAATCATATGACCATATCAATCGATGCAGAAAAAGCCTTCGACAAGATACAGCACCCATTTATAACCAAAACACTTACCAAAATTGGTATAGAAGGCAAACGCATTAATATAATAAAGACTGTATATGACAAGCCCTCAACCAACATTATACTTAATGGTGAAAAACAAAACTTTCCCTTTAAAATCAGGAACAAAGCAAGGCTGTCCACTATTGCCACTGTTATTCAATATAACATTGGAGGTCCTAGTGAGTGCAATCAGGCAAAAGAAAGATCTAAAAGCCATCCAAATAGGAAACAAAGAAGTCAAACTGTCACTATTTGAGGATGACATAATTCCCTATATAGAAAACTCTAAAGACTCCACAAGAACACTACTGGAAACAATAAGCAAATACAGTAAATTTTCTGGATGACAAAATCAATGTTCAGAAATCCATAGTGTTCCTATACTTTAATAATGAAGTATCAGAAAAAAAGAAATGGAAAAAATAATTCCTTTTGCAATTGCAACAAAACTAATAAAATACCTAGGAATAAATCTAATGAAATATGTGAAGGACCTATATAATGAAAACTATAAGACCCTATTAAAAGAAATCAAGGAAAATATAAAGAAATGGAAAGATATTCCATGTTCTTGGATTGGAAGAATCAACCTAGTTAAAATGACCTTGTTACCTAAAGCATTATACAGATTTAATGCAATCCTTATCAAAATCCCATCAGTATTTTTAAAAAAAAAAATAGAACAAAAAATCATCAGATTTGTATGGAAGTTCAAAAGACCCTGAACTGCAAAAGCTATCCTGAGAAAAAAGAATGAGCCTGGAGGCATCACTTTGCCTCACTTCGAATTATACTACAAAGCAACAGCAATCAAAATGACATGGTTTTGGCAGAAAAACAGGCACACGGACCAGTGGAACAGAATCAAGAGTCCAGAAGTAAACCCATATTCATATGGGCAAATAATTTTTGACAAAGAAAATAAGCATACAGTGGAGAAAGGAACGCCTTTTTAATAAATGGTGCTGGGAAAACTGGAAAAACACCTGCAAAAAATGAAACTAGACTGTTGTCTATCACCACACACCAAAATAAGCTCAAAATGGATTAAAGACCTGAATATAAGACCTGAAACAATAAAATACATCGAAGAAAACATCAGAACTAAACTCAAGGACCTCAGACTTAAAGAGGATTTTGAGTTTGACTTCAAAAGAAAAGGAAGTAAAAACTAAAATAAATGAATGGGACTACATCAAACGAAAAAGCTTCTGCTCAGCAAAAGAAAATGTCAACAAGGTAAAGAGACAACCATCGAATGGGAAAATATATTTGCAAGTAATGCCTCTGATAAAGGCCTAATATTCAAAATATACAAAGAACTCATATGACTCATTAACAACAAAAAAACAAACAATCTAATCAAAAAATGGGCAGAGGACCTGAACAGACACTTCTCCCTAGAGGACATACAAATGGCCAACAAATATTTGAAAAGATGTTCAATATCTCTAGCTATTAGGGAAATGCAAATGAAAACCACAATGAAATATCATCTCACACCTGTTAGAATGGCTATGATTGACAGGACAAGTAAGAACAAATACTGGAGAGGATGCAGAGAAATAGGAACTGCTGGTGGGACTGCAAATTGGTACTATAGAAAACAGTATAGAGGTTCCTCAAAAAACTAAGAATTGATCTACCATATGATCCAGCAATCCTTCTACTGGGTATTTATCCCAAAGACTTGAAAACTCATATCTGAAAAGATATTTGCACACCAATGTTCATCGCAGCATTATTCACAGTGGCCAGGACATGGGAGTAACCAGTGTCCTACAATAGATGATTGGCTAAAGAATCTGAGGTACATATATACAATGGAATATTACTCAGTCATAAGAAGAAATGAAATACTGCCATCTGTAACAATATGGATGGACCTTGAAATAATCATACTAAGTGAAATAAGCCAGACAGAAAAGGTTGAAAATTACATGATATCACTTATATGTGGAATATAAACCTAAATGCAACAAATGAACAAGACAAACAAACAGACTCATGGACATGGACAATGGACTAGTGGTTACCAGAAGGTAGGGGGAAAGGGGATGAGATAGATGGAGAATAAAATTTACATCATTTCTTCAATTAAAAAAATAAATTTAAAAAAATAAATTCAAAATAAAAATAAAAATAAAATATGTAGGAATAAATTTAACCAAGAATGTACAAGACCTATACTTGAGAAATTATAAGGCTTTAAAAAAAGAAATTGTAGAAGATACAAATAAAGGGAAGCTTATGCCATGTTCGTGGATAGGAAGAATTAACATCATTAAAATGTCCATACTACTCAAAGCAATCTGTAGATTCAATGCAATCCCTATCAAAATACCAATGATATTTTTCACAGAACTAGAACAAATAATCCTAAAATTTATATGAAATATAAAAGACCTCAAATAGTTACAGTAACAATACCTGATAGCAAATTATACTACAAGGCTATAGTAATCAAAAGATCATGGTACTGAAATAAATACAGATACATAGATCAATGGAACAGAATAAAGAGCCCAGAAATAAACTCATGTCTTTATGGTCATTTAATCTATGGCAAAGTTTCAAACATAGCAATACAAACAATAAGATTCTACATCATGATTAAATAAACTTCATTCCAAGGACACAGGGATGGTTTAACATATGCAAACTGATTAATGTGATATACCACATAAACAAAATAAAGGATAAAAACATATGATCATATCAATGATATAGAAGAACCATTTGTTTATGATTAAACCACTCAATAAAATGGGTACAGAAGGCAAGTACCTCAGCATAATAAAGGTCATATACAACAAACCTTCAGCTAATATCATACTCAATAATGAAAAACTAAAAATCTTTTCTCTAAGATCAGGAACAAAACAAGGCAGTCTGCTATCACCACTTTTATCCAATATAGTGTTGGAAGTCTTAGCTAGACAATCAGGCAAGAGAAAGAAATAAGGTATCCAAAGTGAGAATGAAGAAGTCGAATTGTCACTTTTTGCAGATGACATGATTCTCTATATAGAAAACTCTAAAGACTCCACCAAAAACTATTAGAAACAATAAACAAATACGGTAAAATTTGAGGATACAAAATCAATGTATAAAAATTCATAGCATTCTTATACACAATGAATTTTCAGAAAAGGAAATTAAAAAATTTATTTTGCAATTGCAACAAAAAGAATAAAGTAACTTGGAGTAAACCTAATGAAGTATGTGAAGGATCTATAACTGGAAACTATAAGACCCTTTTAAAAGAAATCGAAGAAGACACAAAGAAATAGAAAGATATTTCATGTTCGTAGATTGGAAGAATCAACATAGTTCAAATGACTTTATTACCCAAAGCAATGTACAGATTTAATGCAATCCCCATAAAAATCCCAATAGAATTTTTTAAAGAAGTAGAACAAAAATTATCAGACTTGTATGGAAACACAAAAGACCCCACACAGCCAAAGCAATATTGAATATATATATATATGAATGAAACAAAGTATCACTCTGCCTAACTTCAAATTCTACTACAAAATGACAATAATCAAAACGGCCTGGTATTGGCAGAAAAACAGACACACAGACCAATGGAACAGAATTGAGAGTCCAGAAATAAACCCTCATATATGTGGGCAAACAATTTTGACAAAGAAGCCAAAAATATATAATGGAGTAAGGAAAGCCTCTTTAATAAAGGATGATGAGAAAATTGGAAAGCCACATGCAAAAGAATGAAACTAGACTGCTATCTATCACCATACACCAAAATTAACTCAAATTGAATCAAAGATCTAAATATAAGACCTGAAACAATAGACAGCAAAGAAGAAAACATAAGTAACAAACTCATGGACCTTGGATTTAGAGAGAATTTTATGAATTTAACCTCAAAGGCAAGAGAAGTAAAAGCAAAAATAAATGAATGAGACTATATCAAACTAAAAAGCTTCTGCACCGCAAAGGAAACTCAACAGAAACAAGAGAAAGAGGCAACCAACTGAATGGGAGAAAATATTTTCAAACAATGCCTCCAATAAGAACCTAATGTCCAAACTATACAAAGGACTCATATAACTCAACACAAAAAAAGCAAACAATTCAATTTAAAAACGGGCACAGAACCTGAGTAGATATTTTTCCAAGGAAGACACAGACAGTCAATAGATATATGAAAAGGTGCTCAGTGTCAATAATCATTGGAGAAATGTAAATCAAATCCACAAGATACTACTTCACACCTGTTAGAATGACTATTACCAACAAGACAAGTAATAACAAGTGTTGGAGAGGTTGTAGTGAGAAAAGAACCCTCATACACTGCTGGTAGGAATGGAAATTGGTAGAGCCACTATGGAAAACAGTATAGAGTTCAAAAAATTAAAAGTACAATTAATATATAACCCAGCAATCCCTCTTCTGGGTATCTATTCGAAAATTTTGAAAATATTCATGTATAAAGATATATGCACTCCAATGTTCATAGCAGCATTATTCATGGTGGCCAAGACATGGAAACAACTGATGTGTCTTCTGATAGATGATTGGCTAAAGAAGCTGTGGTACATATATACAATGGAATATTACTCAGCCATAAGAAAAGATGAAATACTGCCATTTGTGATACCATGGATGGATCTTGTTATAATCATGCTGAGCAAAAATAAGTCAGGCAGAAAAAGTTGAGAACCATATGATTTCACTCATATGTCAGATATAAAACTGAAGGCAGAAAACAAGCAGAGACTCATGGTCACAGACAACAGTTTAGTGGTTACCAGAGGGAAGTGGGAGAGAGAGGTAGAGGGTCAAATATACATGATGAAAGGAAGTTTAACTTTAGGTGGTAAACACAAAGAAATACACATATGATGTATTACCAAATTGCACACTTGAAACCTATGTGATTTTATTAACCAATGTTACATCAATAAATTTAATTTAAAAATTTATGACAAAGGAGGCAAGAATATACAATGAAGTAAAGACAGTCTATTCAAGAAATGATGTTGGGAAAACTGAACAGATACATGCAAAAAATGAAACTGTACCACCTTCTTACACACTATACAAGAATACACTCAAAATGGAATAAAGACTTAAATGTAAGACCTGAAACCATGAAACTTCTAGACAAAAACAGAGGCAGTAAACTCTCAGACATTGCTTTTAGTAATATTTGTCCTGATATATCTCCTCGGGCAATGAAAACATAAGAAATAATAAACAAATGGGACTCCATCAAACTAAAAAGGTTTTGCACAGCAAAGGAAACCACCAACAAAATGAAAAGACAGCCTACAGTATGGGAGAAAATATTCACCAATGACACATTCAATAAAGGATTAATATCCAAAATTTATAAAGAACTCATACAATTCAACATAAAAAGAAAAGTTCAATTAAAAAAAATAGGCACAGCACCTTAATAGACATTTTTCCAAGAAAGACATAAAGATGACTAATAGACATATGAAAAGATGTTCAGTGTTACTAATCATTAAAGAAATGCAAATCAAAACCACAACAAGATATGATCTCACACCTGTCAGAATGGCTATCATCAGTAAGTTAAAAACAAGTGTTGGTGAGAATGTGGAGCAAAGGGAATCCTCATGCACTGTTGGTTGGATTGCAAATTGGTGCAGCCACTTGGAAAACAGTTTGGAGGTTCCTCAAAAAATTAAAAATAATACTACTTTATGACCCAGCAATTTCACTTCTGGGTGACCTATGAAATGGGTCTTTAACAATGGGCAGGAGATATCAGTGAGACAAGAGGGAGAAGGTTATCCTCCCTCTTGGGCTCAGCATTTGCAAAAGCATAACAAGGACAAGCTTGTTCAAAGGACAAGCTTCTGCCTGGCAAGACTGGAGAACCTGGGGACATGAGCAACGTGACAAAACCAAAACAGGCTGAGAAAATGGGCCAAGTAACATGGTGAAAGCTCTCACATGCTGTGTAAAGAGCTTAAACTTTAGTCAATGGGAACCAGAGCCGTCTGGTTTCTATGAGGATAGCTTTGAAGACAATGTGGGAATGGCCTAATATAACTGGGAGCAAGCTAGTACTTCTAATTGGAAACATTGCCGCACCTTCTTGGAAGAATTCTTTGCCCTGCCAGATTTTCTGAACACTCTCGAAGCTGTCCATTGTCTCTACTGTATAATTCAGGAAATTAAAGGTGGGGCAGGCAGCAACAGCTGGTGAGCAGAGGTGATTACTGCCTCACTGTGGGTCATGTAGCAAGACCAAGGGTATGTGTATAAAAGGGAATGAATCCAATTCCCGTCCAGTAGCCCAGAATGAAGCCATCACCCATAGACATAAAGATAAACAAAACTGGAGAGAGAGCCCTACTGCTTCCCAATGAGTTTTATTGCCCCACATCCATTGTCCAATCAGCCTCCCATCCAGTTCTACTAAGGCAGCTACTGTCTTTGCCACTGCTGCCATTTGGCCTGCAGCCCACCCCCTGCCAGGAGGAAAGAAACATCACACTCCCATGAGAGATTCCAGTGAGGAGACCATGAGAAACTCGTCCCACCCAAGCCCTCTCTATTCCCTCATCTGCCCACTTCTAGATCGTCCCACAAACATGCTAGTGTCTCTCATACTTACTTCTCCCTTGAGATCCTGAGCTCTGGTCCTCACTCCCCTTCACTTCCCAACTTCAAGAAGTGAGGAGGATCTGCCCTGCCTCCTCTGCTTCTTCACCATCTGCTCACCCCTCACAACCCTGCAGTCTGTCTCCCACCCCAACCAGGCTATAATATGGCTGCAGTCACTAATGACCTCCCAGAGACAACATCTAAGAGTTGTTCTCAGTCTTCAACCTTTTTGACTTCTGAGTGGCATTTCTCACTTTGAACAACCCCCTTCTGTTTAAATTTGATTCAAGGTATCAGACCCTTACTTCATGCAAAGCACTTCCAGTTCTTACATTAGCGGTATTGTACTGCTGCTTGCCGAGTTTTTTCTCCCTCTGGCCATGTCCTACCTACTCCTTTCACATCCTTTCTCCCCTCAAGCCACAACCCCCACCTGTGAGTGCCTCCACTGCCTATGTCTCTAGCCATGGTCTCTAACTACACCCTTTTTCTTGGTGGCTGTGTTTTTATATAAAGATGACTCTCATACCTAAATCCCCAGGGCCCCTCACCTCCTATGAATGCTCCAGTCTCCTTTCTAAAGGGTTCTGCTGAATCCTCTCTGGTTATCCTATCACAGCTCAAAAATCCAAATTTCTGGCACCAAGCTTATTGTCTTTTCTCCATCCTGCCCAATTCCTCCTCTTCATTTCCCAGCTTCTCAGGAAGCCATCTGCATCTCCAATGCAACCAAATTTGAAACCCCGGAGATCCTCATGACACCTTGTGCCTCCTATTAATCAATAGCCAGCTTTTTAGATTTGTACAGTTATGGTTTTTGTCATGCCTTGATCTAAACAAACTTGAGTGGCTGCTCATATGTTTATTTGATGAAGTTCAAACTCCTTAGTTTGGCCCTCTGTGATCTGCCTCCAGCCTCTCCTTTCAGCTTTGTTTGCTAGTACCCTTCTCTAGGTACTTGTACCACTTTGCTTGTGCCACCCTCTCTTCCTGCAGTGTTTTCTCTCTCCCAACCCAATTTGGCCATTTTTTGCTGTCTGGCTCAAATACCAGTTCCCTCCATGGGAAGAGAAAGAACCTCCAGCTTTACTGCTAGGAAGGCTGAGTTGACAACCATAGCCTGGATCTACATCAATGGCTGGGCTCTTAGTACTTTCACTTGGAATTGAACTTTGTACTCAGTACTGCAGGTCTTTTCCCAACAGGGTCAGAGTTTGCCCCAATGAAGAGGAGAGGAATGCAGGCTCATCACAGACAGGGAAGGAGAGAAAGGAAGAGAACCCAGGCCAATCTTTTATAGGCCCCTCTTCCCATATCATCAGTTCAACTTAGACAGAGGGAGCAATTGAGAGCATGGAGGGAAGAGCAGAAGCAACTCTCCACCATGGCTGGAAGGGCTGCAATTCTTATATAATGGGCCCAGGTAAAATGCTGAGTGAGGGAGAAAGCAGTTCCTCCAATGTTGCCATATGTCCAGTCCAGGGCAGTGAGTCAGAGCTGCAAGACACATCAGTCTGTCTGGCTCTGGGTCCATGAACAGCTCCTGGGAGGGGCATATGAGTTAGCTCTGTGTGTCGTAAATGGCAGTATTGCCCTACATACAAGCTTGGCCATCCTGTGCCATTTCTGTGGAGATTCTAACTATGACTCAAATATTTTTTCTCTCATTCTCAGTAGCATATTCCTAGCATTCTTCTCCAGTTTCAAGAAGAAGTTGGTTAGTACCAGTGATGCCAGAGCTGCCTATAGAAATTTCCCCTCAAAAAAAAAAGAACTTTTTAAGAAGTTAGTGTTCACTGAGGCTACATGTTTTTAAATTTCCAGCTAATAATTTCACAAAGGAATTTTGTAGTCCTTTTCTTTCTAGTGCTCTTCACTTAATGCCTCAAAAGTCAGGTGCTTCACTTGGATCATCCAATTCTTTATTCCCAAATTGTAATTCTAGTCTCTGTGTGGTTGCCCCACATCTTAATGGCTTTCCGGTGGTATTTCATGGCTCATACTGACTCTACCTCCACTTCTTCACCTCCAGGCCAGCATTTAGGCAGGTATAGTGGAAAAAGAAGTACAGCATCAATGGTGTTATTCTGAGATGCGGCAGGGCATGGCCCATTGGGTTGCAAATCCCAAGGGAGCTCCCCCAAGGTTACCCTTAACTATGCTCTTTTCAGCAGGAAGCACAAGAAAGTCGACCCATTATCAGAAATACATTTTCTCATCAGATAATCAAGCACGCAGAGGCCAGAGGAGAGTACAAAGCAATTCTCTCCTTTGCTCCATACCAAGTCCCCCTTGACTGGCATCTGAGGCTCTACTCCCTTTCCCTCCTCAGACTTAAGGCCTCTCTTCTCCCCTCCTAGGGTCCAACTGCTTCTTCCTCTGCCCTCTGGCTCAGGCACTCAGGCAATAGGTTCTCTCCTTGATGGAAATCAAAGGGGCTTCAGGCTCTGCAAGTCCTGCATAGAAGACAAAGGAACCAGCCTCTGGAAGACAATATCCAAGAAGATAAAGCTTCTCTAGCTACACAGTTCTTAGCCTTCACTATGTATCAAAACCACCCAGGCAGCTTTTTCAGAATAAAAATGCCTAGGCTCCAGAGATTTGATTCCATTGGCCTGGGGTGAGGTCTAGACATCACCTACGATCTTCAGATAATTCTAAAGTTCAACTAGGTTGAGAACCACTGAATTGATATTGACCACTTCTCATGGTGTGACCAAAGTGCATTATTGTTGCTAACAGAGTCTCTTCATTTTTCTCTCTTACCAAAGATCTTCTTTAGAAAGGTATAGGCCAGGTGCTCAGCACAGAGAAAGGTCCTCATTCCAAGAAAGGGATCCAGATGTGTAATCAAACAGCACTCCATTTCATACTGCTTTGTTAACCTGGGTTAGGATACAGGAGTTGATGGGGGAGCTGAGGTTTGTTCTCTCCAGCTTTCAATGAGAGACAGTAAGTATTGCAAGGCAGTGTGGCAATGAGGATCATAGAAAGGAGATCATCTATTGCCAGGACCTCCTCTACCTCCATTAGAATTTGATTGAAGACACTCACTGATCTGGAGCTTTGAGCCACACAAAAGGGCTGCCTCTCAGCAGCCCTTGGCTGGGCTTCCTGGAGCTAGAAGATGAAAGAAGGAAGGGGATATAGTTTGGGCAAGAACAAAAGACTAAGGGAGCAGGCCCAGTAGGCTAGACTCTCATTCCTCAGAACTCTTCCAGGCCTCCAAAGGACTCTGGATTGTCCCCTTGATCCCAGGATCTCAGGACCCTGTAAGAGGGTACTCAAGCCAGCAGCCCTGCCAGGGACCTCTGTGTCCCAGGAGAGAGGACACAGTGGAAGGCTGGCTTCCTTAGGACTAGCTCAGACAGCCTTCTCAATCTTTCTCACTAACTTCTTGGTCTCCAGCATCATAATCTGGCACTGGGCTCTTGCAAATATTTTCCTCTCAGTTACCTGCTGATGAGCTCTGCCCCCAGGCCTATAGCAAGAAGAGATACATGTGATGTGGAAGGGACCACAGTGTGTGAGATGTGTATGTGTCTCTCTGTTTAGGAACCAAAGTTAAATACTGATGTTTGGGCTGCTGTTTCTTGGTGTGCTAACTGCCTCTCAAGTCTGTAATGCTCTTCTTTATAGCACTTTTTACTCTTTTACTCCACTTGCTACTCCCCTTTTGGGCAGGCAGATGTCATCAGCTCTATTCTACAGATCAGGAAATGATGCTCAGAGAAGTGAAGCCCTTCTCCCAGTGAATAGCAAGGCTGATGAGAGGCTGGGCCTCCTGACTTCATCCCCACACTTTGCTCCATCTTTCCCCAGGAGTAATCTAACATGGAAAAAGCAGTGGACATAAACATCCAGTCCAGAAGTATGTTTTTCTAGGGCGTCTCACCCCAGGCACAACCCCAACATCCTAATTCTAACTCAAGAGCTTGCCTGACAAAATCCTCCCCCAATCTCAAAACCTACCCTCATCAGGGAACAAAAGTCTGGTCCTCTTTGCAAGACTCTAATCAATGGCAGACTTTGTTCTTTTCTTCCCCCACCAGTGGGAGTATGCTCTGTGGCTTCTATAAACCCTTATCTAGCCTTAAAGAACCTGCTCAAATGTCATCTCCTCTGGAAAGTCCTCCCTGCCTTGTAACACCCTCCTCTCTGCTCCTGTGGACCTGGATTCACGCTTCTCAACATATTATATTTTTCTCCAGTTATTTATTTATCATTTGATCTCCTCTACCAGACTGCAAACTCATCAGATAGAATATTGCCTTAGTCATCCTGATGTCCCCTGCAAAACAGGCCAGAAATTATCCCCAGGCCAGGCTGAGGCTTGCAGTCCTCCGGGAGCCCTGGTCCCGGATCTACTGTGCTTTCTCTTTGGAGAGCTCAAGATCTGCAAGGCTTCTAGTAGGAAGGATGAGAGGGGCCCCAGCTCTGCCCTGCAGCCCTTCTCCACCACTAACTAACCCACTCTAAGCCAGAAGTTCCCAAGCTAAGCGTGATGGATCTCAAGACTAAAGAATAATATTGGGGAGAAAAACACCACCCTCCCAAAGCCAGCCAGAAAGCCATCTCCCATCACAGATTAGGCAAATTTGTCAGTTCAGGATGCTGGTAGAGAGCCCTGATGGACAGCTTGTAGTGTTGGTCAGAGATTTGCGCAGAATCAGCTTTTCTCAGGTGTCTGCTCAGAAGTATTAGGGACCGAGCCCCCCAGCAAAGTCAAAGGTAGGCTCTGTTTCTAGGTAGCAATAGGGACTTGTCTGTTGGCAGAGTGACCTGTGCATAAAAAATGTTCTATCTGCGCATGTTGAATGAACCAACAAAAAATGAATGAAGCCCCCACCTTCACCTACAGCCCAGGTGGAGGTCCTCTGTGGGGTCCCGGCACCTGGGGAAAGGAGATCCAGTGCAGAGGATGCCTCCTACCTTTGCCGCAGCTGCTTATTGGGCAATCAATAAGGAGGTGGCCCCATCTGGGCACGCTGACACGCTGTATACAGGCCTTCTGCAAACACAATCATCTCCTCAGTTATTAATGGGCCCCGCTCGCTGCCTCTTCATTAGCGCTCAAATATCAACAGAAAACCGTTTACTTACCATGGGCTCCTGCTCGTGCCGAGCAAATTTGGACAGAGCTAGTCAAACAGGGAGCTTGTTGTTGGGCTAATGACAGAGCCCAGTGTAAAGTTTAACGGCAGCAGAAGCAGGCAGAGAGGGCACCAGCCTGCACCTGCCCCCCAGGGGCAGCCCAGGGAGAGCTGGTGGGGGGGCAGGGAGCAGTGTCAGGAAGAAGTGGCTGTCCTGAGCCCCAGGCCACACAGCCATGGTCCTCCAAGCAAACCCTGCTGAGCCTCCTTACAATATGCATTCAGCTACAGTCTTGTCAGTTCTTCACAATGATCCTGGGAAGTAGGCCTGACAGGAATTATAAGGCAGTGTGGAGTAGAGGCTGAGGATATGTGCTTAACAGCTAGGCAGAACACAGGTTAATATCCTAGCAGCTGCTGTATGGCGAGATGTAAGTTACTTGGCCTAAGCCTCAGTCTCCTCTTCTGTAGAATGGGAGGTCTAGTAGTTCTTACCTCATAGAGACGCCACGAAGGTTAAGTGAGACAATGTACAACACAGTGCTTAAGCCCTAGGCTCCCTTTTTATAGATAAGAATACTGAGGCTTAGGTGAATGTGAGACTCTTGCCCAAGGCTGTGTGTTTAAGAAGTGGTAGAGTCAGACTGGAGCCAACAGGTTCAGGGCGTTGTCCCTCAGCATCTCCCCAGGGCTCTCCGCTGTCAATGTGCACCCCACAGCTGGCATCCTGCCTCGGGTAGTCCAAGCTGCCCCAAGTACTCAGCATGGACCAGCCCAAGCTGACTTACCCCCCGCCACATGCCACCACTCTGGCCCTCCCCCTGCATTTGCTCTCTATATCTCTGTCTCTGTTCTCTGTATCTCTGGTGGAATGTCAACCGAGAGTGGGAACCTCTGGGGCTCACATTTTTTCCATCCTCATTCTACCCTGGCCTCTCAGAAAGAAGTCTGGTCTCTTCCTGGGGTCTTTCCAGACCAAGTCCTCTGGGCCTTATGAGAGAGAAGCCTGTAAGCTTCATCAGTGGCCTAAGTCCCTCCTCCCAGTGTCACAGGCTTGGGGAAGGTATCCTACAAGTCACTTGCTCACCAGAGATCTGAACAGTCATGCATTTAATGCCTTGTCTTGGGAGTATCAGAGACTCTCAAGCTGAGCCCAGGAGTCACCATAAAGGACAAAACTCTGGGAGCCACAAAATCAGGGGAACTGAGGAGAACGAGCAGGGAGCAGAAGATTCTGTTATTAAAGCTGCACCTTTCTTTTTCCTGCCAGACCTACCAGCATGTGCCTGTTGCAAATAGCTGCCAAACATCAATTGGTACCATGGCACCTCCACACTAGGCCTGGGGATGCCAAGCTACAAGTCTTGTCTGCAAGGGTTTGGGGTCTGTTACGAAGGTATGCAGCAAACACAGCAAACAGATCATAGTGTTCAGACATAAGAAGCCCACCAAAGTGTCCCGAAGAGCAGGAACAGAGACAAACCTGGTGCTGGGGAGTTGAAGGAGACTTCATAGAGCATGACTACTTGAGCACAGGCTGGAAGAATGACAGTGAGTTTCCACTGGGCCTTCCAGGCCACACTAACAGCATGGGTAACCAGGAGGTATGAAAGAGCACAGCATAGCCGGAGAACTGTGAGATTGGGGAAGGAAAACGGGTCCAGTTCTTAACAACCCTTGTGTCCCACAATATGGCACTTGAGTGGTAACCTGTAGGTGTAGGGAGCTAGCAACATTCACCTTCTCTATTTGGATGCTCTCCTTGACAAGGAACTTACTTTCTCATGTGCCAATTTTTTCTGTGTCACTGCACTGAAGCAATACTTCTCCTCCTCCATGACCTAAGCAGCTTCTGGGACAGCACAAGGAAATGAGTCATCACTCATTCACAGAGCATTTACTGAGTACCTACTGTATACTGGCATGGGATATACAGACATGAACAAGAAAGCCAATCCCTGCTCTCCAGGAGCTGTATTATAAAGTGGGTAGGAGGACATTACCCATATAAACAAACACAGAGCAAGGTAATTTCCAAGAGAGATAATGCTGTAAAGGAAGGGACACTTATGCTGTAGTGGAGAATGCTTGTGGAGGGAACAAGGGAACTATTTTGGCTGAAGTGATCACAAAAGGTCTATCTGAATTAAAGAAATTTGAGCTTGAGATGAGAGAAAGGCAGGAAAAGGACTTCTGGGTTTGGGGACCAACAGCTGGGCATGTGGTGGTACTCCTTACCAAGATAAGAAGACTGTGGGAAGGTAGGGGAAGAGCAGAGGTATGGGTCACTGCCACCCACCCCTCAGCAAGACCACCTGACAACCTGCCATGAGCTATGCAGCTTCACACACACCTAGGCAACTAATGGTTGCCTGCCTGCACACATGCATGCACATAGTCTCATGCACACCTGCTCACTTCTTTCCTCAGTGCACACTCTCACACACAGAGCCAAGTGTAGGTATTTGTCTCCACAGTAATGAACACTCGTGGAGGGCCACACGTGCAGGGCCTGTCACCCTCATAGACACAAAACAGGTTACACAGGACATGGACACGCACCTTGTTTTATTCCAGGTCCTCGCACACACACCTTGGGCCGTGCTATGCTCCCTAGTTCATCTGCTTTTTTAACCTCAGCTAATGCGATGTCCATTCCAGGGTGACTGGACAGGGTTTCTCCCCCAGCGGGGAAGAAATTTTGAAACCTGAGTCATTTGAATCTGTGGCACTAAAAGGTCTCCTGACCAGAAGGAACAGGAAAATGTCACTGGCTGATGGAAACAATTTTAATGCAAAATGCCACCTTCTAATGATTGCACCTTTTGCTGCAGCTGCCAGCAAAAAGACACTTAGCTCGTTCCCAGGGGCCAGACTCTGATCAAACAGTTTTGCATTTCCTTCTGCCTCCCTTTCCCCCTAGAACTGTGCATTTCAGGCTAATATTGGGCATATCTCAGTGCCATCCCAGGCCTGGCAAAGGACAGAAGGGGCCCGGGTGAGCAGCCCCTGGATGGCCCTTCACAGGACCTCTGCCACTCCTCCACCTTCTGACCCCTGGGTGGGGTGAAGGACTCCTGTTCCATTCTCTTTAAACTGAGACCTGAGGTGAGGGTTTCTCTGAGGGCTCCCATAGCACACAGTGACTACTCTGGCATTAAATTCTCTTTTGTGCAGGAGTCTTCTCTTTGTTTCCTCTGTCCTCTTAGAAGGGAGGGATCATGCCCCTACTATGTCCTCAGAATCTAGCACATGTCTAGCACATCATAGGCACTCTACAATAAAAGGATGAAGAATAATGGAATGAAGGGAAAGAGGAACCACGCTCCTATTAGGTAGGGTAAAAAACATTTCTGCTTTTCCCACACTGCTCTAGTCCAAAAGGGACCCCGGAGTGCACTCAGTCACTCTCTCTTCCTAAACCTTCCTGTCCTTCCTATCCTTAAATACCTCCAGAGACCCCACTCACTCCTTCAGCATCTCGCTCACCCAGCCAGCTTTATCTCGCTTCTCATCACAGCACTCCACACCCCACAAACACTCAGCCCAGCCCTATGGTTTCTCCCTTTCTCACATCCTTTTTCTAGTCTTTCTACCTGGAATGCCCATCTCTCCACCTTTGAAATCTTGTTTATCCTTCAGTCTCCATTCTAAGGACACCTCCCATGGGAAGTAGGATTCTAAAACAACTCCCAAGATTTTTCACCCCTGATAATTCAAACACTAATCTAGGTATCACTGTCAGAAATTTTGCATATCTATTTAAAGTCCCAAATCTGTGACCTTAAGATACAGAGATGGCTCAGGTGGCCTGATTTAATCATGGAGCCCTTTAAAAGCAGAGTTTCTCCTGCCAGTCACAGAAGGGAAGTCAGAGAGATGGGAAGCTTGAGAAGGATTTCACACCCCTTGAAGGTGGAGGGGTCCCCAGGAAGAGGACCTGCGAGCAGCCTCTGGGAGCTGACAGTGACTGCCAGCCAACCACCAGCAAGGAAGTGGAAACTTCAGCCCTACAACTGCCAATAACCTGTATGTGTTAGAAATAGGGTTTTTCTCCCAGAGCCTTCTGATGAGAATGCAGCCCGGCCAACACCTTGAGTTCAGCCTTGTGCGCACTCTGAGCCAGGCCAGACTTCTGACCTCCAGAACAGGAAAATCAAAAACAGGATTTCTTTGTGTGTTGCTTTCATCATTTTATTTTTATTATTAATTGTGGTAAAATACATGTAACAAAAATAACCATTTTGACCATTTTTAATGTACAATTCATCAGTGTTAAGTACATTTACACCATTGTGTTACAAATCTCCAGAATTCTTTTCACCTTGCAAAACAGAAGCTCTTCACCCATTCAATATTAACTCCTATTTCCCCTCCCCATAGTTCCTGGCAACCACCATTCTACCTTCTGTCTCTTTGAGTTCATAGGTCTTGTTTTAAACTGCTCAATTTGTGTAATTTGTGCAGCAATAGAGGAGTAATCTCCCTCCTCTCCAAAGCATTTGCTGACCCCCACTGTGGGGGCTCATGACTTTCTCCTCCACACTCCCCCACTGTCCTCTCCTGAATCCCAGACCCTAGTTGGGGGCAGCATTAGTGCTCATGTCCAAGTGGACAAGCAGAACTTGAGATTCTCTTGAGAATGGAGACAGGAATGCATTCACCTTTGGTTCTCCATGCTGCCTATTAGCAAAAGAACTAATAAAAATGACAGTTACCATTTATTCATTTGTTAAATATCTATTGTGTTCTGTAATATGCCCTTACATAAACCTCACTTAAAAAACACTGAGGTGAATTATTCATAATGAAAATAATAATAACTATAATTTATAGCATGCTGGGTATCATGCAAAGTATTTTGTAAGAATTTTCTCATTTAAACATTGCCTTGTGAGATCAAAATTGTTATTAGCCCATTTCAGAGATGATAAGAAAGACCAGAGAGGTTAAAAATATTAGTAATAACTGTTATCAATATCATAAGCCTGTAAATGACAAAACCATGTACTAATCATGAGGCTGAGCTCCACAGAATCAAGCATATTGGGACCAAGACAACATGACTCTGCGGGTGGATCTTGTGGAGTTTGGTCAGAGACTCCAGGGCTGGAAGAGACATAATACTCATCTTTGAGAGTGAGCAGGGCTTGGTGAGGATGTGAGGAGGGCATTGCAGGGTGAAATCAGGGTCAGATGCTAAAAGTGGGTCCAGTGGTTTCAAACAAAGTGGGGAAAGATGAGGGGGAACTGAGTGGAGGGCCTTCCAACCTCCAGTCCTCTCCTTCAATTAGAATAACTCCTCATTCAACTATTTTATGTATAAGAATTCCAACTAAGTTTCCAAAATGTAGTTGCCTTTCTAAAAACATAGTCCAAAGACCCCTCAGTTGTTCTGAGTCTTTTTATTGTAAAGATGGTACACTTTCTATAAAGGCTCAGAGAGATGAAGTCATACAGTCTTTTTTGTGATCAAAACAAGACTAACCCACAGCTATCCTCTCCTATCTCCTTTTGAGTCACTGGAAAGATCTCATAGTAGAGGAGCAAGACTTCTACATTCCACGGGGTCTGCTGTTGAGCTTGAAGCTGCCTCGAAGACAAGACTGACGGACACACTAGCCTGGGAGTTAATGCATGGATGCCAGTCTCAACTCTGTCCCTACCCATTTGTGTGACCTAAGGCAATTCACTTTTCTTAGTTGGGCCTCAGTTTCCCCATTTATGAAATGATGGTATAGGCTGGGTATCTCCATATTATATGTATCTCTGTTGTATGAGTCTGTGGTTCTGTGATTGTAGGAAAGCTGACAAGGAAGAAACCTCGCCCTACCAGCAGTGACTCAGCCTCCCTTCTAGCTCTCTCCAAAAGCACCCCACCCCCACCAAAAATAATGAGAAACATTAAAATACAAAGCAGTTTCAGACAGGGAAGTGGAGTGAAGGTGCAGAGACCCAGGCAGGAGGTGTCGGCACCAGAGGAAGTAATTTGATAAGGGTCCGCTTGGAAATTATATCACCCCAAATAATATAATAAACCCTAATTTACTCACATTTATCTCCGAGGGTTTTTTGGGGGAAGCATAATCTTGCCTGCTCTACAGTGATGGATTAGCGCAATGGAAACTCCACTGGGAAATAAAAAAAATACATCTTGTATTTTTTGACGCGTTATTATTCAGTGTTATCTCATATGCCTCATTCCAGGCCCATTACTCATGTTCACTTTTTTCCTTCTGTTTTTCTTTCCCTCCCCTTCTTAAAAATCAAAGCCAAAGGCAGGGCTGCCAGCACATGGCATCACTCTGCCATTTGCCTGAGCATAGCCCAATGTTAAGATTTCCTGGGTTGAGCAAGGGATGGTAGGAGAGAGAGGTAGTCCTTCAGGATGATTCTTCAGGGGATAATGAACACTGCAAGTGTTCATTAAGCCTTTGTGCACCCTTTGTCCAGCCTGGAATCAGAGCTGCATCCACAGTTCTCCAGGAATTTACCGGGCCCCTGAAGTCTGAAGGGACACTAGAGCCCTCTAATCTCTGACTGGACACCAGGGCTGGCCTCAAAATGGTTATATCTGAGCTTATTAAGGGACTTGGGATAGGAAATTATCTCAAGCAAGAGGGAGTTTTATTGGAACGATAAAGGATTGTCTCTTGGAACCTGAGGGCAGCAAGTATAGTCAAGCAAGTAAACAGGAAGTGAAGAAAAAAGGACCAGGGTGATTTCTGTGTCTTTCTGTAGCTTCCCATTCTCTCCCTCTCCCACCTAAAGGCAGCAGGCCACAAACCTGCTCTCCCCAGGAGAAGGAAGGAAAAGCGGAAGGCCTATAGCACCCTGGGATATGTGATGCATAATTGCTAATAAGCAGGTGTGACCAAGTCTTAAAAATAATTAAAGTTACCAACTGAGAACTTGTTTGTTTTGGGGTCTAATGGTTTTTCAGCACATTAAACATTAAAAGAGTAATCGCCTCACAGGCACTGATGCCCACGCAGCAGCCCTGTGTCTTGCCTGCTGACGGCAGAAAACTGCAGGCAGATGACCAAGCATAACTTAGGACTATCTTCCCCTACACTGGGGATCTGGGCACAAAACCCCCATTAAAGCATCCCCTGCAAATCCTGTCATTGTCTGGTGAAGTTGGCCTCAAACTGGATGAGCTATCTCCACAAGGTCCTGCTTAATGTCTCTAAGGGCTGAGGTCCCCTATGTCTGAAAGAAGGCAAGCTTACAGGTTAAGAAAACCCTTCCAAAGTCCCCTTGCCACCTCTTCTCCACTTACGATACTCCAACAAGGGCATCCCATTGCCCTCACTACTACCTGCTGGCTAGACCTTATCTCTCAAGGAATGGGACAGGTCCTGGACCTTCAGGGTAAACAAAATCCTCTGAAACTCTGTGCACTGTTAGGCCATTAATATGTCTCCTCTTATTTCATATAATTTGTGGGACAGATTTTGTTATTCCCATTTTGCAGCTGAGGAAAGGTCACCTCAGAAAAGCTGATGAATTTGCCCAAGATTATACAACCGCAAGAGGAAGTACCAATATTCAAACCTGAGTCTACCTTCTCCAATGCTTGTGCTCTTTAGAGAAATCCTCTCGACCACATTGGTCAGACTCCCACTGACCTGACTCTCCATATGTCCTGAGAATGTGCTCTGGGACACAGGAATGGGGCTTCTGGGACTGGCTCTTGATATAGAATTGAAAGATCCAGGCTCCTCAAGTTGCAGTTATGCTCCTACTAACAACATGCCTTGGGAAAGTGGTTTAACCCTCCCCATGTCTCAGTTTTCATATCTGAGAATGGAAAAATATGTTTCTTACTTCACAGGATTTTTAGGAGGACTCAAAGGAGATAGTACATAAGACCTAGCAAGCTCGAAAGCCTTGTAATCATCATAGTTCTTGGCCTTTGGATACCACCTTGTGATGACAAGCCAACAACATGTATATGGATAAAAATGCAGGTAGTCCCTTCATACATTTCTGTGCATATTAGTGATGTGTACATGTGCCTTCCTCTCCCTCCTAGGGTCTCTTTGTATGCATGTCTTTTTGTGACCACTCTCATATACAGATTTCTCAGTAATGGGGAAATCACTGGCCAAGATTTCCATTCTACCCTGCCTGCAACATGGGTCCCAGCCAGAGGAAAATGTATGATGCTGTCTTCAGTGAGCTCTCCCCACCTGCTCCTGACCTCCTGTGCTGCTCCTTATAAGCGACAGGACCCCTTACTCTGGCATACCCCCAGCCCACTCTGGGCAGTGATCTTCATCCAGACCTTTCCAATTTCCCCTCCAAGGTGTACCTGACCTGTGATATATCTCCTTTCAGCTAATATATTTGCATTTTATAGGGTCTTTCAAGGTTCTCGCACCCTCTCAAAGGTAGTATGTCTTTTGGAGGATGGAGACAAAATGACCTGGAGCCCCCCAAAACAAATTTATTAATCCCCTCTGCCTAAGCAGTCCAATTTCAAAAAACAACAGTGACTGACTGGCCCAGTGGTCTGTGAGCTCAGATTCACTGGTACCCTAAATTACATATCTTAGAAATAATAATGTCCTCTCCATGGGTCCCTGGATTGTGGAGAGGTATCTTACTGGCCATGGTCCTGGATTCCATCACCTTATCCGAGTATTGGACCTTGACAGGCCTTTGGCCCCTGTCCACGGTGCTGATGTTTTGGGGTTTTATTTGTTGTTGTTTGTTTGTTTGTTTGTTGTTGCCTCAGTCCCCTTGTGTTTAATCAATACCCCACCAGGCAAGAGGACTTATTAACACAAAGACTTCCCAAACAGTAGATTAAAGTGGGAAAAGCACAATCTATATTTCCTAAGTAAGCTTTAATATTTCCCTCTGTAAAATGGGGGTAAAAATAATGACTCACGATAGTCATCATGAGAATTATATGTGATAATATATTGAAGCACAGGGCAATCAGTCCTTTCTTCTGGAAGGTAATTGACCTATATCAACACCCTAGAAATCAATCTCTAAACTCTCTGCAGAACTAATGTCACCTCCTTTGTGAAGCTTTTTCTGGCACCTGTCCTATTATCAGAAAACTAATCAATAGCTTTCCTCTGGGATTCCCACAGTGCAGTGCATACACCTCCCCTCCCAGCACTAGCTGAACGCACTGCATTACATTTATCCACCAGCACATCTTCCTTCACCTCTAAACCACAAAGTCCTCGAGGTCAGGGACCATGTCTTATTCTTCGGCATGCCTATGCTGCCAGGCACGTAAATAGTGCATGAATACCTGAGTCCAGCCCCACAGAGAACAATGTTTCTTTATGTAGAATTGCCCTCCATCTCCACCCTTATCTGCCCCACTTTGTTTACTCTGACCCTGTCTATTTTGGCCTTTCCATGCTGGGCCCACTCATCTGCCCCCTGCTCCTGGAAAGCTCAGCCTACCTGACTTGCTTGCGCTAAATTTCCCCTACATGCAGTTTCTTCCAGCATAAAGTGAAATTAGTAACCCCCTCTTGGAGTTCCTTTAGGATGGAATTTTCAGTTCATAAATAGCATCCATCATACAATTGTAGGTGTGGCTTTACCCTTATCACTCTTTGCATTTCCCCTTCATCAAGTTCCTCTCCTAATGCCTACAGACTTCAGTCTTTTCCCCAGACATTCTGCCTTTCCTGTGTCAGACTGGCCTAGATCCTCCTAAAAAGGTCCTAGTCAGGGCTCTTCCATCAGCCCTGCCTCTTCTCCACCCCCCAATTGGGGCAGAGTCTTTTGAGAGGGGGTGACTAGGGCTACACAGACTTCTGTATGAGGAGAGGCATGTCATAAAGCTGGTTCCAAGGTATTCTGAGCCTCCTCATCTCTGGAAGGCAGAAGAGCTGCAATTGCCTGGCTTCACTTCCCCTTACCCTCTCAGCAAGCTCCCCTCTCAGCTGGGCAATGCCCCCTCAATTTCACCCCTTCTGCCTTTGCTGCTCCCTGCTGTTGGCACAGCCTCTTCTGCCCAAGAGAACCCCTAACCAGTTCAACCTCAAGCCCTGACAGTCTCAGCTCTTCCCCAGCATCTGGCATGATCCCCTCCTCTCCCCCTTCCCTCCTCCTGTCCCTCCCTCTTATGCAAAATCCCAGTCTTGCTTCTAATGCAGAAATTGAATTATCTACAAGGATTTGAAAGGACAAATGTGCAGGGAGCCAAATGGCACTAGGCTCTTCTCTCTTTTCCCTTTGATAAATTCCTTGCCTGATCCAGCAGTCTTTCAATTAGGTGGATTAAACTGCAACAGAGAGCTCTGGGAGAGAGGGAGGAGCTGCTTGGGGCAGACAATAAGTTCTGGCAAAATGACCTGATGTCTCCCAAGGGTGCTGCCCCACCCCCAGGAGGTTAGAGTGCTTCCTTAAGTGTCAGAGCCTCTTACTATGAACATCATACTATACACAGTACTTTACAGCTTGAAGTATACTTTTCATCCTCTTTATCTCATTTGCTCTTAATAGGACACTGTAAAGTAGCTATTACTATCTCCGTTTTATCAATAATAAAACTAAGGCTTAGAGAGTAAGTGACCCAAAGTCACACAGGATTCAGGATGCTCCCCATTGCTCCCTGCCCTATTCAGGCTCCCAGCTGCATCATCACACAAGACATAAGAATCTTCAGCAGCTGGGAGAGCCGAGAACTCTGCAGCTGACCCATCCTTGGACATGCATGACTGAGGAGAATTTGGGCAAGTAACTCCATGAGACTTGAGAAGACAGGACATCTGTAGAACTAGAAGGCAGCAAGGCCCTAGACTCCACAGAGAGGCTGCCCTTGGTTTTCCAGACTCCAATATTGGAGTAAGGTTATAACTGGCTGAAGAATGCTACATGAGCTGCAAGGTATAGTAGATGATGTTGACATAGAGCAGGGTTTTTAAATGCGTTCCATCTATGTCTTTCCCAATGAGACTTCTGCACAGGAAATGGTCCCTTGGAAGCAGATAGCTGGGACAGATAAGATAACAATGCTGGCTCTTGGTCCCTCTGTCATATCCCCTCACACTCCCTACTCTTTATGCTCTAGCACTGGCTTCCTCTTGGGAGTAAGGGGTGGTCCAACAGGTGTGGCTGGGATTTCCTGCACCAATACCCCAAGGATTAGATCAGAGTGATTTGGAAAATGGAACTCTTTTTATAATTCATCTCGTCACCACTCCAACCAGGAGGGTAGTGGGCTGCAGCAGTGCTCCACAACCTCTCCACGGTGACCCTCTGCCCTAGATTCAATTTGGAGGGAGAGCAGCCCTGGCCCCATAGCACCTCCTCCATCCTTTCATGTTGGTTTTTCCCCGAGGGAAACAAAGTGAAAGTATGCTCCTAGGTCTCTGTTCTAGAGGAACAAATTGAAAAACCATACATAGGCTCAGAGTTAGGTCCTGACAGGAGCCTGGAACCTTAAAAGAATGCTATAGGGCTCAAACTGAAATTACTCTGGAAAAGCATCTGACCAACTCCCTCACATTATCAATGTGGATACAGAGGCCCAGAGCCAGGGGATGACTTGCCCAGGGTCAAAACGTGAAACCATTAAATATCTAGGAAGTGGACCCAGGTGTCCCAGTATCCTAAACCCTTCCCACAATTCCTTATGCTGGGTCAAGCTGATGAGTTCTGGGGGAGGTGATTTAGCCGGAGCCTAAGAGAGACTCTGGAAGATCTTCCAAATGTGAACATTATTTGGATTATATCTTTTTTTAAGTACTCCTTATTACATATAAGATACATTCCAAAATTGCAAGGACACTTTATGCTTAAATTTATCATTAATTATTAAGCATCTATTGCATGCTGTAGTAGATCTTATGGGACATAGAAGAAAAGAAAAATGAAAGCATTGTCCAGTCCTCATGAAGCTTACTCTCTAGATGCACATTTATTCATTCCACAAACATTCATGGAGATCCCACTAAGTATGCTGAGATATTCAATATGATTAAAATCCCTGTCTTCTGGGAGTTTCCATTCTAGTGGAGAAGCACAGCTTATTAAGCATTTACACCATACTGTAAACTCTGCCAAGTACTTAACCTGTATTACCTTGTATAATCTGCACAAGAGGTCTATGAATGCTCATTATATGAAAAAGGAAACTGAGATCCAGAAAACTTAAGAAACATGCCCAAGTTCAGTTCTCACTTAGCTGAGCTAAGATTTGAATCCTGGTAGTTTAACTCCAAAGGCTGACCTTCTACTTGGTTTATTACAGCATTATGTTAATGTGAAAAAGTTCCAAAGAACATACATCCTTCCAAAGGTGGATGTGCAAACTACTTGCCCCCTAAACTGGTGGTGTGTGGGCTCCTTAGTCCCTGGGGCCTTGATGAAGATCATCACTCTAATTTATAGGCCTATTGTATTCAAATTTGGATTCAACCCTCTGTGGCCCTGCTATACTTTATCCTGGTAATGATTTATTGTTTTAATTGAGACTTCACTTAGGTAGAACTCACTGCCTCAAGCACGAAGGGTCCCAAATGCCCTGAATCCAAGGCCAAGGTTAGCCCAAGCCAGCTCTCTCTCTCCTGGCTCCTCTGACTACAGCTTTAAAGTGACAAGAAACTGCAAGCAGTCCCCTGAGGGAGAGTCCGTCCCTCCTGAAAGACAAATGGCCTTATATTCTGTGGAGACAGGCCTGACGCTCAGTGGCCTTTGGGTTAGTGAGTGAGAGCAGCACCCCAATAGGTCAGTGCTGTCAGGCGAGAGGACGGGGGCAGTGCGTGAGCAGGGGACCCAGGTAAGGAGAGGTGAACCCTGTCAGTGAAAGGGAGCGAGCCTGTGACAGCAGTTTAGCAGATCTAATGAGCAGCCCAGCTCCCCCACGTCAACCCTGACATCTCTGTTTGCCCAGGCAGCAGTACCTGTCTATCTTCCAGCCCAGGTCCTGCCTCCACCACCCCCCACTCCTACAGCCAGTGCCAAAAACGTGGCTGTGTGACAGTAAGAGGAATAGCTTAGAAGAGTGAAATTATGGGTTGAGCCAGCATCCACTTCAGAAAAGGACTTTTGTACAATTGGATGGGCCCCAGCCATGGCAGAGGCCAGAGATAGAATGTGGGGTCACCTTGAAAAGCCAACATTTACCAAGGACCAACTATGTGTGGGCCCTGGTCCAGTCTGTTTCAGGAAATTGGGAATGAAAAAACTCCATCCACCCCTATAAAGGCTCCAATCTGGTAAAAAGCAGAGATAGCAATAATATCAGGCAGACTCTGATAGCTACAAACAATTACTATGGGAACAAAGAGGAGAGAACCATCACTCCTAGCTCAGAGGCATTGGGAAGGCTACATGGAGGAAGCAACTTTTAAATAAACCTTGAGCAATAGGTAGGATTGACAGGCAGGAGAACCATTGGAGCCACAGAAGAGAGGCAGAAAAGCATAGGGTGTCTGAGATTCAGGAACTCAGCTTGGCTAAACCATACAATACAGTAGGTATAACTAAAAAAGTATGTTGAGACCCAACAATGGAAAGTCTTAGATGCCAAAATAAGCAATTGGTTCTTTATTTAGAAGAAAATGGGAATCTATTAAAGATGTTTGATTTGGATAATGACATGCTCAAAATGGGAGACTGGCCAGGAGACTGCAAGAGGTGTATTGAAGAAAGAGCCCACTTGTCTTTACTACTCCCTAGGAAGGATGCAGAAAGCAGAATGTAGAAAGAAGAGTACATCATTTAGGGTTTGATATGGTTAAATGTAACAGAAACCCAAGATAAAGTGTTTGTACCTAAAAGTAGTCTGAAGGAAGCCAGTCCAGGATCGGTATGGGAGCTCTAGACATATCATGAACCTGGGATTCTTCTCTTTCCATTCTAATATCCTAACAAATGGCTTCTATTCTCAAGGTCACTTCATGGATCATAATAGCTGCTGGAGCTTATTCCATTGCTTCTACATTTTAGGCAACAATAGGAAGGAAGGGGAAGAAAACAAAAATTTCCCTCTGAGTCAGCTCCCTTTAAGGAACCCTCACACTTTCTTAAAACACTTTCTCTTACATCTTATTGACTAGAATGTAGGCACATGGCCAATACTAGCTGCAAAATAAGATGGGAAATGGAGTCTTTTGGCTAGACCCACTGTGCCCTGAATACATTTGGGATTTGTCACTAGGAAGAAAGGAGGGTTGGTTATTGGAGGGAAACAAGCAGTCTCTGGCCCAGGGAATCACCAATGCCTCTGGGCTGTGAGTACAAGGGCCTGGGGGATTATGAGCCCAGGAAGAAAAATAGAGGAATCCAAAGAAAGAGGAGATTTGGAGGTGAAGAAGGAACAAGGCTCTGATGTCAAAGAAGAGACATCTGCTGCTAGGGTCCCTGCTTCACTAACAGCCAGGGACTCCTCCTTGCCTCCCCACTTTCCTTGGGGTTAAGCATTTGAGACAACCCTCAGTTACAAAGAATGAGTAGAGATGAAGAGATGGGAACTAGAACTAAGGAGACCAGAACGTTGGGCCAGGGCTGAGAGGGGAGGAACACATCATCTGCCTTATCATATGGGGAGGTAGTGAGGGGGGTATAGGCTGACACCACATGTCAAGAGCCGCCTGGCAGAACGAGGGAACCAGGCAAATGAAACTGTGGGGCCAGAGTCATGGACAGAGGCAAATACAGTGCACAGAATGGAGGCTACTCCAGGAAGCTTTCCCTACAGAGAACTGCAACACAGGGTGCCCATCTGCCTGACAAGGAGCCCACAGAGAAGGCTGAGAAAATTCCCCATCTCAGGACACCAGGCAGGCCTTCCAGGGCTTGGCTTCTGGTCTCAACCACACCCCACATGCCATCCTTTGGGGAGAGCTGGAGACATGAGGAAGAAAAGGCCTGGGTACCTGTTTTCAGTCTCCTCTCCACTCCATCACTCCATCCAGCAAAGGATGTGGGGCTCACAGGTTGAATGTCTTCTAGCGAGCATGTGTACTTTATGTACAAATAAGCATAATGAACGTCGCCCATTTTCAGTTCTCACTCAGGATCAGCTACTCCTTTTTTCAAACGTGCTCTCATCTTGAAATATTTCTGTTCGCCTCAGCAGTTTTTCTTACAACATAAAATTTTTGGATTTTCCAAAATGTCTAACATAAGGATGAAAACAGATTTCATTTCACCAACTAGTGCCAATTGATAGTTAATGGCTATCTGGAATGCTGTGTTAAGAAGGATTCCAAGGACTCTTCTTCACTCAGTGGAAAAAGTGCTATAACCAATTTTGATGTCTGCCATAGGGAAGCAGGAAAGGGTAATGGAACAAATGCCAGCTAAGTGTCATCCCTAGTTTAGCACATAATAGGCAATTTAACGATGTTTATTAAATTAATGCATGAGCTCTGGGGATCATTCAAAAAAAGTGTCATCCTTTCTCTCTATAACTACCTCCCCCAACCCAGGTCTGAAATGACCATATATTGTTCTGTCCCAAATAATAAGCAGGCCTCTAGTGAAAGTGATCCCTAGAAGAATTTTTTGGACTATTAAGTACAAGATTCATAGTAGGCAGCTCACATTTGTCTCTAAGAGATTTTCTTCCTGCAACCAACACTCTGATCTCCTGGACCAGAGTTTAATGCCAATCTTGAGGAGACTTAGCCAGAAAGGGTAGTTACAGGAAGGGGATCTGCTCCCTGAAGCTCTAAGTGGAGTCAGGCAACTCTCAGAAGTGTAAATCTTGAAGGTTCATGAGGAAACTCCACACATGGTGGGCCAACTCCTATTCCCAGAACCAGCTAGGAATGGCTATTAAACACTGGGGTCACCAGTGTTTCCTCCAATCCTTCCTTAGCAAACACCCAGGCAGGCCTCTCAGCCTGAAGGGTGATGCTCCACAGCTTTTACAGAGCTTCTCTGCCTCCAGCCACATCTTCCCCCACCCCTGTCCTGGCCAAGAGCAGCAGCCTCCTCCTTCACAGGACAGACTGGCTTCTTCCTTAACTCCCCTTGCCCCCGCCCCCCACCTCCCCTTATCCTCCCACCTCCGCCCTCTAACGTTATCCAGCTAACGAAAACGGATCTGACAGAGCAGGATTACCCACTCGGAGGGGGCCGAGTGATTGTGTTTACTTCCAAACCTGGCCCTATTTAGTGGTCTGTGTGCATCATTAATCTTCTTCCACAATCCGTTCCCCATCTGCTCCCACTTTTTAATGAACTGCCACTTGTCGCACTCAATAAAATCAGCACTTTGCGAGAATTCCAGCAACGATGGACAGACAGGGGAAGGCAAAAGGCAGCGGGAGCGGGCGATGCCCCCATCTGGGAGGAAAATCAGGGGAGCTGGGCAAGGAAGCTTCGATAGAGTTATCCCCACGGGTTGGGGAACAGCGTCCAATCTGCATGGGCAAATGAATCACAGCACGTCTGGTGCGCTGGGAAGCCGTGCCCCCAAGCAAGGGGCTAATAACCACATCAGACCAGGGCACCGGCAATTCCTACACTGTGCCATGTCAGGCTGGGTTTGATTCGAGCCAGCCTGCTTTACACAATTATTTTCCTGGTCGTGAATGGCACAGGCAGCATGGGGATGGAGTTTTCCAGACTCGTCTGCCAGCTCTAGGGATTCATCCGATACCAGCCTATTACCTCCTGATTACTTGACTTGGCAGCCAACCCACTCTGAGCTGCAAATCAACAGCAGGAAGGTTGAATGGGGAAGCTGAAGCTTCAAATTTCACTTTTCAATCACGAGTCACCAAAGGTGTAATGAGGGCTTCATCCAGGGCTCCAGAGATGTGGAGGAGAGATGGGAATCTCAAGGCTGAAGAGGTCCCCAAAGGAGTTATCTAGTTTGAAGCCCAAGAAGAAAACTGAGGGGGAAAGAGGTGAAGGCACTTGCCCAATGTCACTGTCTTAGTCCCTTCCAGCTGTTATAACAAACTTCTATAGAGTGAGTGGGTGGCTTATAAACAACAGAAATTTATTTCTCACGGTTCTGGAGCTGAGAAGTCCAAGATCAAGATGCCCGCCAATTTGTTCCTGGTTCATAGATGGCCATTTTTTTCTCTCTATCCACACAAGGCAAAGAGGGCAACGAAGCCTTCTTAGATCTCCTTCCTGCCCTCTCATCTCTTTGGTCTCTCTAAGGTTACCTCCACAACTCCCTCAATACCAAGTGCTGAGCTGGAGTAGGCAGGAAACTAGTAGGTTCAGCCCTGAAGCTGCATCTATCTCCTGAGCCCCAGCCTCCCCGAGGACTACTTTCTCTCAAGGCTCACCCACTGGTGCTCCGTAGGTCCCCCTTTCTTAAGGCTGAGTCATCAGATACATGACGGGAAGATTATCCTGCTCATGGCATTTGCTCTGGTCCTCAAAGACACCCTAGCCTGGCTGATTTTACATAGCCCTGTTCCTGCTTCCACTTGGGCACTCTGGGCTCAGAAACAATGATCCTACCTCCAGATTTTACCCAACCCTGTAAAAGAAATCCAACTTGAGGCAAAGAATCCCTTGAAAATCACAACTGAGAGGGAATGGAAAGTCAGAATGTCAACTTCCCACTTGTAAAAAGTGAGTGAAGAAGCAGGGACCAACAGCTTCCTCCTCCAAACTCAACCCTGGGGACATGACAGAGGGAGAAATGTAGGTGAGAATGTCAGGTAGAAGACATGAGATGCTGGAGGACAGCCCCAAACTGCCTTGGGAAGAAGACCTCTGCTCACACTTTCATCACCATGGGGCAGAAAACAATGGAATAAGTTAGGTTGGCTGTCAGCAGTTACATCCAGGTGGAGCTGGAGCCCAGGCAGAGCGAGGAGCAGGGTGAGGACTACAGAAACAGCAGACCACTCAGAACTTGGTGCCCTCCAACCACATACACACATACATGCACACACATGCACCATAAAGACTGGGATTAAAACTTAAGGGAAGTTCCCTGGGGGTCAGGGCTACCTAGTAGGGAAGGGAATGGTAGTGATTTATAGTTAGTGGCTGAACACTGTCTAGACTACCAGAGTTCTGCACACTGAGGTGATTTATCCACCCTCCCACCTCACATACCTTGAACTCACCTGGAGGGGCACAAGATGGGGTGCAGGATTTATTTACTCCCCCTCCCCCAAGATGGCTGATGCCTCTGGGGAATATGAGTTCACAGAGGATAATAATGAGATATCTAGATAGAACTAGAATTTAAAATAACTATAATCATGATGCCATAGGAGATAAGGAAAGATTTTAGTGCATGAAGTGGGAATACATGGTTATAAAGAAAAGGTTATTGGAAATTCCAGTATAAAAAATATCATAGTTGAAATAAAGAATGCAATAGATGTACCAAATGGCAGAATAAATTCAGCTAAAGAACAAAGAGGTAAACTAGAAGATCAGATTAATGCTAAATGGTAACATAAAGGGATAAATGGTTATAAAATATAAAAGAAAATTTCAGAGATATGATACATAGAAGTAGAAATATCAATACATATTTAACAGGAATCCTGTAAAGGGAGAAAAATGAACAGAGGGGAGGAAATATTTCAAGGAATAATGATTGAGAGTGCCTCAAAACTAAAAGAAGTTGAAAGCCCTCAGATTGAAAAGGCTCATGTCTGCCAAACAGGATGGATTATTATAGAGTAACTTAAGATCAAAAGCAAAGAGTAAAACTTTTAAACTTTCCCAAAAGAAAAAAAGCTGATAAACTACATAAGAACAACAATCAAATCAACATCAAACTTCTCAACAGTGATCACAAACACAAAAAATGCAATACAGTAACATTTCAGTGGGACAAGAGAAAGAAAATCTTTAAACCTAGAATTTTATATCCATGTAACCCATATTTAATTATAAGATAAAAATAAAGGATAGTAACAGGCAGGTGAGACCTTGGAATATTCCCTTCAGGAAACTCTGGGAAGAAGTACTCTGGCAAGAAGAAAGCTAAATTAAGGAGTGTGCTGGGATATATGTGGGGAAAAAAAGAACTGAAAACAAGAGTGCATCCCCAATAATCTAGACCTAAGATTTTACACAAACCTAATATGGTGGAACAAGGTGAGAATCATCATGAAAAGTGAGAGGTACATGCTAAAGTCCATATTCAAGGCAAGAGAAAAACAGTGATATTCTTCAAGGAAAAGTGTAATTAGAAGTAAGGCAACCATCAGAAAATTAAAAATATAATTAATTACTTTTGATCACTTACTTTTGTAAGGTTATGCTATAGCAATGAGCAACACCATCTCAGGGGCTTACAACAACAAAGCTTTATTTCTCATTCAGGTATTGGCTGCAGGCCAGCTATGTTTCACGTATCTTCTCATTCCAGGACCAGGCTGAAGGAGTAGGTCTTATCTCAGACTTATGGCAGAGGGAAAAGTACAATAGAGGAACCGCATAATGGTACTTAAAGCTTCTCAGAAATCATGGACAGGTCTTTTTGACTTCTATTCCATTTGTCAAGCAAATCTCAGGCCATGACTTATATCGATGAGGTAGAAAAATATAATCAACTCACAAGGAAATGCTGCAAATCACATCACAAAAGTCAGGCTGTATAATCTTCTTGCAAAGAGGACAGTAATATCCTTGAGATCAGGAAAAGAAAACTCACTCTAATTAATAAAAGGTATAAAAAGGGAATGGGTAGAAAATTACATAAGATATGACATAAGATAGCAGAAAGGGGTATTAAAATAAATCTAAAAATTATAACAAAGATAATTATATGCATTTAATTTTCTTAAAAAGCAAAACAGTAATATATTTTCTATAAAAAACATAGTTAAAAACAAAATTTAGTTTCTAGTCTGGATAAGATGGTGTAGACCCATTTCCCTATACCTCCCCTACTTAAAGTGCAACTATAAACCCTGGAAATAATGCCAGAAGCAACCAAAGGAAAACTCTGAAATGTGGTAAGAAGTCAACTGATTTGTGGCCTTAGGACCAGAAGAACAAGAAGCAGGACCAGAGCCACCATTTCCTAAACACCAACCTAGCGGAGAAGGCAGTCTGATAGTCTCATTCCTTCCCTAAATCAAACAAGAGTTTTTCTGACAATGTTAAGCCAGTAAGGGCAATTGATGGGAAGTCACACCAATAATAAGAAGCCAGGGGGAATATTTTCCTTCGCTATTGGCTTGAGACTCTCCCACCACCACTAGAGATATCCTGGATCCAGCCTGAGGAAACCCCTTCTACCCCCTTAGGTAGCATGAGCCTGGACCAGATACACCAAGCAGACCAAAATAACACAGGAAAAGTTTTGAAAACCCTAGTATCACTGGAATAACCACATAAAAACATAGGCAAGGATCTGTGTGCAGAACATAAACAGGGTGACTGCCTGCTAAAATTAAAGAGTTTAAATAGGACTCTATGTCTCATAACATAATATATAAAATGTCTAGGAAACAATTTAAAAATCACCTGACATACCAAGAGTCAAGAAAAATCATAATTCAGATAAGGAAAGGTCTACTACTAGAAGTGATAAGCAAATATGGTAAAGTTTCTGGATGACAAAAATCAATGTTCAAAAATTCATAGCATTCCTATACTCTAATAATCAAGTGTCAGAAAAAGAAGTAGAAAAAAATTCCTTTTGCAATTGCAACAAAAAGAATAAAATACCTAGGAATAAGTCTAACAAAACACGTGAAGGACCTGTAATGAAAACTATAAGACCCTATTAAAAGAAATAGAAGAAGACACAAAGAAATGGAAAGATATTCCATGTTATTGGATTGGAAGAATCGACATAGTTAAAATGACCTTATTACCTAAAGTATTATACAGATTTAATGCAATCTCCATCAAAATCCCATCAGCATTTTTTAAATAACAGATTTGTATGGAAGCACAAAGACCCCAAATTGCCAAAGCCATCCTGAACAAAAGAATGAGGCTGGAGGCATCACTCTGCCCGACTTTAAATTATACTACAAAGTGACAGTAATCAAAACGGCATGGTATTGGCAGCAAAACAGACACACAGACCAGTGGAACATAATCAAGAGTCCAGAAAAACACATATTTATATGGGCAAATAATTTTTGACAAAAACAAAAACAAAAACACACAGTGGAGAAAAGAAAACCTCTTCAATAAACGGTTCTGGGAAAACTGGAAAGCTATTTGCAAAAGAATGAAACTAGACTGTTGTCTATCACCACACACCAAAATTAACTAAAAATGGAGTAAGGACCTGAATACAAGCCCTGAAACAATAAAATGCATAGAAGAAAACATAAGTACTAAACTCAAGGACCTTGGACTTAAAGAAGATTTTATGAATTTGACCTCGAAAGCAAGGGAAGTAAAAGCAAAAATAATAGGACTTCATCAAACTAAAAAGCTTCTGTCAGCAAAAGAAACCATCAACAAGGTAAAAAGACAACCATCTGAATGGGAAAATATATTTGCAAGCAATGCCTCCGGTAAGAGCCTAATATACAAAATATGCAAAGAACTCATACACCTCAATAACAACCCCCCCCCCAAAAAAAAAGCAATCCCATCAAAAAATGGACAGAGGACCTGAACAGACACTTCTCCCTAGATGACATACAAATGGCCAACAAATATTTGAAAAGATGTTCAACATCTCTAGCTATTAGGGAAATGCAAATAAAAACCACAATGAGATACCATCTCACAACTGTTAGAATAGCTATAATCTACAGGACAAGTAATAACAAATGTTGGAGAGGATGTGGAGAAAAAGGAACCCTCATGTGCTGCTGGTGGGACTGCACATTGGTACAGCCACTATGGAAAACAGTATGGAGGTTCCTCAAAAAACTAAAAATTTATCTACCATATGATCCAGCAATCCCAAAGACTTGAAAACCCATATTCGAAAAGATATTTTCACACCGACGTTCATAGCAGCATTATTCATGGTGGCCAGCACATGGAAGCAACCTAAGTGTCCTACAATAGATGACTGGCTAAAGAAGCTGTGGTACATTTATACAATGGAATATTACTCAGCCATAAGAAGAAATGAAATACTACCATTTGCGACAACATGGATGGACCTCAAGATAATCATGCTAAGTGAAATAAGCCAGACAGGAAAAGGTGAAAATCACATGATATCACTTATTTGTGGGATACAAACCTAAAAGCAGCAAATGAGCAGGACAAACAGAGACTCATGGACATGGGCAATAGACTAGTGGTTACCAGAGGGTAGGAGGGAGCGGGGAAGGGTGAGGTAGATGGGGTAAAGAGGATCACATATGTGATGACAGAAAGAAATTTAACTACGGGAGGTAAACACACAGTGTAAATAAATATATGCCTTACTGTTAAAGTGTACTTCTGAAACTTACTGGATTTTGTTAACCAAGGTCACCATTAAAAAAATTAATTAATTTAAAAAAAGTAAAGGTCATCAACTGTACCCACCTTGAGATGAATCAGATGTTGGAATTATCTGACAAGATGATTTTTTAAAGAAGCTAATCATAAAAAGTGCTTCAGCAATCAATTATAAATTTTACTGAAACAAGTAAAAAAAAAAGAAAGTTTTAGCAAAGATTCAACTGATAAAAAGCAAAATTAGCATTACAGAATTTTAAAATAAAATAACAGAAATTTTGTTTAAAAAAAAAAATACCTCACTGGATAAGCTCAATAGTAGATTGGAGATGGAAGAGGATAAAAATCAGTGAACTTGAGGACAAATAAATAGATTTTATCCAATCTGAACAACACAGAGGAATATAGTTTGAAAAAAAATGAACAGAGCTCTGGGATTCTGGGGGATAATAACAAAAGATTTAACATTCACATCATCAAGAGTCCCAGAATGGGATAAAGAAGAGAGTAGGGCTGAAACAGTATTCAAAAGAAAATGTCTGAAAGCTCTTCAAATACAGACAAACCTGTAACCTCGGGAAGCTGAGAAAACCTCCAACCCCAAACAGAATAAACTCAAAGGAACCCATGCCAATAAATTTCATAATTAAGTTTCTAAATACCAAGCACATTTAAAATCTTGAAAGAAACCAGAGAGAAATGACATGCTGCCTATAGGAGAATGCCAATTCAAATGACAGCAGATTTTTCATCTGAAACCATGGAGGCCAAAAGCTCACAACATTTTTCAAGTGCTAAAAGAAATGACCTATCAATGGTAAATTTTATACCCAGTAAAAAGTATCCATCAGGAATAAAGGGAAATTACAGATATTCTCCAAAAATGGAAAACAAAAAGAATTTGTTGCTACCAGACTCCAGACCTACACTTAGAGACTAACTAAAAAATATCTTCAAACAGAAAGAAAATTGTAAAAGAAAGAATCTTGGAGCATCAGGAAGGAGGAAAAAAATAATGAAAAAACTCAATATTGGTACACACAAAAGGTTATTCCTTTCTTCATAAGTTTTATAAACTACATTTATTGATCAAAACAAAAATTAAAATGCCATCTTATACTCAAGCTCCCAAAATTTGATTACACAGGAGAGGAGGAGAAACTTCTCAACTCACTTTATGAGATATTACCCTCATAATGAAATCAGACAGACAGTACAAAAAAAGAAAAGCTACAAGCATTATGTCTCAATAACTTAGAAAAAAAATCCTAATAAAATGGCAAACTGAATCCAACAATGTATAAAAAGAATTATACATATTGATGGAGTAGGGTTTTTTTCAGGTATGCAAAGCTAGTTCAACATCAGAAATCAATGTAGTCCACCATAACAGTAAGCTAAAGAAGAAAAATCATTTGATCATATGAATTGATGCAGAAAAAGCCATTGACAAAACCCAACATCTACTTATTATTAAAACTCTCAGCATATTAGAAAGAGGGCAATTACCTCAACTTGATAACAAGCATCTACAAAGAACCTTCAGCTAACATCACATTTAATAGATGACTAAATGCTTTGCTCTAAGAGAAAAAAATGAGGAAAGATGTCCACTGTCATCACTCTTATTCAGCAAAATACTATATGTTCTAGCCACTGCAATTAGGCAAGATAAAGAAAGAAACAAAAAGTGTACAGATTAGATAGATAGATAGATAGATAGATAGATAGATAGATAGATAGATAGATGCTAGATAGACAGATAGATAAATCTGCTGTCTCTGTTTACAGATGACATGATTGTTTATATAGAAAATCCCAAGGAATCTACAGAAGAAAGATTCCTAGAACTAATGAGTGAATTCAGCAACATTGATGAATAAAAGATAAAAGATACAAAAATTAATCACATTTTATACATTAATAATGAGCATCCAGAAATATAAATTAAAAGCACAATACCATTTACAATCACTCCAAAAAAATGAAATATTTAGGTATAAATTTAACAAAAGGTGTGCAGGATTCATATCCTGAAAATTATAAAATGTCGATGAAATAAATCAAATAAGACCTAAAGAACTGGAGAGACACACCATGTTCATGGATTAGAAGATTCAACATAGTAAAGATGGCCATTTTCCCAAAATTGATCTTTAGGAGAATATATACTATATATATTATAGAGGGATGGGAGGGAAAGAGAGAGAGAGAGAGAGAGAGAGAGAGAGAGAGAGAGAGAGAGAGAGAGAGAGAGAAATTATAAGGCATTGGCTTCCATGATTGTGGAGGCTGAGAAGTCCCAAGATCTTCAATTGGAAAGCTGGAAACTCAATAGTATAATTCCAATCTGAGTCTTAGTTCAAAGACAAGAGAAGACTGATGTCCCAACTCCAAGATAGACAGAGAGAGAGAAAATTCTCCCTTACTCAATCTTTTTGTTCCATTAAGGTCTTCAATGGAGTGGATGTGGCCAAGCTACATTGGATGAGAATAATCTGCTTTACTTGTCCTAGGGATTCAAATGTTAATCTCATTCAAAAAAACCAGAGACCCATACAGACACATCCAGAATAATATTTAAATAATATTATTTAACCAAATAACCCTATGGCCCAATCAAGGTGACACATAAAATTAACCATCACAGTAGACAAGCTTATTCTAAAATGTATATGGAAAAACACCAGCCCTTGGAGAGATAAAACAATGTTGACAAAGATGAATAATATGGGAGAAATTTTTAGTCTACCTGATATTAAAGCTTACTATATAGCCCTAGTAATCAAGACAATGTGATAACAGCAGGATAGGCACATAGAACAATAGAACATAGTAGATAACCCAGAAATAGACCCACACAAATATGTTCAACTTATTTTTAACAAAAGTACAAAAGCAATTCAATGGATAAAGAATCGCCTTCTCACTAAATGATGCAGAGTAACTGGACATCCATAAGCAAAAAAATGAACCTTGACCTAAACCTCACACCTTATACAAAAATTAACTCAAAACAGATCATGAATTTAAGTGTATAGTGTAAAACTATAAAACTACTAGAAAAAATAAAAGTAGGAGAAAATCTTCTGGTTCTATGGTTGGGTGAAGAATTCTTAGATTTTATATCAAAAGCACAGTCTACAAAAGGAAAATTTGATAAATTGGACTTCCTAAATATTAAAACCATTTTTTCCATAAAAGGCCATGAAAGGTCATGAAAAGACAAGCTACAGACTGGAAGGAGTATTTGCAAACTGCACATCCAACAAATGACTAGTATCTAGAATGTATAAAACTCTCTTAGAGTTCTTTATAAAAAGCAATTAGAAAATAGGCAAATGACATAAACAAGCATTACCAAAGAGACCAAACAAATGGTAAATAAGCACATGAAAAAATGTTCAGAATCATTAGCCATCACAGAAACACAAATTAAAACTACAATAAAATATCACTATACACTGCTCATAATGACTAAAATAAAAATAAATATATGTGTAAATATATATATATATATATATATATATAGAGAGAGAGAGAGAGAGAGAGAGAGAGAAAGAGAGAGAGAGAGAGAGAGGGAGGGAGAGAGAGAACAACGCCAAATGCTGGTGAAGATGTGGACCACTCATACACTGTTGTTGAGAATATAAAATGGTGCAGCCACACTGGAAAATAGTTTTTTAGGAAGCTAAACATGCAAAAACCATACAACCCTGCAATTCTACTCTTGAACATTTATTCCAAAGAAAAAACTTATGTTCACCAAAAAAAAAACTATACTGAATGTTCATAACAGCTTTGATTGTAATAGCCAAATACTGGAATTATTTCAGATGTCCTTCAATAGATGAATGGTTAAACAAATCCAGTGTATACATATCATGGAATACTACTCTGCAATAAAAAAAAAAAAGAATGAACTTTGGATACACACAACTACTTGAATAAATCTCGAGAAAATTATACTGAGTCAAAAAAGTCAATTCCAAAATATTATATACTATGTGATTCCATTTATATAATACGTTTTCAATGACACACAAGTGGTTGTAAGGAATTAGGGATGGTGGGGGAGGGAGGATGGAAATGGATGTAGTTACAAAAGAGCAGCAAGGATCCCTGTGGTAATAGAACTGTTCAGTACCTTGACTGTGGTCGTGGAAACATGGACCTACAATCGCAATAAAATGGTAAAGAACTAAACATGAGCACACAAAGAACTAGCCACGTGCGCACACAGAAAAAGAGAGAAAAAGGGAAGGAAGGAGGGAAGGAGAGAGAGGGAGAAAGGGAGGGAGAGAGACAGTGGGGAGAGAGAGATGAGCACAAGTAAAATTAAGGAAATCTGAATAAGGAATAAGATGGGTGGATTGTATCAATGACAATATATTGGTTGTGATATTATGCTATGGTTTTGCAAAATGTTACCAATAGGGGAAACTGGTTAAAGTGTACATGGGCTCTCTCCATATTATTTCTTATAATGCGTGTGAATCTACAATTATCTTCATTAAAAAAATCAATGAAAAAAATCTACAGAAAAGTTGAAAAATAAAAAGATGGATGGCACAGATAGATAATTGCCAATTATATCCATTCTTCCCTTCTTCTACATGATATAACACAATTTTTGGCTGAATAAAGATTATATTTCCCAACCTCACTTGCAGCTAGAGTGCATGCCTTTCTCCTGCCCTTCTTTCCCTCTTACCAAATCATGAGAACAAGAGATACAATTTAGGGAATGTGGAAGGTTATGGTGGAAGGAATCTGGGTCCCTAAGGACTTTATGGGTCTGTCATAACAGCTCTTATCTGCCTATGTTGAATTAAAAAAAAATAAACTATTATATTTAAGCAGCACCAACCCTAGTCTTCTTCTAGACTTTAATGGAATCAACTTCTATCTTATGTTGAACACTGATATTTAGGGATTGGGGATAGGGTGAGGGAGTTGACTACAGTTGAATTCAAACCTAACTAATACAAATAGAAAAGATATTCCATGAAAAATAGACCACGGTTTTATTTTTAGTCCAAGTTGAATTCCAGGTCAAAAAGAAAACTACAAGGGACAAAGAAGAATTTTATAAAATGTAAAGAACAATAGATCAGGAAGATATAAGGATCATGAATATATGTGTGTTTAATATTATAGCCTGAAAGACTGTAAAGCAACAGCTGACAGTACTATTTGGGAAGAGAGAGACTTCAAAGACTGTACTTAAGTAATTTAACATGGCCCTCTTAGATACTAACAGATTAAGAAGATGAAAATTAGCAAATAGATTTGAATAATACAAATGATAACCTTGAACTAAGATATAATAAAGAACTTTATATCCAAGACATGAAGAGTGTATATTATTTTTTAGCACACCTAGAACATTGAAAAAAAATCCCCCATTAACTATGCTACAAAAGATGATGATTTGAGCATTTCCAAACACTCTAAAAGAAAAAAAAAGGAATTAATAACAAAAAGACAGGTTTTTATTCATCCCAAATGTATAGAAACTGAAAAAACAAGCTACTTAATAACACTTATATTAAAGAGGAAATCATAAGGGAAATTACAAAATACTTAGAACTGAGTGACAATAAAAACACTGCATTTCAAAATTTGTGGGCATCATGAAAACAAGACTTAAGGAAAATGAATGACTTTAACTATATTTATCAGACAAACAACAAAAACAGAAAAAATGAGCTAAGTATTTGACTCAAGAACTTAGGGGAAAAAAAGATTACAGAAGAAATCCAAAGAAAATAGTAAAAGAAAAAAGATAGAAATCATCAAATTAATAATAAAAGTGTGTTAAATTAAAATATTACCTTATTGTAACTCCTAATGGATTAATTGATCTAGCTATTGCTCATCAGTGGCTACTAAAACCAAGAAAGGAGAGTTAACCAGATATTGGTATTATGTCCCTCTTGAAGGAAGAATATAACTTACTTAAAAGGTAGTCATGTAAAAATTGTATTTTCATCTCTATCAATACGGATAGATGAGAATATGTAAATAGATGTGGATATAGACATATGGGTTGAATTTAATCAACCCTGTAGATATAACTGCAAGTTTACAGAGTATTTCATGAAATTCAATCACTTCTAAATTCAATTAAAGTTCAATAAAAAATTCTAGCAGGTTTTTCCAGAAAGTCGACAAATTGATTCCAAAATTAATATATGGAAAAGTGAAGGTTCAAAGTCCACAAATAGCTAAATCGATTTTTTAAAAAGAACAAAGCATGGTGATTTGCTATATCAGATATTAGGACACACTACAGAGCTTTACATAATTTTACTAAGTTTGGTTCTAACTCAAGAATAGGCATATAAATCCAAGGGACCAGAAGAGAAAATATATAAACATACTTGTGTGTATATGTAGGAGGTAGATATATGATAAAAATGGCACCACAAATTACTGAAAAAGGGATCATTTATTTAGCTGATAATTTGCCAAAAAAAAAAAAAATCTCCATATACAAAGATGAATTCCAGGTACACTTTAGACCTAAAATTGAAAGGTAAAATAATAGATCTTATAGAACAAAAATGAATTAAACTTTCTTTGTGATCTTGGGCAGGGGTGAACTTCATAAACCAAACCAAATAGCAAAAACCATAAAGCAAAAATTGATAAATCTGACTACATGAAAATTTAAAATTTCTATTTATTGGAAGGTTGCTTTAGTTTCCTAGGGTTGCTATAGCAAAATACCAGAACCTGGGTGGCTTAAAACAACAGAAATTTATTGTCTCACAGTTCTAGAAACTATAAGTCTGAAATTAAGGCATCAGCAGTGCCGTCCTCTGAAACCTTTGAAGGAGAATCCTTCCTTGCTTCTAGTTTCTGTTGTTTGCCATCAGTCTTGGAGTTCCTTGGCTTATAGATGTATCACTCCAATCTCTACCTCTATCATTATCTGGCCATCTTCTCCCTGTGTGTCTCTGTCTTTGCATGGTATTTTCTCTACTTATAAGGACACCAGTAATACTGGATTAGGGTCTACCCTAAAGATTTGGTTTTAACTTGATTATATCTGTGAAGACCCTTTTTCTAAATAAAATCACATTCAAAGTTACCAGGGGTTAAGACTTCAACAATCTTCAACCCACTACAGTTTTCCTTTTGCCCCTTCCAATTCAAATCTTTCTCACATGCAAAATATGTTCCTCCATTCCAATATTCATAAAAATCTTTAATCATTCCAACCACAATTCTAAGTCTAAAATTTTATCTAAATATCATCAGTACAAAAAGTCCTAAATCTCAACACCTAAATTGAACATGGGTGAGATTCTGGGTATAACCCAGTCTGGAGCAAAATCTCTCTCCATCTGTGGATCTGTGAAACCAGAAAACAACTTATCTATTTCCAAAATACCATGATGGGACAGGTATAGAATAGACAGTCTCATTCCAAAAGGGAAAATTTTGAAGGAATAAAAAAGTCACCAATCCCAGGCAAGTCCAAAATCCAGAAGAACAAATTCTATGAATTTCAAGGCCTGAGAATAAACCTCTGTAGCTCGATGCTCTGTCCTCTGGGACTATAGTGATAACTCTAGCTTCTCTACCTTCTGCTTCTGCACCTGTGTATCTGCCCTCCAAGTTACTCATCCTTTCCTTTAAGGGCATCACATGTTTGCAGTAGACTAACTCAGTAATTAGGTTCCTACCTGTAGAATCCCAGAAGTCTGACAGCCTTCTTTCATATATTCAGTCTTGGTCCTTTTCAGGCCAAGCTGGCAGTGTTTCTGCTGGTATAACATTCTCAGAAACCTGCGGGTCTCCTGTGTATGTCAAGGGGATCTACACCATTTATACAAAGATTATCCAGATACTTCTTGGATAATCCTACCACTATTCCTGGCTTCTGCTGAGATGGATCTATACCCAATCTCTTCAGCAAAACATTGTTCAGCCACACCCTTGGTGCTTTCTCCAGAGTGTGTTTTCTCAACAGTGAATTTCCTAATTTTAGCAATCTGAATAAGAGTAGAACCTCACAAATGATTAAATTCCTTCACGTTTAATAATTCCTTCCTCAGTTTATTTCTTTCCTCTTGTAACTTACTATAAGCAATAAAGAGAAACCAGGCCACACCTTCCACACTTGGCTTGGAAATCTCCTCAACTAAATCTCCAAGTTGAGTTATGCTTTCACCCAAGAGTAGAACAGAATTCAGCCGAGTTCTCTGCTGCTTTATAATAAGAATTGCCTTTGCTCCAATTTCCAATAACACGTTCGTTATTTCCTTCTAAGGCCTCACCAGAAGTACCTTTAACATTCATATTTCTAACAGCATTCTGTTTGTGATGCTTATTGCATTCTCTGAAACGAAGAAGCTTTCTCAACTCTGCTCCTCATTTCCATCTGAGCCCTCACTAAAATCACCTTTAACATTCATATTTCTGTCAACAATCTCTTCTATGCAATAGAGGCTTTTTCTGTAATAAACCTCAAAATTCTTCCATGCTCTGCCCATTACCTAATTTCAAAGTCATATCCACATGTTTAGTTATTTGTTACAGCAGCACCCCACTACCCAGTACCAAAATCTGTATTAGTTTCCTAGGGCTGTCATACATAGTTCCACAAACCAGGTGGCTTAAAACAACAGAAGTTTATTCTCTCACAGTTCTGAAGGCTAGAAGTCTAAAGTCAAGGTGTCATCAGGGCCATGCTCTCTCTGAAGCCTCTAGGAAAGAATACTTGCTTTCCTCTTCTAGCTTCTGAGGATTCCAAGCAGTCTTTGGCTTATGGCGGCATAACTCCAATAGCTGCTTCTGTCTTCACATGGCCTCCTTTATGCATCTCTCTGTGTCTTACCTCTTCTCATAAGGACACCAATCATTTCATTCATAGCCAATTCTAAATCCATAATGAGTTCATCTTAAGATCCTTAACTAATTACTTTTGCAAAGACGCTTTCCAAATAAGGTCACATTCTAAGAATTCTTGGAAAACACTATCTAACCTACTACAAATGTTATGGGCAAAATTAACAAATGAGTGATAACTGATAGAAAATATTTCAAAGTCTAAAATCATTAAAGAATACTATCTATAACATGCAGGAAAACTGCAAATCAAAAAGACAGAAAATCCTATAGAACAATAGGCAAAGGATATGAATAGACAACCCATAGAAGCAGAAATCCAAATTAATAAAACTTTTATAAAAAGCTATTCAGCCTCTTCAATAATATGAGAAATCCAAATTAAAACAAGGAAAATTCTACTTTATGCCCATAATATTGGCATGAAAAATTAAGTTAGGTGACACCGGGTATTGGCAAGAATGTGGAAAAATAGGAACCCTGCATAATCACATTGACTTCCTATCTTACTCAGAGTAAAGAGTAAACTCATTACTCTGATTCCATATTTCCTGCTCCAACTTCTTCTCTGACTTCATCTTCAACCATTCTCCACCTCCTACTCTGCTCCAGCCCACCAGCCTCCATGCTGTTCCTCTAACATGTCAAATGCACTTTAATCACGGGGCTTTCGCATTTGTTTCTTTTGCCTGAAATACACTTACTCCATTCACCAAAGTGCCTTGGTCCTTCATTTCTTAGTAGTCTCTGCTCAAACTGTCACCTTTTCCAGCAGGCTTCCTTGACCAATCTGCTCACATAAGACAGAGCCCTCCTACTTTCTTACTTTATGTTTTTTCCATCACAGGTACAACTCTGACACACTCTGTACTTTGCTTGGTTGTCTGATTATTGTCTGTCTCCTCCTACTAAAATATCCCCTCTGTTTTGCTCACTGATGTACTCCCTAAGTCTAGAATAGTGCCTGGAATATTATCACTTGTTGGATGAACAATGAGCTACTAATATTTATTGAATAATTACTGTGCATCAAGTGCTTTCATTGTATTATCTCGTCTGATTTTTACAACAGCCATATTAATTTGTTGTTGTCATTTCCATTTCACTGACTTGGACAGTGAGGTTCATAAGGTTAGGCAACCTATGGGAGATCACAGAGCTAGCAAATGATTGAGCTGGGGCTTAGGCCCAGCCTGGTGGATTCCAAAACCTAGGGTCTCAAGCACTTCAGCATACTTCTGTCAATCACTCACAGGGTTCGTAATTCTCACATGGCAGCCATGAATGTGAATGGTTCAGGTCTCCTGCTACAGAGAACACAGCTGTCATTCCTCTAGATCCAAAACCATATTACTGCTAAGGCCATGCTTCCCCTAGCTGCGTTGAGCCAAAGACCAAGCACAGCTGGTGCTAGTGCAGACTTCTTCTAATGGCAAATTTGTTTGGAGATTCTATCAGCCTGGCTTTCACCTTCTTAGACCTATACCACGTCTCAGATTCTTCCTGTCCTATTCTCCTTCCTGCTGCCTCTCCTTTCATAGGATCAGATCTATACTGAGGTCTGGAGCCTGTCCTTGTCTACTCCTGCTTCCTCCCCTATGCACTTCACAGAGTTTTCCCCAATAAATCTCTTACACCGCTAGTTTTATCTTGGCTTCTGCTTCTTGGAGGTCTTGATCTAACATACTTACAGTGACAGTCAGGAGCCAGCCATCACAGTACTATGGACATGCACACATCCCATGACCCAGCAATTCCACTCCTACACATATATTCAACAGAAATGCATACATATTTTCACCAAAAGACATGAACAATAATGTTCATAGAAACACTACTCATAATAAGTCAAATCAGGAAACTACCCAATGCCTATCAATAGTCAAATGGGTAAATAAATCATGGTATATTCACATGACAGACTATTATACAGCAAAAAGAATGAATAATCTACAATTACTAACACCATGGATGACCCTTGCAACATAATATTGAGTGAAAGAAACCAGATACAAAAGAGTACAGACTGTGAGATTCCATTTACACAATTACAAAACCAAAAACAAAACAAATTTATGGTGTTAGAAGTACAGCAATCACCCTTAGGGGGATAAGGGTAGAGACTAGAAGAGGCACAACAGGGATTTCTGGGGTGGTGGTTATATTGTTTCTTGATCTGAATAGTAGTCTTAATGTGGCTTGGTTCAGTTTTTGAAAATTTACTACTTACAATATTTATATTTCTCCATGATGTTATACTGCAAGAAAAAATTTTTTAATGAAAACTAGAAGGGTAGGCAAATACTGAACAACACCAACCAGAAACACAAAATCACAAGCCAACTGCTAAGCTATAACCCTCTTCCCTGTTCTTGTCAGGGCTCCACCATCTTCATGGTAACTTTGTAGCATAAATATGTCCCTTTCTCTTACCCTTGATGACTAGTCTGCCACCAAGTCTTGCTTGTTATTCCTTTACAATGTCTGTCAGCTTTGATCAGTTTCTTGCATTCCTGCTTTCACTGCTTCATTTGATGCCAGACCTCAAAAAAGTTTAGCTTCTAACTATTCTCGCGTCCAGGGCAGGGACTTAGGGTGACGCCACTGAGTAGCCGTGGGCAAAATTTAAGACAGCACTATTCTCAGGGTCCCTCAGGCATAAAGTTGACAGCTGAAAGTGAGGTTTCTTTAAATTCTGTACCCAGACACCTATCTTGCCTCATGCTCGCCTTGCTCCATGATGCTAGATTAATCTTGCTTTCATAAGGTTCCTCCCCTACCCAAGGATTTACCATTGCCTCATCTGTCTACTAAATTAAGAATGGCCCTGGGCAAATCAAACCATCTCCCTTAGCCTCAGTTTCTTTATTCGTACAGTAAGGAGACTGGACCCAGAAATGGCAAATAGATTTCCTCTGAGTATCAGCTTTAATTACTTGCAATATGGTATCTTGAGCATTAGGTTGAGAAAGATTCTGAAAACAAGTACAGATTAATTGAAGAAAGGTATTATGATCAATTACTGATAGTTGCCATGGGTGAGAAAGAGGACAACCTTGATATACATAGTAAATATTTGCCTTAAGTAACTAAAGCCAAATTCTTTATCTTATCATTGCAGACCCTCAACAATCTAGTCTTACCATACTAGATTGGTCCTATTTCTTAGGGAATCAGGTCTAAAATATTCAGCCTGGTTTCAAAATAAAGGAAGCTGAAGTAAATTGGGACAGCTGCACCATGATGAATTGCAGCATGGTCACCTGTGATAGCCACTTAACCCTCAGGTCCACTTGAGCAGAGCCCCCATCAAGGTGGCCAGTCCTTGGGCTCTTCCTGGGCTAATCTCCATTTCCAGAATCTAATTCCAAAATACTGTGTCCTGAATGCCCTCCAGAGAGCTGGTTTATGTCCTGGCTAAGGGAAAAGGAAGCCAAAATATTATATCCATTTGTTTGAGCCATGGATGGTTAAACAGCCTCTTATCTCACCTGCCGACTGACCTGGTCCTCTCAGCAATTCTGATACCTGCTGGAGGCAGCTAGATTTGGAAACTCAGCCAGAGGACAAAGCCCAGCCTGTGATCTCACAGAAATGCCAACCCAGGGCCTCTTTGAGGCCCCCAGAACTTATTCATAGGGCTTTCTGAATTCAAGGCACATGCACGCACACACACACACACACACACACACACACACACACACACACACACTAGTGATTCTTGAATGAGGAAATCTCCCTAGTTCTAATTTTTCTCTTTTTGTCCCCTCTTTCCAAGTACTTTATACCCAAAATAGTGATGGCTGGGCTCTACCTGAGCTGGCACATCCAGGACTCTCTCATCAGAGAGAACCCAGCCTCACTCCAACCCCTACTCTCTTGTGGGCAGGCACCTACATGCAGCTACTCATAAGGCAGGTGTGTATGAGTGTAATACAACAAAATTTTTGCTCTGCCTTGGCAAAGTATCAGGAAAATGCAAAATGGAAGTGGTTAATTCTCCACAGTACTCCAGTTCTCAGGGGAGGTGACTGAGGTGGGTCTTGAAGGGTAAGTGATAGCTGCCCTAGCAGCGGAGGAAGGGAAGGGAAAGCTTGTGCCAAGGGATACGAGTAGAAAAGAACTCAACTTATCATCAAGCACCTACCAGAGCATAAGAATCCAGAGCCGGGCCTGTGTGCCCTCCAAGCCATGACCTCATTTCACTTGCTTGGGGTAGGGTGAGGGTAGCAATTTTTACTCTGCCTTCACAAACCAGGTAGCATTTCCAATTTGCTCCAGGAGCTCCCTAGAGTCTCCTGTCAAACTCTGTCAGGGACATTCCTCACATTCCCTGCCCAGGGTGGACCCATTCAAGGAAAATCATGGTGGGTGAAACAATAGGGAAGTAAGATTTCTGGAGATTGGAGATCCTATAAGAAGAGAACGAGCTACATGCCTCTCTTGCAACAATGCCCAGCGAGTGATCTTGTCCTGCCTATTTCCTGCTGAGCTCATTATTCTCCACCCAATCATGGGCAACTCCTGTCCTCTACTCATTGGTTAAGACCAGAGGAAGGACGTATGATGAAGTAAACACTGGAGAGTAAGGCAATGCCCTCTTGAGGCCGTGGGACTCGGCACACACCGTCACAGTGAGGGTGGGGCCCATCCCCCTTCCAATGAGCTAATCCAATAATCTGATCTTAAGATGAAATTTCAGTGAAGTTAGTTGGAAGAAGAACTTGGATACTTTATGGCAGCAGTCCGCAACCATTTTGGCACCAGGGATCAGTGCTCCTATGAAAAATTCAATGCCCGATGATCTGAAGTGGAGCTGAAACAGTGATGCTAGCACTGGGGAGCAGCTGCAAATACAGATGAAGCTTCGCTTGCTCACTTCATGCTGTGCAACCTGGTTCCTAACAGGCCATGGACCAGTACCGGTCTGTGGCCCGGGGGTTGGGAACCCCTGCTCTATGGAGGTGATGTGTAAAACATAAAGCGCCTTACTTCTCATCATCCAAGAATTCTATCCACCACCTCCCACTCCCAGTAGACATCTATAGGCACCCTTCCAAGATCTCCTCCTCCAAGGAGCCTTCCCTGAGTGCCCTGAGTGCCAGAAATGCCTGAAGTTCAACCAAAGCTGAGGACCACTACCTCTAGACCATTGTCTTAGGAAGCAGAGCCATGCAGTAGAATTAACAAGGGCTCTGGAGGTTAAATCTGGGCTTTATTTCTAATTCTGCCTCAACTAGATGGGTGACCTTGGGCAAGGTACTCATCCTTAACAAGCGCAATTTTCTCATCTGTCAATTGAGAAGTGATCATAGTACCTACCTCCTAATATTGAGAGGATTAAATAAGATATTTGTAAAGCCTCAGAACTTAGTAGATACTTGAAAAATGTGTTTCTCTTGTAATATACTCGTTTTCAAATGCATACCTCACCTCCTCCTCTAGATTTCAAGCTCCAGGAGGGGAGTTTGTAACACACGCACACGCACACACACACACACACACACACACACACACAGTGCTAGCATGATGCCTGGCACACGGACAGCTTAGTAAATGCCTTTTAGAGCAAGAGGGTGGGAAAGGCACAAGGAGGAATTCCCTGAGGAGAGTGCTTTGCCTTCCCCTCACAAACTGGGCAGGAGGCTGGGTCACATCCTTCTTATCTAGTTGTAAAGCGTCTGTGTTCATTATTTTAACACTTATTCGTGATCAAACGATCTGGTGTTAATGTGGATCTAATGTATAAATCCATACGGGTCCCACAGTCATTTAGCATTAATTAAATGAGGCCATTATAAGGCTGGGATTCCGATGGGTTTATTGCGCTTAACAATTAATGGCAAGAACCACTTGGCCACTATGCTTTCTCTCTGCTCTTGCCGTGTCCCTTTTACCTCTGGAGAACAGGGCTGGAGCAGGACTGCAGCTGCCCTGGGATGAAAAGCAATGTACAAGTGGACCCTGGCTGGGGTGCAGAGATGACTGACTAGTGGGGAGTTCAGGGGAGGTCCCACCTTGCCCTGAGGAGCTGAAATTTCATAAATAAGAAATAAGGGCTGCGTTTGCAGAGCACTGGCTTGGGAGCCCAGAGAAATGAATTTTAGTTGTGTTCTGCTGCTATTGACTGGCTGTGCAACTTGTGCAGGACACTCACCTTCTCTGTTCTTCGGCAGTTAATTAAGGAGCCTGGACAATCCAAGCTCATTCCCTCTGCCTGGAATGCATCCCCTTTAATTTTCCCATGGCTGCTTCTTTCTTCTTTTCAGGTGTCAGCTCACATGTCAGCTCCTCCAAGAGGTCTCCTAACCACCCACTCCCCACTACCTCAATCACTCTACAGCATATGTTCTCCACTTTATTTTCTTCATGGGACTTATCACTACCCAAATTATCTCTGCATTTGTACTCATGTGTCTACTTGTATATTATCTCTGTCTCTTCCCACTAGAGACTCCACAAAACCAAGGGCTTCATCTGTTTTATTCATCAATTTAACACCAATTCCCAGAACAGTACCTGATCTGTACATGGCACATGTACCTGGCACATGGTAAGGGCACAAAAAATAAGTTTCCTTGAATGAATCATTAAGTGATAGCTAATATCCCTCCAAGATAGGCACTCAGTGGCCCTTGACATCTGTGCCCAGAAAACAAAAGAAGTATGGGGTGCAGATGGAGCTGGGCTTGTCAGGAAAACTGGTAGGGGAAGGATGCCTGGGACAAGTCCTAAGGGACAGAGTAAAGCTGGCCTAAAGAAGAGGAAAAGATAAGATGAGCAGAAGTCAGCATCTGCTACCCCTTCGGGCTTCTGGCCAAGGCCATTTGGTGAAACTATATAAATCACAATACAAGAATCCTTTATGGACTGGAATAGTTTCCCTTCTAGGGCCCCGACCTGCATATCACTCCACTTTAATTTCCTGCCACCTCCTTTATACAGGAGGAGGAAAAATATCTCCTGGTGTTTATACTTATAAAATTCATAACAATAATTCTTAATTTGTATAGTACTTTCTAGTTTCCAGAACACACTTTCCTATACAATAATGCTAGTATTTATTCCCATTTTGCAGAGGAGACTAGGGTAAGTGAGGCGAATTGTCCAAGGTCATTTATGGAATAGGTAGCCTAAAAAACTCAAACCTCAAACTCAAATATTTCCACCAGTCCAGTGGTCTGTTTTCCAGATGAGGAAACTGAGGCAGAAAGTACATGGCTACATTATGACAGCCACGCACACATACCCAGGGAGACTAAGCTATTTGTAGGGCCAGGGTAAGGCATGATGAGGACAAGGGGAAGGAGAAATCTCCCTTCTAGACCTGAGCATGGAGATGAAGATTACCCTGAATGAAGCAGTTCATTATTCTAGCTCAGGGAGAGAGGGTCAGAGACTCACGGTATTACAGAATCTTAGAATTCTCAGCTATAATAGATGTTGGAGATGTCTACTATCTCTTTATAGTAATATTATATGCTATAGTTATTTTTATAGAAAATTTTTAAAAGATTATATTCAAGTCTCAGTTCCATGTTCTAAGCTCTTTGATTTAGCACCATAATTTCTGAAGTAAAAAGCATGATGTCATGCCTAAAGTAAAGTCACTGAATATCTGATTTGGGGTTGGGTGCTGAAGACACATGAGTAAGGTAGACCAGGAGTAACAAGTCAAATAGCTATTGACACTCAGCATCAGTATCGGGGACCAATAGGGAGTAGTGGGGACTGTGGCAAGTTGGAGAATATAACTCTGCCTGAAGGAAGTAATATTGCAGCCAATTTTTGCCAAGTGGACATGTAGGCCCATGATTAGAAAAGCCAGAAGTGTGCATCTCTATTGGAAAGTCTAGAATTTTTAATGTTGGCATTCAAATTTAAAGCACTGCATAGGGAAAAAAGTCTAACAGCAAGTTTCTACCCATTGTCCATTGGTGTGATACTTATACTTAAGTGAATAAATTTATTCTGTTCAAACCCTTCATTGTATAGATGGGCAACTCAAAGAGTTAAGCCATGTGCCCAAGATCACAAGCAATGAGGAGCAAAGCTTAGATCCCAAACCTCCAGATTTCCAATCCAATTCTTAAACCATTGGCTCAAAGATGAGGTCAGGGAGGGGAATCTTGTATGTGAGGACCCGGTAGGTTTGGGAACACAAGACTGCATGATTTACTGTCCTAAGGTACACATTCCATCTGACCCATGGCCCAGAAGTCAGGATCTGCTCCCCCTGCCTGAGCTGAAGGTCCTTCCCCACAGATGAGGTACAGCAGCGCCTCCTGACCTCCCTCCGTCCAAAGCCTTGGAAGGGCCCCCACACCTTCCCGATGCCCCATCCTCAGGCCATTTAGAATGCAGCTCCATGGCACCAGCCAGCTGTCACTTAGGCACTTACAGGCAGAACCACAGAAAAACCAAACCACTGTTATTACACTTAATAACCAGTTTCCACATCATCAACTCATTGGAGTCTGACAGGCGCTGTTAGGGTGTCAGCTCCCTCGGCCTAACAAGTCAGCACTGCGGGAGACTCTAGGCGGGGCTGGGCACTAGCCTCCAGGAGTTATTCTGTCCCCCTCCTGCCCAAGCAGAGGACACACTCCCAAGGGCAACTTGAGGCTCAGTCCTGCCCTCCACCCCCCAACCTGCCCCACGTGCCCAGGAACGTAGCAGCTACACCAACAGTACCCGGGGTTCGGAGAAGGGCCAGAACCCCAGAGAAGGGGGCTCTGGGCCCTGATGGGTGTCTGAACAGGATAAAAACAGCCCAGTTTGGCAGAGTAGGGCTAAGGGGTCTAAAGGAAAAGAATCCAGGACTGGAATGCCTGGGTTGAGATCCTGCCTCTGCTCTGGGACCTTAAAGTAAGTTACTTCATCTTTGTGCGCCCCAGTTTTCCATTTGTATTAGGTGGTACCTCAAAGTCTTTATAAAGGTTAATTGAAATGTATGTGTAGCGCCCAGCAAGGTGTCCTTGCCCAATAAATGGCAAGTATTGCTGGGCTATTATTGAAGGGAAAGATACAGAGGTTGGGTCCTGAGGAGGGAGACAGGGACAAGCACAGGGACTATTAGGAAGTAAGATCACTGAGGAATGCTTCTGAATTGGCCTAATATACTGGGGAAGAGAAGTCTTTTAGAGCTGTGATTAAAATAGTCATCAATAACAAAAGCTAACATTATTTTTATTGTCTCCCTTTCAGAGATAAGAAAACTCAGAAAGGTTAAGTCACTTACCCAAAGTAATCCAGCAAACAAGTAGTAAAACTAGTCTTGGAACCAGGCAGTGAAGCAGGAACTGAGATCTCAAACTTCCTTGCCCTTCCTCCTGCTCCACTCCCCTCCCCGGTCCTGCTATCTACAAGGGAAGATCGGCTGTAATGGAGGGTAAGGGGTTGAGGGGTGCAGATGAGGGCAGGTGGGGCTGGGCAGCAATTATACTGGGGCTTAAGGTTCTACCTCCAGATTGTTCTGCACTGAAACAGCAAATAGTCCTGGAGATTTAGGGAGCAATTGGGGAATGGAGTCCAGGGCATGAAGCCTCCAGAATGCAATAATCCTCCTGTCGCTCTGGGTCGAGGCTAAATGAGTCACACCTTCTCTGAGACCCAGCCAAAGCCGTAGTCCCCACCCAGAGCCTTGGAGGACAAAGACAAGCCCCCTTTCCCAAGCATGCCTGCAGCCCCCCTCTGTCGCGCGGGCCTGAGGCAGTGCAGTGCTGCCATCTTTCGTCCTCGTGCAGCACTGCATCCCCACCCGCCCCATAGGGTGAGCCCAGCCAGAGCAGCAGCCCGGTAGGGATGCAGGAAGCCAGTATGTCCTTCAGAGCCCGCATATGGAGGGGGCCGACCTCTGCGAGCCCTGGCAGGGCCTCCTCTCAGAATCGGACATAGCCCGAGACTCCAGACCAGCCCAGGCATCCACAGAGGCTCCCTCTGCCCAAAGAAGCTCAGGGCTTCCTAAGGTTGCTGTTCTTACGGCCCCATCCCTGAGGATCTACTAGGGAAGCAGAGCAGGGACAGGGAAACGGTGAGTGGGAACGGGAATTCATGCTAGCTTCACAAAGTGTTAGGACCTGTTATCCCTGAGAGGAGGGATTGTGGTCATTAGTATGTGTGTTTTTGTTAGTTTGCCTATTTGTTTTGTTGTATTTCTTTTTTTTTTCTTTACACTTAATTGGCATTTTATATTTTTCCACAATAACCAAGTAAACCTCAAGACATAATAAAATATATTTATAAATTTACCTGAAAGAAAATTTGCTTTTAAGTAAAGACAATAACTCTAGAACAAAAAGAGACCTTTTCCAGATCTCTTTCTTTCAGATGAGGAAAAAGAGTTCAGAAATAGGTTACTTGCCCAAGGTCATACCACTAGATAGTGGAGAGATGGACTAAAACCTCCCTCTCGAGACAAGATTTTTTTTCCCCTTTGAGAGTGGCCTGGGCCTTCCCAGACCCTCCAGCCAGGATAAGATACCCTATTAGTCACACCCGGCACCTGTTTTTCTTTTTGCTGTTTGTTTCTCCTATGTAAGCTTCATGGGGGCAGGAACCTCACCTGTGTTATTCACTAAAGTATTCCTAGTATCTATTATAGTGCCTGGCATACAGCAGATACTCCATAAATATGTGTTGAATGAATAAATGAAGTTAATCAGGGAAGGCTTCCAGGAAAAGGTAAATTATATATCCATCTTTGAAAAGACAATGGTAATGGATCAACAGAGAAGATGGAAAACATTCCAGGAGTTGGAGAATGGCCTAGAGCTGGCACATGGTAAATATGTGTTCCCAAATAACCAGGAGAGAATGGCAGATGGCATGGATTGTCCTTCCATAGGTATAGGTGTCTGAACTAGGATCCGGTCTCTTGTCCTGATTCCTTTGCTCATCCTGGAAATCTGGGACAGGAACCAGAAAGAGCCCCTCTCTGGGACCAGGAAGGATCCCCTGAGAATTAAAGCCTCAATACAGCCTAGCTGGGTCTGATGGGGTCTGGCTGGACCTCATTGAACCTGACCATACTGGTCAGGGTCTGATGGGGTCTGATTGGGCTTGACTGAGTCTGACCAGGTCTAAGTGGGTGGGCCTGGCTGCACCTAGCTAAGCCTGGTTGCTCCCGTATTTAGGAGCATTGAACACCTGTCATTTCAGCCTGATCTCTAGGGGCTCTAGTCTAAAGACAGGGAAAAGTCCAGAAATGTTGAGGCCAAGGGGAAGATGTGAGGGGGGTCCACATTTATGCAAGGTCTTGTTATTAGGGCTCTTTATATTACCACTATTAGTCTAGGAATGTAAAGAGGCATTAAGATTACCATGTTTTGGTATAGATATGAGTCTGAGAGGAAAAAAAAATTCAGCAGGAGGAAATGGACATTTCCCAAAAGAAAATATTCTCTTTAAATTTTCTGGAAAAGTCCCCCAAAAGTTTCTTGGAAAAGTTTTATTTCTCCCAGAACATTACATAGTAGCTATGTGACAAGGTACCCAGAGGCCCTGATGCACATCCCCCCAACCACAGTGAAAAAGGAGCCAACACACACTTACTGAGCACCTGCTGTATGCCAGGCTCTGTGCTCTATGCTAGTCTCATCGTGTACAGGGCTTGGTGTGATGAAAGTGGGGCAACCTGTAGCTCACAGGCACCTGCAGCCTGCAGCAAATCTCAGCCACCCAACCCCATTTGCCTGAACACCTGGAAGGCGGGGTCTCTCAGCCTTAGCCTCTGCTTGTGCCAGGTACATGCTAGCCACAGATGTAGGTAGGAGGGACATTTGTCCATCCTTAGGCTTAGCATATATTTGGAAAGCAGTGTGTACATGCTACTGTGAGTCCTGCCCACTCACCTCATTGCCCCTGGTGACCTGCCCTGAACAGAGCTCAGCCCAGCTTTGGGCTTTTGACTTTAATTTCCTCCTGCAAAGCTTCTTAGTACTAAAACCTAGAGAATAGGGGCTGGTGAGGGTCAGGGGTAATTCTTTATTGTTTCTGGATTCAAAACAATAACTCAGAGGGGAGAAAAAAAACACAAAAAATAGAGAAACAAAGAGATGAAAAGTGAGAGATAAGGGGGAAAAGATGGAGAAACAAAGAGGTAGAAAAAAAGGACAGAGACAAAGAAAGAGCTGAAGAAACGAAGAAGAAAGTGACAACACTGGAGGGAAAGGAAAGCTTAGAAGGCAGAGGAAAGGAAGGCAAGAGAGAGACACAGGGGCAGACCAACAGTGAAAGGACCAGGGAGGAGGGAGATGACACCATCTCTCAAGGTGGTCCCCAACTCTGCTTCCACCCTCCCTTCAGGAACAGCTAAGAATTGGGAGGCACAAAGAGGAAGCAGAGACTGTCAAAGTCGCTGGGTAACCTTGGAGACGAGAGCCAGGGAGATGGGCGGCGCAGGGAGGGGGGATTCGGGAAGGAGGCAGGGAGGGAGGTCAGAGGGCCACAGACCTACAACAGGTTCTTCGCCTCTAGGGTTAGGGAGGGGTCTAGGGACAGAGGTCAAGGAATATAACTCAGATGAGTAGGGAAAGAGGGTGGGAGAAACTAAAGGGTCCAAGAACGAACCTAAAGAGGCCTTAGGAGTAGAATAAAGCGACAGCTTTGACTGAGAATCAATTTAGAGAAGAAAGAGCAGGGAGTTTGGGAGCTTCGATAGCAGGAAGAGGGTGAAACCAGTGATAGCACGGGAGGGGGCAGCCCAGATGGCCCAACTGAAGCAAAGAGAGGCCTGGATGGGACTCTGGTGCTGGGCAGAGGGGCACAGGCAGAAAACGGTCACAGCCAACTGGTCAGGGGGCTCCTTCTGACACTTTCCCTGAGACCCATTGTGGGCCATCACTGCAGCATCCACCCCCGGCTGGGGGCAGAGTCTCTAAATCCCAGATGGTTGGCTGAGGAGACCATACCATTCACTGTTGTTCCACATTCTTGCTGAGTTCCCGCTATGTGCCAGGTAGGTACCTGTCAACTCTAGGGACACAGGGACTATTAGACAAACATATGCCCACAAGCCACTCAAAGTCCAATAGAGAAAATGAGGTGTATACACAAATAACAAGATGGCAATGACAAGGCGGGAAAGGGGGCAGAACTCTTGAATCAGTCACTGGCAGCTGCAGGTCACATAAGAGAAAGCCTCCCCTGGTGGTTGCTCGAGCCAGGCCCTAAAGGCTGGGAAGGGCTGAGATGGTGGAAGCCCAGCAGGAGGCTGGAAAGGGAAGCCAAATTTGAATCCTGCATCTGCTGCTGACTAGCTGTATGTTCTTGGGCAAGTTACCTAACTCCTCTGAACCTCGCTTTCCCCATTTTGCAGAATTGTTTAAGAATTATGGATAGTATCTGTGTAAGGGCCTGACACAGAGGTGCTTAATAAATGGTAGCTATTATTATAAAGAATAAATAAAAAATATTGAGCTAGACTAAAAGGAAGTACTAGAGTTGGGCTGGAAATGTCGGTTTAAGTATGGGGAAATGAGGAGATTGTGTTGATAGAGAGAATGAAGCTGCAGATCCACCCAGTACTCAGAAGCTATAAGCAGCAAGGGTTGGGGGTGTCACTTTCCCCAAAGAGCACTTAGTGGAGCCCTGGCTGGTGTCTGGTAAAGCCTGGGTGACTAATCTACACAAGCAAAAAAGACCATCTGAGAATGTGTCCACAATAATTTTTTGACACTTCTCCCTTCTGAAAATGAAGCCCGACTCCCTTCCACTTGTGTGTGGCCAGACTTAGAGACTCACTTCTGACAACAACAAAAAAAAATGTGGCAGAAGTGACAGTGTGACTTCTGATACTAAGCCATGAAAGACATTGCAGCTTACCATTTGTTCGCCTTGAATCATTCACTGTGGGGGTAGCCATGTTTGAAGACACTCAAGCAGTCGTATGGAGGGGGCCACATGGCAAGGAACTGAGGCCTCCTGCCCGCAGCGAGTACTGGCTTGTGAATAAGCTATCTTAAAAGTGGCTCCTCCAGCCACAGTCAAAGTTCAGATGAGGCAGCCCTGGCTGACACCTTGACTGTAACCTCATGAGAGACCTGAACCAAAACCACCCAGCTAAGCCACTTCTTAGCTCCCGATCCACAGTTACTGTAAAATAATAGCCTTTATTATCATTTTAAGTTTCTAAATTTGTGATAATTTGATACACAGCAATGGATAACTAATACAGGTTTGTGATTGGGTCTAGAGCCACACCCCCCAAGAGTGGCCCCTGGGGACCTGTGTTATGAACAACTGAGCTCAATCAGTGCCCACAGCAGGGAGGGTGAGAAGGTGATACAGAGGCACCGAGGCACTGAAACATCAAAAGGTGCTGCTACAGAGTTCTGAATGATACCCAGAGCCAGCTTGGCTGTGGAGGGCCTGGGCAGGGTCTGGATTGTTCAGCATCCTCAGAAAAGGCAGTGGGATTGAGTAGGTCCTCATTGTCCCTGGCTTTTCCCACAATGACACAGCTGTGTGGCTTGCCCAGGCCAGCGGGCAGGCCAGGGTTAAGTTAGAACAAAGTATCATTTACCTCACCTGGCCTCAAGCTTCAATCTCCACTAACTTACATGAGTTATCTTGTACAAGTAACTTTGACTCTCTTTGCCTCAGTTTCTCTCCTGTAAATCAGTAATAACAAGTCCTGCTTCCTGGGGCATTATCCTCATGGTGTGGCAAAGAGCCTCGTTACATGAGAATCAAATGAGAAGTAAATTACATCAAGCTCAAAGCAGAAGCTCCATGAAGGTTGCAACACCCACCCCTTGAAGCCATGTGAGCAGGTTTGGCTGGGGATTTCCTACTTTTCTTTTCCTTCTGACTCCCAAGTTGCCTATCCTTTAGAATCCAAATTAATTTGCAAGGGGAGCTTCAAAAGAAAAGTTAAAATAAAAAAAGAGGACACTGGTCATTCCTGTCTCATAAAAATTCTTAATTGTTGAGGCCTTGTTTACAGAGTCAATTTTGACCTTGACCTCATTTCATTTTTATCGCAACCCTGGGTTACTCATTCAGCCACCTTTGCTCTGCTAACCACTCAGTTTCTTCATCTGTGAAATGGGGGTAATAACATCGTTGGATCCATAGTGTTGTTGTGAGAAGTAAGCAAGACCGCAGGAGAACAGGCGTGGTGGGCCCTTCTCAAATGTTCAGGATGATTGTGACAGTGTTGACACTTTCACCAGGACCTGCGATACTAGAAAAGGTCATGTTCTTGTAGCACAGAATTTAAACAACTCAGGGATCCTGATTTCATTTATAGTGGGAAGTCCAATCTTCTGAGGCCTTCTCCTCAAATAATTAATTGTTGGGAACCCCAAGAAATGGGGCAAGAATCTGACATGGGGCAAGAATCTGTCCTCCTTCCTGTACATTAGCTGCCCCACTCCATCCAGCATTTATTCATCTCTGTACCCATGAGTGTACCTCCCACCATAGTGCCCTCACACAACAGGGTAGGGACATGTTGGGCAAATGCGTGAGTTGGGGGGTGGGTGGATGGATGGATGGATGGACGAACGGATGGATGCAAGGATAATTTTAGGGTGACCTTCACTCCAGGCCCCATGCCAGACCTCACTCTAGGCCTTTCTTTCTAGGGCTCAGTATGGATAGAGAGAATTCCTCTCCTGCAAGGAAAGAGAAAAGAAAAAACATCAACCACCCCACAATTCATTCTCAAACTTAATTACACACATTCTGGTGAGTTCATCTACTTCACCTAATTAGGCTGTCCGAGAGCCCTCTCTGCCCTAGAGTGTGCTGAGGGAGGCTGGGCTGTTCTCCCCTGAAGGAAGGGAGGACACAGTTCTAGCTAGGTCTAGAAGCCTGTGCCCTTCATGGCTCTAGTGGCCCAGCAGCCTGAGGGGCAAGCAGCAAGACAGGAAGGAGCCTTCCAACACATCCTCAATCTCTGAAGTCTCAGAGTTATCTGGGGTAAGGATAGAGAAGGGGAAGGGGAACAGAGACCCATCACTGGACATACCCCTCTACCACTGCCACAGGATGCCCAGAAGTCACCAAAAGAGGAGATGAGGCTGGATAATGCTTGGGAGAGTCTTTTAGTGTTATGGAAAGAGCTCTGGACTTAAGAGTCAGAGGCTTTGGACTGCAGACTCAACCCTATATGTACTGGCTTTGAGGCCTTGAGTACGTAAGATCATCTCTTGGAGCCTCATTTTGTTGAGGAAGTTAGATTGGATGATCTCATAAGACACCTCCCAGCTCTCAAGACTCATGGGTCCAGAAAATAAGCTTCAAGGTCATTCAGTTCATGATCTGGACATTGGGATGGAGATGAGAGAGTTACGCCCACTGGCTATCTGGGAGCCTGGATGAGTCAGCCTCCCAGGTCCCTCTCCAAGTTTGTGACTGGTGCCAGGAAGGATGCCCTAGCAGCTGGAGCTTCATACGATCAGGGAAGGGGATGGGGCAGGGGTCAGCAAAGAGGCTGTTGCAGTGCTAAGAGCCTTAAGCATGCCACTTACCTGGCCTCCTGTGCAGAGGTGGCTTCCCTGTAGGGAGCCAGTACGCTCCTACCCCCAAACCTTCTGGGGGATGGAGAGCTGAGCCACTGCCTAGTGCCTGATAAGGAGTTCCTGGTCACATCCTCCGCCTAGTAAGTTCTCAAGAACCAAGCAGAAGTTCCAGCCACAGGGAGGGCTAAGCTGCCAATCTGCCCCCGTCACCACCTTGAACTCTGAGCCCCATTCTCCCTGCCGTGAGTGCCACCTGGCCAGCCTGACAAGGACGTGGAGCCAAGCCAAGTCCCCAGCATGAACAATGATTTATGGTGGTTCAGCTCCACCAGGCCAGACTCCACCAATCAGGAGATAAGTATCTCTGAACCTCAGCCTTGACTGCTCCAAAACAAAGCCAGGAGGAGGGAGGGATGACACAAATGGCCAGCCCTCACCTTCTGCCAAACCCAAGGAAGAAAGGGAAGGGGCTAGTATCACAAGGGTACTTTCTGGGAAGCATAGAGATGGTATCTGTTAGGATATTTTGTCTCCCTCTGAGCTCCAACTCAGCCTGACCACCCTGAAGCCTGACCACCCTGAAGCCAAGAGCACCCTTTGCCCTGCTCCAGCTCCAGCTCCCAAAGTCTGCTCAGTGCACAAAGAAAGGGCTGAGCCCAGTAGAAGTGATGACCTTTCCCAGCAGCAGCAGCAGCAGCAGCAGGGAGAAGGGAGACCTTCAGGGCAAGTTGGTGTTTGGGTCTGAGGAAGTGGGCTGGAGTACAGGCTACAGGACCCAGCATCAGACTTATCTTGGGTTTTGCTAATTCACATGGGAGGGTCTCTAGATAGAAGAGAGACGGTGGCCTGAAGCATGCCTGGCTTAGAGACTGACTCCACCTGTACTCATCATATCCTGCCACTAACTTGTCACTAATTTGTCACATGATCTTCTATAAGAGACCTAGCCCTTCTGTGTCTATGTTTCCTTTTCTGCAAAGCAGGCATAATTCCTGCCTGGTGTATCTCTCAGCTCAGGTCTTCTTGGAAAGTCCACGTGAGTAAATGCCCTGTGTCCGTCAGAGACTGCCAGAATTGCAAAGACACTGGGCAGTGCCCACCCCTCCTGCTTTTGCTGTTGTGGAAGAGACTCAGATAAGTTAGGTGACTTCTCCAACATCACACAGTATGTTGTAGGAGAATATGTATCCAAATACTCATCACTGTACAAATAACAGAAACAATATTTCTATAACAGATATTTGGCTGTGATAATCTGATGTAAGTTACAGACTCCCTCTGAAAAATACTCACATGCACTGACATGCAGACTGCTCATGTGACCTAAGGAGGTTCGCTCCTGAAACTCATTCATGGATTCATTGTAGGTCAAGGATTCCAACTCTGCCGCCATGTGACCTTGGGCAATGTATATAACCTCTCTGCGCCTCATTTCTTCAATAACCAAAGGAGACAATAACAGTACCTACCTAATAGATTGTTCTGAGGATTTAATGAGTTCTCTGTGTGTAAGGTACTTGGAGCAATGCCTGGCACATAATAAATGTTAAATGAGTGCTTGCTATTATTACCCCTGGAAGATAGTTTCAGCTTCTTGAGAGCCCCAGATGTCAGGGCAACTACTTTCCTGAAGGTCTTTCAAATGTACAGGTGTAGCTGCTTAGTCGTCCCCCAACTCCCAACCTTGCCTGGGTAAATGCCCCTCTCTCAAGCCTTGACACCTCCAACCTGGGTAGCCACTGCAAGCAGTTCCAGGAACCCTACCTCTTCCCTCTCCTGCCCTGCCCTCCCCGCTGCCCAGGAATCAATGCAATCCCCTAAAAGCTCATAACTCGGAGGTAATTATAAGAAGCATCAATTACCCAGCAATGTGGATTTCATGAATTCAATTAATTTGCATGGCGATCGATACGGGAGGGTTCGCTGGGGTCCCCCAGGGAAGTTAGGACATTGTTCTGCAAGCTATTGATTTTACAATGTAAAACAAAACCTCTCTCCTCGAATTCATAGATGCCCATTCAGCCATATTAACTTTCAGATCATTTATTTTTGTATGTCTTTCAACTCTGTTTGTTGCTATCACACAAATGCAGAGTATGACATCGTAGAGAATAATTGAATCAATACAGTCATGCTACACCAAGCTTCCCTGTCTCAAGGAAGAGATGCTGGTCAGTGAGCTGCTCTTCTTCACATTCTCATCCTCTGCTGTCCCCAGCCATCCCCTCATCCCCCACTCCAAACACTCCCTTTTGCAACCAGGCCATACCCCTGACCCCCAAGTCCCTCACTCCAACAAACTTACCTACTTGATTGAAATAGACCTAAGAGTGCAGCCAGAGGAATGTAGTTAGACAATAAGAAAAACTTCTCTGGCTTTAGAAGGGTTAGAGAGAATAGAGGACTTTCCTTTTCCAAAGGATCTTCAGAACCAAAAAGATTCAAGCATGATGCGGCTTGACTCAGGGGTACATCCTGGGCTGGCAGAAGAGTGTTTTTTTTCCTCCCTGGAGGCAATGAGGTTGAGGAGACAGCATTTCCCAAAAGCTATCACACCCCCTTCTCTCAGAGAAGGCCAAGTTTAATAGGACTGCTCATTGAAAAAGTAAGGGGCCCATCAACCTTTGCCTCCCATTCGCACCAGCTCAGATGTCCCCACACTTGCTGTGTTACACACACACACACACACACACACACACACACACACACACACACACACACACACCAGTCTAGATACAAGGCTAGGGACCCCCAACCCAGCCATACCCCCAGGAGAGCATGAGCTGGGGCTACCCTGCCTTCGCCAAGCCCCAACTCAGCAAACTGTTCTCTGCACCCCATGTCTGGAGGAGAGAAGCAGTTTTTTAATTTGCCTCTGCCCCCCACCCCGTCAGGATATTAGATAGCTAAACAGCCCGGCGCCTGTTTCCCTCAGATAACCAGTTCCTGACGAGCCCCCTAATTGTCCCTGGAATCTCAGTGCCAGTGTATAGAGTAGGTCATTTAACCAACAGTACACACAACTAAATAAAAATCCATTTTCCAAGAGAAAATTCTATTCTTATCAGAGTTTTGCAAGAGGGTTGCAAGCGGCCCATGTTAATTGAAGCTTTGATGTTTGTAGGAGGAGGCCTCTAATCAACGCCACAAAGGCAGCTGATTCACTGCAGTGGGCTCCTTGGCTGACGACTGGACTCTGGGTAGCATGTTGGGGTGGGTGGTTGGGGAGAGGAGAGAGGGCTCAGGCTAGTCACCAGACACCATAGGGTCTCAGCCACTGCCCCAGGTCTGAAGCCGGGCATGAAGACATTAAGGGAGGCAGGCGGCTGGTCGGGAAGGCCACTGAGGCTGGAGGTGAATGGGACCCAGTAGCAGAAAAGCCTGGTTCAGCAGCCACCTTATGATTTGCTTACTGTGTGGCCTTGGGCAAGTCATTTGACATTTCTGTGCCTCAATTTCCAGATGACCAGAACCCCCTTTACCTTCTCTGAAAACTTATTTGATGATGAACAAATAAAAATAAAATCCAGGAAAGAGAGTTTCAATTTTTAAGGACATCCTGTGATCCGGACTACCTATTACCACTTTATAATCTATATAGTACCGGGCATACTCTATGCCTACTGCTGATTGCTTTGTGTTTATTCCTTGTCTCATTTAATCTTCGAGGTGGGGAATCTTACAACACTGTGCAGATAAGGAAATTGAGGCTCAGAGAAGCTAAGCATCTTGCTCAAAACCTCACAGTAGAAAGTGGCATAGTTGGGGCTCAATTCTAAAATCCAAGCAGATGTCTTCGATTCTAAAATCCAAGCAGATGTCTCTTATCTGAGCTGTTTCTACTAAAATAGGTGGGAGAACCCATGCAACCCTTCTTCCCTATCTCCCCCCTCCCACATTCCCTTCCCTAACCCTCATAATCACACACACACACACACACACACACACACACACACACACACACACACACACAGGCATCATTTTCTTTGCTCCTTACAGCAACCTTCAAAGTAGACAGGAAGCACCTAGATACAAAAAGACAGGCCTTGCAGAAATGTGTGCTGGTTAATGAAATAATATTCATAGAGTCAACTTCACCTGGACCATGATGAGCTCTCAAGGACTGGAAGCTCTCGTCCTGTGATGATGTGCTGACGGTGATGGTGAGGACAATTTTCATCCCTAGCAACTTAGCACACATAGTCCCTTCTACACAAAAGCTGCTCGAAAAGGCATAGTTAGCAGTAGCAATAAAATCATCTCCACTTTCTAGATGCCTGAAACTGAGCTCAGAGGATGTCAGTGAGTTCCCCAGGTCACAGCCAGTGAATTGCAGTGGTGGGATGTCTTGAACCCTAGGCTTCAACCATAAACCCATGACCAGTCCACTGTGCTCCTGTCCAGTGCCTAATAAAGGCTACTGCTGATTGAGACTGAGGTGGGAAGGAGGTAGGAGAAATCTAAACATGGGGTTGCCTGCATGATATGGACTAAATCGTGTCCCTCACTCCCAAATTTCATATGTTGAAGCCCTGCCCCACAATGTAATGGTATTTGGCACTGGGGCCTTCTGGAGGTGACGAGGTTCAGATGATGCCAGGTGGGTAGGATCTTCTTGATGGGATTAGTATCCTTATAAAAAGAGACACCAAATCCATGGGCACCTTTACCTTGGACTTCCAGCCTCCAGAACTGTGAAAAACAAATATTTGTTTAAGCCCCTCAGACTTGGTACTTGTTACAGCAGCCCAAGCACACTAAGATATGTGGCCATCGACAGCACAACTGGAGCACTCTGGGTGTGATAACTGGTCCTGGGCACCTGTGAAAAGTCAAGAGTACAGATGGGGACAGAAATGACAACAGCCCTCACCCTCAAGAGGACATCAGAGACCCTGCTTGGCCCCGAGCCAAGGAGGCAGTGGTTCCAAGGAGGAGATAGGGTGGGAGAGAAGGAAGAGGCAATCTGGAGGCTACAAACTTGAAGTGTTTTCAGAATAGAAAAGAGAAAGGAAGTGGTTGAATTTGCCAGGCCAGATTAGGCTAGCAAGAGTTAAAACACTCATTTCTTTCAACACTATTTACCTAGCACCTACCATTTCTATGCTAGGGGCTGGGAGCTCAGAGATGAAAAGACATGTTGACAAGAAGTGTCCAATCTAGCGAGAGTCAAGTGTAAAGGTGAGAGCTTTGGCAGAAATCTGCCTGGGCTCTCGGGAAGAGGAGGTTGCTTTTCTGCTGCCATTTTAAGGATATTTAGGGGCATACTGGGTGGGGAATTGAGAGGAGATAAGAGGTTGTCCAAGAACTTCCATGCCCATGACCTCATTTGATGATCCTCATTTGCTGGGATAAACCAATAATGAGAAGGCCCAGAGAGCTCCAGCAGCTTGTTCAAGACCACAGAAATTGCAGGTTCTGAACTAGGACCAAAATCCAGGTCTTTAGATCCTGAGTGCAGTGCTTTTCCAACTACACGTAGACAGTTCAGTATGAGATACAAAATGTGAAGTGACTAGCTCAAAATCAGGAGTTAAAACCAAGTGTCTAGAAATGGGCACTGGGCTGAACCTGTGTGGCTGGACTTCTCCACAGGGTCCTATGGTCCCAAATTTCCAGCAGGTAATACTTGTGTCTAGCTGTGTCTACAGAATGTCAGGGACACTTTATCTCAAAAGGGAAGGGAGGGGGTGTGAGCTGACCATTTCAAAGTGAGATGAGCAGTTACTACAAGTATAGTGGTCTCTAGCTTCTGCCTTCTTAGGAGCTGGGTGGCCTGCAGAAATAAGATGGTGAGGTTCAAGGGACCAATTGCACTGAGTCAAGGCCAAGGTAGGTGGGTGGGATGCCTCAGAACCCATAACCTCCTTACTTGCTTAACCAGCTCAACGGATCCATTTGTCTTTGTAGCAGCAGGGCTGGCATACCAAGAGCACCTAGAAAAACCTTATAAAAGCAGGAGCAGGCTCATGACCTGATCAAGAGTCTCCTGGTCACGAGATCAACTCCCAGGAAAGCCTGGGTGACTCGAAGTCTCCCAACTAGTCTCCTAATCTCCTCCTTCTGTCCCCTCCATTCTGTTCTCTGTTTTGAAGCCAGAGTGATTATTCTAAGGTATAATCTGGTCATGTCACTCCACAGCTCAAAACTAATCAGTGCTTCCTCATTGCCCTGGGGATAAAATCTGTAGGCTTTGCTGACAGATAAGACCATTCCTCATCTCCTCCTGCAGGCCTTCCCAGGAGCATCCAGTCTTACATATTCAATGCTCCTACCAGACAAGTCCCCATGCATCCAGCCCTATCCTGTGAATACTGTCCCCTTATCTTGTAACATCCCACCACCACCACACATCCATCCCATGCATTGTAGACTGCATTAATGGCTACTGTTCTAAAGAGGTGGAGGATATTCCCTCACTGAAGAAGTAGAATGTATTTTCCTTCCTCTTGACCTTAGGTTCAGACATATGAAATGTTAGTGAGAGTGACACAACTAAAGATTTGAAAAGTGCTTGTGTGATTGGCCTACTTTCCTTGTGCTTTTTCCATCACCATTAGAAGACCAGGCCCAGGCTAGCCTGCTGGTCCCAAGAGTTAGATAAGAGACTCATGGAGCAGAGTTGCCTAATCAGGCCCAGCCTAGATCAACTGACCCTCAGCCAACTCACAGAAGCATGAACTAAATAAATGGTAATTGTTATATACCACTGAGATATTGTAGATGTTTATTACACAGAATACTATAGTAATAGCTAATTAATACATCATTTTAACCTAAATCATTTCTAGCCATTCATCAGACCTCAGCTGAGGTGGTCATTTCTTCTTAGAAGTTCAGGGTGGGGTGCTCCCCTTCTGGACTCCCATAGCATCCAGGATTTACCCTTTTTGCAATATTAAGCATGCACTGTGTTGTAACTTTCACTTTCCTGTCTCCCTCACAGCAATCTGAGCTTCTTGAGGTCAGGGATTACATGTTATTCACAGTTTCTGACAGAGATGGATTCAGTGACTATTTGTTAGAAGAAAAACATGAAGCTGACCTTTTCCAAGTGGTGAAAGCAAAAGGACTTCTCACTTTTCCACCTAGCTCACCACCACCATGGAAAATGCCCAAAATGGGGACCAGACTCCTAAGAGTTCTCTACTTCTCCCAACAGCCACTTGCACACACACATGTGCATACTTGAACCCCACACTTACCTAGGTTGCACGTTCCCACCCGCCTGCTTGCTTGGTGACGAAGCGCTTTTTGAACCAATTTGCTCCATCTTTCTGCAATATCCTCCAGCAAATCAAGCATCCCCTTCTTGGGATGTTTTCAATCTGTTTTATGTTGATTTTAATTAAAGAATCCGAAACTGAACAAACAGTTCCTAGCAGGTGGCCATACAAGTGTGAAATAAGCAAACTGTTTTATCTGCCACAAACTCTGCTAGTAAATTTCTTCAAATTAATCCCAGCCTCTGAGAGTCTGCTGATTTCAAGGAGAAAGCTAAGCAATCCCAGCCTCCAAATATTTGCTTTTGTTACAGCTCCTGGAGCCAACACCTCGTGGTGTCCACCTTAGTTCCGCCCTCACCCATGTTGTTCCCCATACCCCTCTCTGGCCCTCCACTAGCCCAAACTATCAGCCCAAAACAAGCCTCATGTGCCCACACCACTAGGTTCCATCTCCAGAACTCCAGGAAGGCAGTCAGATGGCCAGGGGAGAGCTCCCAGCCATCTCTCTTCCGAGTACCACCATCGCCCAGCCATCCACTGCCACTGCCAACACTCCCACCTGAGCTTGGTCCACCTCACCGTTTTCCCACTCCCAAGGAGGAACAGAATTGAGGGCCCAGGACAAGACTTGCTTTCCTCCCTACAGTATAGCCCAGGAATGAAAGAAGTCCTGGGAAAATGATACCACCCAGACCTGGCAAAAGTGTACATAAATGGGCATCTCATTCACCACCGATGGAAGTGTAAATTAGCACAGGCTTGCCGGAGAACAGTTTGTCTATGCATATCAAAAGTTTTAGATTTGTTCTTACTTTTGGATCCAAAAATTCCATATGTAGGACTTTCTCCAAAAAAAAAAATCATCAGTATGCAGAGGTAAACATTTACCTCAGAGCTGTTTATAACAACAAAAACTGGGAAAAATTTGTTGTTCAACAAGGAATTATGTAAATAAATGATGGTATAGCCATACAAAATACTGCAAAATATTTAATACATAGAAAAGAATCTTGTGATTTTAGTGGAAAAATCCATTTACAAGGCAATATGTACAACATGAATTCATTTTCCTTTCAGTTTTTATGTATATATTATATTCTAGATGTAGTATAAATATATTGCATGTATTATTCTAGGTTTGTAATGTGTGTGTGTGTGTGTGTGTGTGCGTGCGCGTGCACAAATAAAAAAATCCTGAAAAGATAGAAATTAAAATGTTAACAATAGTATTGGGGGTATAAGTGATCTCTCCCTTTTTTTTTATAAGTATTTTGTTAATTTTCTAATTTTGAGAACCCCAGCTGGAGATTCAGAAGACCTGGGTTGTGACCAGCTGTGGCACTAATGCAAACTTAGTATTATGCCATCTCGCAGCCTAACTCTAAAGCTGGCTGTGAAGCTGTTAACATCACCCTGTGTCGATTTCCCTGACCTACAGACCATGTTCAAGAGAAACTGATGCCAGAAAGCTCAAAGGGGTAGGAGTCCAAAGAGGGACCCCAACCCAGAGTTCCAGTGACCAGGTTCTTGTCTTACGCTGGGAGAAGGAATTCAAGGACACAACAAACAACAAGCAGGAAAGCTCAAGTTTTATTAAAGCAAAGGACATACACAAGAAAAAGTGCGGACAAACTTGAAGAGCAAGTCCCGCTGAGCTGTCTGGATTATGGGCTTTTGTTTCTCTTGGGGGGCAGGGCCTGGAGACATAGCACTTGCAGTGTAGATGGTATAATGATATTATGATTAGTCAAAGCTGAACAAAGGACAAGGGAAAGATTCCAAAGCCTTATCCTAGAAGGGAAGGGATATTCCAAGGCTATCCATCCTGACTCCCAGTTTTGGCTAGTCTTTCATGTCACCTGGAAGGCAGGGGGCGGCCCAAGGCCATTTAGCTTGTCTACTCACCTTGGTTTGTTTCTTACGGTGCCAATGAGAGTCTCATGCTTGGTGTCAAAACAGGGAGAGGGCTAAGTAAGGGACAAGGGAGAAATTGCAGAGCCGTATCTTGGAGGGAAGAGGGAACATCTCTAGGCTAACTATCCTGCTTCAAAACCAAGTCACCATTGCATCCAGCTTTCATCTTATAGTTCTTCAGTGTGCCTGTACTACATCTGGGATAGGAAGAGGGGGGAGAAATAGAAAGCACAAACTCAGGAGAAATGCATTGTGGGTAATTTGTTTTCCCTTTCACACCAATCTCAGACCTGTAAATATCTACAATGAAGAGGCATTCGCTATGTGCCAGGCACTATTCTATTACAAGCTTAATGCAAAGGGATAGCACTGGAGTAGTAACCTGCATTTCCTCCCTCACTGTAATTACAGGACTGTCCGTAGAGAATGGTGATATTTCTGGCCATCCTCAGGAAATGTGTCACATGTGTTCAAGTACAAAGTACAGGTTCAGTCAACTACTACTGGACCTACACCCAGCATCATCCCATCTGCTAGGCAGCAGCTACCCTTCTCCTGCATGCCTCCCCACTGGTCAATCTTCAGGACCTGCCTTGGTCTTCTCTACCCACTCCAAGGCCAGCACTGCTCTCAAGCCTTGAGGTGCCACATCTGTATGGTGGTTGGTAGCAAGGGGAGAGAATATCTGTATTTCTTAAGGAGACACTGGCTACTATACAGATAAACACTTAAATTTCTTTGACTGAACACAGTGAAAGTTTATCTCTTTCTTACTCACAGCACAGCCCAATGAGGAGTCAGCTCCACATAGTCATTCAAAAACCCAGTCTCCTTCCATCTTACGTCTGCCATCCTCTATGACCCCAGAGTCCTCTCTGTTCTGTGGCAAATGGAGGAAGAGAGCAAGGATTGCACAAAAGAGGTTCTAATGGCCCATGTGTAGAAGCACATGGCCATACTCATAGCCTCTACTCATACCCAACTGGGCAGGACTTAGTCTCATGGACACATCTAGTTGCAAGGGAGGCTGAGAAACGTAGTCCAGCCATGCACAACCAAGGAATCATGGCTGTGGACTCTAGTGAGCAACTGCAGGATCTGCCCCCACTTTCTGAGCAACCCTCTTGGAGGAACCCCAGCAGTGCAACCTCAGACCTCAGTGTTGTGCAGTATTTCTCAAGATATGCCGCTTTCTCATCACCCTCTTTATTTTCCTCTGGGGCCCAGATGTATGTCCTAGAGGAGGAGTGGCCAAGGACACAGAAGAACACTGCAAATACAGTAGGTTCTCAAAACACCTATTGAGAAGAATTGAAGAAAATGTCCCCCTCAATCCCTCACTACTCAAGTACTTAGAAATTCCAGAGGTCTCAGGGACTACAAAATTGCCAGAGACAATGACTTTGTTTTAGTCTTTCTTACTTACCTTTCATCAGTATTTGGCCCCAAGGACACCTTCTAAAACTCTCCTTTCCTAGCTGCATGACTTGTGCTCCCAGGTTTTCCTTCTGCTTCTCTGACTTTGCCTTCACTGCCTCTGCCTCTTGTCAGGGCTCCCTTCCTTCCTCCTTAAATGATAGTGTTCCCAGGTAGCAATTTCCACCTTCCTTTCCTTTCTTCTCTCCTTCCCCCTAACCTCCCTCAGTGAACGCATCTGTACCCCACTCAGGTACCACCTTTAACCAAACCCACATTTCTGTCCCAGACCTGTCTCCTAAGATCTGGACCTGCATTTCTAACCATCTACTGGTCACATGTGCCTGCATATTCCAACTTGTCATGTCTAAAACTGGGCTCACTGTCATCTTCCTGAAATCTCCAATCCTCCCTTTCTTTGTTAATGAGCCCACCAGCCATGCTGGCACCTGGGAAGCACCTAGAGTCCAGTTTTATCTGGCCCCACAGCCAGATGGCAATGAGCCCTGCCATGTCTAGCTCCTGGGGCCTCTGCGCATCATCTTCTTCAGTACTTCGACCTCCTCTCTGGCCCAGACCACCCAGGAGACTCCTGTCTTGTCTCCTTTCCACCAGTCTTCTCCTCTAATCCATATTTCTTAAGAAAGCCAACCACTCTTTCTAAAAACACAAATTTCACCACACTGCACCTTACAAATACACAAGATGTAGGCCATCTGTGAAAGGCCAAACTCCTTAATCCAGCAGGAAATGGACATTACCATCTGCACACCCTCTCTGTTTTCCACTCCAACTCACCTCCATCTGCTTCCCCGCCCCATCACACCCTTCATCACACCCTCACCAGGACACATCATACCCAACACCTTCTTAGTGCTGAGCCCCCCCACACACCTGCATTCACACCTCTGGGCCTCTGGTGTGAAAAATTCTATACCTCTTCCCCAAACAACCCCCAACACACACACTCTAATAAAACAAGAGCGAACACCCCATCCCTGGGGTCCTCAAATACTTTTTCTTTTTCACAGGCATTCTCACCATACCTTGTTATACCAGATCATTTCTGGTGTAATTCCCCCACTGGCCTGTCAGTTCCTGAGGGCCTGGCACTGGGAAACCGAAGTTTCCACCCTGATCTTCTTCCCCAGAAGGGCCTGGTGTGACCTGGCCAATGCCCCTCTTTGCTTCTCTGCCAAAGCTGCCTTGGCCATAACTTTGAAGACACAAAGCTGACAAGGACCCTCCCCATCACAGCAGGCCTTGCATGCTGATGAGGCAGCTGAGAGGGCAGGAGGGGCAGGCAGCCTACATACTTCCCTCCTCCTACTGGGAGAAGATAGTGAGAATGGGATGGCAACAAAAGAAATCCTTCCCCTTCATCTCCTGATCCATGCCCTCTCTCAGAGCTGCTTATCAGCATCTTGCAATAATCGCCATGCCACTGACTTCCAGAACTATCACTCCTGGGTGTAGTTGCAGCCTGAGCTAGGAAGACAGACCCACCGCCAAACATGGGCTTGCCAGGCTGCATTTTGAGCCTAAGGGGGTCCAGAGCCTGCACCCAGCCTGGCGAGCATAGGAAAAGAGGTGAAGGGGGTGCTCCTTTCCCAACCTGAGGGCAGAGAAGCTAAGGGATCCATCAAGGTGAACCTATAAGAGCTACACAGATGCACAGTATTTTTCCCACCTTCACATACACACACTAGGTCCCAGGTATGGGCACATACCCCACATGTTTAGGCAATAGGTACAGAGACAGATACACACCCAAGAGTAAATGCTATTGGCCCACTTACCTGGGGAAAAAGCTATCGTCTTCAGTTCACTTTCCTCCTCATGCCCACCACCCAATCAAGAAGTACAGGTTGGGTCAGTTCTGGTCTAAATGGCAGAGCATGTAAATGCTATGCTTGCCTCCTCTCACAATCACATCAAAATTACAACTAAACTACAGAAAAACCATCATTGGGAGTCACCAGAAGTATAGCTGAACAAAAGTCCTACAACTGGGAAAATACACAAGAGGCCACCTCAAGACTGGTAAGAGGGGCAGAGATGCAGAACAGGCAGGTCCAGCACCTGCGTACGGCAGGTGAGAATCAGGAGGAATATCTCACTTATGGAGGTCCCCCAGGAGGAGCTAAGCAGCCCAGCCCCACACCAGGTTCCCCAGCCCAGGGTTCCAGTGCTGGAAAGAGAAGTCCCCACAACTCTGGCTGTGAAACCAGGGAAGCTTGTGGCTGAGTGAGCCAGAGGGTGGCTGGAGTCGCAGACATTTCTCTTAAGAGGCCCATTCACAGGCTCACTCACTCTGAGCTCCAATACTGGAGCAGTAGCTTGAAAGGTGCCAGTGACACATCTTAGTGCTCTTAATACTATAATAGAGATACATCTTCATTTGCATTTGTCATCCTACCAGAAGGCAAGCTCTCTGTGGGCCAGGACATTGCAGCCCTCACTGCTGTGTCTGCAGTGCCTGCAGTCTCACTTTCCACATGGCACACACAGGACACACTTTTCTTCACTGAGCACCTACCACTGGTCACATCCCTGTGAGGCACTAAGAATGTAGCCTACATTCTCACGATCAAGTTTGTCTCACACTCAGCTCAGGGATTCTTAACCGATGGATCATTAGGGGGTCTGTGAAAGGGTTTCAAGAAGTCCTTGAACTCCTAGAAATTAAACATAAAACAAGTTTAAAATACACAAACAGTTTTCCAGGGAGAGGATCTATGCCTGCCACCAGATACAAAGAAGTGTAAGAATCCAACAGCTTGAAGGAGAAAGAGGGGGACACCCAGGAACAGTCCACATGGTCCTTGCCCTCAGATGGGAGGATCAAGTGCTAGCTTATAAAATGATGTCAGTGGGGTAAGTTGAGTTAAGTACCTGAGAGCACACACAGGATGAGGCCTCAGGTTCTGCCAGGGCAGGCCATCAGAGAAGGTCTTCCCACAGAGAGGACCAAAACAGGCCCTTGAGGGTGAGGAGACAATGGTTCTTTGGTACATATGGTCATCCTTCCTGGCCCTAAAGAAGAGGAAGTGGGAGAAGGTGGGGTGGCTGGGCATCAGAGGAGAACCCAGAAAATAGGAGAGGGACAGGTGGCCTATTTGGTAGCCTGACCTATGCAAACATTTTCCAAGGCTGCCAGCAGAGTGGGGGAGGACCTTGCCAGCCTCCAAGCAGTACTGCAGCAAAGCAAGGAGCAGACTTGGGCCCTGCAGACTTAGGCCCACTTCCTGGCTCTACCACTCATCACCTGTGTTACCCCAGGCAAGGGACTTCATCTCTCTGAATCACGGTTTTCTCATCTATAAAATTGAGGTAATAACAAAACCTTCTTTACAGGATTGTCTTGAGTAATAAATGCAATAATATTTGTAAATCTTTACAAATTGTGTCTGGAATAAGTAAGAGCCAAAATAAATGTGGCTCCTTTCCTAGAAAAAATTGAGTCTGAAGGTTCTGGGTTTGAAGCCCCTGAGCCCTGTTCACACTCTCTTCCACCTACTATTACACCCACATTTTCATCTGTGCACCTCAAACCAGCTAAAACAACCATAATGACATCTAAGTGCTCTAGGGGAGTCTACACAGAGTCTGGCTGGAATGGAGATGTGAGAGCTTGCTACTCTAGGGACCCATTATGTGCAGTAAGGTGCCTGGGCTGCTTCCTGCCCTCTCTTAACTTACCTTGAAGCCTCAAGAGGAACACCCCTGCCAGAGACCAAAGTTAGGTGGGGAACTGAGAAGAGGAAGTTTGTTAACTTTCATTTGTTAAGTATCTATTATGTGTTGAGTTCAAAGGAGGTATGATTTTCAGATGAAGAAACTGAGGATCAGAAAGGTTAAAAAAGCCTAAAGTCATTGTGGTAGGCAGAATAATGGTCCCTCAAAATTGCCCACATCCTAAACCCAGAATCTGTAAATACATTACCTTACATGGCAAAAGGAACTTTGTAGATTTGATTAAGTTAAGGAGATGGGAATCATTCTGGATTATTTAGGTTAGCCCAATATAATCACAGAGATCTTTAAAAATAGAATAGGCAAGCAGAAGAAGAGGTTAGAGTGATGCAAAATGAGAAGGACTCAACTTTCTTTTCCTGAGTTTAAAGATGGAAGAAAGAGTCATAAGCTGAGAAATGTGGATGGCCTCTAGAAGCTAGAAAATGCAAGGAAACATATCCTATCCAGAACCTACAGAAAGGAATGCCTCCCTGCCAATGAGACTTGTGTCAAATATTTGAACTCACAGAATTGTAAGATAACAAATTTGTGTTATTTAAGCTGCTAAGTTTGTAGTAATTTGTTACAGCAGCCACAGAAAACTAACACAGTCACATGGTCCATGAGGGTGTCAGGCTTCAAAACTTAGTAGGGATGGGTGTATTTGGAAGAATGAGTCAACAAGAATTGCTGATGTGTAGGATATGTGGTATGAAAAAAAGAGAAGAATCAAGAATAAATTCAAGAGTTTTTCCTGGGAACTGTCATTTACTGAAGTGGGAAGACTGTGGAATGAGAAGGTTTGAAGGAGAAAATTAGAAGTTGAATTTGGACCTGTCACATTGGCATTGCCTATTTGATATCCAAGTGGAGATGTTCAGTAGGTAAGTGGATATAGGAATATGAACCTCAAAGGAAAGGTTCAGACTGGAAATATAAATGTGGGCGTCATCACATGGAGAAGGTATTTAAAGCCAGAAAATTGTATGAAATCACCTAGGAAGAAAGAGAAGTACAAGGACTGAGCCCTAGAGCTTGGGAAGATGAGGAAGAATCAGCAAAGGAGATGAGAAGGAACATCTTTGAGGTCTAGAAGAGGTTCTCTGGGGCCTGAAATCCCTCTTGACAACAATCACAAAATTTTGGAAGTTGAAAAGCTGAGGGACAAAACACATGATGACTAATTTAGTGGACCCAACAATGTAGAATTCCTAGCTAGCAATGGGAAAAGCTGCAAATCCACCCAATTTACATTGCAAAAATCTGCAAAAGCCTGAGGCACTGACAACAACAGTTACCTCTGGAACTGAGGCAGGACTAAGAAGGACATAAAATCGGAAAGATTATAGAAAAACTGTCTGAGAATCACCTAGCCATGAGGCCATGAGCACATGCACTTAAATCTCTCTGAGACTTAGTTCCCTCAATTACAAATTTATAAAACAGGAAATATTGCATATCTTACAGGGTTTTTAGAAAAAAAAAAGAAATCAAATAGTTAAATTACTTGCACTCACTGTCACCACTTCCTCTACTACTATTCTCTCTATAACTTATTCCACCCAGGTTTTTGTCCTCACAGCTCCAGGGAACATCTCTCATCAAAATCACCAATGACTTCTTCACTGTCAGGTCCAATGGTTAGTTCTCTGTCCTCAACTTAGGCATCAAACTATTTGACAAATGTGATCACTCCCTCTTCCCTGAAACCTCTTCTTCATTTGCTTCAAGGGTACCACTCTCTCCTGGTTGTCCTTCTCCTTCATTGGCTACACCTCCCAGTCTTCTGTTTTGATTCTTCCCTTCTCCACTCCATGCTGCATGCAACTGCCTCTCCCCAACCTGAGGCAAAAGATTGGAGGTTTATTCTCTAGAAAGGGCAAAATGGAAGATCTCTGGACTAAGGGGTCAATCAGCACAACTGAGGGGATGGGTACAAGACAATAAACAATGGAGATTAGTTATTGTATAATACTAAATATGAGACCCTGAGACTTACAGCCCTGATCATCCGCATGGTTCAAGAAAGCTGGCAACCAGACATTTATCCTCGAGGCAGGAGTTTGGTAGAGACTGTCTAGGAAATATGAACTTCCAAGAGGAGAGACCTGAGACATGGCATCGTCCTCTAACAAGCAATCCACTGAAGTTGACAAGGGACCTTCTCAAGCTCAAAGTTTCCAATCAGCTCTTTGGTCTGCTACTCAACTCTTGAGCTGACAGTCAAGGATTATCAGATACTTGAGGGGGTAAAAAAAAAAAAGCCTCTAATGTGAAAGGCAGAGTACAAAGCAAACAACCAGAAAAAAAGGTAACAGAGGAAACAAAGTATGCAGCAGGAGAAAATTTTTCTTAAAAATCTTTAACATCCTCAGAGATAAAAAGACACTGCATCCACAAAATAAGAATAGAATGCTATAAGAAAAGAACATTGTAAGAACAAACAAAAAGAGCTTTTGAAAATTTCTGGCAGCAAAAATGAAAAACTCAACAAAAAATACAAAAGTTAAATTTGAGGAAATATCTCAGAAAGTTGAGCAAAAAGGTTGAGAAATAGGGGGAAAAAAGAGAAAATTAGAACACCAGTTGAGGAGATTAAGCATAAAATAATAAAAGAACAAGAAAATAACAAGACAAAAGAAATCATCCATAAAATAATTCATGAAAATTTACCAAAACTAAAGAGCATGAATTTTCAGGCTGAAAGAGTATGCCACGTGCTAAGCACAACTCTGAAAATAAACTCACGCTAAGACACATAATTGTTAAATTTCAGAACACTAATATTAAGAAGAAAATCCAAAGAGAAAAAAGGAGGAAGTCACAATAAATATATCAGGAATTAGAATGGTTTTGACTTCAAAAGCAATCCTAAACTCAAGAAGGTAATGGAGCTATGTGTTTAACATTCCAAAATAAAACAAAATTTTACAAATTAGAATTCCGACTCACTTGGAATGAGCCTGATTATGCTGTAGTAACAGACAACAACAAAATTTCCAATGCTATATGTCCATCTCAGTTCAACAAGACCTAAGCTGTTGGAGTCTCTACCTATTTCCATGGTAAAAAAGAAAACATGACAAATGAGTCACCAGCTCTTTAAAAAATTCTGTCAGGAAGTGGCACACATCACATCTACTCACATTCCCTTGGCCATGGTTAGTTACATGGACTTGCCCAACTTCAAAGAATTAGAGAAATGCAAGCCTACCATGTACCCAGAAAGAAAAGAACTAGATATATGTAATTACCAGTCCATCCTCTGGTCACTAAATATTTGGTTCACTCTCCTCACCAAGCAACATATACTGAACCTCTCCCCAAAGGGCAACAACCCAAAAGTTCCAGCTAATCATAGCAAAATATACAAAGTTCAAGATCCATGGGTATTGCATAATGGTGTATATATTAGATCTTGACATGGCCCTTACACTAGAAACCTATAAGCTGAAAAGAAGCATCCTGCTCCATACACAAAATACAGTGGAGAAACAGGGATAGAATAACCTCAGAAAGGAAAAGAATGGAAATAGACAGAAGACACTGGTCCATAGCAATTCTGATTTCCGCTGCGTGACATTTTGAGGGCTCCATTCTTGGGAGTAGGGGTGTTGCTGGCTTGGGCTCCTATTATACCCCCTGGGAATAACTCCTTTGTCCATTATACTCCATTGCCACTGGCTCTGTCCTCTGGAAATTATTTCTTTGCCATTAGTCTCCTTAGCCATATCTGAAGTAAATGTAGGGGACTATGCTCTCCTTGAGAGCTGAGCCTCTTTCTTAGCTCTTCCTACTGTTGGATAATGTTATTTTAGGTTCTTAAATAGTCTTTCTCAGTCCAGACTAGTGGTCCTTCTGGCAATATAACTCTCTTATTATTTTATCTTTTTATCTATTTGATTCTGTCAGCAATAGAATTCAGTAATCATGCCCACATTTCTTTTAGAGATATAGGTCCTAGAGTTACATCTTTGATATCTCATTTCCATATATGCTCTCTTCATCTAAAGATCAGTGTACTTACTGAGCTTATCAGGATTATATAGTAGATCCATAGACTTATTCTCTTTTCCTTGAGACATTTGTCCTATTAAAGGAATAACTGAGTGCCACATCCTTGAGGCTCTTTCAAAAACATTTTAACCTATTCCATTTTTAACAGTGGGAGTGAGGGCTATGACCTTATTTTGACCTTTGACTCTTGCCACAAGAATGAATTTTAAGTGGCCTTTGTTGCTCGAAACTTATCTCAATTTTATCTCCTACCAAAATTAAGTGGATTTCCAAATATTTCAAGGCTCCAAATATTTGGAAACTTTCTATCCACTTCCATTTGTGCTTGCATACTAGCCAGTTCTTTCCTGAGCACACTCTTTCTTATAATTTTGCCAAGCACAGTCAATAACCAAACATATGTTAATACACTATTTTCTCATATCTTCATCTTGAGTTTAAACTGCCTTCAGAGTGTTATGTGACTCCTAATTTTGTTAAATATTTCACACTTCCAAATGTAAGTTGCCATCATTACAACCTAATAAAATTTTCTTGCAGTTTACTACACAGTCCCTAAGCCAGGCCACCTGCTATAGGTTTTTCATTTTACTCCATCTCTAGGAATCTATCTTGATCTCAGTCTGGATAAACTAGATTATGATGTGACAAGAAACAATCCCTATAACTCAATGGCTTAAAACAATGAAAGTTTTGTTTCTTCCTACATGGTAGAGAGAGAGATGCCCCAAGTCTTTCTCATTTAGGAACCCAAGCTGACAAAGAGCCCAGTATCTCAAATGTGTCAATCACAGTAGCAAAAACTGGAAGAGATTTGTCCCTCCGAATAAAGGTCCAGGAGCTCTAGGAATTTTACATTTAGGTCTCTTTCTCTGACTTTGATTAATGGCACATCTTAAGCCTTCCTGAAGACTTACCAAAGTCAAGATGATGAGATGCTTCAGAAGAGAGGAAGCTGGGTAAATTATACACCATCTCTTAAATTCTTCTGCCAATAGAAGGCCTTCTACTACTACTCACATTTTGCTATCTAAAGCAAATCATACTCTTATGACTAACTTCAAGAAGATAATGGTAAGCAATTCTGTCGTGTGCCCAGAAAAGAAAGAATTAGAAATATTAATGAATGACATTAAAAACTACCATAAATTCTACAACCAGCAAAACTTTCATTTGGCACAAAGTACAATAATTAGAATTTTCAGTTTCACAAAATCTCAAAAAGTTTATCTCTCTTCTATACTTTTTCATAAGGCTACCCATCATGTCTTTCATCAAAACAGGAGAGTAAGCCAAGAAAGAGGGAGGCATAGACAGAAGCAAAGGGAATCTCATGAATGAAGGTTCCTAGAATGACAATACATATAAGACAACCAGTCCAGACTGAAGCACTATACATCAAGAGACAAGAATGTCATCTCCATACCTTTTCCTTTGCACCATCTATCTGATGAAACTACTAGAGGATGTACTTTACCAAAATAAGGAAGAAAAGCAAGACAGAAATAGACATGAGATTTAGAAACACGGAATCCAAGAGAGGCAAGGAAAACCAAGAATGGAAGCAAAAGAAATACCGAGGATGGTTAGGAGGCAGCAAACTCAGCCCAAGAAGAAAGAAAATGGAGGTCTTTAGAAGGGATATCTTTAAATTTTTTTAATGGAATTAATAGATTGTCTAATGAGATTGGCCTTGTGGTAATCATACCAAAAGGCTGTTATGAGGTGTAGGAAGAATTAGCAGTGAGTACACATCAAACTAAGCAAATTAAAAATCAAAGTAATTATTAACTTCAAGAGAAATTAAAAGAAAGGAAATAAAGTATACTATAATATATATTCAGTTATAACTCATAGTATTCATAATATTCAATTATGAGTATTTGCACAAGTATACAATGTAAATATTTAACGTTGGTATATTTAAGTTTTTAAGCTTTAATATCATTTGATTTTCTAAACTATGTGTATATATTGCCTTCAAGAAAATTAAATTAAAAAAAAAAACTTGTAGGTGATTCCAATGATCAGGCAAACTTAAGAACCACTAGGGCAGCCCACTGTGGTTCTGCAACATTTCCTGCTAAGTAGATGTCCAACTCCGACTTGAATATCTCCACAACTCACTATATGAAATTTTACCTCTACTTCTTTACAGCCCTAATTCTTATGATATATCAGTTATGGATATTGCATGGCAAAAGTATAGAAATACTGTAAGACTGTACTGGCCCAGTCCACTTCCAGGAATGAAAGTAATTGGAGAAGTATTGAATGTCTCACAATTCTCCAGCACTGAGTAACTACTCAAGATGGTGAAGCTTTTCATTGTGCTAAGGTCCACAGTGCCCTGTCAATCACATTGGAAGAGATTTTTCCCTCAGAATGAAAGTCCAGGAGCTCTAGAAATTTTACATTTAGGTATCTTTCTCTGACTTTGATTAATGGCACATCTTATGCCATCCTTTTTTTTATTAAGTTTATTAGGATAACATTGGTTAATACAATTATATAATTTTCAGGTGTACATTATAAATTGACACCTGTATATTCTATTGTGTGTTTACCACCCAAAGTCCAGTTTCCTTCAGCTACCACATATTTGATCCCTTTTACCCACTTCACCCTTCCCCTATCCTCCTATATTTGACCCCCTTTATCCATCTATCTACTCCCTCCTCCCCTACCCTCTACCTTTTGGTAACCACTAATCTATAGTCCATGTCCATAAGTCTCTATTTGTTAGTCCTGTTCATTTGTTGCTTTTAGGTTTATATCCCACAAATAAGTGATATCATGTGATTTTCACCTTTTCCTGTCTGGCTTATTTCGCTTAGCATGATTATCTCGAGGTCCATCCATGTTGTTGCAAATGGCAGTATTTCATCTCTTCTTATGGCTGAGTAATATTCCATTGTATATATGTACCACAGTTTCTTTAGACAATTATCTATCATAGGATACTTCAGTTGCTTCCATGTCCTGGCCACCATGAATAATGCTGCTATAAACATCGGTGTGCAAATATCTTTTCGGATATGGGTTTTCAAGTCTTTGGGGTAAATACCCAGTAGACGGATTGCTGGATCATATGGTAGATCCATTCTTAGTTTTTTGAGGAAACTCCATACTGTTTTCCATAGTGGCTGTACCAATTTGCAGTCCCACTAGCAGCGTATGAGGGTTCCTTTTTCTCTGCATCCTCTCCAACATTTGTAATTACTTGTCCTGTTGTTTATAGCTATTCTAACAAGTGTGAGATGGTATCTCATTGTGGTTTTTATTTGCATTTCTCTAATAGCTAGAGATGTTGAGCATCTTCTCAAATATTTGCTGGCCATTTGTATGCCCTCTAGGTAGAAGTGTCTGTTCAGGTCCTCTGTCCATTTTTTGATTGGATCACTTGTTTTTGTTGTTGTTGTTGTTGTTGTTATTAAGTTGTATGAGTTCTTTGCATATTTTGGATATTAAATCCTTATCAGAAGTGTTGCTTGCAAATATAGTTTTCCATTTGAATGGTTCTCTTCTTACCTTGTTGATGGTTTCTTTTGCTGAGCAGAAGCTTTTTACTTTGATGTAGTCTCATTCATTTATTTTTGCTTTTACTTTCCTTGCTTTTGAGGTCAAATTCATAAAATTTTCTTTAAGTCTAAGGTCCTTCAGTTTAGTTTCTATGTTTTCTTCTATGTATTTTATTGTTTTGGGTCTTATATTCACGTCCTTAATCCATTTTGAGTTAATTTTGGTGTGTGGTGATAGACAAAAGTCTAGTTTCATTCTTTTGCAGGTGGCCTTCCAGTTTTCCCAGCACCATATAAATATGGGTTTACTTCTAGACTCTCAATTCTGTTCCACTGGTCCGTGTGTCTGTTTTGCTGTCAATACCATGCCATTTTGATTACTATCACTTTGTAGTCTAATTTGAAGATGGACAGAGTGATTCCTCCAGCCTTGTTCTTTTTTCTCAGGATGGCTTTGGCAATTCGGAGTCTTTTGTGCTTCCACACAAAAATGCCCACAGGATTTTGATGGGGATTTCATTAAATCTGTATAATGCTTTAGGTAATATTGTCATTTTAATTATGCTTATTCTTCTAATCCAAGAACATGAAATATCTTTCTATTTCTTTATATCTTCTTCAATTTTTTTAATAGGGTCTCGTAGTTTTCATTATATAGTTCCTTCACATGTTTTGTTAAATTTATTCCTAGGTGTTTTATTCTTTTTGTTCTGATTGCAAAAGGAATTATTTTTTTCATTTCTTTTTCTGACACTTCAATATTAGAGTATAGGAATGCTATGGATTTTTGAACGTTGATTTTTTATCCAGAGACTTTACTGTATTTGCTTATTGTTTCTTATAGTGTTCTTGTGGAGTTGTTATGGTTTTCTATATAGAGAATCATGTCATCTGCAAATAGTGACAGTTTGATTTCTTCATTTCTTATTTGGATGCCTTTTATATCTTTCTCTTCTCTGATTGCACTCGCTAGGCCCTCCAATGTTATATTGAATAACAGTGGCCATAGTGGACACCCTTGCCTTGTTCCTGATCTTAGAGGGAAGGTTTTAGTTTTTCACCATTAAGTATAATGTTGGCTGAAGGCTTGTCATAGATGGCCTTTATTATGTTAAGGTACTTCCCTTCTATACTGATCTTCTTAAGTGTTTTAATCATAAATGGATGCTGTATCTTGTTGAAGGCTTTTTCTGTATCTATTGATATGATCATATGATTCTTATTTTTAAATTTGTTTATGTGGTATATCATATTAATGGATTTGTGTATGTTGAACCATCCTTGTGCCCCTGGGATGAAGCCCACTGGATCGTGGTGTATAATCCTTTTGATATGTTGCTGTATTTTGTTCTCTAGTATCTTATTTAGGATTTTGCATCTGTGTTTATAGGAGATATTGGTCTGTAGTTTTCTATTTTGGGGTTATCTTTACCAGGTTTTGGTATCAGAGTAATACTGGCCTCATAAAATGAGTTGGGAAGTCTTGCCTCCTCTTTGATTTTTTGGAAGAGTTTGAAGAGAATAGGTATTAAATCTCTTTTGAATGTTTAGTAGAATTCACTGGTGAAGCCATCTGGTCCTAGACTTTTACTTTTGGTAGGTTTTTGATGATTGTTTCAATTTCCATACTGCTGATCAGTCTATTTAGATTTTCCAGTTCTTCTTGATTCAGTCTAGGAAGATTGTATTTTTCTAAGTACTGGTCTTCTAGGTTATTAAATTTGGTGTCATATACTTTTTCATAATATTCTTATATGATCCTTTGTATTTCTGCAATGTCAGTCATAATTTCCCCTCTTTCATCCCTGATTGTCTTTTTTCTTTAGTGAGTCTAGCCAGGGGTTTGTCAATTTTATTAACCCTTTTAAAGAACCAGCTTTTTGTTGTATTTATTTTTTCTATTGTTTTTTTTCATTTGTTTGTTTTCGATTTCATTTATTTTGCTCTAATTTTGATTATTTCTTTCCTTCTGCTGACTTAAGGCTTCATTTGTTCTTCCTTTTATAGTTTTTTAAGATGAAGCATTAGGTTGTTTATTTGGGCTCGTTCTTGTTTTTGGAGTAGGCCTGTAATGATATGAACTTTTTTCTTATGACTGCTTTTGCCATGTCCCAAAGTTTTGATATGTTGTACTATCATTATCATTCATTTCTATGTATTTCTTGATCTCTCTTTTTATTTCTTCTCTGACCCAGTTATTCTGCAGTAACATGTTGTTTAATCTCCATGTATTTGTGGTTCTTCCTGATTTCTTTTTGCAGTTGATCTCTAGTTTCAATGTATAATGATCAGAAAATACAGTTGGTATGATTTCAATCCTCTTATATTTGTTGAGGCTATCTCTGTGCCCCAGTATGTGATCGATCCTTGAGAATGTTCCATGCGCACCAGAGAAGAATGTATAAGCAGCTGTTTTGGGATGGAAGGCTCTGTAAATGTCAAGTATGTCCAATTGGTCTAATGTATCATTTAAGGATGTCATTTTCTTTTTGATTTTCTGTTTGGATGATCTGTCCATATCTGACAGTAGGGTATTTAGGTCCCCTACTATGATAGTGTTTTGGTCTCTTTCTCCCTTTAGTTCTGTTAGTAATTGCTTTACATATTTCGGGGTTCCCTGATTGGGAGCATAGGTATTAATGAGTGTTATGTCTTCTTGGTGCATAATTCCCTTTATCATTATGAAGTGTCCCTCAGTATCTTTCTTTACCTTTTTGATTTTGAAGTCTATTTTGTCTGATATTACTCCCACTTTTCTCTGAATGCCATTTGCTTGAGTTATCATTTTCTGCCCTTTCACTTTGAGTCTATATTTGCCTTTGGAGCTGAAATATGTCTTCTGGAGGCAGCATATGGTTGGGTTTTGTTTTTTGATCCATTCTGCAACTCTGTGCCTTTTTATTGGTGAGTTCAGCCCATTTACATTGAAGGTGATTATCGAAATTTGAAGTCTTCTTATAACCATTTTACCTTTTGCTTTCTAGTAGCTCAGTGTTTCCATTACTTCCTTGTCCTTGTGTTTCTGTTTTCTTTATTTTGGTTGCCTTTTGTGGGTTTTGCCTCTGGTTCTTCTTGTTTTATGTCATGTACTTCAGTTCTGAATCTTCTGTGTGTGCTTACCATAACGAATATTTAAAGGATAGTTACACACACACACACACACACACACACACACACACACAGTCATCCATTTACTTCTGTGCATGCCTTATCTCCATTCCCCTTTGTGATTTTGGCTCTTTGATCTTCCCCTTCCAGTCATTGCTGTCTCAATTTGTTCCTATGTATGCTTAACGTCCATTACTATCTTGTTATAACAATTCTCTTATTATTATTTAAGCTTATAATGCCCTGTTCTTAGTAAGGGTTGCAATCCTCTGCTTGTATTTGCCTGAAAGTCACTTTGTTCCTAATTATGTATTTTTGTTGTTGTTGTTGTTGCTGTCATTTTGTTTTAGGTGAGTGCACCCCTCTCAGTATTTCCCATAGTGCAGGCCTCGTAGTGGAGAATTCCCTCAATTTTTGTATGTCTGGAAAAGTCTTAATTTCTCCTTCATATATAAAGGAGAACTTAGCTGGATACATTATTCTAGGCTGGTAGTTTCTGTCCTTTAATAGTTTAAATATTTGATTCCACTCTTTTCTGGCTTGTAAGGTTTGCACTGAGAAGTCCAAGGATAACCTAATGGATTTTCCTTTATAAGTTACCTTTCTCTTTTCCCTGGCTGCCCTGAGAATTCTGTCTTTGTCGTTGATTTTGATAACTTTAATACAAGGTGTTTTGGTGAAGGTCTTTTTGGGTTGAGATAATTGAGTGTTCTGTTGACTTCTTGAATTCCAAGCTACAGCTCATTCCTTAGATTTGGGAAATTCTCATCCACTATTTGTCTGAAAATGCTTTCTAGTCCCTGCTCTTTTCCCTTGCCTTTAATAATGTCCATTATTCTTATGTTTCCTCTCCTGATGATATCAGCTAGTTCTTGAATTTCTCTTTCATTATTTTTCATTCTTCAGTTTCTCTCTTCTCCCTTCTGATTTATTTCTAGATTTCTGTCTTCTATATGACTGATCCTTTCCTCCATTTGGTCGACTCTATTTCCCAAGCTTGCTATTTCATTTTTCAACTCTTGTAGTGTGTGTGTGTGTGTGTGTGTGTGTGTGTGTGTGTGTGTGTGTGTTTATCTCTAGAAGTTCTGTTTGGTTCTTTTTGAGAGTTTCAATCTTCTTGCTCTGCTCATCTAGGTGTTTTATCAATTCCTGAAATTGTTAATATGATTCATTTTGGAATTCACTGAGTTTTTTCCAAAGTACATCCTGAATTCTCTGTCATTTAAATTGCATATTTCTATGTCTGTAAGCTTATTTTCTGGAGCTTTTTCTCTTTCTTTCTGAGATGCCTTTTCACCTTGGTTGTTCATGTTTAATGGACTATTTCTCCACCTGAGCATTAATGGAAGTGAATTACGACTTTTTTCCAGAAAGAAGATTTATTATAAAGTTCTCTTTAGCTTATTGCAAAGAATGTGTTTTTCTTTTGGTTTCCAGTAGATGGCATCTAAGCCTCTTGGATCCCTGCTTTATATAAAGGCTTAAAAATGCCTTTTTATTTTCTGACAGATATTTAATCATGCCTGCTACCCTCAGTTTCAGTCCCTGTCAGTGTTAGCAATAGTTTCAGTAGCATTTGCTCATATTCTCCTAGGGCTCCGCGGTGTTTGGTCTTAGAGGGTATGCGGGTAGGGGCCCTCTGGGTTGGGAGTTGGGAACTGTGGCTCAGCCTCGGTTTTGAAACCATGACAGGTAAAATCAACTGTTTTTCTTCTGTCATCTCGCTTCTTTGCCTTCTGCCTTAATGACTGGGCCCTCCCACCAGCCAGCCACGGGAAGTTCATAGCTTTCCCAAGCAGGGCTGTTCAGGGAACTTGCCGCTCCTTCACCCCTATCCCTCTTCCTACAGGGAACTTCAGTGGCTGCGAGAGATAACTTCTTTATTTCTCCTAGTCCACCGCCTGACACCCGAGATTCTGACCTGTGGTAGCTCTTAAGCACAGATCCCCCGTTCAGACATGCTAGTGTGCAGTTTGGGTGTTTTTTGCTGAGTTTTAGATGTTCAGCTTATTGTTGTTTCAAGGGGAAAGATCTGGGGACATCTCTGTCTCTGCCATATTTCCAAAGATCCCCAATTTATACTTCTTAATCTCTTCTCCCTTTTTCACTAGCCCTCTCAACCCTCCTCCCATCTGATAACCCTCAAAATTTTCTCTTTATCTATGAGTTTGTTTCTGGTTTTTGTTAGTCTGTTTGTTTGTTTGTTCTTTAGATTCCACATGCATGTGAAATCACATGGTATTTGTCTTTATCTGACTTACTCCACTCAGCACAATACTCTCTAGGTCCATCATGAAATATCTTTTCCATCCCTTTACTTTCAATCTGTGTGTTTCTTTTAATCTGAAGTGAATCTCTCGTAGGCATCCTATGTAAAGGTCTTGTTTTATCCATTCAGACACACTTTCGATTGGAGCATTTAATTTTTTTGAAGTACTTGTTGATAGGTAGTTATTGTCATTCTTTATTCATATTTTTAAAACATTTTTTTCTTCTTAAAGAAGTCTCTCCAACATTCCCTGTAATATTGGTGGTGATGAACTCTTTCAACTTTTTCTTGTCTGGGAAGTTCTTTATCTGTTCCTCTATTCTAAATGATAACTTTGCTAGGTAGAGTAAGGTTGTAGGTCCTTGCTTTTCATAACTTTGAATATTTCACGCCAAGCCCTTCTGGCCTGCAAAGTTTCTGTTGAAAAATTAGCTGATTGTCTTATAAGAGCACCTTTGTAGGTAACTAACTGCTTTTCTCAGCTGCTTTTAAGATTCTCTCTTTGTCTTTAATCTTTGGCATTTTAATTATGATGTGTCTGGTGTGAACCTCTTTGGGTTCATCTTGTTTGGGACTCTCCGAACTTTCTGGGATTGTATATTTATTTCCTTCACCATGTTAGGAAAGTTTCCAGTCATTATTTCTTCAAATAGGTTTTCAATTTCTTGCTCTCTCTCTTCTCCTTCTGGTACTTCTATGAGGCAAATGTCATTATACTTGATGTTGTCCCAGAAGCTCCTTAAACTATCTTCTTTTTTTTTCTTGTTGCTTTTCTGATTGGTGTCCTTTGCTACCTCATCCTCTGTATCACTGATTCAATCCTCCACTTCATCCACTCTGCTGATTCCCTCTAATGTACTCTTCATCTCAGATATTGTATTCTTCATTTCTGTCTGGTTCCATATAATGTTTTCCATCTCCATTTTTATGTTTTCTACCTCTGTTAAAGTTCTCACTGAGTTCATCTACTCTTCCTCTAAGTTCATCGAGCATTCTTATAACCAGGGTTATCTGGTAGATTGCTTGTCTTCATTTTGGTGAATTCTTTTTCTGGAGCTTTTTCTGTTCTTTCATGTGGGACATGTTTCTTTGTCTCCCCATTTTGGCTGCCTCCCTGTGTCTGTTTCTATGTATTAGGTAGGACTCTTAGTGACATTATATAGTAAGTGTCCTGTGGGGCCCAGTGGCACAGTCCTGGGAGGGGTCCAACTGGAGGCCAAGTTCAGCCACAGCCTGTGAACTTCCAGGGCCACCTGGCAAGAGTCATCAAGTAATCCACAGATAGCTGCTACTCATGCTGGGCTTATAGGTGCCTCAAGGGTCAAGCCAGAAACCAAGGCCAGCTGCTGCTAGTGAGAGACTGGGGCCTACTTAGCAAGAGGTACAGGGCACACCATAGCCAGATGCTGCTTATCTGGGTTTTGTGGGCCTTTGGGAGATTTTAATGAAGTCTGCAGCAGATGCCAAGACAGCTTATTTGTATGGAATAAACTATTGGAAGCGGCTCGGGTGGGCCCACAAGTCGTATGAGGCAGAGTCTCAGGGAATCACCTAGGCAGAGCAACCTGTGTTATCCAAGTTGATGGCAAGTCAGATACAGTGGTGCCTGCATCTGCAGGCTGAGAAGGGGAAGGGCTCAACAAAGGAGCAATGGATACTGCCAGTACTTCTGTCAGGGAGAAAGCCACCCCTCCATCGCTCACCCTAAGGCCTGACAACTCAGCACCTCCCCATATGTTCCTAGTGCCCCTCAAGCAGCAGCCCCAGTGCTGAAGCTCAGAACAAGCAAGTCCATCAGTGAGTAAAATGCGGCATGGGCCCTTTAAAAGTAGTATCTGTGACTGCTGCTGCCCTCTGTTTCACTCAGCTGAAACCTCTGCTATTTTTTACAGCCAGAGATTGTGGGAACTTCTCTTTCCGGTCTAGAATCCTAGGCTGGGGAGCCCAGTATGAGGCTGGGACCCCTCTCTCCTTAGGTGGGGAGTTTCTGCAGCCAAGATAGTCTTCCCAATTCTGGATCACCGCACATGGTTGTGAGACCGGGCCATTTTGTATCTGTGCCCCTCCTACCAGCTTGAGGTGACCTGTTATTTTTGTCCCTGGTTGTAGAGCTTCTGTTCAGCCACACCTCAGGCAACTCCACATGCTGGTTGCTCTGTAGTTTCATTATAATTTTGGTGTGATTGCAAGAGGAGGCATGCACAGCCTCTACCTTCTATACTATTTTGACTGATCTCCTGTGCGACCTATTTTTAAGGCATTATCTCCTTTATCATGAACTCACAAGAGAGAGGCTAGTATAGTGATTAAAAGCAGTGGCTTTCAATAGTGCAGATAAAATGAATTCTTTTTTAAACTATTCAAAAAAGATAAGAAAGTAGAAACAAATAACAAATATGACAAAACAAATTGCTAGGAAATATATCTAAACCTAACTATGTTGATAACTACATTAAATTTAAATGGTCTAAACACCCAAATAAAAGACAGAGATTATAGAACTGTATGAAAAAAGCAAGACAAACACTTGAAATATAAAAACACAGCTAGATTAAAAGTAAAAGGGTGCAAAAAGATATACTGGGTATTCAAAATAAAGCCAAAGGGGATCTATTAATATCAAAGTAGTTTGCAGAACATGGAATATTACCAGGAAAAGAGAAACATTTCATGATGATAAAGAGGTCAATTGCTCAGGAAAACATAATAATCCTAAATGTGTTTATATCTAGTAACAGAACACTATAGATCTGGTCAATGTAATTCATCTTATTAATAAACTAAAACCAAAAACTATATATATATATATATATATATATATATATATATATATATATATATATAAACTCAACAGATACAAAAAGCAATTTGACAAAATTTAACACCAATTTGTGACTTTTAAAAAACTCAGCAAATTAAAAACAGAAGAGAATTATTTCCTTAACCCAATGAAGGGCATTTTTAAAACCATGCATTTAAAATCACACTTAGAGTAAAAGAGTAAATGATTTCCTATTAAAATCAGAAACAAAGCAAGGATGTCTGCTCTCACTACTTATATTCAACATCTTTCAGGCAGTCCTAACCAGTACAATAAGACAAGAAAAGGAAACAAAGGACACTAAAAATTTAAATGGATGATAAAACTATATCATCTGGCAAGATAGTCTCTGTAAAAAAATTTAAAAGAATCTATAAAAAAGCTATTAGAACTAATAAATAAATGACATTCACAAAAACAGAACACAAGGATAATGATTTTTTTAATTGTATTTCCATATAGTGGAAACAAATAGTTTGAAAATGAAATTTAAAATGTAATCACACACATATACAATGGAGTATTACTCAGCCATATAAATAAATAAATGAATGAATAAATAAATAAACAAACAAACAAACAAATGAAATCTTGCCATCTGCAACAAACATGAATGGACCTAGAGGGTATTGTGCTGAGTGGAGTAAGTCAGATAAAGACAAATGCCATGATTTCATGTACATGTGGAATCTAAAGAACAAAATAAACAAACAAGGAAAATAGAAACAAACTCATAAATACAGAGAAAATATTGAGGGTTACCAGATGGGATGGGAGTTGGGGAGGTCAATGAAAAAGGGAGAAGGGACTAAGAAGTACAGATTGGTAGTTACAAAATAGTCATGGGGATTTAAAGTATAGCATAAGGAATATAGTCAATAATATTGTAATGAGTAGATGTACAGTGTCAGATGGGTACTAGATTTATCAGGATGATCCCTTCATCATTTATATAAATGTCTAATCACTATATTGTACACCTGAAACTAATATAATATTGTATGCCAACTATAATTGAAAATAAATAATATTTTAAAAATAAAATAAAATGTAATCATACTTAAGAAAACTTCAGTGATAAATTCAACAAAATGTATATAAGACTTTTACACTGGAAATAATTATCAAACATGCAAAGCTTAAATAAAGAGAAGGATATAACATTTTCATGGCTCAGAATACTCAGTATTGTTAAGATGTTAATTCTCCCCAAAATAATCTATAGATTCAATGCATACCTAAACAAAAGACTAATTTTTTAAAAGAAATTGACAATCTAATTCTAAAGGAAATGCAGAAGACCTAGAATAGGGAGGAGGGATTGGAGAACTTACAGTACTTGATTTCATGACTTACTATAAAGCTATAGTAATCACGTCAGTGTGATATTGGGGTTAGGATAGACATGTAGATTAATGGAATAGAAGAAACCAGAAATATACTCAACACATATGGTCAACTGATTTTTGAGAAAGGTACCAAGTTAATTATATAGGGAAAAGAAAGTCTTTTCAAAAAATTGTGCTGGACAATTGATATCCATATTGATGGAGGGGGAGTAATGGACAGCTAAAGGTACAGCTAAAACTGTAAAATTCTAGAAGAAATTCTGTATTAACATGGGTTAGGCAAAAAATTCTTAGGACACAAAATCTAAATACTAGAGCTCAAAGCATGAAATTTTGACCAAGGCATGTCTTAGATAAATAAAAAGAAGGACTTCTTTATACAGAGAATCCAGCTATTGTCAGTCCCTCCATTTTTCTCTCCTAGACTACCCTCCCTCTTCCCCAATTCAAACTCTTAGCATAACCTACTCTTACTGTCCTGTCTAAGTTTCAGTGTTACTTCATCCAGAAAGCCTCGTGGATTTCCTAAGCTGGATCAAGTTCTCCTCCTTTGATTTCCATCATTTCCTGTACTTAACACTTACTCCTCTCTATTGTAATGGTCTGTATCACCCTCCATATTGAAAGCTCCATGTGGAACTGGAATGGTGTCTGACTTGTTCACTCTTATTCTCAGTGCCTAAGCAGATGGTGGATGCTCCATATATTTTGCTAAATGAACAATTGCATAATCACATCCATGAAGACAATTCTTGGCTCCCAGGTGCTGACAATCAAATTTTTTAAAATTTTATGATTATAAAATCCATATAACATAAAATTTGCCATCTTAACCATTTCTAAGTGTACAATTCAATAGTATTAGATACATACAATACAATAGTATTGTGCAACCACCACCAACCACTTCCCTAACTCTTTTCATTATGAACCTGAAAGCCTATACCCACTAAACAGTAACTCCCCAGCCCCTGGCAACTACCATTCTAATGTCTCTATGATTTTGACTACTCTAAGTACCTTATATAAATGGAATCATACATTATTTGTGACTGGCTTATATCATTTAGCATATTGCTCTCAAAGTTTATCCATGTTGTAGCATATTGAAAATTTTCCTTCCTTTTTGAAGTTGAATAATATTCATATAGATGTATATGTGTATATACATATATACATATATATGTATATATATGTATGTATGTACATGTGTGTGTGTGTGTGTATCACATTTTGCTTACCCACTCATCCATAGATGGATACGTGGTTGATGGATATAGCATGCTTCCATGTTATAGCTATTGTGAATAATGCTGCTATGAACATGGGTGTACAAATACCTCTTCGATACTTTGGTTTCAGTTCTTCTGGTCATATACCCAGAAGTGAAATTGCTGGATCATCTGGTAATTCTGTTTTTAATTTTTGAGAAATTGCCATACTGTTTTCCACAACCACTGTACTATTTTACATTCCAACCAGTAGTGTATAAAAGGGTTCCAATTTCCCCACTTCTTCACCAACATTTGTTTTGGTTTGATTTTTTCTATAGTTGCCATCCTAATGGGTATGAAGTGGTATGTCATTGTGATTTTTAGTTGCATTTCCCTAATGATTAGTAATGTTGAGCATCTTTGTGTGTGCTTATCAGCTATTTGTATATCTTTTTTGAAGAAATGTCTATTCAAGTCTTCTCTCCATTTTTGAATCAGGTTGTTTGTTTTGTTGTTGAGTTTTAGTTCTCTATTCTGAATAATAATTCCTTATCAAATACAGGATTTGCTCATCTTTTTTCCATCTTTATCGAGACATAAATGCTGTATAATATTGTATAAATTTAAGGTGTACAGCATGTTGATTTAATACCCTTATATATTGCAAAATGATTATGACTGTAACATTACCTAAACCTCCATTACTTCACATAATTACCATTGTGTGGTGAGAATATTTAAGATTTACTCTCTTTGAAACTTTCAAATATATAACACAGTATTGCTAACTATAATTACTATGCTATACATTGGATCTCAAGAACTCATACATCTTATAACTGAAAGTTTGTATCCTTTCATCAACATTCCCTATTTCCCTCACCACCCAACCCCTGGCAACCACTATTCCATTCTCTGCTTTGATGACTTAGGCTTTTTAAGATTCCACAAATAAGTGATATCTTACAGTATTTGTCTTTCTCTGTCTGACTTTTCTCACTTAGCATAATGCCCTCAAGTTCCACCCATGTTGTCACAAATGGCAAGGTTTCCTTTTCTCATGACTGAATAATATTACATTGTATATATGTACCACATCTTCTTTATCCATTTATCTATTGGTGGACACTTAGATTGTTTCCATACCTTGGTTATTATGAATAATGCTGCAATGAACATGGGAGTGCAGATACCTCTTCGAGGTCCTGATTTTGTTTCCTTTGAATATATACCCAGAAGTGGTATTGATGGTAGATTTATATAGTAGATTTATTTTAGAGACTTCCATACTGTTTTGGTAGTTAATGGTTTAGGGACTTCCATATTTTTTTCTTTAGTGGCTGTACCAACTTACATTTCCACCAACAGTACACAAGGGTTCCCTTTTCGCCATATCCTTACCAATACTTGTTACCTCTTATCTTTTTGATGATACCCTTTCTAACAAGTACAGGGCAATGATAGCTCACTGTAGTTTCGATTTGCATTTCCCTGATGAGTAATGATGTTGAGTATCTTTTTATGTACCTGTTGGCTATTTGTATGTTGTCTTTGTAAATATATTTAGTTCCTTTGCTCATTTTTTAACATGATTGAGTTTTGCTATTAAGTTGTATCAGTTCTTTATATATTTTGGATATTAACCCCTTATTAGCTATATGATTTACAAATAGTCTCTCCATTTCATAGGTTACCTTTTCATTTTGTTGACTGTTTCTTTTGCTGTGCAGAAGTTTTTTAGTTTGATGTAGTTTTTCTTTGGTTGCTAGGGTTTTTGGTGTCATATCCAAAAAGTCATTGCTAAGACTAATATTAAGGAGGTTTTACCTTGTGTTTTCTTCTAATAGCTTAAAACTTCAGGTTTTATGTTTAAGTCTTTAAACTATGTCTAGCTAATTTTTGTGAGTGGTATAAGATAGGGGCCCAAATTCATTCTTTTGCATATGGTTATCCACTGTTCCCACCATCATTTACTGAAGAGACTATCCTTTCTCAATTGAATATTCCTGGCTCCTTTGTCAAATATTAGTTGACTACATAGATGAGAGTTTATTTCTGCTCTCCCAATTCTGTTCCATTGGTCTCTGTGTCTATTTTTATGTCAGTACCACACTATTTTGATTACTATAGCTTTGTAGTATACTTTGAAATCAGTAAGTATAATGTTCTTAACTATTCAGGTACTTTTGTGGGTTCCATATGAATATGAGAATTTTTTTTTTTATTTTTGTGGAAAATGTCATTGAAATTTGGGTAAGGATTGCATTGACTCTATAGATGGCTTTGAGTATTTTGAGTATTATCAATACTAGTAGTATTAATACTACTAATATTTTAACAATATTAATTTTCCCAATCCATGAACATGGGATGTATTTCCATTTATTTGTGTTTTTTCAATTTCTTTCATCAAAGTCCTACAGTTTCTTTCAGTGTATAGATCTTTCACCTCCTCAGTTAAATTTATTCCTAAATATTTTATTGTTTTTGATACTATGTGAATAGGGTTGTTTTTTATTTCTTTTTCGGATATCTCATTGTTAATGTATATAAATGCAGCTGATTTCTGTATGTTGACTTTGTATCCTGTAATTTTACTGAACTTGTTGATTAGTTATAACAGTTTTTGGGTATAGTCTTTAGGATTTTCTGTATATAAAGTCATATCATCTGCAAATAAAGACAACTTTATTTCTTTCTTTCTTATTTGGATGCCTTTTATTTCCTTTTCTGCTTACTTGCTCCAACTAGGACTTCCAGTACTGATTTGCAATTTTTCCCCCATTCTGTGAGTTGCCTTTTTACTCTATTAATGTCTTTTGATGCACAAAAAGTTTTTAATTTTCATGAAGTCCATTGTCTTTTTTTCTTTTATTAACATGTGCCATTGGTGTCACATCCAAAAAATCATTGTCAATCCAATGTTTTGAAGCTTTTGTTCCATGTTTTCTGCCAAGATTTTTATTGTCTTAGGTATTATATTTAGGTCTTTGACCCATTTAGAGTTAATTTTTGTATATGGTGTTAGGTAAGAGTCCAATTTCATTCTTTTGCATGTGGATATTCAGTTTTCCCAGAAACGTTTATTGAGAAGACTGTCCTTTCCCCATTGCATGGTCTTGGCACCTTGTCAAAAATCATTTGATCGTGTATGTGAGCATTTATTTCTGGGATCTACATTTTATTCCATTGATCTCTATGTGTCTTTATACCAGAACCACACTGTTTTGATTACTGTAGCTTTGTAGCAAGTTTTAAATAAGGAAGTGTGAGTCCTCCAGTTTAGTTCTTAATTTTTCAAGATTTTTTGCTGTTGTTATTCAAGATCTCTTGAGATTCCATATGAGTTTTAGGATGACTTTTTCTCTTCTACATGAAACATCATTAAGATTTTTAATTGAGATTACATTGAGTCTGTAGATCGCTTTGGGCAGTACTGACATTTTAACCACATGAAATTTTCCAATTCATGAACATGGGATGTGTTTCCATTCATCTATATATGGTTTAATTTCTTTCAACAATGTTTTATAGTTTTCTTTGTACAAGTCTTTCACCTCCTTTGTTAATTCTGAAGTATTTTATTATTTTGATTTTATTGTAAATGGAACTGTTTTTAAATTTTTCTTTTCAGATTACTCATTGTTAGTATGTAGAAATGCAACTAATTTTTGCATGTTGACTTTATATATGCTACTTCGCTGAATTAATTTATTACTTCTAACAGTTTTTTGTACAATAGTTAGGGTTTTCTTCATGTAAGATCGTATCATCTGCAAATAGATAATTTTACTTTTTTCTTTCCAATTTGGATGTCTTGATTTTTTTTCTTGACTAACTGCTCTGGCTGGAATTTCCAATAGTGTGTTGAGTAGAAGTGGAAAGTGGGCATCCTTGCCAAGTTACTGATCTTAGAAGAAAAGCTATCAGTTTTTCACCATTTAGTATGATATTCACTGTGGGTTTTTCATATATGATTTTTTCATATTGAGGTAGTTTCCTTCCATTCCTACTTTTTTGAGTGTTTTTATCATAAAAGGATGCTGTTTGTCAAATCCTTTTCCGAATCAATTGAAATGTGTTGTTGTTGTTTTCCCTTCATTCTGCTAATGTGGTGTATTTAATTGATCAATTTGTGTATGTTGAATCACCCTTCAATTCTAGAAATAAATTCCACTTGGTCATGGTATTTAATCCTTTTAACATGCAGTTGAATTTTTTTAGCTAGCGTTTTGTTGAGGATTTTTGCATCAATATTCATAAGAGATATTGGCCTGTAGTTTTCTTTTCTTGTAGTGTCTTGTCCGACTTTGATATCAGGGCAATACTGGCATCAGAAAATGAGTTAGCTAGTATTTCGTCCTCTTCAATGTTTTGAAAAAGTTTTAGAAGAATTGGTATTCGTTCTTCTTTAAATGCTTGGTAGAATTCACTGCTGAAGCCATCAGCTTCAGAGCTTTTCTTTGTCAGGAATTTTGTATTATTGATTTAATCTCTTTACTAGTCATAGGTTTGTTTAGATTTTCTATTTCTTCATAATTTAGCCTTGGTGGATTTTGTGCTTCTGAGAATTTTTCCATTTCATCTAGATTATCCAATTTGTTGGTATGTAATTATTCAAGTACTCTCTTATCATCTTTTTTACTTCTGTAGAATTAGTAGTAATGTCCCCTCTAATTTTAGTAATTTGAGTCTTCTTTTTTTCTTAGTCCATCTAGCTAAAGGTTTGTCAAATTTGTTGATCTTTTCAAAGAATCAACTTTTGGTTTCATTGATTTTCTCTATTGTTTTTCTATTCTCTATTTAGGTCATCTTTGTTCTAATCTTTATTATTTCCTTCTTTCTCCTAGATTTGTGCTTTGTTCTTCTGTTTCTAGTTCCTTGAGTTGTAAAGTTAGTTTGCTGATTTGAGGTGTTTCTTGTTTTTAGTGTGAGCATTTATAAGTATAAATTTCCCTATTGACACCACATTCACTGTGTTCAATAAATTTGAGCATAGTATGTTTTCATTTTAATTGCTCCCTAAATATTTTTTCATTTTTCTTTTTTTATTTCTTCTTTGTTCCTTGGTTATTTCAAAGTTTGTTATTTAATTTCCATAATTTTTTTAATTTTCCAGTTTTTCTTCTGTTATTGATTTATTCATCTCATTGTGGTCAGAGAAAACAGTCTGTATGATATCTATATTTTTAAATCTGTTGAGACCGAATTTTTGGCCTGATATATGACTTATCCTGGAAAAAGTATCCCATGTGCACTTAAGAATCTGTATGCTACTTTTGTTGGGTAGAGTGTTCTCTATTTGTTACATCTAGTTGATTGTGTCGAGTCCTCTATTTCCTTACTTCTGTCTGGTTACTTTATTCATTATTGTGAGTGGAGCACTAAAGTTCCCAACTATTATTGTAGGACTCTCTATTTCTCCCTTCAATTCTGTCAGTTTTTTGCTACATATATTTTGATGGTCTGTCATTAGTTGTGTACATGTTTATAATTGTTATATTTTCTTGCTATAGTGCACCTTTTGTTAATATACAATGTCCTTCAGCTTTTGTTCATCTGGGAATGTTTTAATTTCTCTCTCACTTTGAAGGACAGTTTTTTCAGATATAGGAATCTTGGCTGATTGAGGTTTTTTTCTTTTAAAATTTTGAATGTCTTGGCCCACTGCTTTCTAACCTCCAAAGTTTTTAATGATAAATCTGCCAATAATCTTATTGAGGATCCCTTATGCGACCATTTGCTTCTCTTGCTGCTTTCAAGGAAAGGGGGAGGAGCATGCAATAATAGGGGCGATACAAAAACAATGGCCACCTGTCCTATGGTATGCACCTCTGTGATCAGAAGCAGCAATCAGATAAAAGCACAGATCCACAATATTTGGAGAGAACAGAATCCTTTTTCTCAGTCTGATTCCTGCAAGCCATGTGCAAATTGCTCCAGGAATATATGCAAAGCTGCCTTCCAGGTGGCTTGGGTGGGGGATGGGTAGCAGCTACTGCGCTAAGCCCTGAAATTGACCAAAATTAACCACAATTTACCATTCAAGTCTTCCCCTGGAGGTTGCAAGCCTTCAGCAGACTCCAGAGTTCCAAATAGTTCCATCTACATCTGAAAGATTCTGATTGCCAGTGCAATGTTTTCTAGGTGGGAAGACAGATTTCCTGGTGCTTTCTACTTCACTATCTTCCCAGAATCCTCTCTACATTTATCATTTTTTATTAGTATTAGGACCATCCCAAAGGGAAGACAGGCCAGAATTAATATTCTCTTTTTCAGATGAAGAACCAAAGACCCAGAGAGATGAGGTGATTTGCCCAAAGCCACACAGCTAACAAAGTCTATCCTGACTCCTCGTTGGGTGCTCTTTGTCTTTCGTACATTGCACTGCCTCTCAGCCGTGGCACCCCAAACTGCCACTCCCCAGTATATAAGGGTGCTGGGATGAACACTCAGCCTCTGTCTCTCACTTTCTCACCTCTCAATCTCCTTGTCTCATTCACTCTGACCTCTCTCTCCTTAACCAGGTGGGAATAGACATACTGCATTTCAATCACACTCCCTGGCTGTGTGAGCTTGAGCAAGGCACTTAACCTCTCTGAACCTCAGCTTCCTCAGCTTTCGAAAGGGAATCTAATAGCATTTACCTCAGAGGGTTATTGTAAGGATTTAGCACAGTGCCTGGCACATATCAAGTCTGGCTATCTGCTTTTTATTATTTCTCCAACACATGGTATCTTCCTGACTCTCTGCCTCAGTATCTTCCTTTTTCTCTCTCTGTTGGTCTGTCTGCCTATCTCCCAAACAAGGTGCAGTCCCTTTTAACATGCTGGGACAAGCCTGAGAGACACAGATGAGGCTGGGGCTGAGACTTCATCTGTGCTCTGCCCTGGATCAGGAAAAGAACTTGTTTCAGGAAAGAACCCACAGTAAAACCACACACATAAACATCTTTCTTACCTTCTCGTCAAGGTCTTGGAAGAAAGGTTGTAGGGATGGAGAGGCTGAGGCCGGGTAGTTGGGACAGCCATGGGAAGGCTGAGGTTAAGTGAGCTGGGGTGTCCCAGTCTGAGAAGAAAGCAGGTGGGATGGAAGTGACTAGGCATGAAGGGCACCACCCTCAGGGGGCAGCAGAAGGTAACTGTTAGTCCCCTGGCTATTGCCCAAGAGTCAGCTCACCCCTCAGTAGACACATCTGCTGTGCCAGGCCGATATCAGAGCGGAAGGCTCAGGGGTTCTCACCTGTGCCTATCTGTAGATCTCCTGCAGGTGGAGGGACATTGGGACTCTGGAGAGGCAGCATTGATGGGAAAACATTGCAGCCTCAGCATCCCGTAGAATAAGAGAAATGAGGCTTGGTCTCTGAAGATGTAGGTTTGGGTGAATGCACACCCACTTACTAATCACAATGACCTAGAAATCATACAGTCATTCTGGGCCTTATTTTCCTCATTCGTAAAATGTAGTAACAATATATGTCCTGCTGGGTTGCTGTAGAAATTAAATTTAGAGATAACAGGTAAAAAGGCACTTGGTAACCTACAATGTGTTCTCTGATGCAGGCTGGGCAGCCAGTCCACAGTCATCTCCCTGCCTCCACTGTCATAGAGGACCCATTATCAATGCTAACACCAGGAAGACAGACACATTCCAACAGTCTGACAACACGGTCTAGCAGAATCACTAATTGCCTTGCTATGTGACCTTGCACTATTCCACCTCTGGACCTCAGTTTTTAATTTATACCCGCCCGGGGGTTGGGCCAAAGTTAAAATTTCAGGAGTTTTTTTAGCCCAATCACTTCATGTTGGTAGCTTGAAATCAACCATAGTGGGAGTATTTACACCAGAGAAATCAGCAAACACTACAAATCAAAGTGCCCCTGTTTGGGCCAGCTTTCCAGAATCTCCTCTTTCCAATGGCTGCCCAGGAATGCAGCAGCTGGCCCAAACAGATTGCTAGTGTGCTCAGCATCCAGCTGCTTCTCAGGGACTCACCCCTAATAAATATGGATGCACACCTGGCCGGCAGCAGGCCCACACCCCCCTGTACACACCCATCCCTGCTTGACGGATCCCTGGTGCAGACAGGGGAAGGAGGGAGGAAGTTAGCCCATGTGCTTGTCAATTACAGGAACAAGGCTCTGGGCCCCGCCTGGCCTGAATATTACATGAGGCCGTTTCTCCCCAATATTCCTGCATTCCCACCTCTCCCCAATCCACATCAAGGCAAGAGGAAAGCTTGCATAGCTTCAGCATCTCACCTGCTTTGTAACCGAAAGGTACCACCATACATGCCCCTGTTCCTTCTCTTATGTTCCCCTCAAGATGCCCACATTGTGCAAAAGTCACCTACATAGACTGCAATGTGCCTGGTGCCCCCTGGAGCTGGATCACATACACTCTGCCCTCTTCACCCCCTATCACAACCACACACCACATAACCTGGGAAGCAAACCAGTCCCCAGGCAAGGGAACACAAGTTAGGGAGGTGCATGGAAGGCTGCTCAGGAATAGAGGCTGAGCCTGGTCTCTGCTCTACGCTCTGCCCCCTTCCACAGTTTATGGCTTGTCATTCTTGCTGTCTTTTCTGAATAATGCACTTGGGCACACTCTCACTCCCTGTTTTGGGCTGAATTGCATCCCCTAAAAATGCTATGTAAAAGTCCCAGCCCCCAGTACTTCAGAAGGTGACATTATTTGGAGATGAGGTCTTTATAGAAGTAACCAAGCTAAAAGGAGGTCATTGGGGAGGATCCTAATTCAGCAGGAAAGTTGGGCTTATAAAAAGGGGAAATTTTGACACAGAGGCAGACACACATTGAGGGAAGACCATGTGAAGACAAAGAAAAAAGATGCCCATCTACAAGCCAATAGGCCTGGAAGAGATGCTCCTTTCACAGCCCTCAGAAGGAACCAACCCTGCCAACACCTTGATCTTGGACTTTCAGTCTCCAGAACTGAAAGAGTACATTTCTGTTGTCTAGGCCGCCCAGTTTGTGGTACTTGGTGATAACAGCCCTAGGAAACTAATACATTCCCTCTTTCTGAAAGAAAAGTTAGAGAAAACTCTTGTGGTATCTTGATTTCAGTCTTTCCAAGCACATTCACTCTCATTTGAGCATCTGATCCTCACATCAGATGACTCCTTGGGTCCAATAGGTGCTACTGATCCCATTTGACAGATGAGGAAACTGAGGCCCGAAGCCAGGAGCTTAGCAAAAGGTCCACACAGAGGTAACCACCAAGCCAGGATTAGAATCAGGCCTCCTCACTAACAACCCAAAGGATTTTCCAACATCAAGCCAAACTTCTCTTCCTAAATTTGTACAGAATTCTATGAAGCCTTAGATTTGCAGGGCTAGGGGTTCCTCTTTTCTCCAGAGAAGACCTCACCGGTACTGGTCCTCCATCCCACATGCACTATGGAACCACTCAGGCAACTTTTAATCAGCCTAAGGCCTGGCCCCACCGCAGACCAAGTGAATCAGAGCCTCTGGGGTTGGGGTTCAAGGAACTAGTAGTTTTTACAGTAAAGTAATATGATTCCAATGTGCAGCTGAGGTGGAAAAGCATGAGCTAGAGGGTTCCAGGGCGGGTCTGTGACCAGGCTCACAGTGCCAGCAACTATGAGGCAAGGGGGCTGGGGGCCAAGTGCCTTCATTTCATCCCAGAGGGGCCCTGTAGGTGCCCAGCAAGCAATCACACCTCAAGAAATGTGAGACATAAATTAAGGCACAAATTGGTATGAAGGTCTAGAATATATCAGAGTTAGGAGTTTTTCCAATATTTTTACTTTATTGTGGTGGCGGGATTTTTTTTAAATACTAATGGAAGGAAAAAATCATGTCTTTGCTTTAAATATTGGCCTTAACCCCCGCCCCCCTCCATCTAAATCAAATGTAATTGCCTATAATGAAAATGAAAGAGCTGCGCTGGAGCACTTACTGTGTGCTGGGCAAGCGCCAGTGACCCTTATAGTGTTTATTCTTACAATAATCCTACAAGGTTAGTATTATATCCCCATTTTACGGATGGGGCAGTTGAGGCTTGGAGATGCAATTTAACTTGTCCAAGGTCACCCAGTAATGGGGCTGAGATTCCAACCAGACAGTCTGATGCCAAAGCCCATGACACTGACCACCAGCTATGTAGTCTTCTACAAAGTCTTGTAGTATGCACAATGCTTTTTTGTAAAAGGCACTAAAACAAGTATTGTAGATATTAAATGTTTAAACAAAATGCCTTTTTCCCATGGCTTCGAATTTTCCTCAGATTTTCCTTTCCTAACTTGGGATTCAAGAGCTCAGGCACTAGTAGACCTCACCTCAGAGAGGGTATAGAACAGGCACGCCTATTTCCAGCACCAGACCCAAGCCTGGACACCAGCACCGGCAGCCCCCACCCCCTCCTCCCATCCCTACCTGGGTCCTCTGCTTTCAGGAAGCAGAGAAACGTGGGCTGGGACTGTCCTCTAGTGGCCATGAGGATAACTGCAACCAACACATCTACACCCACTCAGCCGGGGTGCAGAGCCCTTAGCCCTAGGTGAAGCAGGGAAACTGCCCCTGATGGGCACACCTACTGTAGCAGCACCAGGCCCCTGAACATTGGACAGAGCTGGGAGGCCTGGATGCTATGTCCCCAAAAGGCCAAACCACACCAGGCTCCCTCTCGCTCTTTTCACCTCATCTGCCTTCTATCCCTCCCCAGCTGATGGGGGCATTAGAAGTCAGAAGGAAGGCTCCTCTAGCAGGCAGGATTCTGGCCCTGAGCAACAACTGGAACCCTGAGCGAGCGTCCACAGCACTCCCCAAACGAGGCCTGTGTCCTCCCTCCAACACCCTCACCCCCTCCTCTCCTCAGGCAGGCCAACTCAACACTCCTTGAAATCCTGCCCATCCAAGCACTCCCTTCTCCAGGAAGTCTGCTCTGAGCCCTCCCTCCACCACACTCCCTTAGCTGACAGTCTCCCCCATCCTCATTTTCTACAGTGATACTATGGTGACCTCTCTGCAGGCCCAGAATGCTTTTCAGGACCACAAGTCTTTCTTCTCCGCCCCGCGCCGCCGCCCCCCCCGCCCCTGCCCCAAGCTGTGCCTGCAGTAGACTGGGAGCCACCGAGGGCAGACAGAGTCATGCATGTCTCTGGTATCCAACTGCAGAGTGTCACCAGGGCTGGGCACAAGCACCTACTCAGTTGGCTACACCAAGTCCACCTGAGGACTCAATCCAGACACACACACAGGAAGCCAGAGCAACAACTGCTTGTGGCAAGGCTTCCTCTGCTCTTCTCCCACCCTCTGCATGATGCAGTGCGCCCTGATGGGCTGGCCAGGCAGTTGGGCCAAGGAGGGAAAGAAAGATTCCCAGGAATGCATGCAGTGAAGCTCAAAGAGCAGAGCTGCAATGGCACATAAACTCCTGTGGGGGAAGGCCTGGCTCTCAGGTGAGAGCACCCTCAGTCTCTATGGACTTTCTCTCTGTACCGAAATGGTGGAGGACTACACCTCAGAGGGGAAGACAGTTCCCTCACAGCTGCCCTCAGCTCTGAGGGGCAGGTGAAGTAGAAATCCGGAGCCAGCCAGCCCTGGGCCACCGCAAGTCGAGGCAGCAGGTACCTCTCCACCTCAGAATCAGGCTGACTCCCAGGGTGTGGGGGCCCCCCTGGCTGGCCAGAGGGTACCTAGGAGTCACACCCAGTGCCCCCCTCCTATCCCACCTCAAGGCCTGAGTGCATTAGCAGCCTTCAGGCTGCTGGGAGCAATTCCAAATGCCCCATTTATATTCCTAAGTAGGGGAGTTGTTAAAACAGGGCCTGCCACTGGGGAAATGGGAAAGTACAGGGTGAAAGATGACAAATCACAACCCAGCGGCCAGGCTGAAAGTGCTGATACTCACTTACATCTCATTCATCAGGGTCGCCCTCACCAGCTACAGGGCCTCAGCCATCTCAGGGGCCGTGGGAGTGGCCTGGAGGAGCCCCTTTGGCTCCAAGAAGCTCTGTGACGATGGGGGATGGCAGAGCAGTCAGTCTTGCCAGCAGGCCGGGGGAGGGTCCAGCAGCAAAGGGGAAGGGGGACACCCACCCCTAACCCCACAAAGTAGACATGGATGAGGCCCAAACCAGAACATTCTTTGAGACAAAATTTTGGCTTCTGATTCTGGTGAAAGAACCAAAGGCCCAGAAAGCCACCGGGCAGCCTCTGCCTGAGAAAGATGTCCAATCAGGCCATTGGGCCATAAGGAAACCAAAACAGCTCTGCTCAGGTTCTGGCCTGGAGGATGGGTGTGAGCTCTTCACACACAAAAAAAAACACACACACTCATACACACGCTTACAGGCACATATCACAACCCAGATTCAGGGCAGGGCATGCAGCCAGCCAGGCTGGGTACTGCCAAGTAGCGGGCTTGGTGCCCGATCCCAGGCAGGGCGGGTGTGCAGTTTGAGTAATGGTGGGTGCGGGATGCACCCGAATCCTGATAAGGGAGAATAATAACTTGTCAAAGATATATATGATATGTGTTTGCTTTCCCGACGGAATATCTATGGGGCTAATTCATCAAGCCGGCAGGCTGGCTGGAGACCCAAGGAGGGAAGAGAGAAGGAGCACGTGAAAGGGCAGCTCCCAAACAGGCCCAGGTGGGGAGACAAGTGTGGCCTGCTCAGGCTGGACTCACTCTGGGGCCCTGGAAAGCACAGAAACTGGCCAGGTCCACCGAGGTCTCCCAGGTCCCTATGGCTCATGGTGCATTTTTGATTCTATAATCCACAGACGCCCCACGTAACTTGGGAAGTCTCCTGTTTCTCCTGTACACCTTCTCTCCTCCCCTTCCTTCTTGCTGTGCAGTCTGTGTAAGGTCTCTGGTTTGAGGAGTTGAAAGATGATGAGAAAATGTCTCCCTTTTTAGAGAAAAGATAAACAGAAATGGGTAAAACAAAGCTAAGAGGGTGACCCCTACTTGTGTCCCATGTTCTTCTGCTCTGTGGCCTTCTCTCCTCCCACCCTCTCCCTGCCCCACACCCTCCCACATACCCTCCAGCCTTCCTAGGCTCTGGCAGAAGGAGGGAAAGAAGAAGGAAGAGAGAGAGGGAAAGGGAGAGGGAGAGGGAAAGGGAGAGGGAGAGGAAGGAGGGAGGGAGGGAGGGAGGGAGGAAGGAAGGCAGGCAGGCAGGCAGGCAAGAAGGTCTGGTCCCCTTACCCAGGTAATTTCAAGCACACCAAGGCCAGAAAATCCACCTGGAAACACGTGACAGTCCCCCAGGAGGCTCCACCTGCCACAGATGCTCAGCGAGAACCCACCTCCTTACTAGAGAAAAGTCTTTCATCTGTCTGTGCCTTCATGATTACTAGGGGAGTAGACCTTTCTTTCTAATACTATCTCTTCCTTCCTCCTATCTCTTCATTATAGTAATAAAAAACAAAATGAATTAGTGAACATCACCCCAGGCCTCCCCCAGGGCTTCTGGAGGTCTTACCTGTCCCCTAGCACCTGCATCCTGAGCCCCAGCCAGTCAGATTGGGTATGGCCAGAGACCAATCTCCAGAAGGGGAACCCCAAAATTCAAGGTGTCAAAGGGAACATTCCTAGTGCACCCTTCCCAAGATGGTCACCTCCAGACTCTGCCTTCAAGTATCTCCTGTGGTGCATCTTCCCCAGTTCCCCCTCAGATCATCACGTGGCACCTGACTCACCATCACCATCACCAGCTGGTTCTGCCAGCTCTCTCACCTGGTAGCTCCAGGCTAACATTCAGTTCCACCTGTACCCCTTCATTCAACATAGGCTAGAGTCCCTACATCAGGCCACTGGGCACTTGGGACACGTCAGTGAGCAAAGCAGACAAAGAGGCCTGATACTATGGAGCTTACATTGTTAAAATACTGAAATATTTCACTCTGCTTGGTGAACATTTATCACCACCTGCTCTTCCTTCTCTACCTCCCCCACTACCTAGCAACCAAAGGGTTAACTTCTGGCACAGCTCAGGGGCCTCCAGGACCCTTCCCAGCCCCTGTCTGGCATCCATCCTGGTTAGAAAGGGCTGGTGCCACACTATTGTTAAAAATTGTGACTCACCCTGGAGAGTGCATCTGTGGCCCATCCCATCTGTGGGGATTAAATAAGAGTTTCTCTGTAAGAATCACAATTGTCTGTCCACCTGCCTGTATGCCTGCATTCTCTCCCTTCCTCCTTCCTTCTCCCTTCTTTCTTCCCTCCTTCTCCTCCTTCTTTCCTGCCTATTTAAGGTCTAAGGTCACCCTCCCAGCACTTGGCCATCAGCTCTCAGCACAGATCTGAGAGGCCACCCAACTGTGCTTACAGCCACTCCCTTCCTCCCACCCAAAGCCTTCTTGGCAGTGGCTGGCATCTTCGGGATCCCGAAGGCCAGGAAATACTGAAATCAGGTTCCTATATTTCCTGGAGCCTGCCCCTCCCCCCCCCTTGTCCCTAATGGACTGATAGCCCATCCCCCTCTCTTCTCCTCTGCCCCCTCCCCAATACCTGCACTGCCCTGTCCACAGAGGGCAGGCTCAGGGCTGGAGACTACTGGCCTGTCCCAGCCAGGGCATGCTGAAGGGGAGACAAAAGGGGAGCCATGCCCCTACCAGCGCTGCCTGAAGCTGGAGAGCAATTAACTTGGCATTTCAAACAAGGGCAGAGGAAGCGGGAGCCACAGGACTGAGTCAGCACATGGGAGAAGTGGGTGCCAAGTGGCTGGCTCAGCTCGTTAGCAGGACAGGGCTGAACCAACAAGAAACAAGGTCAGGGAGATGGGGGGTGGGGGGGGCAGGTCAGAAAGATGTCTGCAGGTCCCCCTCCTTCCCTGCAGCCAGCCTGGATACTATCCTGGCTGACAAGGCCATGAGACTACTAGCCCTCAGGCTCTCATTCCCCCCAGGCAGCCCCTTCCCACCACCGTCAATCAGCAAACATTCTCCCTGTATGTGTATATGCTCCATGACTGGAAGTAAAGGAGACAGACACTCCACCACGAACCCCCAACACACAGGCACACGTACACACACCAGGGTTGGCCTCCCAGACAGACGTGGGCAAGGTCCTAGGCTGTAGTGAAGAGAGGATGAGGAGGGAGGAGGGCTCTGGTATCCTGGGAGACTTCTTGGAGGAGGTAGACTTTTAGTAGCTACATTTAAAATAAAGTCGACATACCCTGCCTTTTTACATAAGAGAAACAATGCCTCTGAATCCAGCCACCTGCTAAGTACTTTGTCAGGTGCCACAAGCACTACCCACATCACCTAGGATCCTTATATCAGCCTGCAAGATTCCTCTCACCTAGAAGGAAGCCACGGCCTGGGGCTTAAGTGACACACTCAAGCTCATACAGAAAAGGGCAGAGCTGAGATTTACATACTTGGTCCACTAACTCCAGAGACAGCGTTCTTTCTAACCCGAGTGTTTTTGCAGATAGGACTCAGGCTAAGAACAGGGGCAAGCATTGGAGAAAAGGCCCAAATGTGAGAACAAATAAACTCAGTTCTAGCAACTAGGCTGCCAGCCAGCCTGGAAGTGAGGCTGAGTGTATATGGTTAATTTTATGTGTCCACCAGTCTGGACTAAGGGCTGCCCAGCTGGTAAAACACTATGTGTGGGTGTGTCTGTGAGGGTGTCTCCTAAAGAGATTAGCATTTGAATTAGTAGACTGAGTAAAGATCACCTCATCTACTTGCGTGGGCATCATCTAATCCACTGAGGTATGAATAGAACAAAAGGAGGAGGAAGGGCGAATTTACTCTCTGCCTGAGCTGGGACTCCATCTTCTCCTGCCCTCAGACATCAGCTCCCCTGGCTCTCTGCCTTCTGACTTGGACTGAATTATATCACTCACTTACCTGGGTTTCCAGCTTGCACACAGCAGATCATGGGACTTCTTGGCCTCTATAACTATGTCAGCCAATTCCTATAATAAATATATCTATCTCCTTTTGATTCTCTTTCTCCAGGAAACTGACCAACACAGCACGTCTCCATCACCCCAAGGATAGGGCTTCACTCTTGGGTTTGCTGACATTGCCCTGTGGATGTGTCACAACTTGGAAAATCTCTTAAAGCATCCTTGCAGAATAGGACCCAAGAATTTGCCAGAACACCCTACTGGACTGTATCATCATGACTGCCAATTCTACTGGCCTTGATTAATTCTTGACCCTTGAGAGCAGGCCTATTTCCAAAATGCTGTGTGATTCCCTCTGGTTCTGATGCTATTGTTCTTTTCTGGGCAAGGAAGTTTTAGGGATAAGGCTCAGGACACACAGGCTGGAGGATAAAGCCAGTGGTGGTCAAGAACTGGGCAGAATCTGGAGTCGACCAAGCCACAGCCACACTGGCAATGAGACGCAGGCTCTCGGAGGGTGAAGGAGCAAGAGCAGGAAGGAAAAGGATCAATTGCTTGGCTGAATTCCAGCCTGAGATTCCCATCAGTATTGACCTGAGAAATCCGCTCTTTCCAGGCCTTCCAGCTGGATAGGCAGGGCTGGCCCTGCTGATACCACTGCCCGTAGTCTCATCGTGTGACCTGTGCCCATGCCCTCATCTCTCCTGATCTAAATATGGATCGATTTTCCTTTTCTTCATAGTCTGTCTGCACAAGAAAAGTTAGAACATTCTAATGAAAGCACAGGGCAGATAAAAACAAAGTCATTCGCTGGACAAGAGTTCCAAACACATTTGTAGATAAGAGCATTACACTAGACTCCACTGGACTACGTTCCTCAAAGACGGGGGCTTTGACTTTTCGGTCACCACTATATCGTTGGTGCCTAGAGTAGTGCTTGGGATATGGTGGATACTTAGTACACCTTTGTTGAGTGAGTAAGCTGAAGAAGGAATGAATGGATCAAATGAATGTCCTGCTTGGTGCAAAACATGGCTCTTTCCTTCACCAGAGCTCATCTCTCCCCCTCTCAGCTCCACACATCACTGACTTGATGATTCCCTGCTGCCTTCCACCTGACTTACAAGCAAGCCTCACCATGAACCTACCTGCTTTCCTGCCAAACTCCTCTTGCACCCCTCCACTGCACACTGCACCCTTCCCACCCCAGTGACCACACAGTAGTGTCATCTGCTGCTGCACCAAGCAATAACTGGCATTTGCCATGTGCTAGGCACAGAGCCAAACCCTCACATCTAATTCCCATGTTCTGCACACAGGAACTAACTCTGCGCCCATTTTAGAGATAAAGAAATAAAGGATTAGAGAGGCCAAGGATCACATAGCTGATAAACACAAGAGCCAGGGCTCAGACGCTTAACTGTCTATTTCTAAAACTCATGTTCTCTGGCACTAAGAGTAGTAACAGTGTACCTTTGACATCACTAGGCTACCTCCTAAGTTCTTCACCAATCAATAAATTCGAGAATATCAATGACATTGAGTTTTCCCCAAAGGCATTAGTTCAATACTGATGAACTTAGTATGTGTTCAGTGGATGTATAAATGACGGCATCAGAGCCTTGCCCCAGGGTTGTCATGGTCCTCGGGGTGGGTACCACCTGAAGTATGTGGCCCCAGACTAAGGTTCTTCTATTTCCAATGCTGGATTCTGAGCATGAGACAGTCTTGGGAGACCCCTCTCATTTGACCTTCCTGGCCCCACTGAAGGTAGCCAGCAGTTCCCAGCTTGCTCACAGAGCTCATCTGTCCAACAGGTCCTGTGCTCCAAGAACAATCAAGCACAGGTGACCTTGCTTCCCAGGGTGCTCTCCAGTGAGTCAGCATCACTCAGGCATCCCCCAGGGAGAAGGTATTCTGGCCCTGACACTATACTCTTGCAATACTAAAAACACTTCACACACTTCAGTGGTGAGAGACACCATCTCCACCAAGACAAAGCAGCATGGTTTCCTAAGAAAAGGGCCCAGGAGGCATGGATCGGAGACAAACAAGTCATTCTACCTGGAAGGGCAAACTATTCTACATTGAAAGGCTTATGTGATCACCGGTCCATTGGTCTTCACCTGAGCCCCATGAGAGAAGGCTAGGGATTTGTCCCATCTCTGAAGAGATGTGGATCCAACTTCTCTGGTCCAAAATCCAGGCCTCCTTTCCTTATGGCCATGTACCCAAAGTTATAGAGAACAGTTTAGCATGGGTGCTAGGAGCAGTGTGGGAATGAGGCCAGGCCTGATGTCCAGCCAAGACATCCTGGCCAGTGTTGTTCTAGCTACACAGACATTTCTAGAGACTGTTGCTTCCATCCATACACACCCATTCTGGTAGCTAGCTGGCATGGGTCTTGCCTGGATTGTGTGGGGTGGTGAGGGCCTCATGCACCCAGGGGGCCTCTGAGTTTTCATTTGAAAAGAAAATTCACAGCATGGCCAATGTACAGGCCGGGGAGCAGGGGCACCCAGATTGTCATGTGGAGCCCATAATCTTAAGCATCAGGGTCCTAGGGACAAAGTGGTCACCTGCACTGAGGACGAGGGACTGGCAACAGCACCTAATGCCTTCCCTCTCCCTCTCCTCTACCCCTGCCCCCAGCTGGCCAATTGTCTTCCTCCTCAGCCCTGGTCGTGGGTAGCCAGGCATGTGTAGGGGAGGAGAGGAGAGTTTCTCCTTTTAATGTTGAAAGGAGTCGCCCAATAATTAAGCCATACCCATCCTTCAAGTCCTCTGTCCTCCAGCCACATGGCATTTGTTTTCTTTCCTACTTATCCCTCACTCTTTGACAGCATTGAGCCTTCACTTCTGTCACTTCTTTCTTCCCTGTCAGCCACTTAAAATCTGGCCCATCTTTTAAGACTCAATTCAAAACTCACCTCCTCCACTGCCTCTGTGGTAGTCTCCCTCCCAGCTCCAACCAACAGAGCCTCTCCCTTTCTGTGCCCTTTCCAGCATACTCATCACATTCTGTCGTGTGACATTTGTACATGAATTTTTTTCCTAGTACAGTGCCTGGCACAAAGAAAGTTCAAAACTAATTCTTAATTGAAGGAAGAAGTCCATTGTACTCATCATGCTGCAGAAGGAGAAACTAACGCCCAGAGAGGTTGATTGGTTTCCTTAAGGTCACACAGCAGGTCAGTGCTGGAGGCAGCTCCAGAACCCAGAAAAATGTGATCGCCACCCTGTCCTCTTTTCCTGACCCCATACCACTTCTTATCACCCGAATCAAGCCAGGAGCCACAAGCTCAGGACAGGTGATTTTGTTATTGTCAGATGTGCCACACATCCAGAAGAGTGTAAATATATATGTGCAGTGAAAAGGGTAACAATAACCTCTCTAAGTCTCTACCACCCAGGTTAAGATATACAATGTTATTAGTGTCTTAGAAACCCCAGATCTCCCCACTGTGACCCTCTCCCATTAACTAGTGCAGTTAACCACTGTGCGGTTATCCTAATTCTCTTATTAATCATCCCCTCGCTTTGCGTTATGGTCGTACCACTTTTATGCATCTTTCTAACGATGCATTGCCCTCTTCTTACCCAGTTAGGTTTGTGCTTGCTACTCAGTTTTTTGAAACAAAACAGGATCTGTGATCTCTTCAATGCTTTCTGTTACGTTCAAGTTTTCCCAATGCAGTGAACTCTGAGCAGATGTCTATTATAAAACCAGGCCACAGAATCATGTACAGAGTTCTCCCATCAGATAGTACCAGGTCTCTCCTAAAAGCCATTTTATTTTAGGCACTGAATTAATGGTGTACAAATGACATGCACAGTAATGTCGTATTAGCATATGTCTTGAATTGTTTTTTTCCAGAAAGGATTTTTTGTGTGTAAAAAAAGTCAGCTGCTCAGGCCCTTGTTTTGATCCCAGTTGTCTGACAAGGGGGAACTGCCCTCATGTTTAGAGGCAGAAAAGAGGCCCCAGGAGGGTGTGAGAAGAAGCAGGCTTGGAGGGTCCCCTAGACCTCTCCTCTCTTCCCCCTGGCCAGCCCTCACCACAGTGGCTTTGGCCCACAGCTGCCCTAGACCAGGGACACAGTGGCAGACAGAAACAGACCTACTTTGGTTTCCATGGCAACTGCAGGCATCGGGAGGCCAACAGACTGAGCCGCAGCCAACAAGGCAGCTGGTTTGAAGGGTGTTGATCTCTCTGTGGACCAGCAAGGCAGAACCACCAGGGACCAGAGGAAGCAACCAAGGCATAGAAACTGGGCATACAAAGTGTGCAGGGACCCGTCTGCAGAGCTTGCACGTTTGTGGATGAACACACATGGACCCACACTCGCACACGACCCTCTCCCACCCAAGCAGAGACACATGCTGATAAACGCACATCCACGCTCCCTTAGGAACATACAGAGACCCATGCTCACAAACTCAGACACCTATTCACACCAAATAAACCCCAGTTTTATACCTTGCCCCATTTTTACACTCAGAAATACAGACTTCTGCATATAGATGCACATTCATGCATAATATATAATATGTACAACAAAAAAGATTCACATTCACCCCCATGCGCACGTTCTGTATATACACATCCACATGCACAGACAGTTCACACGTTGCATTCACCTCAGACACTACAGGTTCGCACGTACAGGGAGAAATGCATGCCCACACTCGCTGGTGCCTTCACAGGGACACTCACAGATGCATGCACACAGAACGGATCAGAACACCTGAAAGCTAAAACTCAGAAGCTGAGGAGCCCAGGCTTTCTGAAACAACTCAGAAATGAGACTGTGGCTCCATTCAGTGCTGTGGCAGCATCAGTACATCCCAGAAATGACCCTTCCAGCTTGTTGCCTCATAAATGGCGCCCACCACAGAGGTAGGCCTTTAATCTTCTCTGTTTATTTACTAAGAACAGTCCTTTTTCGTGTCCTCCATAAATGTCAAAAGGACAGAAAGCCAACAATCCTTGTGGCGTTCAGACTTGGAATAAAATTTTTGATGATGGACTCACAGAGATGTATACTCCTCTTTAAGACACCTGTGTGTGTCCCACTCATAATGAGGCTGACCCAACCTCTGGCATGCTCAGGTAGGTTCACTGCCTGCTGCCCCCAAAAGGCAAGAAGATGCCTGCTGCTTTCATGCCTAGGAAGAAGGGACAAATTCACAAAGCATGTAATATCTTGCTAGGCCAGGGTTTATCTCCTAACCTGGTGGGAAAACCTGCCAACCAAAGGCTCCATTCAGACCCTTGAAAGCCAGAGGTCACAAAGGCACTGGTGATGAAAGGTGGGAGGTCATTCTGTTGAAAATCTCTTGAAGCACATTTAAAGATTTATGACATCATTTCAATATTATCCTAATGATCACTTAATTAATGTGCAAAAATCAAAAGGTATATGTACATGTGTATATCCCTATTGTAACAATAATAAGAGCTAATGCTTACTTGGCACAAAAAGATCAATAAATGTTAAGTGTTATTTTCGTAATTTTAGATTAATTATAAAAATAATCTAGAACTTAAAAATGAGGAGTTGTTGAGATAAACCTTCTATTCCATAGGATTTTAATTCAATAAGTGCTTTTCCATTTTAGAAGCAGCATTGTATCGACTTTGTAAAACAGTTTCACATACAACATCTCATTTGCATCCCTGAGCATCTCCTGTGTGCCAAGCACCATGATGCAGGAAGTAGGGTGGATCATAAATTAGTAAGACCCAGACCCAGGCCTTGAAGAGCCCACAGTACAGCCAGGAAGGGATGGGGGAATAGCACTGGAACTGTATAACACACGGCCTCTTGTTATCCTAAAGACCAACACAAAGAACATTAAGCACAAGTAGAGGAATCATTCCTTGATGGGGAAGAATCAGAAACCGCGGAGAATCAAAGAAAGCTATAGGGAGGAAGTCACATTTGCACTGGACCTGACCGCACAAACAGGTGTACACAAGCCAAGTTCCAGGCCAGAAAGGGGCGCTGAAGTCCCAGCAAGGCTGCAGAACTCTGGATAGTCAGCCTGTGTAGTAGTATGAGAGTCAGGCAGGAGAAGGGGAGAACCGAGCTGCAAAGGTAGACTAAAGCCAGATTCAGAAAAGCCTTCCACAGCAAGCCAAGGAGTCTGGCGCCAGTGAATCATCGGGTGTGTGAATGGGTCAAACCTGTGCTCAGAGGAAACACCTCAGGTAGCTGGGTGGCTGACTTGGATGTGGGGTACCATTGGGAGCCTCCATGCCAAACACCAGGGTTAAAATTACACCCTCTCATGAATAGAGCCAGGGCCCCATTGGGCACCCCCGCACCTAGCTCGTGCCTGACCATAGAAGGCTCTGGGTAAATGTTTGCTGAACTGCACAGCAAGGCAGGGTCACGCGAGGAAAATGGAATTAAGAGTCCGGCGACCCGGAGGGCTAGTTCAAGTCCACTATTGACTGACTCAGGGACCTTGGGCCAGAGATTTAACTTTTCCAGTTCTCGATTTGCACACTGGTAAAACGAATCCGATAATGCCCTGATCTTCCTGGCTTAGCTGTTCTGAGGCTCACACGTGACAAGCTGAAGGAGCAGTAAAGAAGCAAGGCGCAAGACCGAGAAGGGGACCGTGCGGGCCACCGCCGCCCTAGCCTGGCTGGACTCGCCTCACTCCGGGACCAGATGCCAGGAGAACTGGCTCAGCATCAGCACTTACCTGCGCGGCAAGCACAGCACCTGCGCGGAATTTCCGCATTGGCAGATGGTGCGATCTGGCTGCTTGCCAGTGTGTAGGCCCCGCCCCAGGACCCTCCTGCAGCGTAGTGTGGGGGCCAAGCATAGGACCACAGTTGGCCCGACAGATGCGGCGGGTAGGAGACCGGGGAGCGGGGGCGGGCACCTGGAGAGGATGATTGCTGAGCACATTGGTGGTCAGACCGTGGGGTGCCCAAGGCGCCGCTTCCCTTGCAGGAACAACCCCCCTTTCCCAAGGCTGTGGGGACACAAGATCAGCTGCTCATACCCCAGCTGAAAGGTGAGCAGGGAACGTGGAGAAACTGAGGCTCTGAGACATTACATGACTTTGAGCTGGACACAGATATTAAGAGATGGAGTCAAATGGAAACTCAAGTTTCCTCAACTCCAAGTCCATTGTTCTTCCTTTGACTGGCACTGCTCTGGTCCCATGAACCACTTTGGCCAATATTGGGTGGGGACAGAAATTCTTCCTCGCCCAAGGCTAGCTTTGCCTACTTCCAGCCCAAGTGCTTTGCCATCCATGTGCCATTTGCCCCACTCCTGAAACAACATGACACACCACATACCCTAAGGTTAGTGAGGATCTGAGCCAAGCATAAAATCGGTAGAATTAAATCATAAAATACACACAAATGTGTTTTTTTTAATAATAGATGATTTGTTCCCAGTAAGCTACCCAACTGTTGTCATCCTCTGTTAACTGGGAATGATTGAGAGCTGATCTTGGAATTTTAGTCTCTGCTGCTTGAAAAGAACCTCTAAAGAAAACTCTAAATGCTGCCCCTGAGCATATCTATCAGTGTAATATCATCACCAAGTGCTTATCCAGCCTTAACTCACATACCTCCCACAACCCTGAGCTCGTCATTTGCCCAACTCTAGTAATTAGAAAGTTCTTAACTTCTCTTTGGCAGAAATCTGTCAGTCTCCTTAAGGACCCAACTGTCCTTGGTGGGCCACACAGAGCAAATCAAATCTCCCTTTCACAATCCAGCCTGTGTTAAAAGGCAGCCTTCTCTCTTCCTGACTCAGCGGCCCAGGTTCCTTCAAGTATTCCTCAGAAGTCATGCTTCTGAGTTCCTTTCTCAAGCCTCCGGACACAATCCTGTCTGGTTCTCAGAGCTCAGCACAAACCATGGGTACTCACCATGTGTCAGTCACTGTGCTGTCCTCTCATTAACTCAGGACAATAACCCCAGCAGGTGGGTGTGATCATCATCCCCATTTTGCAGATAAGGAACCTGAGAAATGAGGAAGTCACCAACAGTAACACAGCAAGTAGCAGAGCAGTCTCCGCTCCTCCCTGCTGCCCTTGTGGCCCCCAGAGGAGAACACTACTCTTATCCAGCAGATCCAGCAAAGAGACAGGAGCACTGGACTTGGACTCAGAACATCCAGCTTTGCATCCCACTGCCCACTTACTGTAAAATGGGGATCATTATTGTGTCCGCCTACAAGGATGTTATGAAGATTAGGACAGATCTAGACATGTGACCCTAGGCCTGTTACCCCCCCCCCCTCCATTAGCTCCCACTCTCCCTCCAGGTGTCCTGTGCAAGTGAGAGGACATGTCACATCCTATGGGGCTGGGGCCCTCTCCAGGACGGAGCCAGGTTCAAGTCTCCAGGTCCCCCACCCAGCCTGGAGTCACTCTCTAAAATGATTTGTCAAGTGACAAGCAAAAATATATTACCAATTTAAGAGTGTGATTTGCCTGCAACTTTTTAATCCTCGGGCTGTTGTTGAATAGATTAAAGTGTCTGCTTTGATCCATGCATTTAGATGGAAACATAAATATAGCCATCACTTATTCTCTCAGCTGCTGGGATAGGTGTCACACTGCATCATGCCAGTTTCTGACCCAGCCAGGATAATGCATGAGAATGACCTTTTTGCCATTCAAATCCCTCTTGAGTTTTCTGCACCGGCCAGTGTCCATAGGGCTGCCGCCTAATCTAACCACAGCTCACGCTGGAAACAGTCATTCAGGAAAGGGTGGAGCAGCGGCAGCTCAGTTGCCCCATGCGGAGATCTTCCCGCAGCTCGGCAAAGCCCTCCCTGTAAGAATATATCTCCGGAGAAACAGATTTTGAAGAGGAATTTGGTACATAGATCTTCTGTCAGCGGAGCAGACTCCGGCTCAGCCGTTTTTCAGGCTCGCTGCTTATCCAAAAATACATCTATTTTTACATGGATCTCTAGCAAGATTTTCTCTTCCCTTGCGGGGTGGGTGACCGTGCGAGGAGGCAGAAGCGGAGGCGGGGCCGCGGGGGCCGCGCCGGCCGGGCAGGCTTTGGATGGGTGTGGGGACACGGCGGCTTGGATGGAGGGAGACGGTGCCAAAGCGCTGGGCTTCCAGGCCTTCCTCCATCGACAGGCGACCTGTCCTGGCGCTCCCCTGAGAATGGACGCGGCCTCCCTTAGTCTCCGTCACCGCGCGGGCCTTTTTGATCCCCCTTTGCCTACCCAAAGCCCTGGATGGCTGAGCCGAGGACCCCCGCATGCCCACAAGTCTGCGTAGACGCGCATGGACACGCACACATCCTAGGCCCACATCCAGTGCCCACAAATCTCGGCTGCACCCGCTCGCCCTGCGATGTGTTCTAGGCCTGCCTGTGGGCGCTGGGCCGCTGCAGACGGACCGTAGGAGCCGCCACAGAACAGCACCGCCCACTGCGGGCGGAATGGCCGGCCGGAGCAGCCGGCCGCTCAAGCAGCGTCCTGCCGCAGGCAATTAGACCTCAAACGGTGGCCCATGAACTGTCAGAATTAGTAGGGAAGTTAGAATTCACAGGGGCCTTGGGCATGTGGAGGGCCAGGGGGTTAACCACAGGCCATTGGAGCCAAGAACTCAGGACAGTTCTCTCCTGCTCCCATAGGACCCTTCGGCAGATGAGAAGCCTCTGTAACTCCTTTCCCCAAACTCCCTTGAATAAATTAACTCCTTACACCCCAGGAGTTTTTGTGCTGCAGAGAAATAGTCCCTCAAGATAATCAGGGGAGAAAAGATAGTCTCACTGTGGCTACATCTACTGCCCTCCCAGCCCCTGTCCTCTGCCCCCTCTTCACAGGCCTCCATCCCCAAGGCTTCTGTTCCAAGAGTCCTGTGGGTCCATGGCCAGCCGGACCCACCCGAGTACCCAGGCTCTAGTTTGGAACATCCAGCCCAGAAGCACTGGGCCAGAATGCACACCACCACCACACAGCAGGGAGAGTGGATCCTTTGTGAACTCAGCTTTACTCAGAAATGTTTATTACTCCACTCTTGGTCTCTCCCCCTTGAAGTTTCCAGTTTCACTCTCTACTTTATCAGCCCCTACCACTTCGGAAACCTTGCTCCTGAATCATACCCCCTCTCTTTTCAACAGTGCAAATCTCTTCCTCTGCTCTGCTTTCTAGCTGTCTCTGGCTTTGTTCATCTCTCCCCACATGCTAACGCACAGTTCCTGTGGGTCAGACTGAGTCTGGTGAGTTTTCCCACTCCCTCCCCTCCTCAACCCCACCCAGTCTCCCCTCAGTCCCTGCATGCAAAAATGCACATCCCCATCACTCATGACAACCTATCACTGACTCATACCCTCTGTCCCACTCTCCTGCCAGACCTCTATTCTTCTTAACACTGCCCACCAGCACTACCCAGCCTCTCCTAGGGTCCTCTCCTAGCTCCCCTCCTTCCTGTCCAGCTGTCCAACTGTGCCTGCTCTTTCTCTCTTTAGTTCTTCTTCCTCCTCTCGTCTCTTCTTTGGTCATCCCCCAAGGGTCTTAGCCATTTGCTTCTACCCTGTTTCCCTTGGACACGATGATTAATGCCCTCCCAAGCCTACAACCATTGCTTCCATGTGAATAGCTCACAGTGTCACCAGGTCTGATAGTTCTGGTGAGTGTCCCCAACTTCTCATAAGTCATCCAAGTTGGTAGGAACTCTGTTGTCATCTGCCTTCTGTAACCAGAATCTCCTCCCAGAGTGACCAATTAATCACCATCTTTCTCTTATTTACTAAGCTGGATCCAAGGTGAAGTCCTCTTTTCCCCTTTCTCCCCACCCAGCACACACACACACCCATACGCAACCAGTCATCAAGTATCCTCTAGTTTCCTATGAAATGACTCGGTACCTGCCCAGCTTTTTCATTGTCATTACACCTCAGTTTCTAGCCCTTACTCCCATTCACCAGGACTATTGCAGGAACCACCTAATCTCTCTTACCCCATGTAGTAGGCAGAATAATGCCTCTCCCTAAAAATGTCCATGCCCTAATTCCTGGAACCTAGAAATATGTTACATTACATGGCAAAAGGGACTTTGGAAATGTTTGAAATTAAGGTCATGGACCTTAAAATAGAGAGATTATCCTGGATTATCCAAGTCAGTCCAATCTAATCATATGAAGCCTAACAAGCAGAGAACTTTCTCCAGCCAAAATCAGAGAGAAGTAGCAAAAGAGGAAGTAGCAAGAGATGCAGCAGAGGGGGAAGTCAGAAGTACAAGAATGATTCAATACCCTATTGCTGGCTCTGAGATGTAGGGATCCACATGCAAGAGCTGGGGAGGGGCCTTTAGAAGATAAAGGTGGCCCCAATTTACAGTCAGTAAGGGAATGGTAGTCTCAATCACAAGAAACAAGATTCCGCCAATGGCCTGAATGAGCCTAGAAGTGGATTCTTCCCAGAGCCTCCCATAGGAGCTCAGCCAGCCAACATCTTGACTTCGGTCTTATACAACCCAGAACAAAGAAATTGGTCAAGCCAATCTGGACTTCTGGCCTGCAGAACTGTGAGATAATATTTTTTGTTATTTTAAGCCTCTAATTTTGTGGTAATTTGCTACAGGGACAATGAAAACTAATACATTATCTATTTAGCAAGCTGCTACTATTAGATCGCCCTCACACCCCAGTACCTTTCAGGACTCCTGACTGCATATCCTGTATGTCCCAAATCTTCAGCCTGATATTTGAGAGCCAGTCTCCCATTTTCCTCTGTAGCTTTTCCCACAGAAACTCCCACTTAAAATACATCGGCCATCTTCACACTTCCAAAATTGCCTCAAGTATTACTACCTCCAGGTCTTTATTCACAGTATGCCGTCATCCAGAATTCTCTGTCCCGTCCCCTCTTCTCTGTCAGTCCAAACCTGAGCCCTCCTCCACTGTGAAGCTTCCCTAGCTTGAGAGGCCTCACTCCCCTGCTCTCCGCCTCACCCACTGAGCTCTCAGTACACTCTGCCTTGTGTTAGGTGCTGTCTCTCCCCAATACCCTTTGTCTTCTATCCCCCACTGTGCCTAGCACAGATCTAGGTGCAGAGTAGGGATCAACAGAAAGCTGTTGAGTTACAAATATAACGAAAATGTTTTGAGCCACTGACCTATTGAGCACTAGATCCCAGGCGTGAGGATCTGAGGAACCATCCTGCCTGGACCTAGCTGCCAGGGACCAGGAGAGAGGGGTAGAAGCCCTCAGGCCAGCAGGCCCCTCTGCACGTTTTGAGGTGATAAGGGGGCAAGAACAATTCCAAAGCATACGGAACCCCTGGGAAGGCCCAGAAATGATCCTGCATCGGGAGCAGGTGAGCCAAGAAGAGGGTCTCCAGGTCAGAGCCAGGGAGGTCCAGAGCTGGGACGAGAGGGAAGCTGTGCTTCTGGATCAGGGCAGAGCAGCCAGAACCTGAAAACTAGTCACTACCTACCTGCCCAGCAATGTGAGGAGACTGTGTGGGCTGTCACTAAGTGCCAGTCAGACACCCATGAAGTCTCTAAAGTGGCAAGAGAGAGGGAAAGGAGAAAAGAAGAAATTAAGAAGGCAGGGAGAAGGAGGGCTGGAGAGGAGAGAGGAAAAGAAGACAGGGAAAGGATGTGGGGAGGAGAGGGGGAAAGGAAGTGAGAGAAGAGGCAGGGATTTCTCCCTCGATGGCCTCTTTGGAAATACCACGAACCCTAGAATATCCCTAGTCTGCCGGGGTTAAGATGAGGCAAGGAGATGGCAACACTCACCCTGCTTGGCCACCACAACTAAGAAATTATGTAGAGTAATTAATCAAAAGCTAATGAGAAATGTGTTTTCTCTCTCAGCCTAGCCCCACATCATATTCTTATTAGCCGAGGTTATTACAATAGTAATCATGCATGCTCCAGGCGCAAATTGGGTGTTTTGCTCCACTGCCACCAATTTAGAAAACCATTAATGGCAAGATAAAGCCCCCATGGCTCGCACCAAGCTATGCCTGAGGAACCTGCTGCTGGTTCCCTGCTCCCACTGCCACATGCCCACTGTCCAGATAGGGTGCTCTCCACAGCAGCCCAGGAATTTGGAGGTCTGACCACTAGAAGGAGCTAAATATTGATGGGGTTGGAGGGGTGCTGGGCCTAGGGTGAGAGACCAGGTATCTCTCTCTCTCTCTCTCTCTCTCACACACACACACACACACACACACACTTCAGTATAATCACAAAAGCAAAGACAGCCCTCATTAAATGAAGCATAAAGCTGAGTTTGGCTCTGGGGCCCAAGTCCTCCCAATTTTCTCTTGAGCCCTTTGCTCCTCAGATCCCGTTCTCTAAAAAGAGTTGGCTAAATCTATGGTTCCCAAACACAGGTACACAATCAGCTGCCAACTCTTGATGAGGTTTCTGCGAGTAAAGAGAAAGGTTATGTAGTAAGTTTTTCATAAAACTAAATGTACTCAATTTTAAAGATGTTTTAAATTCTGAAATTGCCCATCCTATTTTGTTTGCAGCTTTACATACATGTGTGCGTATCTGTTTGTGTGTGTTTGTGTGCGTAAGTGTGTTATGTCTATACCCTTACTTGATAATTACTCAGGATTCTTTCAGTTGCAAGGGATGGATTTAAACTGATAATGCAACACTGGAGATGTACTGGGTAATGTAACCAGGAAGAACAAGGGTGAAACTGAAAGGCTAGATGGTATTGTTGGGTCCTTCTCCCTTTCTCCATCCCTCTTTGCACTGCCCTTGTTCTTTCTTACTAAATTTGAGCTTCCTCCCTGTGTCAGGTTCATGAGAGGAGTGACCCCCAGTTGGTATAACCAAAGGCTGCCCAGGGCTCACATTATCCTTGCTTATGATCTCAAAGGAGAGAGGTCTTCATTCTCAGCACCCATATATGAAATCCAGGACAAGACTCTGTCCCACTTTGGGACACACACACACACACACACACACACACACACATTCATTCTAAGGCCAATTGCTGTGGGCAGGGCCACCATGCTGGCCAGGCCTGAGTCATGGGATTACTCTTAAGGCCCAGGTAAAAGTACTGTCCTTCTGCCCCACTAGAACAGGGAAAGAGTCAATGCCTTAAAGGAAGTAGGGATATGGTAACCAAAAAAGAGGGGTAAAGGGTGCCAAGAAGACCAAAAAGCAGACATCCATGGCAAAGTAAAAAAAATGTTTAAAAGTTAGTCCACTGCAACTTAAAAATTCCTTTCTGAAAGTCTTGGGAACTACTGAGTCAAATATTGAGCCACCAGAAAATGTTAAAGACCATTTTCCATGTCAATAACCCAGGATTTACACAGAAAAAAGTTCCATTACTTTAACCATAGCAGTGAGATGCTAATGTGGGCTCTCAGCAACCACACTGGTAAAGAGAGCTGTTTCAGAATATCCCAGGGCCTATCTGTGACATCGGAACATATTGCGGACTCCTCCAATTCATTCCAGATATACTGCACTGAAAACTAAGTTGTAAGTCTAGACAGTTCTCATAGCCATGGGACTGTGAGTGTAAGGTCAGCGGACAGCAATTGCTCTCCAGAAGGAACTCCCCAGGGGCCCAAAGACCTCATGAAAACCCAACCAAGTCAACCTAAATACATTTCCAGAATGCCAGGTCCCTGGGCAAAATGGCCTCCCCTTAGCCCCGCAGTCAACACACCTCTGTCTTGTCTGATTAATGAATCAGAAGTGCAGTCAAGACAGTCTTCCCTTAAGCGGTGCTGGTTTGGTTATCTTTATCACTTGTTATTTAGCAGTTTAAACCCATTGTCTACAGAAGTCCCCCAAAATAATAAACTGCCCAAAACAGACCTGACTATGAAATCTATTTCTACTTCTGATCAGCTGTTTGGCTTTGAGCACTTTGGCTTCTCTGATTCCCAGTTTCTTCCTCTGTAAAATGTACCTTCAGAAATGATCTCTGAGCACCCAACTGGCTCAGAGACCTCCTTGCATCCTTTGGTAAACTATGTTGAGCACTTACGAAGTGTGAGGTTCTGTGGATGAAGAGGGGGTTTATATGGAGGTCTCCCTAATAAAGCTGGGGAGAAGAAGACACATACGCAACATGTGTGATTCAAAGGGGAATGGGATACATGTCATAAGAGAGGCATGAAGCAAGTGCTATGGGCATTTAAGAGGAAACAGTTACTGCTTCCAACTGAGGGGAGGGCAGATTAGGTGGAGGAGAAGATGTTGTCTCTGATCTGCAAAGATGATGAAATGTGGTGATGAGGAAGGTGGGGCATTCCCTGAAGAGAGGATGGCCCAAGCAGAGGTCTGAAGGCTACAACACTAAGCATGTGTAGTCTCCCTCCCCTGAATCCGGAGAAGACCTCAGTTAGAAGGGTCCGCCCTTCTGGACCATCCACTTCCTCTTCTACCATAGCCCTACCCTCTCCACTGTGCATTCATGGTACCATTGGCTGGATACAGCCAGGGGTGACAGGAGGAAGCGGCTACTCAGAACCTCTCCCTGGAGAATCTATGAAACCCACAGCAGGACCATCCACACCACCACCTCCCTTTATCTGCCTCTCCAGCTTGGCCAAGGTTTAATGCTGTTAATTAGTAGCAATCAGCTCAACTCTCCCCCAACCCCTGCCAGGGCTGGGATGTGGCTGATCACTGAGGCTTCCTTTGTCTCCTGCAGGGAAGGCAAAGCAGGCTGAAGAGAAGGGGAATGAAAGGGGAGAAGTAGCTGAGGTGGATAAGAGGGAAAGAATGCAGGGTTTGGGGGACTAAACATTGACTCATAGGTTCAGTGAGCCAAAGGCCTCTCAGTCTCCAGCTTGGACTGACTCTCTGTGACAAGAACTCCAAGCAAGAACATGCTTCACAGTCCAAAGCCCTTTCCCACAGTGTCTCGTTGGTCCAGACTCCAAATAACCCTGGGAGACAGGCATTATTTTTTTAATGTATTTTTTCCTTGAGCACTCTAAGATCCACAAGGGAAGGGATTGTGTCAGCCTTGTCACTGCTGCGTAACCTCAGTGCTACATACAGTGCGCAGCAGAGTTGACATCAAACAAGTAGTGGCTGGCTGGATGGATGGAAGTATGGAAGGAGGGAGGGAAGGAAGGGAGGGAGGGAGAGAGGAAGGGAGAGAGGAATAATGGATGGACGAGGCAGGCAGATGAGTGGATGATGAATTATCCCATTTTACAGATTAAGAAACTGAGGCCTAAAGAGGAAAAGTGACTTACCCAGACCAATCAGACAGCTAATAGCAGATCAGCACCAAGCGCCACCCCCAATCTGGCATGCTTCCCAACACCCAAAAATGTCTCTCTTCTTAGTTTCTTGAACACGCTCAGCCAAGAAAGGCCATCCTCCCGAAGTTCTGATTCCAATTCTTCCTTTGGCAGTTTATTAGACATCAAGCTGCTGCCAACTTGGCTTCCACAAAAACGGCAAGATCCCCAAAGTTTGGTGACCGTGGACTAAAGACAAGGGGCTCCTCTCTGGTCGTCATTCTGAAGAAAAACCTGACTGTGGACTGGTAGGGGAAAAGTAGACAGTGGCATCCAGAGCATAAGCCCCCACAGAAGAACTGGGTACCCACGGTGTAGGGTGAATAGCGTGGGACTCGGAATCACATAGACTGTGGTTAAAATCCCAGCTCCTTCCCTTCCACAAGCATCTGTTAACTTTTCCCCACCAGGCAGCAGCCCTCCCCCACTGCAATGGCTTCCCTCCCCTCCTTCTCAGTGAAGCTGGGTCCTAACCTCTTTAAGTCCGCATCCCTATAAATACCTAACACATGTTTCTCTGACAGTTAAATCAATGATAACTTGAAGTCCAGGCCTTATCTCAAATCTCTGGCTTTACCTAGACTTCCCACCCAGAACTCTGAAGCCTCAGCATCACAAGACACCTTTCTAGGTCTTCTACATCCCGGCCTAAAGGTCTTCTCACTGCAACCTCACTGCTCCACCTGACTCACCCCCCATCCTAAGGGCAGGACATTCTTCCTTCACGCCTGGTTCCCTGCCTACGTCTGTCTCAAGCCCAGTCAGGGCCCTTTCCCCTTCAGGTCCTGTGTTTCAGCTTCAGAGCCTACCTGCCCTCTGGTCTGGTCCCAGTGTCCTTCCTTAGTCTTTAGATAAAATTTCTCTTTAAGGTGAGTTCTGCCCCATCCAAGGAAGACACCCTCAGACATCCCACATGGACCCCGGGCAGGCCATCTGACTCTCACCATCCCTGCTGTCCCTGCTTTCTCCTGTGGTTTTCTAAAAACCCCAGGCCAGACAGGGGTCCTTTATCTCAGGTCCAAGAGCCCTAAAAAGGCCCTCAATACACTTTTGGGTGTGTGGGAACACATGCACATTTTATAAGAAAAGGGTCCACAGCTAGAATGTTTCCTGACCCCAGAAAGCTTGAGATTTACTATCTGGAGGCTTCATTCACCCTTCCACCCACTCCCTCATGACAGACAGCTCAAGTTCAGTGCTTTGTAACTCAGTGTGAATTTTGCCCTTTCAAAGCCCAATTGACAAGATTCCTCCTGCCTGGCTCAACACCTACGTGAATTTCAGGAACATGGGGCTTTGCCCCCTAAATCACCTCAATATCGCAGACTTGTAGTTCCCTTCCCCTGGCCCTGGCCTTAGTACAGGTGTGGCCTCATCGGTTCACCAGGGGCTTATAGTACAAGCTACAAGCAGTCAGCATCCTTCCCACCTTCTCTCTTTCAAAAGAGGGCCTTCTAGTGCATGGCCTGCCAGGCTCTAGGGGGTCTCCATGGTGAGGACAGGATCCTGTACAGAGTGGATGCCGCATGCATGCTGTGACCATTAGAGGTTAGAGGAGAGCCTCTGGTTACAGCAGCTGGAACGGGAAACCGTGGTGAAAGGGGGGATACCACAGAATCCTGGAGGTAACATCTTTAAAAAAAGATCCCATGAGACTGTTTGATTTAGCCAGTCATTCAAAAAACCATTTCAGTAGTACTTCCACTGTGCCTGGCACTGGCGACAGACGGACAGATGGACGCAGCCCGCTGGGGTAGTATATTTGTGATTCCCAGCTGATGTCAGAGGGGTTAATGGCTTGTTTAAGGTCAAACAGCTGGTAAGCAAAGGAAGGGAACTAGGTAAGACGCAAGCGTCTGTCTTCTTAGTTTGGTTCAAGAGTTCGTGGCACACACCCACGTCCAGTGGCCCCAAATGTGACTCAGCAGGTCAGTCTCTGCCTCCTACTCTAGATGTGGCAAGTGACTGGGAGGGCTGCCTGGGAGTGGACAGGCACTAGAGTTATCAGGTCTCTGTTTTGCCTGAGGCGCATAGAGGGCTCCTGGCAGAGGAGGGTGAAAGGGAAGCTGAGAAGCCACACCCTGTGCATGCAAATGAGGCAGCTGCATAATTAATCAACATCAAACAGTTTCATTAAGAGATGGAGCTTTGCGGCTGTTTGTCTTGAAAAAAGAAAAACTGAAACAGCAGGAAAGGGACAAGAGAAGGGAGGCTCAGACTGTTTAGTTCCAATTCGGAAGCTAATGATTCTGCCTGCTGGAGGAGACCAAGGATCTGGGGGGATGGCGACAAGAACTGCTGGGAGAGGAGGCCGAGGGCTCCAGGATGGCTTTAGCCCCAAATCTTCATCTTGGGCTCCCTGGAGGCCATCTTATCTCTCCTGGACAGGGATGGTGTCCCTCAGCTATCAGCCCACTAAGAACCACACCAGCCACCTCCACTTCCTTCCAGGAACTGGGGTTTGGAGAAGGAAGGTGGGCATTGCTGGGCTGAGTTCAGGGACCAGTCTTAGAGAGGCAAGGCATGCTGCTTCCTAGAAACAGAGACTCCTGACTTCCGAGCAAGGGTTTTCCGGGGAAAAGCAGAAGCCCTACACACACCAAGACTCATTGCCCAAAGTCTCTAAAGTGGTCTCAAAGCACATGGGACAGAGAGAAGTCACTTGGAGAAGCCGAAACAGGAGGCATATTTTTCCCTAAACCTCCACCCTTAAATCTCCACCCCATGCCCCATACCCCTTCATGTACTCTAAAACGGAAAGAGGAGGGCAGGGGAATGGGGACCTCCCTGCCAAGCTTTCTGGTAGCTAATACCACAGGGCTGGAGCCTCCCTAGGCACCGAGCTGTGGAGTGCAGCCCCAGTTGCCCTGGCTAAGTTCCCATGGGAAGTCACTTCTCAGAAGAAACCCTACCAACTCTTCATAGTCTGGCTCTGCTCCTCTTTCCAGCCACCTTCTTATCCCTATATTCACCCTGTGTTCCATCCATAGCAAAGCACTTTCCATTCTCCCAACAGCTGGGCCTCTCATACTTCCATGACCTTCCTTCGGCTGAAATGGCCTTCATCCTCTCAGCGTTACCTGCCTAATGAATGCCTCCTCATCTATCTGTCAATGCCCGGTTCGAATGTCACCTCTGAAAGTCTTCCGTGACTCCCATATCCTACGAAGTTAGATACTTTCTTCCCTGGGCTCTGTGTAATTTGTGTTGTAATTATTTGTTTACTTGACAGACTCTGGCCATGAAACAATGAGCTCCTGGAGGACAGGGACCATATCTTTCTTCATTTTTGTATCACTAAGACCTGGGCTACACTTTAAAAGTTTGCCAATTGAATAAATCTTTTGAACTGAAAAGATCACAGATACTTACCTCATCTAGAAGCCTGACTCTTGAAAAATGTCTAAATTATCTTGAATGAGAAGTTTATTCTCTTCCTGAATTTATGTCAAATCCCTGAGATTGCAAGGGGTAGGGGTGGGAGAAGTGACCCTCAGGCAGGAGGTTGGGTTTCCAGGATCATGGGACCAAGGACAAGCGACAGGTCCTAATAGATAAGATGCCTCAGGCTGAGCTCCGGACTACAATGAAGGCCTAGTGTGCTGGGCCAGAGGCCACAGCACTCTCGTCCTAAACCGAGTGACTCCATGTGACATGCGGTGTTGCCCAGGAATGTGGTGGGGCCGAAGGGATTCCAGCGCTCCTGGACTTCCACGGAGAGCCCCCACTGGACTTCCATGGAGAGCCCCCACCATCGGGAGCTTCTCCTGTAGGCCTGCAGCTCTGGCAGGGAAGCAGGTGGGACCAAACAGCTGCAGCTCTGCCCTACACCCGGGTCCTCTTGCCCTCCCTTCTGCCTGCCCCGCATCCCCTTTCCTCCAAACCTGTTGATTCCTTGTGACTTAAGTCTTCTTCAAGATGACCAGAAGGGAGAGGATCTATTTTAAATGAACAAGATTATTAGCAGTTAATTACCTGATGTATCATTGTAATTGAAAAAAAAAAAAAAAGAGAGAAAAGAGGCTCATAAACATTCCTAGCTGCCCGTTCTCCCCTCCATCACTGGGGTAGGTCGAAGGTGGGGGAAGGGAGCAGGGCCCCTCCCTCTCACTGGGCCTGCCCAGACCACTGGCTTTTCCTCCTCTCAGTATTCTTCCACATGCTCCACTCATTTTCACAGGGATATTTGTAGAGGAAACCAGATCCAGTGAGAGTAAGCTGCCTGCCCCACAGACACCTCTGCATTGCTGAGAAATACTCAGCTGAAGCCGTAAAGACACGGAGAGATTTATTTCACATTGAGGGCATTCAGAAAGGAGGCACAAATCTGAGGTCCGAGGTCAATATTTTTAGTGATTTTTATCTCAGATTGTCCTCAATTTAGCATGGCTGGCATATGTCATCATCATTGATTTCTAGTCCCAACTTCGCTGCCACCAGAGCTACCACTGTGGCCAAGAATAATCTCCCTTCCCCTCCCCTTCAGCTCCCCTGCCCCTGCCAGGGCTAAAGACTTCATGAAGAGGCAGGGGCATAGAGGGGACACCAGAGAAGCCCCCACCCTCCAGCTGGCCGTGCTAACCCTAGCTCCCACCCACTAACTAGATCTTAAGGCAAAGATGTCACACCCCAAAGTTTCTTAGGGAGAGGCTGTCTCCTGCAGAAAACTCGCCAGTGGCCATCCTGTCCCTGATACCTCACAGAAGAAGCCACAGACCCACAGACTCCTTGAAGTGGCTCTCCCTATGGGAGACCCTTCATGACAGTCTTCCATTCTCACCAAATTGTTCCCTGTTTAAGGTAAACCAGTAAAAGGAGCATAACCTGAGATAGCTATGAATATCCCAAAAATCCCTCTGGAGGCAAGATGCAAATGCCCCTCACTCCCTGGCCAGGACCTTAGATGGGGCCCTGCTGGGTGTCTATGCGGAGAGTAGGGTGTGGGCACTGGCAGGTGGACAGGTGAGCCTGGGCTGGAAAGCAGCCTCTCAACTGCTTCAGGCCTCTGCTGCCTTGAGATACCCTGGGACTCCTATCACACCCTCCTGTTCTCCTTCCTTTCCCTCAGCAAGGCTCTGTCTCCCCTGGCCCAGGCTAATCCCTCTCCCTTCTGTACCTGACTCTCCAGAGCAGCATTCAGTCCCTGAGTAGCCAGAGGCGTCAGGAGCAGACCCCTCACCTCTTACCCAATCTTCTGGAGGCAACAACAACAAAGAGCAAGAGCACGGGGTTGGGGCAGTACATAGAAAGCCCGCACAAAGTCACATGTGTGTGCAAATATGATTGTATGAAGTATAACATGTACAGAAAAGTGCATGTATCATTAGGGTTTTTTAGTTGAACATTTACTATGTAACAGGTAAGTAACATTATTAGCCTCATTTTATGAAAGGAGAAGTTGGGGTTCAGAGACCAGAAGTAACATGTCCAAGGTCATGCAGCTAGTATGTGATGGAGAGAAATATGAATCCAGACAGTCTGTCTCTAAACTGCCTAAACCCTAAACCCTCCATTACGTGCCTTTCAGCAATGTCTGCCATGGTGGGTTTGGGGTAGGGAGGAAATAGTTGAAGAGCTAAGATGTATTAAAACTTTCTTCTCACTGTTCCATGTGGGAAGGGTGCTCCCCAGCACAGGACCAGAGTCCTCCTCTCTTCCCCACCCCCAGGCAAGAGCAAAGGGTCAGAGCTCTTGGTGGGGGGACAGACTCCCCCACATAGAGCCCTCAACCTCTGGCTCTCTGCCCTCCCATCTGTGCTCTCAAGGGCAGAGGGACCCAGTTGGGTCAGGGAGGGAAAGACCCATTCTAGTCCCTGTCTGCCTTTCCACCTCACTGCCAGTACCCCTACCCCCACAGGGCTGTTCCCATCCCCCCTCTTGCTGAGCCTGCACTGTCAAAGTCACCTTGCTAATGTTTCAAGTGCCAGGGAAAGCAGCCAGTGGGAGAGAAGCAGATGGACAGCTGACATGGGCAGCATGGAGGGAGCATGTACAGCTTGCTCAGGATGAGGACAGGGAAGCTGATGCACGGCCTGGAACCTGGGTTTGTGGCTGTGACCAGAGCTAAGGGCAGGCCCAGGGATGAGCCCAGAACCTTAGGCTGGCCCTGGAACTGGGTTCATCCGGACCAGTCTGAGTCTGGTAGGCCACTGGTTGTAAAATCTGGAACCTGAATGAACGTGTGAAACTAGAGGCTAGACCTGACACCTGCAGCCACCTGAGAGCCACGACATTCCCAGGAACCAGTACTTCACTCCAAAGGAAGCTTAACCAGTCTTAACTCCTTTCCTTTCTTTCCTGGGAACTGACGAAACAAAGTAGGTGGGGAAGGGAGGCCCCCGGAGCCCACCGCCTCCCTTCCCCACCCTGTGTGTCTCTGGCCGCTGAGATCTGCCTTTCAGGTTCTCTGCAGGTCCTGGACAGGCAGAGTGTAGTGGGAGCCAACAGAGCTGCCTTCAGGTCATTCCTTGCCACTTACTGACCCCAGAAAAATCACTTCTCTGAGTAAGAGTTTCTATAACATGGGTTTTCTATGAGTTTCTGTAACCCACCTTGTGGTTTTGTACAAACAAAATGCCGAAGACGCAGTTGCCACTCAACAAATGTAGTTTCCACTCTCTTTCCCTTCCCCACCACCTTCCACTGGGGAACCTCTTTCCCTTTCTGGTGGCAGGGCCCAGGGAGCAGATGGACAGCAGATCCTCCTCTAGGCACCATCCCTAGCTGGCATTGGCGAGGGATGAGGGGGCACTTTGGGAATGGATGGAATTTCTTGGAAATCCAGCAGGAACAGTGAGATGTTGGTGCCATGTGCTGGTGCATTCTTGGGAACATGCTGGAAAGTTCTTGTGGGAACACCAGGAGGCCATGGGCACACACTGAGACGTCCCTAGAAGTCCACTGTGGCGTGTTTGGAGCGACCTGGGCACTACCAGGAGCTCACAGGCAGTTTCAGAGTGCTGTCAGGTGCCATGGAAGTGGCCACAAGCCCCAGGGGCCTTACAGGGATTCCACTGGAAAGACACTGGGGCACGACGAGAATGCAAGGAGAGTTGCTGGGGACATACTGGAAGGTTACTGGGAAATTCTCTGGAGTGCCACTGGGAGCAGAAGAACATGCCTGGGCATTCCTAGGGCACTTTGGAATTGCAAAGGCCATATGCCAACTGGGGCACTTTGGGGACCATTAAAGGCTCCCTGTGGGGCACTCATAGGTTTCACTAAGTGCTACACTCTAGGCTGCTCTACTTCTGACAAGAAGCATGGGTGGGTAGGGATACAGTCTGCCCAGAAAAGCCAGAAGCAGGGCCACACTGCCCTGGAAGAGGCAGTAAGCAACTGGCCTGACTGAGCAGCAACCACCCATTTGCCCCTCCCAGGCATGGTGACAGCTTCAGGAAATATGCAGTCTGATTTGGAAAATCATCCCTGAAGAGAGGAACAGCTCTGTCTGAACTTAGCCCCCCCACCAAATCAGGCCCCAGGCCCTACCTCTGCACCAGGGTGAGGGGACACCCTGGGCACTGCGCAGGCAGGACTGTTGTCAAGAAGAGCCCTCTCAGGGCTGAGGCAGTAAGACTCGATGGGGCTGTGCAGGGGCCTCATCAACAGCAAGGCCTCCTCCATGATCCAGGAGCTCAAGCACAGGGATTTAGAAAGGGCTTATAGCCAGTGCGTGCCCGGAAGTACTTCGCAGAGAATGGCCTTCTTCTCCATGGTTGTGGCACAGAAGAGAGGTAACTACAACCCAAATCCATGCCATAGGGTTATATGTGGGTGCTCCCCATCTCATAGGAGGCTGTGGGGAGGTGATGAAAATACTGACAAAACTAAGTAGCAGAAGCACTAATCTCATAAAGTCCTACAAGTGGGCAGGCAGTGCAGATATCCATTAACCAAAATGTTGAAAGGAGGAAGGTCGGAGTCAAGCTCCAGGAAAGCAACAGTCTCCTTTTCCAGACCCGGATAGGTCAGAGCGAGAAGAAAAAAAGTCAAGACAGAAAAAGGCCCGAACTTGAGCATATTCAATATCAACAAGCAGGCATTCAACACCTACTACACACAGAGTGACTCCACCCAGTTTGGCCCTCACCCCCACAGGGTCCCCGGGCAATATCAACATCTCTCCTTCCCTGGATGCCTCTACTCAGGGAATAGCACCCCTCCATGCCAGAAACCTGGGTGTCATTCTGGACCCCACCCTCTCCCTCACCCCTCGCAGGCACTCATAGGCCAGATCCTGCCTTTTCTACCTCACAACAGATCTCTCTCCTCCCGTGTCTCCCAAGCCACACTCTGTGGCCACAGTTTGTCATCTCTCATACAGATTGCTGCAACAGCCTCTGGCTTGGGACCCTGCTTGCAGCCTTGCCCATCTCCACACTGCTACAGAAATGGTCTTTCTAAAACACAATTCTAATCACGCCTGCATCCTGCGTAAAGCCCTTTCTTGTCAACTCAGAGCCCACAAATTAGTGTCAAAATTCCATGAAATAAAAGGCCCGTTAGCCCTATGACTCCCCCACACAATCTATCCTTTGGTCATCCCAAACTCCTTGCCAGTTTCTAAACTCCTGTTCCTCTGGGCCTCTGCACGTGCTATTCCCTTGTCTGTCTCCCAATAAGTCCTTAAGACTGTCCGCAGCTTAGCATCCCCAGCATTTGGTACAGTGTTATCTCAATTGAATGAATGGAGGACTGTGGGAAAGGATAAGAGAAAAATCTCATGAGATTGTATTATTTTCCCCATTATAACAATAAGGAAACAGATTCGGAGATGTGAAGCCGTTTTTTTACAAGGTCACACAGAATTGGTGCCCATTCCACCACCCTCTGCTGCCTCAGATCCAAGATAAGAGAAAGAACAGAGTAAGAACCCAGAATGGGTCCAGGGAAGCACAAGACAGGAGTCGGCATGGCCGGGGAGGGGTAGATAGAGAATGAGGATTGTGGAAGGTCAGTGCCTGTGGTCAAACAGCTCACAGCGAAGGAGGTGGCTTCAGAGCCCAGGAGGTTTCAGGCAGACATCACCGGTGTCCCAGCAGGGAAAATCATCCTACTCTAGGAATCAGAATGGGACTAAAGAAAATTCTGGAGCTGAAGTCAAGAGAGGACACCAGGACACGGGGACATTAGCCAGTGCTGGCCATGGTGACAAGGCTGTGTGCATGTTAACAGAGTAAGTCCCAGAACAGAAGTAGAACTGCTCCTCATTCCCAAACCTCCACCGGGGGGCGGGGGGGTGGGCAGGGGGGTGGAATACAACTATGTATCCAAGTCTCAGGAAGAGAAATTAGAGACACACAGGCTGAGCTTTGGCCTGTGAAAACCTCAGCTTCTTAACCACTGGTGGTAATGCCATTAGGAAATCTGGGATCCTTGAGGAAAAGATAAAAACTCAAATAATGCTGTTGTCCCTATTCTCTACTCCTACCCTCTTTTCTGAGTCTCCCCACCCTAGCGCTTTCCAAAAGCCTTCCCCAATTTTGAGCACTCCTTTGAATGGCAAGAGCCCTTCACCATGCCATCGATGTCCCAACATGTTCTGTGGTCTTCTCTAGCTATGGAAGTCCATTTCCCTAAGACTCACAGTGACTGGGGAAGAGCAGTGGGATGGACCACTCACCCTAGGCCAGGCTCAGCCCTACCCATACCTGCTCAGGGCTCAGGGCTCAGGGCTCCAGGGCCTGACAGGAGGCAATTGTACTCTAGCTAACAGGCATGCTTTGTTAAGGAGATCGCCAACAACTGCTACCCTGCTTTAGTGGATGGCATCCAGGATGGCTGCATGCCCCAGAAAGCACCCATGGTGCTGCTGGGCCAGGGGAGCTCAGCATCCTCTGCCCTCAGCCTTGAGCAACCAAGTCAACCCAAGCCAAAGCAGCTCCTGTGCATGCCCTCTCTGGGGGCAGCTTGGCCTCAGGTTAGACATGGAGAAGGCAAGCCACTAGGCCACTAGGCTCAGGACACTGACTTAGTTTCTCTGTGGCCCCCCAGAGTCAGGGAGTCTTGGACCTAGGGTAACCATGAGGCCAGTATCATATACCTGTCTGCCCTCACTGCAGTATGCTCTGTGTGTCCCTTCACTAGACCTGAGGAGTCTGAGCGGCTGAACCAGGACACGCCCACCCAGAGGCCTCCTCACCATCACCGCTGGCCCAGACCCAAGGTAGCAGCTGGGATAGGGCAGCGGAGAGCAACAGAGAAGCTTTGCACAGCACCCACCCCTTCCTGGGGGCTGGCCTGCCTCCCCTCCCCCAGCCCTCTTCTCCCTGGCCATGGGTCAATGAGGAGGAACAGGATCGGGGCTGAGGATCAGCACAACCAGGCCCAGCCCTGGCCACCCACTCCTCCACCTCTGGCAGCACTGAGCCCCATCATCAGGTGCTAATTAAATCCCCCTAATGAGGAAATGAGGATGCAGGAGCCAGCTCCACCATGGCCTTCCCGGCCCACCGCCCTCGCCTCTCCATCGGACTTATCACTCGTCACAGGATGTTTACAATAATTTTTAATTTGTGCAATTATTAATCACTTTTCTATCTGCCTCATTTGCATAATAATTAGTCATCTCACTGTTTGGCATGCCTGTGAATGACAGTGTTTTAAATTGAATTAAGATTTTAATATTCTATTTTCCTGCTTTCTTCCCCCTCCACACACTAATCAAAGTCAGATTTGGCAGCCAGAGGGAGGGTGGGAGGAGGTTGGCAGGCTCTGGACTTGGCTGGCTCTGTGCTCCTGAGAGCTGTGCTGGGGGGAGGGCTTGTCTGGAGGAGGCAACAGCAACATCCACTTCCCAGCCACCCAGACCTAGCACTCGAGGGGTTAACCCAGCCTTGCCTAATGAGTAGAGGAAATGGAGTGAGGAGGGGGCGAAGAACTGGGGAGGAAGGGACCACACTGGCTCAGTGGGCCAAGATCAAGAAAATCACTTACATTTTCTTTTCTAAACAGACCGTACTTTGAGAGGAGAAGTTGGAATGTACATCACAGGCCAGTAATTGATCTCTGGTTACTAGTCTAGGTTAACTTTGATAGTTCAGTGTACCCCAGGTAGAGAAGCAGGCTGGAACAGTCTAAAATCCATGGCCATTCCTCAGATGGACTGAGAAAACAAATCTCCCCCCATCCAGAGAGACCACCTCTCCACACGCCAGCAGACCGTCTGCCCAGTCTGGGCTCTTTGCAGACCCTGCCTGGAACACCAGGTTTCCACTGACAAGGGGCAGCAGGCACACTGCCCTCGATCAGAACAGCAGTGGGTATCTCTCTCTCTTCTCCCCTACCCTCAAGCCAGTCTCTGACCAGCGTGAGAATCAGCTGCAGCCTAGAAGAGGAGCTGCTCCAGCCCCGCCTCCTCATAGCTTTCGCTTGCCTCTGTGTTGCCATGGTAATCCTAGTGGCTTCCCTGGATATCCATTGCTGTTCCAGAATCCTCTACTTGGGCAGGGCAGCTCTCTCCTTGCAGCCTGCTTAGGACACCTCCCCTTTTACCATCACTGAGGACAATGGGTATGATCACTAACTCGTGGTCCACAAAGTCAGATACTGGCCTCTCCCTTCAGGTAAGTAGAAAAAGAAGGGAAGGAGAACTGGTGTGAGCCAGCAGCCCTAAGCCAAGCCATCACAGCTGATGAACAGGGAACTAAACTCCACTGCAGGCCAGAGCAAGGGAAAAACCCCCCTCTCACTGCAGAAATCTCTTCCTTCCATAGGGAGCAAGGTCTTTGAACTGTGCACTTAGGGGTCAAGGAGGGAAGTCTCCTGGATGGGAAAGAAGGAAATGAGGTCTTGCTGCCAGAGTTAGAGCTGGGTGAGAGGAAGAGGGCTAGAAGTTGCTAGGAGAGCCCTCTCCTCCATGGGCCTCCACAGCTGCTCTGCATCCCTTGCCTGCAAGTCAGTCAGCGAGGTCAATCAGAGAAGGGTCTGGGCATTCTTGGGGTTCACTCTGGCCACAGAGTTGTCCCTGGGCTGACTCAGGAGCCCTCCAGCCGAGTGCCTACCCAGCAAGGAAGGCAGCGGCCTCAGAAGCTGGTAGGACCAGGAACCCACTTGTCTAGTCTTTGTTGAAGGGGCAGGACAAAAATTGCCAGGATTCAGGAGCACAATCCAATCCAGGAATTACAGGGAGCTTAGAGAAACTGGGCCCCAGGACGTTGAGCTGTGTCCCCAACCTCAACCAGATGGAGCACACAGTCTTCCTATCACATGGTAAAGCAGGCCCTGATGAGCCCAGACTTTACTGCCTGCTGCACCCTCATTCAGGGGCTCCAGCCCTTACCACACTCAACTTCACCCACCACACCCAGCTCTCTTCTCCCCTGCCTCTGAATAGCAAAGGGAGCTCTTTAGACAGACCTGCACACATAGCTAGTGCCGCAGCAGCCTCTGCTGGCCGCCTTCACCTTCCACACCTCACTTAAGGATGAAAGGAAGGCAGGAGACCCTCAGAACTATGGTCACCAGGAGTTCCTAGAATTAACTTGGGACAGTGCTGGTTTACACCTGTTTTTTCAGCATAATTATTAATGGCACACACACACCATTCATTCTCAGAAGTGTCCTGGTTTGGGGCAATGAACCAAATGGCCTCTCTAATCACAGGCAAGTTCAGAGTCCCAGAGAGACTAGG
>CM053510.1:70898493-71197443 GCA_028627145.1 Eidolon dupreanum
AGTTGTTTTATATTTGATCCCTTATATAATGCAATCCTCTTGACAGTTTAGACACTGCAAACATTTCTCCTAAACTATATCCATCTGTAGTCTTGACTAAAGGATGCTTTATTGACTAGATATCTTTAATTATGAAGTCATCGAAGCCATCACATCTTATGAATTGTGCTCTGGGGATCTTAAATCTATCCTCACCCCAAGGTCACAAAGACATAATCCATTTTTCTTACTAGCATTTTACCTTTCATTTAGGTCTTTAATCTCTTTGGAATGTCTTTGTTTTATATGGTTTGAGGTAGGGATCCAACTTTATTTTTGTCCATATAATAAGCCAATTTTCTGAGCATCATTATCCATCTCTTCTCCACTAATTTGTGATACTACCTTTATCAGGTCTCTAAGTAGCCATGTCTACTTACAAGTCCAGTTTAGCACTAACTTTTATTTTCTAAGAGGACAGCTCTATTACTGAAAAGCCTTCACCGATCCAGTAGTCCCCCCTCATCTGCAAGGAATCCCTCAGTGGATACCTAAAACCATGGATATTACTGAACCTTACAAACACTATGATTTTTCCTATATATAAATACTGTTTCACTTAAAGGAAACACAGCTTCACTTTGGCATATCCAAACTGCCAGCATCTCTTCTCTTGTGCTCCAGAGCCATTATTAGGTAAAATAAGGGTTACTTGAACCACAAACACTGCAATATTACAACATTCGATCTGATAACCTAGATGGCTACTAAGTGACTAATGGGCAGGTAACATTATAGCACAGAGATGCTGGACACAGGGATGATTCACATTCTGGGAGGGATGGATCGGGACAGAACAAGATTTTATCATGCTTCTCAGAACAATGGGCAATTTAAAATCTATGAATTATTTCTAGACTTTTCCATTTAACATTTTAAGAGCACAGCTGACCATGGGTAACTGAAACCACAGAAAGTAAAACTGCAGATGAGGTACTACTATACAGTGCTTTTTGGATTAATGAAAAATCCTACTATCACCATCCATGATCCATGGGGGTTCAACACTAGCTTGCATTCTTCCCAAAAACAGAATATCCAGTTAATAAAGTGATTTTAAAAAAATAAATGTATGTTTATTAAAAAAAACCTAACCAAGAACAAATCCTGGGACACTGAGAAATCAATGTTTTCTCTGAAAGCCGGCAACGGCCAGCATTAACACACCTGAGAAGTTACAGGTGCCTCTGTCCAAACATCAGGTGTCAAATCTTCTTCTCAAATACCAGTAGTCAAAACTGGCATTCAACAAGTTGCTGGTCTGTGTGGGCCCTGAATATTAGCATAGACAACTGTTATAGCTGGATATGTGGCTACCCTATGATCACTACCACAACCATAGCCACCCTCACAGCCTCAGAAAAGTTACATATCCTCAACACTCCACTTGTAGGCAAGTTCTTCCACTGCCTTCTTGCTGGCAAGCCTGGCAAAGCGCTTCTGTTCAAATCCGTTGGATCTGCAATCAAGAGATAATAATCAGCCAGAATCATGAACTGGATACTTATTTTTGAAAAAAAGAGAAGAGTTCACAATCTAATAAATAAGGAAGAAAAAAAGACAGTCATGTGAAAATATTTAAGGAATATGCAATAGAATCAAAGGGGCTAAATATATAATTCATCCTCTTATTAGACCTTGTTCAGACCTTTTTCTCAGCTTTTGACAACTGTTTCAAGCATTACCACCCTCTAAAAGCCCAACTCACTCTCAGTTGATGTCTACATCTTATATTTTATCCATTCATTACATAAACATTGAGAGAATTCTATTTCATAGTAGGCACTGTGTCACAAAAATGAGTATGACAGAGCATCTGTCCTGATGAGATTAGTAAAGGAAACTGACATTTAAACAGATAATTCAAATAAAATGCATAAGCCATGACAGAAGTATGTACTGGGAGTCACAGAAAGAGAATGGAGATCTCACTCAGCTTGGGAGGGAGATGGACAATAGTCAGAAAAGGCTTCATGGAGGTGGCCCCTAAGCTAAGTCTAAAAAACAGAATTAACTAGAGAGCTGGAGGTGGGGAGGGCTGGAGGAATTGAGAGGCTATTTCCAGACAGAGCACGAGCAACAAGAACAAAGGCACGAAAATAAGAAATAGCCTGCTACATGTGGGGAACCAAAAGCAAACTGGTATGGAGCCTAAAGTATGACAAAAGGAGTAGCACAAGACAAAGTCAGAAAGATTTGGCAGAGGCAAAATCATAATGAACTTTGTAGGCCATACTAAAAAGCTTATATTTCATCTTGTACGGAAAGATTTAAAGCAGGAGCAAAAACTGCATTTCAAAGAGATCACTCTGGGGATGGGACAGGAAAATCACTGCAATGGTACAGCCAACAGATGATGAAAACAATGATAAAGAAGATGGACAGAAAGAGAGAAGACATAGTAGGAATTACTGACTGATTAAGTATATAAATGCAAAGGAGAAAAAGGTAAGTTTGACTCCCAGGTTAATAATTTTAGTGACTACTAAATGAATGAAGCTACTACTAACTAGGATAGAACAAAAGAGTAGGAGTAGGTTTAGAGTAGGGAAAGTTGATGAGCTCAGTTTTGAATACACTGCACTTAAGGTGCCTTAAGTACATATCAACAGAGAAACATAATGCACAGCTAGATAACACCAGATTGAATTACAAACACAGATTTCGGAAATCATGTACATATAGGTAGTAAATGAAAGTGACTAGATAACATTCGACCAGAGAGAGCACATGGAGTTGAGAACAGCTAAGGGTAACAGATGGAACCCTGAAACATTTAAGGGGTACACAGAGGAAGAGAAGCTTTTAAAGGTGGCCAAGAAAAAATGATAAGAGAAAAAAAACAGGAATAGTGTATCATAAAAGTCACTACAGGGATGAGTATAAAGGAGTGGAGGTCAACTCCCTTCTAAAACTGTCCATCTCTCTGTCTCATATAAACTTCTTGAAAGAGCCTGCATTCACTGTACTTACTTTTCATTCACTCCTTAACACATTAGAGCCTGGCTTTTGTTTCACTATGCCACAGAGTTAGCTCTCTTTCAGGTCATCAATGACCTTCCTTATTGTCAAATTTAGTGATTTCTCCCTTTCCAGAAATCAGTCACCAAGTCCTGCCATCTTATCCCCTAAACACTTCTCAGCTTACTCTTCTCCATGTCACAGTACAGACCTTCATCACCTGTATCCTGGTCTACTGCAACAGCCTTGTATGTTGTTTGCCTTCTTTCAAACCTGTGCCTTTCAATGCTTCATACAATTGCCATAACGATTCATCTAACTAAAGTGGAAAAATGCTGTTAATCCTTCAATGGCTCCCCTTTGTCTCTAGGATGAAGACCAAGCTCCTCAGAAATGCTTTCAAGGCCATCTGTGACCAGGCCCTGATTACCTTTCCAATCCATCTCACAGAACTCCACACTAATGCTATCCAACAACAGCAAACTGCTTATGACCACCCCCTCCCCTATACCACCATGATGTTCCATATCCTTACAACTTTGCATACATATAATCCTCTTCCTCACACGCTCTTCCTTTCCTTCTTATCTTGGCTGGTAACTGACATCCCTTAAGACTAAGCTCCTGTATCACCTCCTCAAGGAAGCATTCCCTGGACAAACTCTTCTTTTGTATGCCCCCAAAGGACCCTGAAAATCCTCTATAGTAATATTTATCAAGTAGCATTGCATTTATTTACTGCTTGTCTTCTCCTCTAGATAGAAAGTGAGTTCCTGGGCTCAGGGACTATATCTCACTAGTTGTGAGACCCTGGCACCTACTACTTAGCTGCTTAAAGTTATAACATGTATGCTAAGTGTCACTTGGAATAACAGGCTTCCCTCTTTCCTAAAGCTTTCCCTAAGGGAGAGTAATGGGAGGCTTTGGGAAGAAGGAAAGTTTATTGTGAATGGCACCATCTCCATCCTTAAAAGCAAACATGATATTCCACAGCACCAAGGAAACTACTGTTTTTTGCCTTGGGGAATAAGTACTTAAGAGAATCAGCACTAGTTTGATCACACAGATACAACACATATGAGTAATACGCCAAACCCTAAACAGAATCAAAAAACAAATTGCAAGAAAACTCACAGTAGAAAGAGCTTTGGACTAGAGAATCATGAGCCCAGGATTCTATTTCCAGCTTTATCAGGTGAGCTGAATGACTCTAGGTAAGTTGTTAAATTTATCTGGGCCTCAGTTTCTCTTTTAAATAATAGGAGTTAGCTTAATTAACTTTATGGGGTTTTCCAACTGTTACATACTATAGATTTATTCTAGAAATATTCATTTGCACTGGGCCAAAAACAAAACTAGAAAAGATAATGAAAGAATAAATAATCAGAAAGAAAGCAAGGATGAAAAAGGGAACCAAAAGGAAAAATCTAGGAGAAAATAAGAACGAGAAGTAGAAGAAAATTTCTGGGAGAGATGGAGAAAAATTAGACATCAATAAAAAACTAGGTCAGGGAAAGTTCTAAGTTTTGGGTCCAGGAATTAAAAAAGAATACTCAGTAGAGCAGGGAACATCTTTAGGATTGTGGATACAAAAATATCTACTTCTGGTTATATGGTAAATTAGTTTTCTGAAAAATCTTCCTGCTACCAAACAAAGAGCCTATATATATAGTGAGCTGCAAACCAAAGCAGGAAGATAGCCTGAGAGGACAACAATCCTAAGAACACCTGTCACTATGAGGAACCAGAGCCTTGAATTTTGATGGCAGCTTCAGAGAGAGAAGACAATGCCTTATACCCATGTAAGTAAAGAGTAGATTCCAATCCCAGGAGAACTTAATAGACTAATGTACCCTCAGACGGCAATTACAAGATCTAGACAAAATATAAAAATGCAAGCATTTGAAAGTATTTGAAGGCTTGGAGGGTGACCAAAAGCAGGCAGAATCAAGATGGGAGTCTATGTGTGAAGAGAGATTTGCGTGGCTTTTTGCAGAGAGACACTTGCTACTCTGCATAGCTAAGGAAGACAGAAAGTCACAAGCTTATTGGCTTGAGGCGTCAGTGCAAAGGGGGCAGAGCCGCAGAAGGGATGAAGCCCCAAGTCTGTATATAAACTGCTCCCAAATCCTTGGCTAACTGCTAAACTGTGCTTATACAGGGGAAACGCCATTAGGCCTGATAAAAAAGCAACAGCTAGAAATGAAAAGAACTGACCAGAATTTTTAGCTGCTGCTCACTGCAAAGAAGACAGAGTTTGGAGTTCAAAAACAGCCAAGTTAACTGTCTACTGGAATAAAAATCAACATACTTCAGAGGAATATGACAGAATTCAAAGTCTCTACCATGTATCATTCATAATGTCCAATATACATCTAAAAATGACCAGATATCCAAAGAAACACTAACATGTGATCGAACTCAAGAAAAAGTTATTAATAGAAAACTAATCCTGAGGTGACCAAATGTTGCAATTAGCAGACAGGACTTCAAAGCACTAATTATAAATATTCTCAAGGAAAAGGAAAATGTCTCAATAAACAAACAGTTGAGAAATTCATCAGAGAAATGTAAACTATCAAATGGAAATTCTAGAGTTGGAAATACAATAAATAAAAAATTCATTTATGGGCCTAAAGGACTGGAGATGGCAAAGAGTCAATGAACTTGAAAACAGATCAAGAGAAATTATCCCATTTTAAGAATAGAGAGAAAAAAAGAGAGTTCAAGGACGCAGGCAAAGTGGCGGAGGTGACAGATGCTTCGTTCATCCCCTCTTGCGACCACATCAAAGTTGAGACAGAAACACAGTGCAAACAGCAAGCATTGTTGCCCTGGGGATCTAGAGGAACAGAAGCCCTACACTAGGGACAGAAGTAAGAAATCACCCTGCAATGGTTGGAGGTAGGAGGGGAGGAAGATGCAAGACTGGCTGAGTGGGACAGAGGCTACAGCAGCCACTTCTTCAAGGGGCCGTGTCTGCAAGCAGACTTTCATGGTCACCGATCTGCTGCTCGCTCTGAGCACCAGCACTGAGTGGGCTGCTCGGGTGACACCAGAGACTTACAGGGGAACACTGAGTTGTCGGAGCAAGGGCCAGAAGCAAGGCTTTCCCCCAGGCATAAGTGCTGGCAGTATCCACTGTCCCTCTGTTGAGCTCTACCCCACCTCCCATTGTGCAGACACAGGACTGCCATAGCTGAGACGTCATCAAACTAGATAAGAGTCCTTCAGGGTGGGAATGAAACTCTGCCTCCCCCAACTCACGGCCCTACCCAAACCACATCCAGTTGTGTCCTCAGTGACACCTGTGCCACTTGCTGAGCAGCACCAAACCTCACACCGGTAGGAGCTGACCTTGGTTTCTAGTGTGACTTCTTGAAGCAACTGTAAGCACAGCATCTGTGTAACGCTTGCTGAATCTTAACAGATGGCCCCGGAGGGGCACAAGCTGGGGCTAAACCTGGCCTGCAGCTAAACCCCTCTCAGGACTGTGCCACTGGACACCTACCACAAAAAGCCACGCTAATAAGACCTGGAGACTTAGGAGCTTTGATTAGTACATAGAAACAGACACAGAAAGGCAGCCAAAATGGGAAGACAAAGAAGCAGAAACCATATGAGAGAACAGAACAGAGATCCAGGAATAATGGAGTCAAGCAATCTAACAGATGCAGAGTTCAAAACACTGGTTATAAAGATGCTCCATGAAATTGAGGGAAGTGTAGATAAACTCAGTGAGAACTTTAACAAAAAGATAAAAAACATAAAAATGGAAATGGGAATTATGAAAGGGAACAAGTCAGAAATGAAGAAAACATTACCTGAGAGGAAGAGTATATTAGAGGGAATCAATAGAACAGAGGAAGAAGAGAATCAAAACACTGATATAAAGGATGGGGAAGCCAAGGACACTCAATGGCAAGAAAAAAAAGTAACCAAGAATATAATAATAATTTAAGGAGCCCATGGGACAAAATTACGGTTAACAATATTCGTGTCACAGGGGTACCTGAAGAGGGAGAACAAGAAGTTGAATATATATTTGAAGAAATAATCATGGAAAACTTCCCTAACCTGGTAAAGGAAATAGACATACAACCCCAGGAAGCTCAGAGAGTCTCAAGAAAGAGGGACCCAAAGAGGCCCACACCAAGACACATCATAATTCAAATGCCAAAGGTTAAATACAAAGAAAGAATATTAAAAGCCTCAAGAGAAAAACAGTTACTTATAAGGGAAAACCCAAAAGACTGGCAGCTGATTTCTCCAAAAAAAAAAAAAAACCTATGCAGGACAGAAGGGCTTAGGAAAAAATATTCGACAGGATGAAGACCCAAGATCTACAACCAAGAATAATTTATTCAGCAAAGCTATCATTTAGAGTTGAAGGACAGATAAAGAGCTTCCCAGACAAAAATAAGCTAAAAGAATTTATCACCACCATGCCAATATTACAGGAAATGTTGGAGGGACTTCTTTAAGAAGAAAAAACATGTCAAAACATGAATAAAGAATGGTAATAACTACATTCCTATCAACAAGTACCTCAAATGGAAAAGAATTAAGTGGTCCAACCAAAAGATAGAGTGGCTGAATGGATAAGAAAACAAGACCCCTACATATGCTGCCTACAAGAGACTCACTTCAGATTAAGACACTCACAGACTAAAAGGAAGGGGATGCCTAGAGGGTATTGTGCTCAATGAAGTCAGACAGAGAAAAACAAACACCACCATTTCACGTACATGTGGAATCTAAAGAAAAAAAATAAACAACAACAAGAACGAAAACAAATTCATAGATATAGAGAATATTTTGAGGGCTACTAGCCCATAAGAAGGGTTGGGGGTGGGTAGGGGGTATGGTGAAAAAGGGCGAAGGGATTAAGAAGTACAAACGGACACATACAAAACAGTCATGGAGATATATATAAAGTGTAGCATAAGGAAAATAGTCAACAATGTAAAAAATATATAAGGAGGAAGAGGGGTAACCACTTTGTGAGTTATATAAATCTCTAATCACTATGCTGTACAATTGAAACTAATATATTATTGTATGCCAGCTATAATTGAAAAAAAAATCACTGAATTGTACAATGTAAATATGAGCAACTAATTGTTTAATTCAATAAAGCTGGGGGCGGGGGAGAGAAAAAGAACTGAGAGAAAAACAATGAGAGAAAAACGAACAGGACTTCAGAGATCTGAGGGATAATACCAAGTGGCATAAAATAGTTTAATTGGATAAGAAGAGTGGTTTGGAAAAAAATAATTGAAGAAAAAATAGCCAAATACTTCCCAAATGTGAAAAATATAAACTCACAGACCCAGAAAGCTCAATAAGCCCAAAGCAGGATAAATTCAAAGAAAACAACACCTAGGTACATCATAGTCAAACTGCTGAAAACCAAAGACAAGAAAATCTTGAATGCTACCAGAGAAAAACAATACATTACAATGTCGAGGTGGGGGTGGGGTTAATAATAAAACAAATGAGGACTGAGGGTTGACTTCTAATTAGAAACAATGGAGGCCAGAAAATGATGAAACATCTTTAAAGGCCTGACAAAAATTTGAGCTTCCAAGTATTAATTAGAATTTTGAAAAATGTGTATCCACCACCATGAATTCTTTAACTTTCTGTTAAAGATTTTAGTAATGAGATCACAGGTACTGTTAACAACTACAGGATTATCTGATGATATTGTATAATGAAATATGTCAACATTTGGAAGGTCTGAAAAACTTAGCAAAATATCTTCTAAATAACTAGTGTGCAATATCATAAAATCATGCAGGGATAAAAGATCATCTAAAGTAGAAAAAAAAATCACCAATGGATTTTAATGTAACAGTATGAAAGTTTTTTGATATAGTTTCAGATTCCATATTATAAATAACCTTTAAGAAACTACCACTTGTTGAGTTCTTGTTACATATCAAAAAATATAATACACTTTCCTTTTCTAACTACCTATATATAAAGTTGAATTTTCTTCCTATTCTTCAACTAAATATATTGCAACAGACTAAATGCAAAATCCTGCTATCTACTAACTAGTAAGTCAGATATTGAGATTTTCAAAAATGTAAATTCTATTTATTTTTGTTTGGAAAATATAATTATTTTTCTTTTAAAATATGGTAATTATGATAATGTAATAGCTTTATTATTTTTAATGAATTAGTAAATGCTTTTTAAACTCATCAGTTTAATTTCTAATATGGTAAGTATTAAGATATAACCTACATAAATAAAAGTTTTGGGGAATCCTCAATAATTTTTAAGAGTAAAGGGGTCTTGAGATCAAAAAGTTTGAGAATCATTGTGCTAGATGCTAGAACAATGTCCCTTAGTAGGCAAGAGGAGATGGGATCCAACATGTAAGTAAGGGGGCTAACTTTGGATAGAAGCACATATAGTTCATCCATGATAACAGATAAGAAGTTAAGAGTAGTGGATACAGATGCAGGCAGATGAATAGGTAAGGTGGTAGGAGGTCAGTGAGACATTACAAGTAACTCACCCTTAAGATGATTCAAGGGCTACATTTTAGATACAACATACAGAAGGCTCCAGACTACCATCCATCACTCATCCCCTCTAAACCTTAGAAAATATCATTAGAAGTGACCAACATCAAAAACAAAGGGTGTCTGTCCTTTCTGGACCACCTGAGTTGTTTGTCAAGAGCCTTCTAAGCTTTGAAAAGGAAAAAAGAAAGAGGAGTGTTCTAAGCACAGGAAATGGGATTTGAAGACCTCAGAAATAGAAGCGAGGAAACTACATGTTACTAACACTGTGATTAGAGCAGAGAATGAGGCAGAGTATAGAGTGATTTACAGTTAGGAAAGGTTAGGGTCAAATATAAGAGAAAACGAGTGTAGGAAATATTAAGGCTTACCTGTCCACACCATCCCAGCGATATCCAGGCCAAATATTAAATCTGTTGGGAGGTGGTGCTGGGCCAGTATAGCGAGGTCTCACTAATGAGAGGAGAGAGAGAAAACAAGTCAGTTATCTATATAATTCAATACAGAGCTGGCTGGCAGTGGAAAAAATTTTTATTTAGAACTCTCTATTGAGTTGAATCTAAACTCCCAAATACAAGAAACATAGATTATATGGGAAAACTTTCTTTGCACATAGCTATGTTATCATCGCCCTATTGATTCTCTCTTTGCATAAGTCACCCCCATCCCTGATGATTCCCCAAAGGCTCACCTTTCTTATTCTTGTTCTCTTTGGCCTTACTCTTCTTGATAAAGTTGGCCATGGGGTCCCCCTCTCTTTCTTGTTCTCTCAGCATCCGATCCAGATCTTCATCATCGATATAGCGGGCCAGAGGCTTTTGCATTTCCTTTATTGCATCCTCCACATTTTGTTGCTGCTGCCGGCTCTGCGCAAGCCTGGGCAAAAAGAATGGAGAGTGTGTGCTATCCTGTTTAACATTTCTATTCTTACACTAACATGGACCACACTGCTACATTTGGAAAACATCCACTTTCTAGCAGCCTAGGTCAAATATTGAAAAGAGCAAAATTCCTAGACTACCAACTGGAAGTGTAGATGATATCAATATTTAGGAAGACTGAATACATTCAATTTCCCATTCCTGAAAGGAGCTTTAAAACAGAACATGAACTAAATGATCAGACGAGTAGAGAAAATTACTTTCTCCAGTCACCACAGTCTTGTTTTACGTTTCATTGGTTTCCTTACCCTTTTCCCCACTTGGCATACATCTCATCTCTCTTCAAGTCCTTCTCTGCTTTTCTCCTTTGCTCTAAACGTTCCAGTTTCAAATTCCTCTTACGACCAGACTTATCTCGAAATATGGTTTCAGCATATTGGAATTCAGCTGCAAAGGAAAATTATACTTTAAAAAATAAATACCAGGTATCAAAATCAGAAATAATATTTTGATACCTGAAATCAACCACTTGGGATCCTGATGCTAATTAAGAACTTTTGCAGCCAGACTAAAAGTAGTTCCTACTAATGTCTAAGTGTATATTGGTGTAGATCCTGAAAACTAACATTTTTCAAGAAGGAAAAGAACCGGTCGGATCCACTAAGAAGTTAAAATAATGCATAAAACCAGAGCTGAAATTTGATAGCAATTAAAATATCAGATACAATAAGCTATATTGAAAACATAAAATAAAAGCTACATGAGCCTCAATTGGTCTCTGCACTTTTACATTTTTACCTTCAAATGCCATGGTTTCTTGGTCCCGTTTCTTGAGTTCCTCCTGCTCTCGCTGTATGTCAGTTAACACCAACCCAGTTCTAGCCCCAGAATACATGTGTGCAGCCTATGCAATGGAAAAGGGAGCATCCAACATTAATGAGACAATGCAGCAGTAGGCTCCATGGATATATAGTTAGGTGCATTTTTGTTTGATGATCAGCAATAACCAAACCAGAAACTCTAGCTTTATATTCTTATTAGCAGTCACAAGATTCACAAAACAGAAGAATAAAATTGAATTTCATGGAAAATTAATAGTACTATCAAGGTTAAGAGTAAATACAAACCAACAAGATATTAAAGGGAAGGCTAAGCATCTGTATTCCTGACTTTTCAGCATATAAACTGCACACATGAAGACTCACTCTCCAGTAACCTGACCAGAAACCTGTATCAAGCTCTAAGCTCTCCCGTAGAGACCCACACTGATAAAATATTCCATTTAAAATACAAACTCAATCAAACATAAGATCCTTAAGTTGTGGATATATTTTAGGATAATGAAAAGATAAGACTAAGACTAAATCAAAACTTTTTACGAAGCTCCACCTTGTATCAAGATAACAAACCAACTCACAAATGGAATATACACTATATCCTGATATCCTTAAGCAATGTGATAAATTTGATTAGGACAAATATTAAATTGTCATGGACTAAACAGATAAATAAAATGTCAAGGTCCAATTGAAACACAGACCTCACTTTGTTCCCAAAAAGAGAAGAATCCTTAGATTAGGGACAGGCCGCTCTACCCTACCAGAACCACATGGGCTATAGAGAAGACTTACCTGAAAAGTCTGTGTTGCAGAGAGATGTGCACACCACAGGCTCTATCATTTGTTTCGTAACCAACTCACTGGAATAAGATTCCTTCACTAGTACTGGTGTTCTTTAAAACACAATTACTCAGGGTTCATGTGGATTTGTTGTTGTTGTTAATTCAGGCTTCAACATAATTTTAAAATAAAACACTGACTTCCCAGGTGAGATGATTTCTAAAGTAGTTTTATATTTTAAGTACCTCTTTTTAAGCTCTGAAGACAGAGACCTGCAGTCCAATTTAAAATAATAAGTACTTACACTAAATACTTACTTTGTCCCAGGCACTGTGCTAAGAGTTCTACTTACACTAACTCATTTTATTCTCAAAATAACCTTAAAAGTACGTACTATTATTACCCGCATTTTACAAATTAAGGAGCTGAGGCTCAGAGATACTATGTATCTTGCAGATTACAATTGGAAGAAGTATTTTTGAATATGTAATCTATTTGACACAAAGTCTGTGCTCCTAACTTTACTCTGTAAATTACAGGTCTGTTTACTCCTAAGAAAATAGGAAGTTTTTCTGGACCTATTAAAATGAGATTGGTGGGATTAAGAGGATATAAAGGCAGAAGCTACTTAGAAAATCTGGTATTTCCAAGTTCATCTGGGTTGGGTTACAGGCAGTCCTGCCTTCAGAGAAAAGGAAAGAACTCTAGAGGTCCTTTGTGCTAGATTTACTAAACTAGCAAGATCTCCCTCCTCCTCCTCTGGCTTGAATCTCTGGTACTTGTACAGAAGATAGGAATCTCTCTGAGAGAATATGGCTCCTGAAATTTCCTACCTTCTTTCCTGGAGGCTGAGTCCTTCGAGGTGGAGACAGATCGGAATCTGAAGATTTGGTCCTCTGTTTCCTCCTCGGTGGAGAGAGGTCAGAACTAGAGCTCTGGTGTCTCAGTCTGTCCCGTGGAGGGGACAGATCTGAATCAGAGTCATGATGCCCTTGACTTTGTTTCTTCCGTGGAGGGGAGAGATCTGAATCAGAGGCTTTCAGACTGCCACCTGGGTAGGAAGAAAAGTCCAACATGTGACTCAGATGTCTTCTAGGTGAAGAGCTTATATGAAATTTCCTACAGTTAGGTGAACAGCCTAGAAATTAAAGAATAAAATCTTTAATCTCCTTGTCAGAATCTAAAAAAAGAACATACCAGGCTAATGTCCAACATTCATTGAGTCCTCCTGTATCACTAAGCTAAATACAAGCACAGAGGACAAGGAAGAAAAGCAAAGTCAGAGTCAACTTTTAAAACCAACAGTCAGAACGCAGGGTTCTATTCCCAAGTTACTAGTAACTGTGACTAGTATGTGAGATCTCAACATACTCATCTGTGTCATATGTATCTACACACAGAATGGGCAAAACAACTTGCACTCAGATCCCAGTAGTGTGGTTAAAAGATATAACTACCTAGAATATATTCTGATGTCTTCAGACTAAAGGATAACAATGTTATTTGAATTTAAAAATTAAAACAGTAACTAAGGACAAAAAGATTAAGTTAATTTCACCAAACAGGCCTGCATTATAGACATGTACATCACAGATCACCTTCCAAAAAAGCAATATGCAATATGTATCAAGTCTTTAAAACATAATACCTTCTGACCCAGTAAATTAATTTCTACTTAGTTTCCTAGGAAACATATCTAGAAGTATTTAAGTTGCAAGAAATCTCTTTAGAAGTAGAGAAAGAAATTATCTGGCATAGCAACAGTTTATGTACACAGATGTTCACTATAGAATCATGAAAGCAAAATTTAGAAATAACCTAAAATATACAATATTAGGGAAATGGTTAAGTAAATTTCCCTAATATTTAGGAAATACAACACCAATAAAAATTACATTAACAAAGAAATATTTTTATGACAGGGGAAGACAATGTTAAGTGAAAAAATCAGGCAAGACCATACATGTAAAATGTATATACTGCATAGCCAGGGCTCGATTACATCAAAAATGAATACAGAGAAGACTAAAACTCCATTCTCAATTCTAATGACATAAATACCTAATAAAACAAGTAAAAGGTCCAAAGAAAAGTACCTAGAAAATAAGTCCCTCTCACAGACAATTGATGCTCACCTTTAGAATCATGCTGTTTATTTCCAAAACGGGATTTTGCCTGCCTTTTTCGTGGCGAGAGGTCTAAGTCATATTCATATTTGCTGTTCTTCGGGAGTGATGGAGAAGTTTTGCTGGAGGCTCTTTCTGGGGCTTTACTGCTTTTGGTTCTAGGCCGTGAATGAGGAACATTAGGACCCAAACTGGGGGAGTCACGATGGGCCCTCCTGACCTGTGATGTGTCCAAAGAATCAAGAGTCCTTCTAGGTTGAGATGTTTCAGGGGAGCTGTTACGGGCCCTTCTGTGGGGAGAGATATCTGAGGAAAGGTGAAGGGCCCTCCTAGGAGATGAATCTGGTGTGTCATAATGGGCCCTCCTAGGAGGTACAGCTGAAGAATGACGATGAGGCTTCCTGAGAGGAGAGGAATCCGGTGAATCATGATGGGCCCTCCTGTGGGGAGAAGGATCTGGGGTATCGTGACGGACCCTCCTAGGAGGTGAAGGGTCCGGGGTGTCGTGACGGGCCCTCCTAGGAGGTGAAGGGTCCGGGGTGTCGTGACGGGCCCTCCTAGGAGGTGAAGGGTCCGGGGTGTCGTGACGGGCCCTCCTAGGAGGTGAAGGGTCCGGGGTGTCGTGACGGGCTCTCCTAGGAGGTGAAGGATCCGGGGTGTCATGATGGAAATGTCCGTGTGAAGGTAGATCTTCACTGTGACCTACACACAAATAGCAGAGTCAGATTCCCACAAATACTGTGTTCACCACCGGTACTCAAAGTTTCAAAAGATGTCCCAGGAGCATACATCTCAAAACTACTCAGAGCACAGCTTCTTTGCTTAGGGGCAGCAAATAGCACTCATAAACATCTTTAAAATAATCTCTCTTATTTGCCTAATAAGTCATAAATTTGCAAAGTATTTTAAATACATTTTCATATTATACTTTAAAAGGCAAGCAGGGCAGGTATCTTGTTTTTACAGACATGAAACTAGAGACTAAGGAGCTGAATAGTTTCTTACCTAAGGTCACAGCTACCAAAATGAAGAGCCAGACCAAAATCCCAGTCTTCTAATTCCCAACCCAATGCTCTTCCCAAAACCTATTTGTCCAGAGTTTCCAGTCAGAGGCTCCTATGATATTTAGCCTAGGTAATTTATAGTTTGTACTCACTCTTCTTTCAAAAGGCAAATTGACTAAATCTATGCCAAATCAAAATGAATGCTATTACTTAATCCCATGTCACTGTGCTCCTTATTAGAGGGGGAGAGATCACCAAAAAAAGAGTGAGCATTTACTCATCACCTCTATATGCCAATGCTTTATATAGATTACCTAATTTAATTCCCACAACAAGCCTAGGAGATAAATATTATCCCTATTTTACAAATAAGAAAGTTGATACCCAGAAAGATTAAGTAATTTGACAAGAGTCATACTGTTAATAAGTGGTGGAGTAAATATCCAAATCTAGATCTGTTTGACTCCAGAGTCCGCGTGCAATCTTTGAAAATATGTAGTTGAGAAAAAAGTTTGAAACTTTCGATTTTCAAAGGGCTAACAGAAAAAAAATGTTTATAGCAACTCGGAACACTTCCAAAATACAGTTTTTCCTCTTCCTCTGTTTCATGTCATTGAGCTCTATGGCCTAAATACAAATAAAAGCTGGGTAGGACCCAATGAATACTTGTTGAATTAAACCAAGTCAAATCCTTTACTTTGAGGAATAGGCCTATCCAATTAGAATCCACCCCTCAGAAAAGTACTGATATCTGTAGGGGCCCTGACAGTAAATCTACTCCAGGAAGTTAATAAATTCCTTTCTAAAAAGAAAAGAAGAGTCAGAGCTTAGTGAGGATATTTCCAGTAAAAATGGGGATAGAGCAGTGAGAATGAGGCAAAACAGAAAGAACTATTTGTGTGTGTATGTGTGTGTGTGTGCACGCGCGTGTGTGTGTTTATCACTTCCTAGACCTACAGATAAAGAAACCAAAAGATTACCTCTGAAAAAAGGATTATGGAAAAGACTGAAACACAATTACAGGACAAGGCAGAAAATAATGATTAAAACACTTAAGAGTCTAACCACTATGCCGTAACATCTGAAACTAATGTAACAGAATGTCAACTAATAAAAAAAAATTTTAATTTTTAAGTAAAACTGGATTCTGATAAAAGAATACTAATAAACTTTCATTTATAAAATAACAATAATGCACTAAAAATTAACTGAGAAAATGGTGATCACTATCCTATAGTCAACTGTCACTTTTGTTACAGATTTTTTTCCTAATCAGATTATTAACCTTAAGGCACAGAACAGAGAAAAAATAAATCCTGTTTAGGAGTTAACTCTTCAACCTTCCATATGTGAAAAAGGAACAAGCATCAAGGGTAAACTAGAGTTAAATAACTATCAAGCAGCAAGATTCTTGATTATGAAGGAATGAAAACAGGCAGTAAAAAACCAGCACACTTCCACTGGCCACACAGAGCCCGAATGACTGCTGGAACCACAGCTGTGACTCACTGGAACTAAGTATTTCATAGTCTCTGTCTCTTAGTAAGTATGTACCTATCAAGTTTTTGGAAGAGGGGAAATGACTATTAAGACAAGTGATGATTTACCAAAGAGCAGTAGGCTGCAGGAATCAAATGCCTTTTAGCAATTCAATAACTCATCAAGTATTTATTAATGGCACCTCCTTGTAATAGCCCGGGGGAATACCAAGACAAATAACACTAGGTCTTGTCTCTGTTCAGACATGACAAACCAAAAACTCAAACCCTTTTTAAAATAGGGAATTAAAGTATTAGCCTAAAGAGGTGTAGAATGGGCTAGTGGAGGATAATGTACTGTAAAATACCAACATTTAAGGGCAGAACAAATAAAGATTTACTAATACAAAGGACAGAAAACATTAGTCCTTGAACTATACATGAATTGCTTCGTTTTGAGAGGACAGATGTTAGTCTCTAAACTCTTCCTCATATGCCTGTATACTCCTCCAAAGTCATACCTATGTACCAAGTGCTCATGAGGAGTGGGTCCTAAAACGCTTCCAAATGAGTCACTTCTTGACCTCAGTAACACTAAAACCAAAACGTAAGAGAAAGTGGGATACGTGGTCTCGCAGTTCCCACATTTTACTACCTCTGAAAAAGTTCTGAATTCTATTTCACACTATATTTTTCAGGATAACTGACGCACTAAATAAACTATGCACTCCTCTAAAAAAAAAGCATATAAAAGAAAAAAAAGGCTTCCCCTATAAATGGTTAATTTATATTTATCTATTATTGGAACTCACCTCCCAGAAGCTTCCATTTGGCACTAGAACGAAAGGTTTCCATTTGCTTTACCTCTTCTGGCCGCTCATCCACAAATTCAGCCACCTGAGGGAGTGAGGACATGGTATTGAGGAAATCCACCGGATTCAGCCAAGAAGCACTGTTGTCTCAAGAACCTGAAGCTATGATCATTCCCATTCCTAATATACATGGCACACACAGCCCCAAAACAGCCATGAAGAACCATATAGTGGTCCTCAGTTACACTTGCTCCATAAACATCTGATTATCACTGGATGGTTTAATTCTAGATCTTTCTCTGACTAATCAATTTCCCTTCAAAAGTTAATTTTTTTCATTACAAATCTTTTTATTAATCTGCCAGGTACACAACTGCCACTTGTAAGATATAAGCTAAATTCCTTCTACCTTTTTATTTTTACCTCTTTATTTTTATTATATTGCATTCAGAGTGAAAACACAGGTAGAATCCTTGTCATGCTTATCACTCATCAAGGGCTTCGGGTTCCTTATGAAACTTTTCTTACTATAGGTAGTCACAATGACAGTTATTCTTGAATCCAACCAAAAGATGTCATTAAGATATACACAGAATCATAGAATCTTTGAGAGAAAATCATATTTCATATCATCCAAACTCCCAAATGTGGAATCTCCTCTATAGCATCCTTGATAAATGATCACTCATCCAGTCCCTCCCTGTCAGGAAATCAATTCAGGAAACTCATTGTTACAAGGCAGTCCACCACAATTTTTTGGCCAGTGCTAGAAAGTGCTTAGTTTTATCAGACTCATATCTACATTTCTACAATTTCTTTCCATTGACCCTAGTTCTGATTTCTGATGTAACTGATCCTCTTTCTACGTGACAGACTTTCAAGATGACTGGCATAGTAAAGTCTAGTTACAGAGCAGCAACTATGTGCAAGGCACTGTATTTTGTATTTTACGGTCTCACTAGGTCCTCTCAATAGCACTGTAAGGAAATGTTCCACAATACTAAAGAGCAAACTATGACTCAAAGTTAAGTAACTTTCTCAATGTCACAAGATAGCAATTGGAAGAACTGGAATTCAAACTAGGTCATAATTCCTCTCTATTTCTCTTCTCCTAAGATCCTACCATCATTCCTCACATAACCTAGTTTTGAGATCACTCACTGGGCTTTAAAAGCATAGGCTTTCAAGGAATATAAATTGCGATCTAAATTCCCAGCTCTGCTGGTTAATATTTGTGTAACTTTCGGCAAATTATTCTCTCTAGGCCTCATTTGTAAAAGTAGGTTTCAAAGGATTGCTATGACTCAAAGAGATATCTCATGTAAGTTCAGCCGTGCTTGGTACATGGTAAACACTCAATAAATTATACCTATTATTCTTGTGCTGCCATTGCTATTGTCGTTGTCCTAGTGATGGTCTTCCAGTAACAAAAATGAATTCAATTCTGAGATCTGTTTTAACTAGTGTAGAGAAAAGTGGATCTTCCTTGTTTAGGTTTTGGGGCAATCACAGGAGCAAAAGACAATATTATAAAGGAAAATTAATAGACAACTACATAAAAAATAAAAATTTTTAATGCCAAAACTATTGTAAATGAAAAGGCAAATGACAAAATATACCTATAACATGTAAAATAAATTACACATCCTTATATAAATATCAAAGTCAATTTAAAAAATTAAAATTGCAAATTTTCTCAAAATGGACAAAATACCAAGAAATTCATTAAAATACAAATGCCCAATATTAAAAATTATTTATTTCACTATTTTTCAAAGAAACTGGATACCACTGTTCACCTGCCAAACTGGCATAGGTCTGTTATGGTTTTTGTTGTAGTTAATAATGTTCTAGTATTGATGAAGAAATGAAAAAACTGGGATTCATATACATATCTAGTAACAGTGTAAACTGGTACTATCTTTTGGAAAGCAATACAGAACTACAGCTCAAAAGGACAATAATTTCATGTCATAGGAATAAAGAAATAATGGATTCCTATAATGATTTATGTATGTTTATCAAAGCATTATGATGTTTCAGTACAAGATACAACTTATATGTCCAGTAATAAGATATGTTAAATTAATATATATATGGACTACTATGCAACCATTCAAGATCACATTCTCAAAGAATATTTTAAAGTCTTACTAAAGTACTGGCAACATATTAAGTGAAAGAGCAGGCTCGAAAACCATAGGTACAGTATGACCACAATTATATTTGAAAAAATAATTAAAAGTAAGTATAATCTATTAATTAAAGAAATATGCATCCAAATGGTAGCAGTTGTTACCACTGGATGGTCACTGTATAAGTGATTTTTATATTCTTTTTAAAACTCTTATAATTACCAAATATTCCATAATAAATATGTATTGCTTTTATAAAATAAAAAAATAAAAACAAATGTTGTAAACATTAATTAGGTTTGGCTGATTCTGACTGAAACTAACTGGTTCCTCATGATCACTATTTCCCTTATAATTAATAACAAACTATCTTTTGAATAATCTACTGTAGAATATGGTGGGGATTAACATTAACTATATTTATCTGGAATTCATTTTTACAATTTTTTACCATAATACAGCCTATCAACAGTTCTCCTTTTCATCTGTTTCTCAGTTATTCTCAGCAAAGGTTCCATGATTATACTAATGCTAGGTTATCTGCCTATGCTTTTGTCCAACTGGCTCTTATCCTTCGAAACTTATTTCAGATAGATATTTACATTCGTCATTGAATTTCCCAATGGAATGGAATAAAAAGTATGCTACCTCCTCTGTGCTCTAATAACATTTGGTACATAAATGAAATATAGCTCCAACATTATATTGTTGAATTAATTTGAAACCCATTCTCCCATTTTAGGGTATGAACTCTAGCGTACAGATGCTATGTTCTATTAATCTACATATCTCCAGTACTTAGGCAATAATACATAAATTTTTAAGTTTAGTTCAATCAATGAATAAAAGGAACAAAGAAAAAGTTTCCTATAATTGAACCTGAACATTGTTCTTAAGGTAAATTCCAACAAATTGAACCTTGCTAATTCTAGTCATGGCTCTATCACTGATGTTGAGGAGTCCTGCCTCTCTCTGTGATTAGTTCCCATTTCTAGGCTGATGGGGCCTTCCATAAAAAAAGAAGATAGTGTATAGGCATCATTGAAGAGGACTATTTTAAAACAGCTCTTTAGTAAGTGTCACCTCTTCTATGCCTTCAACTTTCCCTCTTACAAATCTATCCTGCACTGGAAGTAGAGACTGAGAGGCTTGAATTTCAAAGTCTTCACAGCCTCAAAATATACATACCACAGGCAAATCTCCATCATCTTCCTCTTCCTCCTTTTCTGGTTTAGTGGTGGAGATAGATGTCCAGCTCACATCATCATCCACAATTCGCATTCTAAATGTGAAAAATAAAAAGATAGAAAAGAAAGAAACATTCTCATAACAGTCTATGAACACTATATTGGTTTTAGGATAAAGCTCAATCCAGTCTTTGCCTATATGGCCAACTTCATCCTGAACCACTGCCTCCTCAGTTCATTACCTCACTGATCATCTTTTGGTGCCTAGAATGAGCCAAATTACTTCCCATATCAGTTTTCCCATACTCAGTTCCTTCCCTCAGACTGACCTACTCTTCTCATTCTTTACTTACTCTCATTCTTAAGATTGTGGCAACTTCCTCGAGCATACCTTCCTGACTATTCTCCCTTAAGTCTCCTAACTAAGAACCCCTATTACAAATTCTTGGAATACTTTCATTGCATTTATCACACAGGATATAAATCAATTAGCTGCATAATTAGTTGTTTAAAGCCTGTATCCCCATTAAACTATAAGCTCCATTAGAATAGGGACTACGACTTTCTCATTCAGAGTGGTATGCTCAACACCCTGTAGTAACTGGCATAAGTATTCCATAAATGTTTGTTGTACAGATAAACTGTGGATGAGTCCCAAAAAATAACAATTACTACCATGATATGAACAGTTACCTAAAAAGCCAAGATCACGTTATACATTTCTAATCACACAATAAAACAATAATCATTTAATATAAGTGCTATCATTCAGTATTACTCTTATTTTAAAGATAAGGAAACTGAAGCTTAGATAGATGAACTGTCTTGCCCAAAGCCACACAGCCCATAAAGTGGCACAGCAAGGACTCAAACTATAAGCAGAGCTGCTCCAAAGCTCAGGCTATTTTCACTACATGGCACTACTTCCAAAGAATCCACACAAGTCAAAAGGGCAGGAAGACAGAAGGCAAGAACCCAACCAGGAAAGGAGATGGATTGGTTCTTTGGAACTACTTGACTTTACTGGATATATCAGTTTCCTAAGACAAACCAGGTGGCTTACAACAACAGAAATTTATTTCTCTCACAGTTCTGGAGGCTTGGAGTCTGAAATCAAGGTATCTGTAAGGCAATGCCCACTGAGCTCTAGGGGAGAATCTTTCCTTGATTCTTCCAAATTCTGGTAATTCCAGGTATATCTTAGCTAGTGGCAGCCAGTCCAATCCCAGCCTCCATCATCATGTGGTCATTCTCCTTCTATACCTGTTTCTGTGTCCAAATTTCCCTCTTCTTAAAAGGACATCAGTCATACAGGACTTAGCCCCCTATTAGATATATACATATATATTTCCAAATAATGTCATATCCTGAGATTCTGGGTGGGCATGAATTAGAGAAAGGGGCACTATTCAATTCAGTACACTGGGCCACGAAAATTTTTTCATCTGAAAAATGGGGATAACAACACTTACTTCATGGTATTGTGAAACTTAAATAAATTCATATATGTACTTAGAACAGGGACTGGCACATGACAAGAACCGTATAAGTGTTAGCCGTTATTGGTAGTAGTAGTAGTAGTAGTAGTAGTAGTAGTAGTAGTAGCAGCAGCAGCAGCAGCAGTAGCAGCAGCAGCAGTAGCAGTAGTAGCAGTAGCAGCAGCAGCAGCAGCAGCAGCAGCAGTAAGAGTAACAGGAAGTAAGTACAGGTCTCTGACTCAGGACCAGAGTCCTTGGGATTGGAGAAGGTCCACAGACAGGTTCTGGGCCCTATAACACCTAAGCACCGAGGCTTTGAATTAGCTCCACCATTATTCTCGGGGCACAATATTCATTCTCTACGGGAGAGGACGAAAGTCTACAAAGGCGGGAAAAGAGTAAGTAAAGTTACAGCCTGGCTTGAACACATCGAAGACAGGGCTCAGGGCCGCGAGGAGCGACCAACATGGGCTCTGAGCTCAGGAAGAGTCCCAACAGCCTTCAGAGAGCGAGGCCCAACAGGCGCTGATACTGAAAGGGACGGGCGAGGGCAGAGTTGGGAAGGTGAGGGGCGGTAAGCCGCGGCAGACTCTGCCCTCGCCAGGACCAACTCACCCCTTGCCGCCGGCCCCGGTAAGCTTCGGCCGCTTTTTTCGACGTTTGCGACAAGACTCGGAACCCCCAGTAACGCCGGCATCTGCCCCGGACAAGTAGCGCTTCAAATATTCGGCCTTGGAGAGCGGCGGGGCTGCCGCCATGGCAGCAGCGAGGGCGGGGCGACGGTTCGGCGCTGAGGACAAAATTCTCGAACGCGAAACGCACGATGGTGGGTAGGTGGAGCCAGAACCGGAAGTGACGGAGTGCGTTCAGAACTGCGAGAGCTGACGCGTGAGACCGTGTGCAGGGTTACAGGGAATGCGCATCTGCCTGGTCTAGTCTCCAGTTCAGCCTTCTGGCGGTGCAACAACGTTTCTTCGTTTGTTCATCCACCTGCTCATTCAGCAGACTATGCAGCAAGCCGTCGGGCTACAGCCACCACCCAAAGATCCCCCAGCACCTTCAAGAGGACCATAATATAGTGGTTAAAAAACATAGGCTCTGGAGTTGCATGACTTCCTAGCTCCACGACCTTGGGCAAGTTATCTAACAAATTGGGGATAATAATGACATGTAAGTCAGTGGTTGAGAGGACTGAGATAATACTGTGTAAGATGCTTAGAATAGTGTCTGGCACATAGCATTATGTAGGTTATTTTTATTCGTGTTTGTTTAGATGGGGAGGAATCAGCCCTAGTAGGCTTCCAAGTACTATACAAAAGTTAGAAATTCCAAACCAAATATAAGTACTATGGAAAATGTGGAGGCCTCTAACCTGTGTAACTTCCCTATATTTGATATTATTGATAGTCCCTAGCTATCTCTTGTATAGAGCCTTTCCAGTGAAAAAGACCATCTATTTTCAGCATAGCAAAAGAGGGATGCTAGAGAGATTTAATTCTAATACATTTAGGGAAAAAAGAAAAGACTTTTCTTCTTGTGGGCATTAAGACCTTTACCTGAATTATCTCATTTAACCCTTACACTCCTCAGATAGTTTTATCTTTATTTTACAAAGGAGAAAACTGAAGCTTGGAAAGGTTAAGGAAGTTGCCCAACTTCACACAGCCAGAATATGACCGACCCTTGGGAGCAAGAAGTAATCCAAATTTTTTTAAATATTAGATATTTTTACCAAATCACATAGAAGTTAAATTTTTGTCACTGTTTTAAAGTATGTTAGTCAAGAAGGTATTGTCATACCTCATACACATATGTTGGGATACATGTTCAAAAATACACAAAACAGGTTTGGCGATTACTGCCCTGTAGCTTGAACTTTTACCACTACGGTATGCTGAATGGTTACAGTACATGCCCCGGGCGGGGGCGGGGGGGGGCGGGGGGGGGAATGGTGGCTGGGTCTCTCAGGGCTTGCGAGAAGGGGGCACTGGATCAACAGAGGGCTTTACTAGCTGGAGGTCCCCATGCAACCCTACTTTGGCTGCTAGTCCACTTTGATATATCTCAAAATGAAGTCCACAGCCCTCCTTCTCCAGCCTGGTGTCAGCAGACTTTTAGAAAAGTCTCATTTCTGCTCCAGTGAACATTAGCAGTATAGTCCTCTCGGCCCCATCAGCCCATCTCCTGCCCATTTCTGTCTTCAATTCCACCCGCTGCTCAGTACCCAACCTTAAGCTCATGTCCCAACCCTGTCTACCTCACAGGACAGTTAAGCAGTATTGTCCTCTCTCTGCAGTTGCATCTAATAAAACAAGTGCAATAATTATGGACTTGACCTCAAAATGCTTAGGAACTCAAGTTTTTGATTGGCCTGGGTTTGAAGCCTGCCTATTCGAGCTTTAATTCCTTCTGGAAGTTACCTAACTTCTCGGAAGCTGTTTCTTCACCTATAAAACGGGGATATTATTGATAGCTACTTTTTCCCAGAAAGGGTTTAAAGCAGAAAGACACTATAATTTTTGTGATATGAGAGAACTTAAGTCTAAAAGCGCTTCACAATTAACTCACAAATCCTCATAAAAACTCTATTAAGTATATACCATGATTATCCCCATTTGATAGACCAGGAAACTGAAGCATTAGAGGTGCCAGTACTAAAGGGCTTCCTGAATCCTGAAGTGAACACACGGAACCAGCACTGGCTCTTTTCTCTTCACAGTTGAAAACACTGCTATTTTCATGTAGAGGAAATAAAAATAAAGCCAAGTGTCTTAAACATCACTGCTCTAAATTTAAGAAGCACCATTCCTTCCAATGTGCAACAGGCAACCAACATGCCACAGATGTAAAAAGAACGTTATCTTACCGAACCCACCATTAATACTTTCAGCTAGCAGTCAGTTGCCCTTCATACTTATTCCCAGTGTTCACCTCATCACGACACAGATGTACATTCAATGCCTGTGTGTTCACAGCTCTAATGGCTAAATATGGATAGATTTCACATGCTTGAAATATGAAGTAGAAGTACCCTCGCAAATGAACTTTTCTTTCCCTTGACATAATTGCAAAACTTTCCACTAAAATTTTATCCTGTTTGTGAAACTGAATCTACATTCTTGGGCTAGTGCTTTGACTGTTTCACCTCCCCTGGCCTTAGAGCAGGACCCTTCCCACCATACTTTGTTACCTCCGTGCTACCTCCAGTGCCCTAACAAGGCTCAGTCCAGAAAGGAAGAATCATGAGCATCTGCTGAGAATTATCATGTAACAGATTTTAACTGCATGCTGTATGCTAGAGGCTGTAGGTAAGACAGTTAGATGAAAACCCTATCTCCGTCAGGTTGTATGAAGTGAGACTAGAGTTGGAGTTAAGTGTAAAACAAGGCTGCCAGGACTTGGCCCTATCAGCAGAAAGTACCATAGCTGGGTTACCCCAATCTGGTACCTCCTCCTGTCTTTGCAGGTTCAGAAATCCAGGTTATCATTTCCCAATAACTGGTGGAAGTCTAGATGATTGCCTCACACCAAACTCACAAGACTCTATAATAAATGAGTGCCATTTTTTCTTTTCACAATGGGAGATGAACCTGACACCAGGGCCCACTTTCCAAGCACATCCAATCCATATGAAAAGTCATTCAAGAGACAAAATGATAGATCAATAGGTTGCCTGGTGAACTCTGATCCTCAAGTCAATTGGAAGTAGATCTATGGACAATCAATTAGAGTAGAATACTTGGTTAGAAGTCTATTCAAAATGTTGCAGCTTTATAGTTTGTCAGTCATTTGCTAACCTTAGTCTCCAACTTCTTAAAACACCTTACTCTTGCCCTCACAGAAATTAGAGAAACAGGTATGGGAGTCTGTCCCACATGAAAGTAGTTAAGATGCCAAAGAATTCAGTATGAAGATGTATCTGAAAACAGAACCTTTGAAAACAAGTATGTTTAAGAGAGAGGAGACAGAGATTCCAAATAAGGAATGTGCAATGTCAAGGGGGAAGCAAGGGTGCAGTAGTACAGGGTTCAAAGAAGAGATGGTCCACTGTCAAATGTGACAGAAATAAAGAACAGAGAATGAGAACATTTTCCAAGTGTAAAATCCCACCTGTGATCTTTGAGAATAGTTTAATAGAGCAGTAAAAGTGGATGAGTGTGATATACTAAGTCATCTCTAGGCATTCAGAGTTGTTTGTAGCACAAAGCACTGAGGTTTGCCATGGTATCTCAATCAACAGGTGTTTATTGAACAAATCCCTGCAGCCAGCACTGCAAAAATCATCAGTGGTTAATGCAGTGCAAAGAGCACTAGCTGGGGAGTCAAGGGCCCTGGGCTGAAATGCTGACTGGGTCATGCAACTATAAGATCTCTCCCTCTCTCGTTGATTATTTCCCCATCTGTAATTGAGAGAGCAGGACTTGATGATTTCAAATACCCACAACTAGTTCTAACATTTTCCAGCCTCAGAGCTTTTGCATTTGCAGTTCACAGTGCCTAGAAAACTCTTCCCCTAGCTATCCACATGGATTATTCCCTTACCTCCTTTTCAGCTTTGCCCAAGTGTCAGATCACCTTCTTAAAATATTCCCTGACCACTCTACTTGAAACACCTGCCCCCAGGTGTTTCATCCCTCTTCCAGGCTTTCACCTTCCTCCGTAACACTAACCACAGTTTAACATAACTTTACTTGTGAGTTCATTACCAATCAGTTTTCCCCACTAGACTTGAAGCTTCATGAAAGCAGAGCTTTGTTTCGTTCACTGTTCAGTGGTGTGTCCGGCAGAAAGCGAGCATTCACACATTTATGAAGGAATGAATGAAATACCAGCTTCAATCTCCAAATTACAGTGGCCACACTGGAGAAAACTTTCTTCAGGAGGCTGAAATTTTACCAGCATATTGAACAAGGACAATGAATTCAGAGGCCAGTGCTATTTGAAAGCCATCATTTTAATGAGAACTTCTATGCCTATGCTGGACTCCCTCCTATCAGAAGACTCCTTTCTTGGTGAAAGTGTTTTATACACCCCAAACCAACACCTAAACTCCAGCTGTAGCTGTCTCCCACCTTCTTCAACTTCAGAGTTCCCACCTTAGAGGAGAGCACTGCGTGGACGGAGGGTAAGGAATTGTTGGGAAAAAAGTGGTAACATTCCCCATGGTTCATTTCCGGTCTCTTCACAAGCTGATTTAAAACCTAAATAAGGTCAAATAACCCAACAGGCTTGCACTTGCAACACAAACTGTTTAGAAAGTGTGCCTAGATCTGACTCAGACCAGGTGCCCTCCCCACATAAGCAAGGCCTGGTGGGGAGGACACTCCCAGCCTTTTCTAGTAGTTATAAATAACCTCTTTAGTCTGAGCAGTGCTCTGCCCACTGCTATCGCTGTGGGGCCAGACCTGTCTCATAACCCTCTGTTCTCATGTCATTGAGCCCTAGCTCCTCATTTTGGTCAAACGTGCGTTTATAATGTTCCACCTTCATCTCAGGATCATCTTCAGGTGCGTACACATTCTGCAAGGCCAAGGACAGATAATCAGTACCTGTGCCATCCTGCTATCCTTCCTCCCACAGGTAGCTCCCACTTTCCCAAGAACTCAATGAGTTCTTTATTCTCTAAGCACTGCCAATTCCCCAGGACTCAGCTCAACTAGTGGAAAGCAACAGAGCCCACGTGGGCCAGGAGTGGGATCTACCAGCCCCAGGCAGAATTAGGGAACAGCTTGCCTAAAATACTTTCTATCTGCACCTTCTTATAAAGCGTATAGCAACAGCCTTAATAATGGAGAAACCTTAAAAAGTTTTGCCTGACCCATAGTAACTACTCAGTAAATGCTAATGTTACTGTTAATCACCAAAATATCTCCCCAAATCAGATTAAAGCCTTTTAGTTTCCCTGTCTGGGCCTCTGGACAAGGCACCATTTCTCCTTACTCTACAATCAGATGTGCAGAATGAAAACTCTACTGCTGGACTTAAAACTGGGGAAAAGAACTAAACCACAAGAAGAAGGAGCTTAGGTGTTCCCTTTTTTCCCTCTTGATACACAGTTCTCCCTTATGTTCCCACTTCAGCTAAGAAATTTCCTGATAAAGACCAGTTCCTTTAGAACCATGTCTCTCAGTTTCTGGAGAAATGATATTCAAGGAAGATCAGAAAATATATCTCCATGAAATATCAGGGAAGGTCTACTATACCTGCAAGTAACTGTTTCCTGCTGGATCATTCATAATAAAGTGGGCCTTCATTTCACCCTCCAGGATCTAAAGAAGAGAGAATATATAAATTTTACATAGTAAGAAGAGGCTATGTCTGCCAGACAAGACATTTACATCACAATATGCCCAAAGTTTCACGAACTAGTGAAATGAGGTACCTTTAAAAGAGTAGAGAGGACCTAAAATAAGAACTGTCTGAAATCTATTTAAGAAGCAATCTGACATCCCCAATATCATCCCCCACTCCAAACAGGCCAACAATTGCCCTTCCTCTATCGAAGCAGAAGACTGAAGGATTCTGTGGAGAAGTTACCACAACACATTATGGACTGAAGGCCACTCACCCAGTTGAGAGTACAGGGAAAGGAATCAAGATAGCAAAATAAAAGTACCCTTGCTGGAAACAGACAGACATACACCAGCCCTCTTCCCAAACTCAGCTCTGAGAACACTGCCAGCCAAGCCTTCATGCTCAGGCCAGGAAACAGAACACCCACTGATGGGAAGCTGACTGGCCCAAGACAATAGACCTAAAGACTTTGGCATTGAGAAGACTGAGTCCCCTTGGGCTTTGGTGACCCCCATCAATAGGGACTGTTTGATGGTTAATTTTGCTGTGCCGGGTACTTCCATGTGCTATCATTTTGTAACACAGACATGCTGACCCTTTCCCTTCCCCTTTTCCCTGTGAAAATCAAGACTTACTCGTACTGGGAAAAAAAAAAAAAAAAAGACTCTGGCATTGGGGCTACCTGAACAAAATGACTAAGCTAAATCCCCCTACAATAAGCCCAATATCAACAAGACTTAACCCCCACTCAGGTTTTTAGCCCTCCAGTTTTAAATAGAAAATCAACGATTACCAGACATCTGAGCAAAGCCCCTAACATTGAAAGACATAGAAGAAAAAAAAAACAAGAGGAAATGAAAACAATGCAATGAAAATAAAGTGTTTAAAAAAAACCAACATTAAAATTCTGAAGAAAAAATACTATATCTTTAAAACAACAGAGTGTTTTTTTGTTTTTTTGTTTTTTTTAAGGCAGAGGGAGAGTATTCAAAGACTAAACTCTTGGAAAATTAAAATATGTTAGTGGAAATAAAAAGCTCAATTGAAGGGTTGGAAAATAAAGTGGAGGTAATCTAAAGTAAAGCAAACAAAGAAATTGAAAACTGGACAAAGAATAAGTAAATTACAGAAGACCAGAGAGTCAGTCTAATATTCTAAAACATAGGAGTTTCAGAAAGAGAAAACAAAGATGAAGCAATTCTCAAAAAAAATTATAATATATCTTCTTGAACTGAGGCACATGAGTTTCCAGATTCAAAGGATCCACCAAGTGGTTGGGTAGTTGAAAATTGACCCCACACCAAAGCACATCCTGAAATTTCACGTCTGCTATCATACAAAAAGGTATGTTAAGAATAGGTCGCATACAAAAGATTAGAAATCAAAATGCCTTAAGACTTCTCAATAGCTAAACTGGAATGTGGAGGACATCAGTGCAATGTCTTTGGAATTCTGATGAAAAATATTTCCATCCCAGAATTCTATTCCCAGCCATTAATCTAGTGTGAAGGCAGAATAAAGACATTTTCAGACATGTAAGGGCCCATGCACTTTCTCAGGAAGCTACTGAAAAAGATGCTCCAACAAAGGGAGAAAACCAAGAAAGATAACATGGAAACATGGGATATCAAAAATCAGGAGAATGCCCAACATGTTTAAATGTTTAAAAGATGGTAAGAAAGGGTATGCAGCCTCTTGTTCACCGGAGCCCCAGGACCACACAGGTACTGACCAGCCAGAGCCCTCTCACCTGGTCCAACTTATGGCTAAATTCCCGCAGTTTCTCCGTCTGGCCAGGATTGGAACTGTCACCCAGTGTAAAAGGATTCTTGGTCACCTGCAATAAATGTCATCCAAACTACTAGAATATTGGCTCTGTGTTTGATAGGTCTGACCATAAACCTAGTGGGGACAGAAGGGGGTGTCTGGTCATGAAAACTTGGTCTCTTCACTTATCCCACACCACTTTTCTAACCTATGCAGCTACTCCTAAGGGCATATGGACTGATCTCCCAAGACAACAGGTAATGTGAAACAAAGTATAAAAAAAGTGTTCTTATAGCATGACCTCTAGTCATAATTTTAAGAAGAAATACAAAGTATAATTTACAAAAAAAAAGACGACTGACAACTGAGAATCGATTAAGTGAAAAGATTCAAATGGAGGCTAAATATAAGGGCTAAGTCAACACACATATATCTAATGCTGGGGAGTTTTAGGTGCTAAAAGGATCCTCATCCCTCATTTTACAGTGAACAAGAAAACTACACAATCTATCCACATTGTCTGAGAGTTAAGGCCTGGGAATTTCCATTCAGAATTTCCCATAAGTTTATCATCACAATCCAAAATAATATTTAAGTCTCTTAAATCAACTTTAAGACAAAGAAACCCCTAGTTATCAGCTCCAAAAACTATATTGATGTCTTCCAGCCTTTTCCCCCACAGCTGCACTGAAGCAGCCATGCACTATACTCACTCAAGTGACTCACCAGTTCCCGGATGTCTTTCAGCAGCCCCTCCAGTGTGGTGAATTTGCCCCCAAGGACAGCCATTCCCAGTTCAAATTCCAGTTCTGGGATCTCCACACTACACGTCTCAGACTGTGAGATGACAGATTTAAATCAGGAGCCACTAGAGAAAGCTAAACAGAGTTCTTTTGCCAAATTAATACCATCAATGAAAGTTTGGGGACAGTCAGCTATCCCAGTTTTCTGATTCTCCAGTTAAAGCTAGACTCACTCCTATCCATGTGAACCACAGGAATGGAACTGAACTAATAAAGGGACACTGAGTCATGGCTCCAAGCTGTCAGGTATCATGTCATCAGAGACAAGAGTCAAGAGCACTTTCAGACACTGCAGGCAAAAAACTGCCCAGTCATCAGAAAGAGCTTATGGGTTGCCTTCTGAATCTGCATGTCCTACCAAGGATTAACTCTGCTCAGGGATCATCAAACCCATGGAAGTAAGGAGGTACCTACCACATAGTCCCAGGACATAATTTAAAAAGATAATTTTTCCTAGATAGAGACAAGTCATGTAAGGACAGTCACTTTCCCAAGCAGGTTGTTACCTTGAGCAAATCTCTCGTCATATCTGAGGGATCTGTGATGTGCAGGCTGATCCTGGTGCCCAAGGGCTCTACTGCTCCTCCAGACTTCACCTACACAGACAACAGTAGTCAGGAGCAGCAGAGAAGGCTCACTTGGTGCCCGGGAGACCTCAGAGGGTAGGCCTGGACATCCAATCAGGTCCATTAACTGCTACAGAGCCTTCTAAACCAATAGTAGCAGCAATCACCCAAACCAAGAACACCAAGATCTGGCCAGGAACAGAGGGCCCAGCAGCAGCAGCCTGCCAAAATTACTGCAAGTTACCAAGAAACTCTGAATTTACCTTTAAAAAAATAATTATTGGGGTTGAAAGGGACTTTCAACTGCATCCAACATGTGGATCTCCTTTATAATATTCTGGTTTAAGAAGAAAAACAGCTTATGCTTGAAAAATACACTCAAAGAAAGGGAATTTACAACTCTTCAAGACAGCCCATTCTATTTTCAGATAGATCTAGAAAATTTTTATTATCGAGTCAAAATCTGCCTTCATGTACTCCCACCCCTCAGAGGGGTGGGTCAAAAAGTGGGTCTCCCCGTTCCATATAATCAAGCTTCGAAATCTCTTAAACAAGACATTTTCTTCTAATTTTTCTTCCCTAATTTCCAGTTCCTGAAACAGCTCCTCACCCTATATTAAGCCTAAGACCCAACCCCCACCCCCCAATCCCAAAGCAGATTTAGGAAGGATGAACATTAAACAGAGGTTACCCTCAAGCTAGTCTTCTTCCCAAATAGAGCCCACTCACCTCATTGGTCCGAAGGCCGCAGTTTTCGCAGCTGGTAGCCATGATGATAACCTCCTTAAAATGGGGAATTTCTGTAAGATGGAGTTAAGGAAATCTGCTTCCAGGATAGCAAGATCACCCTCTGGGGAAGAACAAATCCAAACCCAAAATACACAAGACTGCAGGAAATAGACCACAAGCAGCAGGCTAATTTAGTCCTCCAGAAGAGGGCAATGTCACAACCCATAGTGATCCCTGCTCACAAATGTTTGCAGACATGGCTCAGGCCACACACAGGAGCCCAGAGATCATGGCCTAATTCTTTGAACCCAAAAGCCAAGGTGCATAGTCTCATCAATGGCAACATCTTCCTTAACACTTGGAATAAAATATGTGCTTTCCATGAAAGGAGTACTCCTCAGCTTGAGTATAATCTTCATGCCTGAGTCAGATGAGGAAAAACCCAACTGCCTGACAAAAGATACGAACTAGCTTCATGTTGGTCTGAGCAGGAGCATTGCATTCCGGGCAGTTTGTGTTGAACTGTAGCACCTGGAACACAACATGGGGATGTAGGGTAAGCTCTCCCAGGCAGATGAGCCCTGTCAGGCTAAAGACATTCAGGAGATATGTTGGTGGTGGGGAGGAAGACAGCCACTGAACAACATCCGTCTCAGCCCACAACTCTGCTCCTTCCTCCAATGAAGCCAATGTGACTCACTTCATTTCTGAGATCTTCCTCTTCTGGCTTCTTTTCTGGCGCTTCTGCCTAAAGCAGCAGAGATGCAAATCACATGTTGGCACATATACCTCAGCCTCCCCAAGACCCTGCCCTGGAGCAAGAGAAAATGCTCTGGCTTTCTTCTGTCATCTGCCACCTCATGAGTTTAACAAGCTAGAAAGCAAAACCCCTATCAAAGAAAAACAGAATTTAAAATCACAGCCACTGCCAACCTTTATTGTAAAGTTTACCCTAAGTCCTTGACATGACTTAGATGAGAAGCACAAGCATGCTAAGATAAGGTACACAAGGCAACAGCAGCAAAAGTTTTCACTAACTCCAAGCATTCTTCTGGCTTCTTCAGTTCACTTACCTGGAGCCCCAACATCTCTTCCTGCTGTGGAGTCCGGTTATAGTGTGTGATCACCAGGGCATCATCCTTCTGGGGAGCATGTGGGTTTTCCACAAAGCTGTTCCCCGAGGGGTCATCAATAATCTAACAGATGGGTGCAGAGTAATTACAAGAAATCATGTATGATCCTCCACCTACCATCAGACCAGACACTACAGTAGAAAAATCTCAGTAAGTCTTAATGATCTCTCCCTTAAATTTAGGACACCTAGATTCCCTCAATACTCACCAGAGTGAAAGGAGAGGCCACATGCTTTAGCTCTCTCAGTTTGACAATAAACTCATCAATTCTTTCCGCTACAGCTTCTTCATTTACCTGACATGAACAAGGAGTGAAAGCATCAGTCCTGCTGACAGACCTTATGCCCCCATTCCTTGTCATGCCCACGTCACCTCCATCAGGAAGTCACTACCAGTCTTAGGATGAGTGGGAACTGAAAAGTCTCAGACTTCGCTCACAATAAGATGTAGCAAATAGTATGAAATTTAAGGTGCTGCCAGGTGGGCCTCATTTTCTCTCATTCATTCAGCTCTGGCACTCTTGCCTTGTTAAATAAATCAGAGTCCTCTCATGGAGCTCTCCAGCCAGTTAGGAAGACAGATAACTAAATATGCAATTATGTTATTTGTCATAATAAATGTAAGGAAAATGGAACACTCTAAAAGCATAAACCTAAGAGGATTACAAAAGGCTCTTCAGAGGTAACATTCCCTTGTCTGAGATGAGGCCTGAATAGAGGCTGGAGGAGGGGAAGTGGAAAGGACAGTAGTCACACATAGGCAAACATCCTGGAAGCTATAGCAATACCCTATGCTTCCCCTAAAAGTTCTCCAATGTTCAGTCAGAGACAGTTCAGCTACATGGAAAGCTGAATATTCTATTCAGACACATGTAAATAATTATTCCTTGAGCTTCTGCAATCAGAAAACCCCAGCTCACCCTTCGTGTGGGCTGATCCTGTTCCAGGCCAGAAATAGCTCGGCTGATCAACCCTTCAACAGTGGTCAGAGCTGGTGAATAAGAACAAAAGACAGGTGAGTCTTGGCTCTGTTATGAAGTGCCTGTATAACCCTAGGCAATTCACTTGACTCTCTGGGCCTTGATTTCATCTGTAAAATGAGATGGCTGGGAACAAGGTTCCATTCAGCTCTAATAACAGTGATGCTAAAACTCTGTAATAAACATATCATAGTCTTACTATCACTGTCTACTATCTCAAGCTGTTTTTCTTACGCTTTCTGCTAATATTAAACCAAAGCAGATCATAATGATTACATGGCCAGACCCATACACAGCCAGTAGACCTGGCACCAGGGATCTTGCAAGAAATTAAGATTCCAGCTAGGCATGAAAAACTCATACACCATGATCTTAAACTTACCTCCCTTCTGGCTGAAGGCAGGAATTTCAAAATCTAGCTCTGGGATCCTTGTGGTAGCAGAGTCAGTCTTCACTACCTCTCTGTTCATGTCCTACGCAGAAAGAAAAACTTTCAGGCCAGAGAAGTCAGCAGTACAGCTTCTCCTCAGGAAATAAAAGCCTGTGCCTCTCCCTCCATCAGACGCCAGCGCAGCTATGTCTTCCTCTCTCCACTGTGGAGAAACGGAATACTGCAGAATAATATATGTGGTGTGAGCCAGGCTGCCCAAATGGTGAGAGTACTCTTCATAACATCTACTTGCTCATTTGATACCCTGACAAAATTTACAAAGCATTTTCACAAGTCTTATCTCACCTGAGCAGACGACAGCACCAACATCATTTTATAAAGAGAGAAAAACTGTGACTTGGACACTTAGTGAGATCTATTCAAGGTCCCACCGCCTGGACCAGAGCTCTGGCTCCAATCCTCAAGCTTTCTCTAGGACGCCAGGGTACCTGCTCTGGGCTGCTCTCACCTCTGGGGCCCTGACTTTCAAGGAGTAGCGCACTCCTTGGTCCTGGATCCTGCCTGCTGACTGGATCTCCGTGTTGTTCCAGCCACAGTGCTCACAGGAAAAAGAGCTCACGATTATTTCTCTGAAAAAGGGTATCTTGGTAAGCAGGAGGCGCGTCACACCCTAGAGAAAAAGAAAAGAGCCAAATAAAGAACCAACGAAACCCCAATTCCCCCTCTAATAATCCCCCCAGGAGTGCTTCGCCTCCGGGTCCCCAACTGGGCCCACCTAGACAGGCGCCGACCCCCGCCCCTCGCCACTTCAGCCCAACTCTCCCGCTGCCCGCGGCCGCGGCCGCGCCCCCGCCTCACGTTGCGATAACAATTCATGCACAGCGACTCGATCTCGGTGGGCTGCTGCTCCTCGTCCTCGGCGCTGATAGGCCGGAATAAGCGTGCCGGGGCGGGAGCCCGGGCCGGGGCGGACGAGGGGGCAGCAGCAACCCCCGAGGGCCCGGGCTCCACAGCCCCGCTGACCGACATCTCAGCCACGCGCAGTTCAGGCCGCAACTTCCGGCTTCCACTACTCTCGTGGCACCACCTCTTCCTCCGGCACTTCCGGTAGCTGCTTCATTGCCCTTTCTTAAAGAGGCCGCAGACTTTGGGTCCCTAACGGTGAAGGGTTTACCTGTTGCTAGGATTATACGCCCTAGACTTCCATAGCCAGCCGGAATGAGGCTTTGCCTCCACCTCATTTCAGACTTCACTTCCCTCAGGACGTCCTCCTAGACCCAGGGCATTGCTTTGCTCCTTTGCAGTAGCACCATCGCACAGGGTTCTATTAGCCATAAATCTGAATACAAGAGCCTTGACAGCAAGGCGCCAGTCTTGTCTCTCAGCATCACTGAGGAGTGCGCCCTTACCTGGGCTTCATTCAGTCCACGGTTGGACCAGATGCTGCTTGGGCTCTAGTCCCTCAGTCTCTCAATCACTTGGGTTCTTCTCACTCCCTACTTCTGTCTTCATAAAATACCTTCCCAAATTCCAGCCTCAAATACACAACCCTCAGTTTTACTTTATCCCTACCACATTCGACCCCAACTGACTCACCTCCTCTTAATTTCCTAACAACAACAACAACAACAACAACAACAACAACAACAAAGAACAAAACAAAAAAAACACCTCTTTGGGGGATAAACCTCCAGCACCTCTTTTCCCTGGTCACTTCTCTCCCAGTTTTGTTGCTAAGTCTAAAGTATCAGGGAAAAGGTCCAGCCACAGATTCATGTACAGGTCTGTGTTATCGGGGAGTGTGGAGGTGCTGAGAACCCTGTGCAGAGCTAGCTGAGCTGGGAAGAAAGGGTGCAGGACAGGACATTCTGATGGTTCTGTGCAGGGCGTGTTTACCTTTTCTTCTCCCCCCACCCCCAAATTTACTCATTCCCAATTTGAGAGTTCCCAGGGGATCTAAGAGTAGCTTCGTTGCCCCCAAGTGAATCCGCATGTGGGGAATGGGGTTTGGGGGGTCCCAAGAAGAGGGTCAGTGTCACAAAAAAAAGAACATTCAAACTCTGGAACAGCAAAAACAAAGGGGAGAGTGCATCTCAGGAGCCTGAACTTCATGCATACTGTTCCATGATGAGTTGGCAGGTGAACAATGCAGGTGCAGATAAGGGTCTCTAAACCAGGCCCATTTCCAGGCTTGACAGACAGCTCTCATCTAAAGCAGAGCACTGTCAGCCCCAGGCCCCTTTGATAGACCTGGATTGGGAGGGGATCAATAAGAACAGTGAGGGACTGAAGTGGCTGATGAATGTGTTTTGGGGATAGTGGTGAGGCACTGCTTGCAGACATGGTTCAAATGACAGTCACACCAGAAAAATATGCTTCCATTGTAAGCATTTATTTAATTTGAGTCAGAAATCTAAACTTCGGCCTGGGAGTCAGGAGAGAGGGGCCTGAGATGGAAAGGCATACGATATGTTCCCCAGAGGGTTTAAGAAGCCCCACAGTTTGGAGGGTTTGGTTAGCTGTTTAAATGTAGAGCTATGTTAGGAAATATGAGCTCTGCTCTCTCCCATCACAACTCCCACCATTTGTACCCACCAGTGTTAGAGCCAGCAGGGACATACATATACACACAGATACACACACATACACACACCATCACATGCTCTCCTCATATTTTCCTCCTTTCTCCTTTCTCTTTCCCCAACAGAAGCTGTCATGGCATCCCTGGAGAGAAAAGAGCTCCTCTCTGTGGACCTGCTATAGCAGTAGCCATCAGAGGGCCAAAAGTGATCAGGGTCAGGCCCTGGCATGAAGAGGCACAGGCTTCTAGCACCATGACAACAGGCTTGCACTCAACTACCTGCTCATAAAGTGCCTCTCTCCCTTCCCACTCCCATCATCCTGAAATGGAACAACCTATGAGGATTCCCAAATGAGCACGGGAGCGGGGTTTGCAAAGCCTGGTAAATGTAATAATCCAGATTGGGGAATCTCAGAAGGCTGGATATGCAGTGGACAACAGCCCCTTCTGTGGCCTCAGCTATCCTGTGCAAGAACCTCCAACCCCTGCCCAATAGGCCATTGTCAAGGACTGAGGCATGTCAGGGGATCGGGTCCTGGCCTCCCCAGACAAATCGCTGGGAGGTGGGCCTGGGCATATAGACCCTCAGGGCTCCCCTAGATGGCCAAAGTCATGGTCATGAAGGCTGTAGTTTATGTCTTCCCATAGGTCATCAAGACGGGCCTGCAGTTTGCTCCGGACCTTACTGCTCTCGGCTTGGAGGAACTCTGGGGCAAAGGCGCTGTAGCCTGGAGGGGGCGGTGCCAGCTGCAACTGGACCTCCTCCGTCTCCTGGTCAATGGCGCGGGTGAAAGACGCAATCTGCAGGAAGGTGTCGTGGCAGAAAGCCTGGAGTCGCTGGCACACCTCCTGGGACAGCACCTGGGAGTCCGGGTCAGCCCTTTCCTCCGCGCCGTCTGTGCCCGCGCGGGCAAAGACGCTGAGCCCTTTGCGCAGCTGGTCTAGGTTCTGCTGGATGCTCACATGCAAGGCCTTGGCCTTGAGCGTGAGCTTGCGTGAGAGCACTTGCACGCAGCAGCTGAGGCGCACGGGGCTGGCCGCAGCGTGCGGTGCCACGCTGCGGTGCAGCTCCTGCACGTGGTGGCGGATGCCGGTCATCAGGCGCTCGGCGTAAGGGTGGAACAACGCCTTCATACTGCCGGTGTGGTGTGCTACGCGTTTCTGCAGTTGCTGCAGCAAGCTCCGCGCCTCGTCCACGCCCCCCAGCACCTGGGCCTTGGTGTCCTCTCCAACTAAGCGCAATTGCTCCTGAAGCTCCTGTACGCGCAGGGCCGCCTGCTCCATCAGGTCCGTGGTGTAGGGCTTCAGCTGCCGCCGCAGCCCCTCCAGGTTCAAACCCACACGCTCGTGCACTTCCGCCCTGTAGGGCTCCAGGCACGCCCTCACCTCTTCCAGCTCCTCTTGCAGCTGCTGCCGCATGCCCACCTGGTCTTGTAGGAGTCTGGGAGGCTCTCTTCCCTGCTCACTCAGAGAGCCCAGCTTTTCCAGGAACCTGTCCATATTTTTGAAGTCTTGTCCAAAGCTGTCTTTCGGGCTCCTGGGGAGGTGAAGAGATCTCCAGTTCGTCAGGATGCTAGCGCCCATCATCTGCTTTGACCCCGAGATATCGCTCACTGATCCTCTAGGGAAACCAAGGACGTAGGGGCTCTAGTCCTAGTCTCAGGCCAACTGCACTTCCTCATATGGAAGTACAAACACATAGCATATGCAAATCCAGATCGACATTGCCCACAGAAGCACAGATGCACCTGGACTCTCACACAATCCTTTCATTCTGGGAGCCGCGGTGGGGTCATCTCAGGTCTTACTCCTCAATGGGTAAGGGGAAGGCAGCTATGGCGAGGCCAAGGCAAGGGCTGCTGCCGGCAGAGGGCGCGAAACAGTCCAGGAAGACCAGGACAAAGGGCAGAGCTAGCACTGTTCTGTCTCTCTGTCCCAGTGAGAGGGACAGAGGAATCAGAGGCAGCGCATCATCCCACTGCCGGGCTGTCTCCTCCTTTCCCCCACACCCCTTACCCTTGCCACTCACGCCGGCTGCCTGCCAGCTTCTGCTGCTGGGTCTGCTCCACCCTGACTTTGTCCCAACTGCTCTGTCTGAAGTCGTCCCAGAAGACTTTCTGTGCCTGGGAGGTTGAAAATGCTGTGGAGAGGGATGGATGATCAGGACTGAGTTCCTCCCCCAGGGTGGACGGGTCTCACAATCCAGCCTGTACTCTCACTTCCAAATTGAAGACCCACCTGAGAGGAGAGCCAGATCCCAGGTCAGAACTGCAGCCATGCTTGCCATTACCTACTCTGAGAAAGAGGCAAATGGAGGCCTGGGTAAGGTGAAAAGGCAAAGGAAGGGATATTTCCCAAGGGATTTGCCCCAGGGGGCCCTGCTCCAGGGACAACCTGCCCAAAATCTGTGGACCCTTCCCTGAGTTGCAGGGAGCACAGAGCTGTTGGGGCTCAAGAGGACTGACCTAGGTGAGTGTGGCTGGGAGGAAAAGTGTGTCTTCCTGGGAGGACAGGGCCCTTATTTTTCACCTCAGTTACATAATATAGAGTGTGGAGCTCAAACTGCTTTGTTAAGGTTCCCCCACTATCACTCTCCCCAGAACCCAGGAGAATGCTCCCTAGGCCATGTCTGCCTCCCATTTCATGGCTAGGAAAACTGAGGTACCTCAAAGGGGAAGAAGTAATTCTGCCAAAGTGCTCCAAGACAATGTCCTTAGTTCCCATCCCAGCTCTCTTCTGAGACCCCTGCAATCCCCTCCTTTAGGACTCTGACCCACGTCCCTCTGCCCCAGCTGTTCACCTGCTCAGTTCTGGGCACAGAGAACACACATTCTACTTTATACTCCAGAGGCCTGGGCCTCTGGCGACAACTGCTCTGCCTCCCAATGCTCACCTCCTGCCCTTTCCTGGCACCCACAGGGTTAATGTGTGCCCTCCTAACAGGGGACTCTCCCAGTAGAAAAGGGCTTCCTAGAAAGTTTTACAAGGAGCTAGGCTGAACTTCTCCCCCTGTTCCCTCCCTCCAAGCTCCATGACCTTCAGCCTTCCCATGACCTGCTGGGTTGCCCACCAACAGAATCAAGTCTGTTAGTTTGCTGAGAGCTGCGCTCTTACTCAGCTGCACAGAGGCACCATGCCCCAATCAGACAAGGACAATGGGGAAGCCAAAAGTCCAGTTGCCAGCCAAAACCTCATCATCCCTTGACAGCTCTACCACAGGCTACTCAGGCAGCATGGGAGAGCCAGCATTTATAGGGGTTAAGACCCTCCCACCTCCCCTTCATGAAATAATCCTGGAACAAGCAGGAAGTCAGAGGGGGTGAAGATGAGATGGTGTGAGGTAGAATATAGACCAGGAAGTCTGGACCCAAAGAATGGGGGCAAGAGGAGGGGTCTTCTCATGGGGAAAGGCTGAGGTCCACCCACAGAGGGCCTCTGAAGAGGGGAAGCCAAAAGCCCAGACCTTTCTCTGATGACATGCCCACTTCATTTACTTAAACACACACATTTATATATGTTTTGATTTTTGTCCTTAAACGTATCTTGAATTGATTCCCTCTCCCTATTTCCACCACAGGTCACATCACAGCCCCATTTGTTTCTCACCTTGATCACATCCATGGCCTCCAGCCCTGCCTATTCAGTCCATCCTCTGCTGTAGCTCATCTCCATCCCCTTCCAGTCTCCACCTGCCACACAAACCCTTGGCATTCCCTGAGCACATCACCTCTTTCAGAATTCTGAGCCTTTGTGCATGCAGTTCTCTCTGTTTTAAAATATCCTATTCCTTGAGGAAGTTATATTCATTTTTTTCTGACTTATTTTATATTAGTTAGGATTAGGCTCAGCTGCAAGCAACCGAAAAAAGAAAAAAAAAGAAAAAATAGCTTAAAATGGAACTCCCCCCCACACCCCCTTCTCTCTCGTTCATGTAAGCATAAGCCAACCAGGACTCCTTCTGTCTTATTGCACTGTCGGCTTCAATAAGACACTCATGTTCAAGTTTCAGCTGTTCCAACTCCAGCCATCAAGTCTACCTCCAAGCCAGCAGGAAAAAGGAAAAGAAGGGCATGTTCACTCCCTTTGAAGACACATCCCAGAAAATTTTCTTATCACTTTTGCTGACATCCCATTGACCAGAACATAGTCACATGGATACACTTAGTTTGAAAGGATGCTGGAAAATGTAGTCTTTATTCAAGATAGTGTTATCCCCAGCTTGAAAAGAGCCGTGTTACTCAGGAAGAAGAAGAAAATGTCCTCCCAAATGGGGAGGACAATTGTAGGATCTGCTGCACAGCTCCAATATCACTTTGAATGCCTTCTACTGCCTTCACCCTTTTCTGCCCTGGAGACAGACTGATTCCATATTAATCACAGTCTTCTTTACAATTAGGTTGGGGCCATGTGACTATTGTAATTAGGTGAGCTTCCCATTTGTAGTCACTTACAGGTGAGCTTTGGAAAATCAGGCCTTCAAGTGCAAGCTGAGATGTCAGTCCTCTAGTCCTCCCAACAGTTTTATAAACCTTTAATTTTCTACATTAAAGCCTTTCACACTTGAAATACATAGAGTGGCTTCTGTTTTTCTGACTGAACCTAGATTAATACAATAGGAAGATGCAAGACACTCATGTTTTACTAGTTGATATCTTATAAGTTTTGTTTTTTAAATGTTTGAGTTGGTTGGAGGTATATGTGTATGTGTTACGTGCTTTGTGTGTGGAATCATTTGAAATAATTGTAGACAGCATGGCATTTCATCCTAAATACTTCAACATAAACCTCCTAAGAATAAGGACATTTTTACATAAACACAATACCATTTATCACACCTATGAAAATTAACATAATTCTTTAATATCATCTAATAAGTACTACCTATATATTCAAATTGCCCTTCTTCCCAAAATGCCTTTTATAGATATTTTCTTCTTGTTATTTTCTTTTTAAATTCGGGATCCAACATTTTTTATCTGGTTGTTATACCTCTGTCACCTCTTTTCAGTTAAAACAGTACTCCCCAACCCTTGAAACTGACTTCTTTTGAAGAGTCCAGGGAGAAGTTTGTAAAATGTTCTGAATTCGACAGTTTCGTCATCATTAGATTTAGATTAAAGATTTTTGATTCAAGTTTTGGATTTGAAAACAAATTCCCTAAAATCTCATACTTATGAAAGAAATCAGGTTATACATGTAAATGGAATGATATAATTTTAATCACTATTTTGCAACCCCAAGGTAATATTTGATTCACGCAAAGATCATCAATGCATGCTAAAAACATTAGGTGAAAAATATTGGGAAAGGATGGGCACATGCCTTCAAAGTATCACCCTACGGATTACTTATCAATTACTAAACCATTCAAAAATAAAAACAATAGAGAAATCTGGTGGATCATTTTAACCAAGTGATCAAACTTAGCATCACCAAATAGAGGGACAACCTGATATTTTGTACCTCTAAATGTGGTGCAATAAGAAGGGCTAACTAACACCTACGAAGTATTTTGAACTACACTATTTCCACATGTACTTGCTTGTGCTTCCCTTTTCTTCACTGTTTTTCTGTTGCTTAGTATTATGATATTCACAGACAGCTGCATTTTTTAGAAGGGAATTGCCCATTCAAGTTTTTTTAATCTGAGAATTGATGATAAAATCTGGTGTAGAGTAAAAAGAATTTTAAAATGTGTGTTTGTAAAAATTAAAAGGTACCATACTCTAATGAAAAGGTAGCAGCAATTTTGCTATAAACACATGAATTAAACAAGTATATGGATCTCAAATAAAAACTCAGTATGCACCAAACGAGAAGACCTCCTAGACAGTCTTCTCTTGTGAATATTGTTTAAAGGAACATTAGTGACTCTTCATTCTAAATAGTAAGTAAAACTTGTCACAAATTGTTCTCCTTCATTCTTACCTGCCAATAACTCAAGTGTAAACAGTGATGCACCAGTCTTTACTCAGTGTGGCAGCAGTTCCTGGATTCCTTCTCAGAACACACCAGCAACATTGGTAGAATGTAATAACTGTTTTTTATAGATCTATTCTACATTTTTATACTTCTATCACCAGGCCTTCATGGAAGTCCATTTTTTAAAAAAACAAATGTACATATCAAATATACTTCAAACAGAAAGGTATTTATGCTTAACACAGCATTAAAATAGCCAAGCAAGTTAAGTAGTGACCTATGGAATCATTTTTGTTTGTTTTGGAAAACTATTTGCATTACTTGTCAAAAAGAAAAAATAATTAAATAGAAAATCTAGAAGTGAAAAATATAGTCATTGAAATAAAAACTCATTTAGCTATAGTTGGAGAATTAGTAAACTAGAAGGTCAATCTGAGAAAATCACCCAGAAAGAGTCATAGAAATAAAAAATAAGGAAAATATGAAATGGAAGGTAATAGACATGGAGCATAAAATGGGAAGTTTTAATATATACCTACTAGAGTTTCTGCAAAGAAAAGAGATTTTGAAAGAGGCAATATTCAAAAGATGATGGCTGAGAAATTTTGCAAATTGAAGAAAGATGTGACCTGAATCCTCCATTGCAGGAAGTGTCCTGAGTCTTGAGTAGGCTAAATTAAAACAAATTTAAATCAAGACCCATCATTGTGAATCTGTAGAACATCAAACAGAGTATCCTGAAGTCAACCAAAGAGAAAAGACTAATTATTTACAAATGAAAATAATTAAACCGACAGCTGACTTAACAGCAATATATCTTCAAAAGACTGAAGATAAATTAATGGCCAACCAAGAATTATTTTTGGTTACACTATTATTCGACAGTAACGAGTTAATTTCAAAGAAGAACTGAGAGGCTGAGAGGGTGTATCAGTATTAGACACTCCCTGAAAGAACTACTAAGGCTCTGAAAAAGAAACAGAACCCAGAGAGGAGTGGGATACAAATAGATATGAAGCAACAAACAATAAAATTAGTAAGTGTTTAGGTAAGTTGAAAAGCATTAGTGATTTTATATATATTTATATAAATATGTGTGACTATATATTTAAGTATACATATATTTAAACTACATGAGATTAGTTTTTATAACTAAAAATTGGTCAAATAATGGCAATTTCATATAATTTAACCTAAAGTAAAATATTTTTACATGTAGTTTGGTCTGTCTTATTCACTGCTGTATTTCCAGTGCTTAAAACATTGCTCGTCACATGGTAGAGGGCCTCAATAAGTATATATTGATGAAAAGACCACTTTGTAATAAGTTTTATAAACAATAAGGAACTAAGATATTAGACCAAAGTAGAATGGGAAAAGAGAGATTAAAGTCAAAGCATTCTGCAAAATTTGCATTATTCAGAAAGAAATGAGAATATTGATTATCTTTAGACTTTGTTAAGCCAATCGTTAAGGATAACCCATTAAAAGAATACAAAGAATGAATAACTTTCAAACTAGTATATAGAGAAAAAAGACTAAAGAACATCAGACTGACTTCTAGTAAAGGATGGTGGATTGATTGCATGCATTAGCCTCTGCTCTTTTCTGAAATCCCAATAAAATAGCATTAAAGTGTAGTTTAAAAAAAACACGTAAACACACAAAAAGGAGACAAAAAGACATTTTGGAAACTGGAAAGCATCCATATGGTAATAACTGGACACACCTGAGAAGATGAATTTTGAAGCAGCAATGGAGAAAGCCAATAACCCTCCTGATTTGTACAGCTGAACTCCCCAGAAGCTCAGACATTAGCAGCAACAGATTCTTCTGGAAGTTTGGGTGACAGTGGGGCTAAAAATGTCAACTGTCTGATCATCTGTTTGAGAAGTAGATGTCCTCTCCAACTGTACCTGGCTGGGTTGTTGTCCATGCCCCAAAGGAGCAGGAAACCAGAAGTTTATTCTCTGGAGAGAGAAAAAGAATGGGTCTCTGGCCTGGGGAAAACAAGGTGTTGCTTGGGGCCAGGTTTTTGTACTCAAAAAAAGGAGTATTTAAGTAAAACTTTATAAATTAAATTATAAGGCACCTCCCTCCTTCTTTCCCTTTGGCTAAAATGTTGGCCAGTTAGACTTCATCCTCCAGGAAGGAGACTGGAATATTTTCTCTAAGAAATTTGACCAACCCTAAAAAATAGACCTAAAGAAACACTTTTAGGGGTTCTTTGTGGTTGAGATGGTCCATCCTAAAGTGACCCATGGACTCAAGGTTTCACACCAGAGTTTTTTTTTCCTTCTAATTTACTATGAAAATTTACAGACATACAAAAATATTGAAAGAACAGTACAATGATCACCCTTGTACTCACCATCTAGGTTTCAGTAATTGTTAATATTTTGCTATATTTGCTTCCTCTCTATATATATGTTTTATATGTGTGCTTGACAATTTGGGAGTGGCAGATAGGATGCACTTTTCCTCTAAATAACTTCAGTTTTATATCCTAAAAAATGAGCACACTCCTCTACAAAATCATGATACTCTTACTTCACCTAGGAAAATCAACAATAATTCCATAAATCATCAAATATAAAGTCCATGCTTAAATTTCCCCATTTATCCTTTAAAAATCTTTTTATTATTGCTTTATTATGCTTTTCTATCAAGATCTAGTCATGGTTCATGCATTGCCCTAATCATTAAGTACTCTTTCATCTTTACTAAAGTGTTTCAACTTTTAAATAACATTAACTTTTTTTAAAAGGTCAAACCAGTTGTCATGTAGAATGTCCCATATCTTAAACTGTCTGATTGTTTCTTTGTAATGTCATTTACCTTGTTTCTCTATCTTCTATGTTTCCCATAAACTGGAATCTAGGTCTAAAGGCTCAGTTATGTTCAGGTTATGTTTAATGTATTTCTGGCAAGGATACTTAAAAGGTGAAGTAGGAACTTAGGAGACATGCAATGTCCAGTTGTCCCCCTATTAGTGATCCTATGTTTCATCACTTTGCAAGGTAGTGATTACCAGATGCCTTCATTGAAAAGATATGTTATTTCCCTGCAGAAATAATGTCCGAAAGTCTTGCCAAAAATTGACATTGTTTGATACATTTTAAGAAACTGCCATCTTTCTTAGTTGAATTAATCTTCCAGCATTGAGACTCTCCATATAGGAAGGTGGCACTAAACTTTGCAACGCAAATGCTTGTCTCCTAGATTTCCCTTCCTGCTCACTTCTTGCAGTCACACCAGCCTAGCTGTTACCTTTCTTAGAAGTGTTGACTATTGGAAATAGTGGGAGGAAGCTTTGCAAGGGTGGTGAGCTAGCCAGATTTTATATGCTAGGTAGTCTGGATTGGCAACCCAACTGAGAATGATCGGCTGCCATGAAAAAGGGCTGCAGGAGAAACCAGGGAACAGGTGTCCTTAGCAAAAGCCAGGTTCCAGTGAAGGTCAAGAAGTGGAAGGAGTGTTCTAGGCAAGGCTGAAGACACGGAGGAGTTTGTTCCAGAGGGCAGTGGGAGAATTGTGAGGGTACAGAATTTTTGGGTGTTGGATAGGGAGAATAATCAAAGAACAATGTGGGAAAGAGAACAGAAAAGTTCACCTTGGCAGAGAGCATTATGTTTGGGCTATGACCGGGAATGAGAAATGTGAGGTATGGAGGGTTTAGAAGAGAAATTAACATTTTATCAAAAACATCCAAAGCTTAGATGACGGTAGCAGTTGATATTGAGATCAACATAATTGGAACCTGGAAGGACAAGGCCACTTACTGTGTGACAGACACCCCGCCAGTTCCTCCAGATGAACTTGGCAACACTTAACAACCAACTAGTTTACACTGTAAGCCCAGGGATGTTCCAAATGCTATACACATAGCAAAGGAAGGGTTCTCCAGGCGATGAAGAGAAGAAGCAGTATGCATGCATGAAGGCAGGAAGCTCTGCAATCGATAGCATATTGAGAAAACAATGAGGGGCTCGGTATGGCCAGAAAGTGGTGGTAGGAAGCAGACTGGGAAAGCAGCCTTGGCATACCTGCAAGTCTCTCTGTCACTCAGAATCTGGCCCAATAGGATTTGAAAAGACTTGACAATAATCACCCCTCTATTGAGGATCTACCATGTGCCCAATATTTATCTTTATTATCTATAATGCTCGAGTCAATACTCCAAGGTAAGTATTGTTATTTTCATTTTAGTTAAAGAAAAACTGAGACTCAGAGAGATTTGGTAACCTGCTCAAGTCTTTCCCTGGCCAAATCCCAGGTCTGTCTGACTCTAAAGTCCATGCTCAGTACACAATGTCATGCTCAGGATAAGAGAACCTGCTCCTGGGACCAGAACCAAAAAGAGCCTTTACACTCCTTATTGGGAGAAGCCAAGGACCCACTGTGCTCAGTGGAAAGCCAAGAGATTTATGATTTGGGAGAAAGAGGGCTGTTGAAATGCAGGGAAGCCAGGGTCCATGTGTAAGCTGATCTGAGCACAGGAATGACAATTTAGGGCCATCCAGGTGCCAGGTGACTTGGCAGGTGCCAAGTCATCACGAGAACTGGAATCCACTTCTCCTTCCCTGTCCCATCCCACGCTTAAATGTGATCCCCTCAGTTCCCTTCCTCTCCTTTCTCCTACAGAGGTAGAACTAGCTCAAACTATGTCCAGAATACCAGATCCTTAGGTCTTTAGCTGCGTCACTATGTCCTGTTTACCCTGCACAGACCATGATCCATCGTGCCTGAGAAATGCCCCACAGCTAGATGTTTGTGTCAAAAAATACCTGCTGGTGGTGCAACAGCTAGGTGGGACCAGTGACATGAACTCTAGTACCACGAAATGTACTGAGCACATTCTGAGTCAATACAGTGATGTTGTGCCAACAAAGATAATGATTTCAGTTGTTTATTTGTTTTGAGTTTTGTTTACATGTACTGTTCTTCATCATCACAGATTTGAGGCAATGAAAATCGAAATGATGATGATAATTATGATGGTGATGAACGGGGTGGGGGAGGGAGGGGGAGAGAGAGAGAGAGGGAAAGAGAGAAGATCCTTCAAGACCAGTACAAATAAAAATAAGAGCAGAAAATCAAGACCTGACAAAGCACAAGACCTGAAGGACAAAACCACAGAGGCAAATAATAGATGATGAAATTGCAATAGTTGACCTTCACATTTGCTTTGGTTTTCCTAGAAGCCCATGAAGAGGGAAATTAGGTCAGTTCCATAATTGTCATAATCAGCAACAGAAAGCACACCAGACTCAGAGGGAAAATAAAGCTTTTCCAAATATTGAATTGCAAAAGTAATATCTCTATGAGACTTTAAATACAGGGACCTTTGAACTGTATTAAAAATTCACTGAGGAATAGCAATTTTGCTTGAGACCAAGGTGAAGTAGCCCAAATATCTAAGTTTCTGGTGACCTGACAAGGTCTATGGATAGAATTAAGCATGCCTGACATTTTTGAGTAGGAAGTACTGTCTATTAAAATATTAACTAATATTAACAAAGATTTTTGTTACTATTTAAAAGGGTACAAGGCAGAAACAGTATAAAAAACAAATAAGCAAAAAAATATATAATCATCTATAAATCCACCATCAGCACTTATATATTCTTTCATATCTTTTTTATCTAGGCATATATTTACATATTTTTACAAAATTTTTTCCAAATTTATTTTTATAGAATCAGTAAATGTTCATTCACGACATGATTTTTAATGGAGATTAATACAGATATACCATAATTTGACAATCTCTTCCTGTTGTACGTTGTTTTGTTTTTAATTTTTTAAATTATAAACAGCACTGCAATGAACATCTTTATAGCTAAATGCATACATTCCATGGTTATTTGCTTAACATGAATTTTTTAATGGAAGAACATTTTTTAGACAAGTACTTTTCTATTCACAAACCCCTTGCAGTAATACTGAAGATCTCCCAGGTATGTCGGAACCAGTGGCTTACCAGGGGTCTCCAACCTCCGGGCCGTGGACCAGTACCAATCTGTGGCCTGTTAGGAACCGGGCCACACAGCAGGAGGTGAGTGGCAGGCAGGCAAGCAAGCAAAACTGCATCTGTGTTTGCAGCCGCTCCCCTGCACTAGCATCACCACCTCAGCTCCATCTCAGATCATTAGGCATTAAATTCTCATAGGAGCACCGGTACCTGTTGCCAAAAAAGGTTGGGGACTGCTGGCTTAGACGTTAGAGAGATGAATGTACCACAAAGGCTTCAGGAATCTTCTGTCTATATTACTTTTGTGGACTTCCAAATACACATAGCAAATTGAGTGGATATATCTGATTGCACTTTTTTCTGAAATCTCCCTCAAACTATAGTGAAGAGTCTTTTTAGAGAAGATGTAGACACGTAGAGACAAGAAGAATGGAAGAAAGATCGCAGCAAAATTTTGAAAGCTAGAAAGCAGACAGACCAGTTGCAATTAATTTAGCAGGCCTGAGAAAGCTAATCATAACTTGACAGCAGGCAAATATGAGCTCCAACATGATCCACTGCACTAAACTTGCAAAAGGCTAAGAAACTGCAGTAAATCTGCTATTAGCTCATGTTGCACCAATCTGTGAATTAGAAATAGCCTCCCCTTTCTCAAAACATTGTGCCAAATAAAACTATGGATTCAAAAAAAATTAGTGATTGCCAGAGGTTCTACAGGAAGAGAGGAAGGGATAGAAAAGTGGAAAGCAGATTTTTAAGTCAGTGAAGCTATTCTGTATGATACTGACATACACACATGGATACCTGACATTATGCATTTGTCAAAACCCGTATAACTCTACAACACAAAGAGCTAGGACAAATGTAAACTATGGACTTTAGTTAATAACAATGTATCAACATTAGTTCATCAATCATAACAAAGGTACCACAGGAAAGCAAAATGTTAATAGGGGAAACTGTGTGTGTGTGTGTGTGTGTGTGTGTGTGTGTGTGCGTGTGCATGTGTGTGTGGAGGGCTGGAACTCTGTACTTTCTGCTCAATTTTTCTATAAACCTAAAACTGGTCTAAGAAAAAAAGTTTATAATAATTTTTTTTACAAATAGTCCTACAAACATTTATTAATTTTTAAAAAGGTAGAAATGATATTCAACAGGTTTTAATACTAGTTATAGCTGATGCTGGTTTTAATTTTTGTTATTTATCTTCATTTTCTTACAAAGAAAACAATGATGGTTTTTGTGATATTTAAGAGACTAACAAAACAGTTATTAAAAAAAACTCTGCCAGAAATTTGTTATAATAAATATGCAATTCTATAACATCTACAGTGTGAGAAATGTACCCTCAGAATTTGGTGGTGCACAGCCTGTGCAACCATACATAACATCCCTGAACTGGAGGGATGAAGTACCACTGAAAGTAGCAGTGAACGAGGAGGCTGTAGTAAAATATGAAAGACTATTCGAAATTATTTAAAAAGCTGGTAAAGCTTTAGCTCCTCTTTCTCACTTGGCAGAAGACAGGAGGTTTATTCTCTGAAAAGGGAAAAACCAAAGATCCGTGGAAGGAAAATGTCATGCAAGTTGAGGATAGGGGTACTGTACTAGAAACAGAGAGATTAAATTAGAGCATACTCTGACTGCTGAGTCTCATCCTGTTTCTTCCACTTGGCCCCAAGAACATTGGGATCTGGGCCTGGGCCTTTACTCTCCAAGCTGGAGAGTGGGAGAAACTTACTAGGGAAACAGAACTAGCTGAAAAGAAAAAACCTAAATATTTTTACATTACAACTAAACACTTCAGTGGATCACCCAGCAGTGACGCTCAGTCAGCAAGTAATACTCATGACCTTAGTGCTTTAAATAGGCTTTAAAATTTGCACTGTTAAATTTAAGCAGACAAGCAAAGATTACCAGTCATTTGAGGAAAGATTTTAACATGAAAGATAGAGATCAAAACAAGCAAACACATATAAAAAGAAACTTGAAGAAAACTAAGACTATACTAAAGGAACACTTAAAAATATCATTAATATCATCAGAGAGTTAAAAGAATGTAAAACACTGATGAAATAAGAACAGGACACTGTAAAAAAAAAACACATTCACAGAATTTTTTTTTTAAAAAAGCTCTTGCAAATTAGAAACAGGATTGCAGAAACAAAAAACTGAATAGAAAGTGAAGAAATCTCCCAGAAAGGAGAGCATGCAAAAATGGGAGAAATGAGGGAAAAAAATAAGAAAATTAGAAAACCTGTCCAAGAAGTTCCACTTATTGAAAGAGATAAAGAGAAAGTGGTGCAATCACCTTGGGAAACCATTCAGCATTACCTGATAAAGATGAACATACATACACTGTACAACTGAACAAGAAAAAAGATTCATTAAATTCATTCATTTTTAAACAAATATTTATTGGGCACTTACTAAATTCTAATTTGCGCTAGGCACTGACTACACAAGAATAAACAAGATTAGACGAGACTTCTGCCCTCTCAGAAACCACTAAGATTCTACATCCCAAGGCAACTGTGAAGTATGGCACCTTCCGGGCTCAATTTGTCAAGGTTTGAGGTTCTATTCAAGGAGTATCTGGGTATATTTCCTGTGGGCAGAACATATATATATATTTATATAAGAACATTATAATTATGTGTGTGTATGTATATATCATTCAAAAGAAGAGTAAAAATAAGACAAAAGCTATATTGAAAAAGAAAAAGTCTAATTTTAATAATCTTTAACAGCGCTGTCCAAAGATAGAATCAATTATTTGGGGAGATGGTTAGTTGCCCATCGACAGAAGTGTTCAATACAAAGCAGGGTTCATTCACTCAACGACTGAGTGGTGACCATGTACCAGGCACTGTGCCAGAGGCTGTGTATTAGCTGTTGCTGCATAACAAACCACTCAAAACTTAGTGTCATATGATATCTTAAAATTCTTTGGGTCAGTGGCTTGGCTATGTGGTTCTCATTCACGGTCTGTCATGAGGTTGCAAGAGTGATGTTCCCTGGGGCTATAGTTATCCGAAAGCTTGATCAAAGCTGGAGAATTTGTTTTCAAGGTGGCTCACTCATATGACTGGCAAATTGGTGCTAGCAATTGCGAAAGGACTACAGTCCCTAAGTGGACCCCTCCATAGGGCTACTTGAGTGTCATCACATGTGGTACTTCAGAGTCAATGACCCAAGAGAAAGCAAGGTGGAAGCCACAATGCCCTTTATGACCTATGCTTAAAAGTGACGTACCATGACTTCCACAATAGTCTATGAATCACATAGGTCAGCCCTCTTTAATACGAGAGGGACCTCACAAGGGTGTGAATATCACAAATGAAGATCAATACCATAGCCATCTTGGAGGCTGGCTACCACACTCTGTAAATACAATGATGAATGAACAAATGGGGTGCCTGACCTCAAGCAGCTGTTAGTGCAGAGTTATGATCATTCGTTAGCAATGATGTCAAAAGAATTGGACTGAGAGTCAAGGCAGTTGCTTCTGATCTTAATGTCCTCTGATTTTGTGTTTCTAGGCAATAGCTCTATGATCACTATATCATCAAGCCACCATTTCAGAACCAGAAGTTCAAATTCTTACTCCTCTGACATGGGTGTTCTCGGGTCTCTAATTGTGCCCCTGCATAATCAGCTGCTTGTCATCACAAGATAACCATGGTCCCACCCTTTGTGCCTTCAGACACAAAGTATATAGACAGCCCTATTCTGTTGCTTTTCTCTCCAGAACATACCACTGCCTGTGAGCCCCATCCTGAGAACACAGAGTATCCTATGATGATACTAGGAGGACACAGTGTCCCATTGCAGGACCTGCATTTGACCCAACCAGGACCAACCCTCCATAGCAGCCAGACTCTGTGGAAACAAGAGAAGGGTGGGCCCCAGACTCCTCCTTTTGTCCTGTTGTGCTCTCCACTCCCTAATCAGGGCCATTCTGTACATCACACATGTCAGAGGTAGTGACCCCTCTGATGTTCTCAGATGACTCTGACTTTCAGCAGGAGTGTGGCTAGCATTTCAGCCTGGCCCACACCAGTGCTGGCTGACACTCCTTTTGAGGCCCACAGAGGAGTCTGTTATCTCTAGGTCACCTTAGGAGACAGAGGTAGCCAGGGAAGCTTCAGGCCTGAAATTGTACTGAGCTCCGGTGGAAATGTTGGGAAATATTGACGTGGGCTGTGCCAGAGTCCAGAAAGTGCCCTTCCCTGGCACTCATGGAGGACTCTATGCGTGACTCTCCAGGATGCTAGTGCTCTATTCTTGACAGGTGGTATAGACTGAACCTTAGAGAAGCTCTGGTGAAGATTTATTTATTTATTTATTTATTTATTTATTTATTTATTTATTTATTTATTGTTCCAATTAAAGTAATACTATTAGGATAGCTATTAGGATAGCTATTACTATTACTTTTTAAAAAGTGGAAAATAACAAGTGTTGGGGAGGATGGAGAGAAATAAATTCTTATGCCTTATTGGTAGGAATATAAAATGTTGCAGCTGCTGTAAAAAAGCAATATGGTGGTTCCTCAAAAAAATGGCCATGCGATCCAGCAACTCGACTTCTGGCTATATATGCACAGAAGAAGTGAAAACAGGGACCTGAAGAGATATTTCTACACCAATATGCATAGCAGCATTATTCATAATAACCAAAATGTGGAGGCAACCCAAGTGTCCATGGACAGATGAATAAACAGAATGTGGTATATACACACAATGGAACATTATTCAGCCTTATAAAGGAAGGAAATTCTGCTACAACATGGATGAACCTTAAAAATCTGCTAAGTGAAAGAAGCCAGACACAAAAAGACAAATATTGTCTGATTCTACTTACCTGAACTGTCGAGAAGAGACAAACTCATAGAGACAGAAAGTAGATTAAAGATAATCATGGGGGAGTAGTAATGGGGAATCACCTAATGGATACAGAGTTTCTGTTTGGAGTAATAAAGAAATTTTGCAGATAGTGATAATGGTTGTACAACATTGTGAATGTAATTAGTGCCACTGAATTATACACTTAAAAATGGTTAAAATGGCAAATTGTATGTTATACATATTTTCCCACACCAAAAAGTAATACTGAAACATTATCTTAAAGTTGGTATCTATGTAAGCCATATATTGGGATTCAAATGTGATTGGGCAGAAACTACCTGCCCTTCAATAATAGGCATCGCCCCTTCTCCATAGAGTTCTTGGTAAGGCTTAAACCTCTCCCCATTAAGCTGCACTCATCCTAGAGGCACCAGAGCCTGGTAGTTCAAGTTTTGTAGTTGGATGGCCCAGGTTCCAATTTCAGTTCCACCGTTTGCTATATAATGTACCTCACCATTCTGAATGGCCTTTTCCTTAGCTACTGCATCTTAGATGTCACTGGTGGTTGTCAGGATTACATGAGTGGATGTGGTACACATATGATGATTTTAAAAATCTCTTAGCACTAGTTAAGCACAGTGTCAATTTTATTGCCATCCCTGAATTTAAAAGTTCTACAGCTTTCTGCCACTAAAAGTTCCTCATTGGTCATCATTTGGAGATGGGGAAGACCTCAGCTTCCTCTTCTCTTCCCTGTTTTCCCTTCTATAACCTCTCCTCATTTCCCACTATTCATTACCACACAGATGCCTATACAGGGAAGGCACAGAACAATTGAAGCTATCTCTGTTTCATGGTCTCCTTCAAAACAGTTCCTCAGTCTCCACTTCAGCAGCCAGCATGGACCACCAGATACAATTCTCTCTCTAAGTAGAATTCTAGGTCTAGCTGTTGAATTAACTAACTTTTCTCCTCCTTACATGTTTACATACAAATATGCATGTGTGTTTCTTAATTGGGTTGTAGAATACATAATATTCAGAACCTTGCTTTTACCCCCCCTGAAATACCTTGGACCTCATCTCATATACAGATTCCCCAAACCAAATCAGAGTGTTTTTCTTGAATGTAGGACCTCATGGGAGACCTGAGCATGGTTGTCAGAGCACCTTTGAGAAGGGTGGATAGAGTTGGCTGCTCAAGCTGGGCTTAGCACAGTCCTTTCCTCATCTCAGCTGTCCAATTTTCTTGGTTGCTAGAGACATCCCTTGGGTTGACTGAGGCACAGGAAACCGCCCACATGCTAGCTTAGCACAAAAGAAGAAGACTGCCTTTCTTGAAAGATGGAGCCAGCCCTACTGAAGACTACTATGTATACCTCAGACAAATCAACAGAAATGACTAGAACAGGTCAGGGATCAGGTATAGCTTCCAAAGGCCATAACAGGAGAAATCATCAAGAGAGAAGGGGCACATCAATCAAGGTTCTGAATTGCTAGCTATAGAAACCTACTCTAGAAGATACAAAAAGAAAATGTGTTTATTCAAATATTTCTGGAAAGTTTAGAAAGGAGAGGAGTACTTGGAAAGGAAAGCTGGAGTTCTTGGTTTGGAAAACAGACAAGAATAAGGAAAGCTAAGGGAGAAACGTGGCCATGATCACTCCACAAAACTAGATCTGTGGGAACAACACTCTGCCAGTGTTGAACACGGATAGCCCAGTATGCCTGGATGGCCCAGCTACTAACTGGCTGCTTCTGCTCCACTGCCCCACTCATCTCAGCCAGGATTCTCCACTCTCCCTGTTTCTTTACACCAGCTCCTTATTCCGAGTCTGAGTCACTACATCTGATTCACTGAGTGTAAGCCCCATGCCACAGCCTAGAGGAGGGGAGCCTGGAAGCAAGAGGCTGGCATTTTTAACGTCTCTCCTGGGAAGCAGACTTTGACACCCACCAGACTCATAAGTGAGAGATTCCCCCTAAACCAATGGAGGTTCAGAAGCTGGGCAGCCAAGGATGATGCCACCATGAGTAGACATCTTCCAGGTCAGGTACCCAGGAGACTGAAGACCAGGTGAGAAACTCTATGTGTAGGAGAGGCATTCCTTATGCAGTGGGACCAGGGCCATGGCAGGACCCTCAGAGACCTGCAGGAGGGCTCTGGGGAGTCTGTGGGTGAGACTATCAAAGATTCATGTTCAGGACCAGGCCCTGGGAGACATGGAGGCCCCAGGCATCCTGGAGGCAGCACTCAAACAGGCAGCCCTCAGGTGAGGTCTGAGAACATCTCTGAAGCTTCCAGACCCACTCAGAAACCTGCTCACCCTCTGTCCCATTTCCTTTTAGTGCCTTGTTCTGTTTGGTTCTCTCCTAAAGCCAGCCGTAAACCTCTAGGTACCTGGTGGTTTGTCAAAGTGTTTTCACAGGTAGGTTTCGGCCTTCCTAGCAGCCCAGGTGTGTACGTGGCAGCAGCAGCCTTGCTGACCCAGAATGTGGGAGTGAGAGTAGCTGGGGCCAGAGAAGCCTAGGAGTCTACCCTTAGCCAGCTCTGGTGGCCTCATGTTATAGAGCATGTGCCCTGGCATCAGAGAGGATAAGAAGAGAGTGGGAAAAAGAAGTCACATTTATTGGGCATCCATTGTGGTACAGCAGCAGCAGCATCAACACGGAAACAGTTATTGCACGTTTACTCTGCCCAACATTGTGTTAAGTGCTTAACATCACCATTCCACCAAACCCTCAAAGCAACTCCGTGAGCTGAATGAATATTATCATTTCTATCTTCCAAAAGAGATCGAATAATCTGTCTCAAATCACTCCATAGCCAGTGAAAAAGCCAGGATTCAAACTCAGGTGTGCCTGATTCCCAAGTAGAACCCTTCCCAATAGACACTCAAGCTTGCAGCAGGAGACAGGCCTGAGCCAGACCGTAGTTGTGGGGGCCACTGTCCTGAGAGCTCCTTGGGAGGGAGAGATGGAGAGAGGAGGCCCCAGAACACTTTCCCCAGGGCCCTGCCCCCAGGGTGCATTCTGGGTATGTTTGAGGAAAACCCTGAAAACCTGTACCCCACTCTGGGAAAGAAAAGTATGTCGGGCTGTGCTTGCAGACCTGGGATCACAGGCAACAGCCAGGATATAAGTCAACTGGGACAAAGGCTTGAAATGACTCTTTTCTGAGGCTTTCTCCTTGGGGAGTCTGTGAGTGACCGAGGGTAGTGGGAGAGCTCACTCCAGAGGCTGTAGCTGCCCACAGCTGGCTGTGCTGATGAAACTGCTTGCGTCCAACTCCCCTTTCTCTGCCTTCTACCCCAGTGATTGGCAACCTCAGCCCCAGACAGGCAGGCCCTTTTGCAGGAGGCACCTAGGCAGAGCACACTAGGGCCCTGTAGGCCCCAGGCACCTGCTTCACCCCTCCTCCCAGGACTCGTCCATGTCTCTAGGCCTCATTCCTCAACATTGTAAATCATGAGTTTAGCAGTCAAGAACTTTCTGAAATAATCACAAATAGATTTTTATAATGGGAGTGGGGTAAGGTGGACTAAACCAAAATTCACATAAATATGTCAAGTTAAAGGCACAGAAGAGCTAATTCAAGAAGAGACAATCCCTCTCCAAAGCCAGGGACCATGTCCTACTTGCTTTGCTGGCCCCCTCTTAGTAAAGCACAGTGTCAGACTCATGCCCCACAAAAGCTGTTTTGCTCATTGTCGAGTGCCTAGAACAGTGACCCGCACATTGAGGGCACTCAACAAATATTTGTTAGCTAAGTGATTACAAGTGTTTTGCCTATTTCATCTTTGGATAATGTGTGCCATCTTTTTTTATCTCCCCCTCAGTGCACTTCCCACACCCCTCTCAGCGCACCCTGTCCTTGGCCCTCCCATAGTTTCGTCTCCCCAGCCCTGATATCCCTCAAAGTATCCCCTGCCGGCCCCTGCTAAGTTTTGCTAAGCAGCAATCTCGGCCCCACCTCGGGCCCAGCAACGCTGAGAAGTCACACTGCAACCCGCCTGGGCTAGTTTCTCAGCAGTTTTATTGAGTGGCTAGAGGAAGTGTCACAGGACATCTATCCTCTGCCTCATACAAGAATTGCTTTGGGACAGAACGACAGACAGGGGGCAGGGCAGGGCAGGTGTTAGGGGAGGGGTGTGAGCACCAAGGGCAGCTCAGCTCTCCAGGGCGGCCTGTGTCTGCTCCTGTTCCGGGAGGGCCAAGGGCTTGTCCTGACTCTCTTTCTCCTTGAGGGTACTGAAGAAGGAGTTGACCTTGTCCCTCAGGTCCTTCTCCAGGAAGCTCAAGTGACCTCCCACGTCCCCCGTGTAGGGGCCCAGTTTCTGCTTGAGCTCCTCCACCTGCTGCACCAAGGCTTTGTTGAAGGTCTCGCCATAGGGCTGTACGCTGCGTCGGAACTCCTCGACCTGCCGGTCCAGATGGCCGCTCAGCTCGGCCAGAGACTTCTGCAATCCCTCGGTGTTGCTCCTCAGCTTGGCACGCACATCCTCGGCCACGGGCACCAGCCTCTGCCGCAGGTCCTCAGCGTTGCCTGAGAGCTTGGCCTTCAGCGCCTCAGCGTTCTTCTTCATCTGGAAGGCCAGCCCCTCAAGCTGGTGGTTGAGCTTCTCCTGGACGTCCTGTGCAAAGGGAGACAGGCTGCGGCGCAGCTCCTCCACGTTCTGGTCGATCTTGACCTTGAGCTCGTCGGCGTAGGGAGTGAGGCGCCCCTTGAGCTCCTCCACATTCTGGTCGATTTTGGCTTTGAGCTCATCGGCGTAAGGCGTCAGCGAGTCCTGAAGGTTGTCCACGTTCTCACCCAGCATGGTCTCCATGCGCTGAGCGTGAGCAGCGAGCTGGCGCCGCAGTTGCTCCACCTGTGTGTTGACCTGGGTGCGCAACTCAACAGCGTAGGGTCCCAGGCGCTGCTGCAGCTCGCGCACGTTGTCCCCGATCTTCTGGCTCACCTCGTTGGCGTGGGGCAACAGCTGGGCCCGCAGATCCTCCAGCTCCTTCTGAATGTCCTCCTTCAGCTTCTCCGAGTCCTTGGTCAAGCGTTCATGCAGCTCTGTGGCGAAGGGCACCACCTTCTTCTGTAAGTCAACCGCGTAGGTATTCACTTCCCCAAGTTTGTCCTGGAAAAGGGCGCTGCCGGGAAACGGCACAAGGGGACCACGATTACACTTATAATTACATGCCACGACCTCGTCTCCTGCCATACCACTCACGTTATACATACACCTGCTTAGGACAGGTGGAGTGCTTAAGGTTCACCCATCTTTTTCCTGTCGCTTTCCCTGTGCTGGATCATGATTTGAGAGAATGAATGTAATAAACCAAATTATTACATTGAATTTGTATCCCTGGATCTCCACCTGAGTTCAAGTCACAGTTATCAAGCAGATTGCTTTCCTCTTCCTATCTGTAAAGAATGGACTTTAAGGTCCTTCCTTGCTGAGGTATGCTGTGACATTGATCACATTCTCTAGTAGAATGTTACTTTCTGGACATCTTCCAGTGTCTTCTAGCGACACAAAGTGCTGGTTTCCTTGCATGTGCCTACCCTCAGAGGATTCCCAAATATCCCCACTTCCCTTCCCATGACTTCAAGGGCCTGTCCTTCTGGAATGTGTTAGAACCCAGCTAGCTTGACAATTCTCTTCCTCCTTTTCTTCCATGATCCTCAGTGCTAAGGTGTGGCCATTTGTCACACGCTGGAAAACTCAAACAGGAAGACACTTTAGGTATTATTCAGTCCTACCTCCCTGTTTACATATGTGGATCCCAGGTCTGGAGACCTCAGCGACACCCGGTGAGTCATTGGCAGAGCCGTGGGTATCTTAAGTTCAGGTCTCCTGCCTCTGAGCTCGGCCCTTGCCAACACATTGCCTGGCCTTTAAGAAGCCCCACCCTGCAAGCTGTGCCCCTCTTACTTGAGCCGTTGGGCGAGCTCAAACTTCTGGAGTTGTTCCACAGCCTCCTTGGCATTGTTGCTCAGCTGGCTGAAATAGTCCCACACCACAGTGGCAACCTGGTCAGCACTGACTTCTGCCCGAGCACCTGGGTAGGAAACAGAGCAATTCATGAGGACTCGTATCCTTCTTTGACCCTCTGCCCCAGCCCTGCACTGCAGACTGGATGATGGTGAGGGAGCCCAACCACCAATTCCTCTTTCAGCTTGTCTAGTTAGAGACCACAGGAGCATATGAAACATGTATGGCACCCATGCTAGTAGGCCTACTGATGTAGATGGGCCAGCTCTCCTGTGAGCTGGGTGGCAACTGGGCTGCACCATGCATCCAGCTGGGGACAGACAGGCACTCGGAACTGTCGCCTGGCCTTGGCCCCAGACTCTTCACCCTAACCCACTCAATGTAGCAGACGTATTCTGCCTGAGAGCCCTATCCAAAGGCAGCACCTACTCACCGGTGACAGCCACCAGGGCCAGGGTCAGGACCACCGCCTTCAGGGACATCCTGGGCTCCTCACTGGGCTGGAAGAGTCTCTCACCACACTGGATCCTTCCTTGAATCAGAGGGAGCAGAAGGAGAGATTCTCAGGTGGCTCACCTGTGCTTCTCTCTGAACTAACTGAAGCTCAGAGCCAGCCAGACATTTAAACACCTGCCAGGTTGCCCTCCCCGCTTCGCCTCCCCATGTGACTCCACGCTGGAAGGTGACACATTCCCAGGAGGCCTCTTGGACTTTCATAACACTAAGACGTGGAAGCTGACAGCAGATTGGGGCTTGGGCAGCAGTCAGAAGCAGTTGTTCTCTGCCTCACCCAGTATGAAAGGGAGAATGAGGGAGCCATAAGCTGTGGGAGAGATGAGGTCCAGAGAACCCCTGAGCCCAGGACCGATGCCCCAGAGACCTTGTTGGCAGCTCCAGGTCTGTGCCAGGCTTCGGGAGACAAAGTTCACACCTCCTCTGTTTACCCCAGGGGAGAGAACACCCCCACCCCCAAAACCTCCAATCCTGACTTCATCTCAGAGTACCAGACTGGGACACCCAAGGCCACAGGTGGAGTTAGCAAGATCAAATCCAGAGTTCTGGTCAGGGTGCAGCCAGGAGGAGGGGCCCTTGTGAGCCTTTGAAGGGGTTAATTAGAGTGCGCTTCATGTCTCACCACTGCCAGCTATGCCACCTTGGTCTAGTGATTCAACTTAGCTTAGCTCTGAGCCTGTACCTCCTTTGAAAAATGGAGTTGTTGGGTATATTAAATGATTTGTTTCCTGCGAAGTGAGTAGTACAGTACCTGACACAGAGTAAGCACTAAAAAGTTGTTTTTGTTGTAGTTGTGTTTGTTGTTAATAACATTGTTTTTCTGATTTGAACCAAAGCAGGGAGTACAGTAGAGTGTTCACCCCTCCAGTGAGTGTGGCAGAGTTAGACCCATCGTGTCTGCAGGACACGATGCAGGGTGATGGATGGGCCTGAGGCCTGAGTCCTGTCCACTTCCCCCAGCCACACTCCCTGGGCAGGAGTGATCAGCTCAGGATGAATCGCAGGACCTGAGGCTGTCGGGGGGCCTCTCAGCTGGGGATGGGGGGATGTCCAAGAGGTCTTCTATTTGGACTTCGAACGTTTTCTCCAAATAAGGTCACATACACAATCACAAAAAGACATCCACCCTGTGCTGGACTGTGCCACATTGCGTGACTATGAGATGAAAATCCATTGTATTGCACTGTTGGGTTGGTGGGATTCCAATTATCTACCATTAGAATAGAACACATCATGCTAACACTGATTTACTATGTCTCCATTTTTTCGTATAGCAGAAGGGGCTTGATGTCTCTTGGGATGAAGACACCTAAAGGGCTTCTATTGCTTGCACCCCTTCTGCAGGGTCCCCACACCATCCATGGTCACCTCCAATGTCACGGAGAGCCTCCTCCCTGGAGCAGCCCACACTGTTTTGCAGTAGTTAAGGGTTCTGATTCTGGAGTCAGACTCCCTGTTTTTGCATCTAGACTTCCCACTTACTGTCTGTGTGACCTCGGGCAAGTCTTTTAACCTCTCTCAGCCTCCTGGACTATGAGGATTCCATGCGACAATCTGTGTGATGCTGGGAACAGTGTCTGGTGTGTACTCAGTGCCCATCAAGCATTAGCCACGTGCTACCCTTGAAAGGCTGACTCCCTGCAGTACAGAACCATTGGCCCTAGTCTTGCTCCCAAATCAGGCACAGTCCAACTTGGGTGGGCAAAAGTTTGGTGCTCAATGCCACCATCCCTTTCCCCACTGCCCCCAGGCCAGAGGTGAGGAGGACAGTGAGTCACTTCAGCTGCAGTCTGACCTATTGGACTTACACTCTGAGCAGCAGGTGCCACCAGCAATGTGACAGGTTGATTTTGTCTGTCTCCCTCACCTGGGTGTACATGCACTGGGCATGTCTGTGCCTGTTTGAGCGTATTTGAGAGTGTCTGTAGGATGTGAACAGATTCATATAAGTGTGCAGGTATATTAGCTGTCTGTAGGCACAAAGCTAAGGCCTGGAGCGAAAGGACTGATGCAGGCAGTGCATGTACCTGTAGCCATGGGGAGGCGGTGCTGCCTGCCTCCTGACATTGGGTGGATGGGACACCATTAATGATGCATGTATTTCCCACAGTCTGTGGGCATGTTTTGTATCAGTCTGTGAACGGATTAGTGCTGGCGGCGGGGGGGAGGTCAGGAGAATGAGAGCTCCATGCCCATTCCCAGAGGGTGCAAGTGCTGATGGAAAGAGCAGACTCTGCCTTTGCTGGGCCTCTGGTCCTCTTTGGGCCGGGTCCTATGAGACAGGGGATGGCCACATTGGTGAGCACAAAGGGCCTGTGTAATGTTGGGTGAGTTGCATCCCTCTCTGAGTTTCAGTCTCTTTGTTTGTACAACAGATAGACCTAAAGGTCAGTGAGGCAATGAGGCTGATAGTCTTGCGTCACCTACAGCCACCCTCTTGTCCCCCCACAAGCATCAAACCAGGGGTCAGCCCAGAGATCGGAGTCAAAAGGGGACAGCTCAGGGCCAGTCGGAGACAGGCTCAGCCAGGGACAGGCAAGTCACATGGACACATGTCTCCCCATGTGATCCACACCGACCCTTGTCCCAGGGCAGAATTACAGGGGGTTATTCCTGTTATGATAGGAATGATCTGGCTAAAAACTAGGAGGAACTTCCAGCGTGGAGCGACATGGTGAATCAGGGCCTCTGGCTGGGAGGACTGAATCAGAACTGCCCCCATCCAGCCTGGTGGCAGGGGCAAGGATCACAGAGATTTGTGTACTAAGCCTCATTTGGATACAAGCGGAAGCCAAGAGAGTCACCTCAACCCCAGACGACCATTAATGGCCCCAGCTGGTCAAGCCTCCCTCTGTCCTAGCTGGTTACTCCCTAGAATGGATCTGTGGACCAAGTCCAGAGCAGTCTCCTCAGTCTCTTTTTCCAGGGGAGCCAGGTGGGAGGGAGGGAGAGGAGAAAGGAAGGAGAGGCAGCTTAGGCTCTCTGGGAGGGCTCCTTCCTTATAGAGATCCGGCTGGAGCTGCTAGGAGGGGCACAGGCACTTGAAAGAGATAAGGTCCCAGGCCTCGGGGCATGCTGTGATCCACCAGCATTGGCCCACACACCTGGATTCTCTACCGAGCTCAGGAACACCCTAGTGTGTTTCTCTGCTTGCACCTTCTGGCCTACCTGGGCTCCACGGGCCCACTGCCATGCAGGAGAAAGAGCACAGGCTCCTCTAGACCTCCACATACATGGAAAAGGAGTTGGCAGTATCAGGGTTAAGGGATCCAGCCATCTTATTCTAGCATGCCCAGCGGGAAGGAATTTGTCCCCCAGCTCAGCCTGGACTCTGGATTCCCACTGTGGCCCTCATATCTGGGGCTGAGGAACAGGCCACAATAGAAAAGGAAAGTGGGCACAGTTGCCTTCTACCTTCCCCAACGTCCAAATCCTTCAGTGACCTTCTAATCACCTTCCTTCCCTTCCTACCCATCACCAAAATCTGCGCTCAGAAAGAGATATCAAAAGGATTTTCTCTGATGTATGGGTGACTGATAAGTCTCCAAGGGTCTCATCTCTCCAAACTGTTTAGTACCAGAGCGGGTGTTTGAAGATCTGGATTATTGTTGCATCTCTACCACCGATGGACTGTGTGCGCTTTGGTACATCTCTACCCCTTGAGCCTTAGGTTTCTTACCTATAAAGTGGAGTTAATGTCTACTTCATAGGAATCTGAATAATTGAATTTTAACAGAAAACAAGGTCTAAGCCAAAGCAATGAATCTCTATTAGAGGAATTTCAAGACTCAGCCATGGATAAAGAATTCTGAGGGTAGGGCCAGGCCATTTTCTCAGGCCTCTGACTTCACACTGTGGGGTTAGTTACTTCTTCCAGAAAGGGTGGCTGACTGCCAAAATCCCAATTTCTACGTTGGAAGCTCCCTCTGCCTGTTGACCCTACTGTCAGGGGAAGGGCAAGGTATTTGAGAGGAAGGGAGAGAGGTTCAGCGAGTCCCCTTCGTGGACCAGTAGCTTTCTATATATCTCCTGTACTTTTCACCATAGCTCTGGCATATCAGTATTCTATCTTCATTTCACCGAGGAGAAAATTGAGGCTCTGAGATGTTAAATCTCTGGCCCTGAGTCATATGAGTAAATGCCAAAGGCATCATTTAAGCCTAGGATTTCTTGGCTCTGACATCTTAGCATCCAGAAGACAAAGTCCCCTGAACTTGCCATCCAGGCCATGGCTCCTAGTGTGGATCCAGTGGATACCTCCCCGCAAGAAGGGCCTCAGGTCTTTCCGAATGGCCAGCAGCCCCTACAGAGCTCCTCTGTGCCCTCTTCCCACCAGACTGACCTCTCCACAGCCGTGGTTCCTTCCAGTTGCCCACCAAGCCATGGGGGCTGTCAGGGCTGCTATTTTCAAGCTGAGGAAACTGCTGCCCGCCGTGGGAGGTACTTGGCGCTGCAAATCGATCACAGCTGCCACAGTTTAAGGACGGCCCCAGCCACTAGCCCAGCTCCCACCCTGGGGAATGTTATCAGTGGGTCCAGAGGGCAAGGTGAGGAGAGGGGGGGAGGGATAGGACAAAGGCCTTGGGCTCAGAGTGGCCTTGCCTGTTCTCCCACCACCCTCTCACCTGGGGCAGCTTAGGGCAGCCTCTGGGTAAGCAGCACCATATTGAAGCCAGAGATGGAGAAGCTGAGGAGGGGGACTGTGAATTCAACTGTGTCACCTTCCCCACACAAGCCTCTGCCTTCTGTGACTTCACTCTAGACACCCCAATCCCAATGCTCTGAGTTGTTCCCAAGTCTAAAGAAGCCCATTATCCTTTCAACCCTACTCCCACCCCAGTCCAGGCTGTTTTCAGGACTTGGGGATGCGGGGAGGAGGGATCAGTGTGAAAGGCTAACGTGGGACCAGAGGCCTCTGGCTTGTCCCCTAAGCCCCTCTTCCATCTCACCAGCTTCTCCCTAAGGAGCCAGGATGCTCAGAAGGAACAGAGTCTCCCCAGGCTCCACATACTCCCAGTTCCTGAGCCATCTGGGCTACAGTGATGGCAGGAAGTGGCATGGGCACTCACAGCCTTCTAGAGATTTCCCAACTCTCCCAGCAGGCCTGGCTGCATCTGGCCACCCTGCCTCAGGCCCTGTTCTAAACTGATCAGCAGGTGACCTTTGCCCAACTTGCGTGACGCTCGGGGGATAATATAAAACAGGTCAGAACCCTCTTGTCTGCCTACTCAGTTCCTTCCAAGAAGCAGCTGCTCCAGGTAATGCCCCTGCAAAGGGGGAGGTGGGGGACAGCAGAGCAGGATAGAGAGGGCCTGAGGAGGATCTCTGCTGGCCCAGCCAGCAAAGCCTGGAGAGGAGTTGGCTGGAGCCAAGGAGGACTTAAGGCTTGATGAGTGACCCTGACCCCTGATTGCACACAGGGAAAACTGAGGCCCGTGGAGAGGAGGTCAACTACCCAAAGCTACATGGAATGTGGTGGAAGACCTGGGACTGAAATGGCTCCAGACCTGTTCACTTTCCCCCAGTTCTGCATGTTTAGGACTGGAAGAAACCTTAGACACCCCAATCCTATCCCAGACCAAAGAAAAAAAAAGGGGGCCTGGAGAGGGGCAGAAATTCACCCAAAGTCATGCAGCATGTTAGTGGCAGAAACCAGACCAGAACTCAAGTGTCCTGTTTCCTAGTCTGGTGGGTTTTCTTCTCTGTTCATCCCACCCCTCTCCCTCCGGCCGGGTCCCCCTGAGCCTCCATCTGAAAGCCCTTCGTCTCTGTGCCAGTGTGGGTACAGTTCTCTCGGCCTGGCTTGATGACTCAGGTTCCACCTTAGAGGCCATACCACTTCCCTGGGGAGAGCCCAAAGGTGGGGGGACTTGGGGCACCACTCACAGGACACTTCCCTGCAGGAACAAGGGTGCCATGCAGCCCCGGGTCCTCCTTGTTGCTGCCCTCCTGGCGCTCCTGGCCTCTGCCCGTAAGCAGCTCGTGGGGACTGGGCTGGGGGAACCTTGGGAGGTGGCTTGGTGATCCTGGACACTGACGGGGGCTGAGCAGGAGCCAAGGGTTCCCCACAAGCTGATCTACCCCACTCAGCCCTGCTGTCTTCTCAGGAGCCTTGGAGGCCGAGGATGCTTCCCTTCTGGGTTACATGCAGGACTACATGCAGCAAGCCAGCAAGACAGCCCAGGACACGCTGACCAGCCTACAGGAGTCTGAGGTGGCTCAGCAGGCCAGGTACGCTACTCTCACTTTCCCATTCTGGGCTCCAGCTCCCTCGGCTCCTACCTGCCCCAGACTTGGTGACCGCCCTGGTAGTGGGGCTGTGGCTTTCCTGTGCCCAGCCAGGACCTGTGCCCCTCTGAGCCTCCATGTTCTGGTCTACAAAACAGGGGTCCCTCCCAGGGCTTTTTCAGGCTGCCTTGGAGAGATGCCAGAGGCATCTATTTCCTCCTGACCTCTTCTCCCTTTGTTGTTCCTCCTTTTTCCCTCCGGTGCCCTGTGTGGCTCTAAGGAAGGCCACTTTAGCCCTTACTCTCATTTTCCTTTACTAGTAATTCGGCTAGAGGTTTGGCTGGGAGTCTTCATGGTGTTTGTGTGTGTGTGTGTATTTCTGCCTTGTTCTAAGCCCTGGGCTCCATGTGAGCAGGAGTCTGTCCTTCCTCTACCACCCTGCCCCTGCCTACTAGTCCTCTCCCCACCTCCACTCCGCTGGCACTGGCCAGCATTTACGTAGCAGGGGCATTCACAAACATTCTTAGTCCTCAGAACTAGCTATAGGGTAGTTATTATTTTCCCCATGTGCAGATGGGAAAATCAAGACTCAGAGAGGTTAAGTGACCTGCTGTGATCACACAGCTAATCAATCTTCTGATGATTTTCCAAATGAGAGACTGCTTCCCTCTGCTTTAACCCACTCAAGAGCCACCAAGTTGTATAACTCTAGTGGGCATCATTTACCTAGAATAGAATGATAGCCCTGCCCAATCTGTCCTCTCCAGCTTGCCTCAAACCAGTGGGGACACAAATGTCTGCCCCAATCTGAAGAAACAAGGGCTGGACTTGAGCTAGGGCCCCATCACCACCTTCTGCCTCTCTTCTTCCTGGGTGGAGCTATTGGGGACCCTGTCTGAGGTCCCAGGGGAGTTGCTGGGTGAGGTTGAGAGGGTGGGGGAGAGGCAGTGTGGATATGGTCGGGGGCCCCCATGGTAGCTACTGCCCAGAGACCTGCTCTCACCCCACCTCTGTTGCTCCCCCTTACTGATTTAACCCCTAGAGGCTGGATGACTGATAGTTTCAGCTCCCTGCAAGACTACTGGAGCACACTTAAGGACAAATTCTCCAAGTTCTGGGATTCGACCCCTGAACCCGTAACAGTTCCACCCTCTTTGGTCGCCTGAGACTTCGACTCTCCAGGTTCACCTGCCTATTCATGCTGCTGGCTCCTTGGGTCCTGCAGCCTTCAGAGCTGCGCCCGAAGTTTGCTTGAGATAGCATTCTCAGTGCCCTCCCACTCCAACCCCCAGACCTGGCCCACCCCTAGGCATGCTGTCCTCCCAATAAAGCTGGATAAGAAGCAGCACGCTGTGAGTGGGACATCCTATGCGTGCCATGTGTGTTTGGACGTGGGCATGTTTGGGCTGTTCTGTGGGTGGGCGCTGGACTGACTCCCACTCGGGCAGGCCTGGGGCCAGTGCTTTACCTACCTCTTAGTGCCTGGGTGGTGTCTGAGCCTGAGTTTCTTCATCTAAAAGGTAGGAATAAACCTACCACCTACCTGCCTGCCTTGACAGGTTTATGTGGACGAGCAAACAAGATGATAGGTTTGACAATATTTTGATAAACTGTCAAATGCTGTACAACATATTTGTGAATGTATTCTGTGCCAGGCATTTTTATGTCATCATGAGAGATGTGATTATATGTGTTCATCAAAATTATGCAGGTGACTGGAACTACCTGGGTCATCTGGTCATCTCAACCACACTCAAGGGAAGGAGGCCCCTGGCATAGTGGCTGGAATAAGATACAACTAGGCTCTAGTTTTGGCTCCATCACATTATAGCAGCCCGTTTCTTATCTGTAAAGTGGGCCCAATAATACCCCCTTCATTATAGGTTTGTTGAATAAATGAATGAAATGAGAGTGCAGCACCCGGTACATCAAAGGTACCTGGTAAATTGTTGTCATCGTTGCTGTAGGCTGAGCTGATTGTTCCCTTGGGACCAGGATTGAAGTGGGGAGCCAGTGTCCTGGGAACTAAGAAGGAATGCAAGGTTACCCACAGAGGCTGCTTCACTCATGTCCCACTACCCAACAGATGATCACATTAGAGAATTCCAGGCTCAGAAAAGTGAAAGCACCTACCCAATGTCACAGAGTCAGGAAATGGCAGAGCCGAACCTCTGCCTTTATTCTGTTCAGCTGACACAGAAATAAAGCTTAGTTACTCTTGTGCCAGGTGTAGGAGAGCTCCCTGACGGAGCTTGGTGGTGTTCTCACATCCAGCCCCACTTGGAGATGTCTGCTCTCTCTTTGGAAATCCACTTGGGCTTCTCTTCTGGCCCAATTGTCAAAGCACCCCAGCACCCACACCTGTGAAATGTTCTCCTCCAAATCTGGGCTTAACACCTGTTGTAGCTCAGGATGGTTAGGAACTAAAAAGTCTGCTTTGTTATCCAAGAGTTGTTAAGAAACACTGGAGATGGAGGAGGGGTGATTATCAGTGGCCTGCACCAAGGGGCAAATCCTCCTGAGGGGACAGGGTAGGGAAGGTTCCGTGAAGGCACTGTCCACATCTTTGAAGATCTGTGAAGCCACGTGCACAGGAGGCTATAAGTACCTGAGTGTGAAGAAGGACTGGCTATGAACAGGGATGTACATGAGAATTTGAGTGCATACATGCACACCCCAACAAACTTGAGAGCCTGGCCACACACTTGTTTTTGTTTTTGTTTTTGTTTTTAAATAACCCTGGATGCCCAGGTACAAATGAGTCTGAAAGGGGCAACCTAGCCCATCCTGCTTCTCAACTTTGGCAAGTGATTTCCCACCTCCAAGCTTCAGCTTCTTCATCCGTACCATGGTTTTAACGGCTGTCTACCCAGGATTTTGGGAAGGACGCAGTGAAATGATGTATGTTGGAAGCATCCTGAAAATAGAATGTGCTACTTCCCTGTGAGAGGTAGTGATTATTTTTTCTAACTCAGGCCAGAACTCACAGAAAGAAGGGGTGGCAGGGCTTGGAGCTCCATGGGTGGGCTGGCTGGCTTGCACAGCTGTGCCTAAGGACACAGCGGCTGTTTCTGCGTAGGGTAGGAGTGTAAGTGGCAGGCTGCCCTTGTGAAAAAATAAAAAGGAAGTGTTTGTTTAAGCGTTATTGAATTAATAAGGGAGGAAGGAGCAAGAGCCATGGTCTTCAGTTGAACCTGCCCAAATCCTTCAAGTTTCCCTGGTTCCTTGAGGCCCATCCTGGCCAGCCCAGAGGCAGAGAGCTGGGAGAAGCTCCTGTCTTCTATGGGAACACCTCTGCGGACCCACTTCTCCCAGCAAAGTCAACCCTGCCTCTGGACTCTCCTCACACAGGGCTGCAGCATTTATTGTTTAAGGCTCTTTCAGGACACTTAGCATTGGATTATCTGTCACTTTGCCTGGAACTCTATTATTTCCTTCCTCTTAGCCCTTTGGAAAGAGTCATACTACCTCACTCCTAAGCAGCCAGATCCTAGCAGCTCTTCCAACATTAAGTCCCTGAGAGGCCCATTTCAGAGTTGAGCTCAGACTGGAAAATAAACAGGGCCCTTGCCCAGCCAGGCTCCCCAGATGTTTCCTCTAACGGCTCTGAGTCCGTACCCATTTTTCTGAGAATTTTTTTTGCGAACTTTTAATTGTTTAAAAATCATAATTGAAGCTTCAAAAAACATACAACCCAATACACATGTCCCGCTTTGGAAACGTTTATTCTAAGAAACCGAATGATGCAAAGGGGAGTCCCAGCGAGCGATGGGTGGCTCACTGGGTGGTCAGCTTCTTGGTGGCCTCATCGATGGCGGTCAGGACGCTGACCTTGAAGCTCTCCCACACGGGCAGCAGGCCCTGGCGGAGGTCCTCCAGGGCGGGCTTGGCCTTCTCTCCGAGTGCTCGCAGCTGCTCGCTGGCTTTGCCGTGGTACTCGGACAGGGTGCTGCCGCTGTCCTTGAGCGCCTGCAGCCGGCTGGCCAGGCGCTGGCGCAGCTCTTCGCTGTAGGGATTCAGCTGCTGGCGTAGCGCGTCCACGTGAGTGCGCGCGCGGTCGCGCAGCTCCTCGCCCAGCGGGCTCAGCTTCTCCTGCAGCTCCTGCAGCTTCTGGCTCGCGCCCTCGTGGAGCTCCTTGCCCAGCGGCTCCACCTTCTGGCGGTAGAGATCCACCTCCTCCTGCCACTTCTGCCGGAACTCGTCCAGGTAGGGCTTCACCTTCTCCTTCACCGCCTCCAGATCTTTGTTCATCCCCTGCCTCAGCGCCTCTGTCTCCTTTTCCAGGTTATCCCAGAACTCCTGGCTAACCGGGCCCAGCTGTTCACGAAGCTTGGTGACCGTGGTGCTCAAGGTGTCCCAGTTGTCCAGGAGTTTCATGCTGGAGATGGGGAGAGAAAGGGCCTCAGAGGGGACCTCCTAAGCACCCTGGACACCCCCTGGAGCTGCAGGCCCAGCGCCGCAGCTTACCTGTGGTGAGACCTGGACAACACCTGCCCTTGAACATGCAGTAGCTGTGAGTCAGACAAGGGCCTGGCCTTTTCCACACACTGTGGCACCTAATGCACCCCCCACCCCGCCCTCCACCACATCCCATTGTATAGGTGGACTGAAGAGCTAGTGAGAGACAGCTGGGTTGGGTATCCAGTATCGTCTGTCCCCAAAGCTGGGCTGTTTAAGGACCTCATCTCTATGCTTCCAGACCATTCTCAGCTCTGCAGACAGTGGCTGGACAGCAGCAGAGGAAAGAGTTAGGAATGGCAAGGGTTTTGTTGCACTTGCAAGCAGAATGTGGAGCTGTGATTACCCACCGGGCTGGTCTGTTGCTTGCTACCTGTCCCCGCCTTCTATGCAGCCCATCAAATACTAGGTGGGGATTCGATCCGTCTAGCTACATCTTCCCACAGGCCTCACTGTCCCTTAGACCAGCAGTCCCTGTCCCGGCCCCAGACCCCAGACCCCAGACCCGAGCCCCCAGACTGGGTCCGGGCTGGGTTCTTACTTTAGCTGTTTTCCCAAGGCGGAGGCTTCAAACTGGGCCACATAGTCTCTGCCGCTGTCTTTCAGTGAGTCCACATACACGGTGGCTAAATCCTTCACTCGATCCCACTGTGTCTGAGGTTCATCTCGCTGCCAGAAAAGCCCTGCCTGGCTCCCTGGGGGTGGGAAGGGAGACTCAGATCAGGCCAGCTCTGGGCAAGATTGGAGCTGAAAGGCCAGGCTTGAAGGCAGGAGAGGGGGCAGGGGCTAGTGAGAGATCCTGCTCCCTGTGCCCAGGCAGGTAGACTACAGGGGTTTAGGGAGAAGGACCTCCCAATGGTTGGCTTCCTAGATTGAGGGGCACCTACCTGTGAGGAAGAGCACGGCCAAGGTCAGTACCACAGCTTTCATCTTGGGTGACCTGGAGGAGAAGAGGGGCCCGGCTGAGTGGGTGGGCCTCTGGCATGGAGGAACTCTGTGTTCCCCCACTCATTCCAGGCAGGAGAGGAGGAAGAAGGTTTGGAGTGAGAGATGGCCTTAGGTACCCAAAGTCCCAGCATGAGGCAGAGTCTGGAGCCACTATCCCAGAGTCTGAGGTTCAAATACTAGATCTTGGGAAGCCAGAGGAGCTTGGGGCAGGAAGTAGCACTTACCTGGAGTGAGCACTTCAGCAGTGGCTAAGCAGTAGCTCTCCCCAGGCCTATTTATGTCTCCAGCAGGGGCTGGGCTGGGAAGGTAATAAGTCCAGCCCAGGCTTTGCCACTGCTCACTGGTCCCAGCTGCAATGTGGAACCTAGAGTTCAAGGATCAGCTATGTCCCTGGGGCCGGGCAAATAGAGTGGGCAAACAGGAAGCTGTGGGGGCTGCAGGGCCAGGGATCAAGGGTTCAAGAATGGGTGAGACAGGGTGGTTGCAGGCTTGCAGGTCTCCAGGGTGGGGGATCGGCTGAACCCATCCCTTTCTGCCTAGTGGGAAGTGTGTTGCAAGCCATTGTCCATTGTGCTTCACAGCTGGGGAGAGGAGAGAAGGAAGAAAAATCCACAAACTGGCCAGGGAAGGCAGGCACTCCTTAGGAGATGCTCCCCTCGCATTCCAGGGAGATGATTTCAGTTCTACCCGCCCCCCCCCCACCCCCATAAGGGCAAGACAGCTCTCCCACCAGCACTCTGTTGAATCTCTAATCCCAACAGGTTCAGCATACCTCCCTCCAGACCCCTGCAGACCTCTCAAACCCTTAACCAAAGGGAACCTGTGGTGCTAGGGAGCTGCCTGGGGAGAGTGAGAGTGTTCAGTGGCTCCCAGACTTTGAGATTTCAGAGACCTCTAACATTTCCAAATTCTAGAGACCAACACAGAGTTGCTAACTTTTAATTTTGTTATATAAAAATCTTGCCTACTGTCCTTTTACCCAAACCCTGTTATCTACCATGACCAGCACTTCAAAAATGAAAATATTTTTAACACCCAAATAGGGCTTAATTTCAGAATAAAGGACAGTCACTTAAAATTGAATACATATATATCTTTGCATGGTTCATATTTGATCACACATGAGTGAGAATCGATGCTAGCCCTAAGGGACCACTGGTGTGGGAAAAATGCATATGGTCCGGAGGTAGCAGGAAAACTACCTTCTCATTTTATTTTGCCTCCAGCTCGCAAAATCCTGGATGAGGATGGTGAGCCAGTTATGTAATCTCTTTGAGCCTTGGTTTCCTATCAGTAAAGTGGAGATAAGAATGGCTAGGTTTGTTGGAGGCCCCCATGAGATCCTGTAAATGTAAAGTGCTGTGTGTTTGTTGGTATTTGCAGCGCCATTTTGTAAGCTTTCCCCTGAAAGGTCCAGGACCTCCAATACCAGGTCACTGACAGGACCCGAGTCATAGAACCTCTGGATGTCCAAACTGGAGGAACTTTGAGATCAACTACTCCAGCCTCCCCCCACCCCATCTTACATATGAGGAAACTAGAGACAGTAAAAGGAATTTGCCCAGTGTCTTTGGTCTTCCAGGGCATTGGAAGAAGGACTGGACTTAGAACCCAGGTCTCTGGACTTGGGACCCCAGGCAGAAATGTGCTGTGCACCACCTGCCCAAGAAATTCCCTCATGAGCCTGGTGCCACTACCTGCCAGGTTCTGGAATGGTGGGGCTTCAAGCTTCTCCCATTGTAGCCAATCTCATGCCTTTCACCTCAGTGAAGAAAGTTTTGGAGCCAGGCAACCTTAGGTTTGAATCCCAGCTCTGCCACTTATTATCTGTGTGACCCTGGGCAAGTTACAGAACCTCCCCACAAATCAGTTTCTTATCTGTTAACTGAAGATAATTATAGAACATGCCAACTCCTATAAGAACATGAGGGTTATATGTCTGGCAGGCAGAATAATGGTCCCCCAAAGATATCCATGCCCTGCTCCTTGGAACCTGTACACTTACATAGCAAAAGGGACTTTGCAGATGTGACTATAAAGACCTTGAGATGGGGTAGTTATCCTGGGTTGTTTGGGTGGGCCCACTGTCATCCCAAACATCCTTAAATATACAAAAGGGAGGCGGGAGAGGCAGTCAGAGAAGATGAGAGGATGGAAGCAGAGGTCAGAGTGATGTGATTGCTGGAAGGAGGCCATGAGCCAAGGAATGTGAGCAGCCTCTGAAGCTGGACGAGGCAAAGAAGCAGATGACCCCCTAGAGCCTCCAGAAGAAACACAATTCTGCTGACACCCTGATTTTAGCCTCGTGTGACCCATTTTGGACTTTTGGCCTGCAGAACTGTATTGTGAGATAATAAATTTGTGTTGTTTTAAGCATTAGATTTGAACATGTATGGCAAAACTGAAAGGTACCTGACACTTAGTACACAGCAACTATTCTGTGTCCCAGAATCCCAGTCTCTGGCATTTTACCCCCTTGCTCCCACTGATCACCCCTGCATGGTCATACCTTAGCTAAGACCTTGGCTTCAGGCAGCAGAAGTAGGGGAAGGCAGGGAGTCCTTCCTCTGTGTGGCCCTGACTTGCAGACGTTGAGATATGAGATCTCTGTTCCAGGACTGACCCAGCCCAAGACCAGTGGACAATAGCCTCAGTGAACAGTTGGCCTGGGCTGCCAGCTGACCAGCCCAGCATTCTACCTATTTGGACAGTGGGAGGGAGGCCAGTCCCCTGCTAGGTCAGCTTGTGGGTATGTGTTTCAGGCCAAGAGAGGTTCTTTTTGGGGATAGAGCATGTCCCTGCCAGCACATGGGGGCTCTTAGAAGGTTACAGATTGGACTCTAAGTAACCTTAGAAGATTACGTGCCACTGCTTTACCCTCCTCTTTTGTTTATTCCTGATTATTATGGCTAAACCTAGTATTCAACATTTGCACAGTTCTTTAGTGACCAAAGCACTTTCATGATTAACTTAACATATCCCTGTAAGGCTGGCAGGCTAGATATTCTCCTTGTTATTTTTGTCTGTTAGAAGACTGTAGTTCAGAGCTGCTGAGAGCTGCCCTGCATCCTATTTGGTGTTGGCAAGACTGGAAATCAGGAGGCCTGGTTTCTAGCTCTTTGATAGTTGCTCACTGCCCGCCAGCAGCTGGGCTGGGATCCCCGGGACCCCTGTAGCCCTTGTGCTCTGCTCAGGAATTCTCACCTTCCTGGCTCTGACCTTTGAAGGCACTGGGCTGGGGAGTGCTGTTTGATAGCATCTTACCAAGCAGGAAGGTTCCTTTTTAAATAAACTTATTCACTAGTATGTCTACTCCATTTCACTAAGTTATTTGGCTTAAACTAGCCCAAGCCCCTCATTACTAATATTTTGAAGAGGAAGGAATCTTTCTGGACAGAAGCCTAAGGGAAACACCAGCACCACCAACAAACTAGGTGCACCTCAGAATCAGACCTGTCATTGTTAGAGGACCAAGCATTAGTATAACCCATGGATTAGATTAGCTGCTTAGTGGGTACAGGGCCCACCAATATAAGTCCTTTGTCCTATAACCCTCTTCTGATCTTGGGAGTCTCCAGAGTAACTGTTTCTGAAGTAGGCCACCAAGCAGCTGGCCCTGGGTCCCCTGACTCATGTGGGAGTGCTGCTAGCTGACTACAGGAGATTTTGCTTATTTCATAATTTATGTCCCAGTGTCATACTGGTCAGTCTGTACTGGGAGGACTTCGTCCCATTAGGCCTGGCACATAACAGACACTCAACAAATATTTGTTCAATGAATGACACTGGCACACTACAGGAAGGGTCACCAGAGTGGTAAGAATGGGCCTTGGGAGGAGACAAAAAACTCTTGAGCTCAGCTCTGTATCATAGACCCTGCCCAGAACATTTAATCTGAGAGCATGTGGTGGATCAGGATGGAGTTCCGGAGGTTTGGATTGAGTAGGGAGAGAGGAGCCCCGCTGTCATTATGTCCTTTTTGACAATTTTGTTACAGCTTCTGGTGATGAAAGCCCGAATTTAGACCCCAGGACAGGGTATTATAACCAACAAAATGCAAGATTCTCTCCTACCCTCCTACTTAGGAGATAGGTGATGACAGAGCTTATCTGTGACCAGCATGAGTGGAGGTCTGGCTCCTTGGGAGGGACACCAGCCTTTGGAATTCCTGACCTTTGCAGTCGGAGTGGGGTGAGGGTTGCTACCACAAAGTGAGAAAGGTCAGTAAGGATCTGTCAGCATGGCTTCTGTTTTCTAGAGCTCAGATCTCTGGGTCTACATCCAAGAGGCAATGCCAATTCCTCTGTGTTCATCCCAAAAGCACCGTGGCAGACTTCAGGAGGGAGTGGCCCCTATTCCAAAAAGTTGTGACAAGTTGCTGGAAGGCATCTGGGTAAATCACTGATTGGTTTCAGAGACACCTGGCCTTCCACGGGAGTGTGTATAAACTCAGATGATTTTTGGAAGACCCTGCTTGAGAAGGCTCTTTTCTGTTCTAAACAGGCCCACTGCGACTTTCTCATCTACCAAGGACTCGAAAGTTTTTTTAAGTTCCCTTTCAATCTTCTTTCTAGAGAATCAGTATTTCCAGCTTCAATAATCTTTATTCATAGAAGATCTTCAATCAGCTATCTCTTAGCTATGCCTGGGGTCTTGCTGGAAATTCTACCCTGCCCTTGGTAGTTTGGTTATGGAAAAGGGAAAATGATAGGCAAAGACCCCTTTCTATCCTAACAGTGGGCTGACTGGGGTCACTTCATAAAGGCCCCAGGTCTTTGAGGACCTTCTACTCCTTCAAAAATACCCTCTCAAGAATGTTTTCCGCCTGACTCAGCAAACTCGAATGCTCCCTCTTGAGGGGGCAGAGTCCAAGCTAGGTGCGTGAGGCCAAGCATGGAGCTGAGTTCAGGCTTCTAGAGAATGCTAGTTTTATAAGGTGGGGTGAGATAACGCACTGCTTGAAGCTCCACCCTGTGCTTGGTAGACTTCTTCAGCCTCCACCCATGTGGATGCTTCTCCCAACTAGACTCTGAACCACAAGGCAAATAATACAGCAACAGAAGATGGTAATCAGGTTTTTATTTTCAAAATCCCCTACTGTCCAATTAAGTTACTAAGCTGTAAGTGCCCACAAAAAAGGGACTAAAGGTCTTACTGCAACTTGGGTCTGGAGATTTTTTTTTAATCCTTTTTTAGTTCAACATAAACGAGAAAGCAAAAAATACTTCTGACATTTTCAAAGGACAGAAATAGGAAAGTATATTCATATACATTCAACATATACTGAGCATATTGGTTACTACAATACAAAGCAATGATTTTTTAAAAGTGTATTTCGCAAGATGGCACGGTTAACAGGCTCACTGGCTTCCCTCTGGGTGGTCACTGGAGGGTGGCAGCTGCTGTCCCGTCAATTCAGTCCCATGTAAACAGGACAGGCTGGGGGGTGGGGAGGCAGTATGGGGCACTGGACTCGGACCCCAAAGAAGTCAAACTGTTCAGGCTTTCTTGGTAGCCTCCTTTTGGTGAGTAGTCGGTGGCCCCACCAAGTGGAGGGGAGACTGGAAACCATGAAAACCTGGGAAATATTCCAAGAAAGGTTCTTGCACTGCAGAAACCCATCGAGGGATATCGGGTCCAAGAGCTGAGCTGCCAATATCAGTGAGAAGGACAAGCTGCATGGGGATCCTGTCAGCAACATCAGGATGGCCATGCTGGGCACCCGCTTTCTTCTGTGCAAATTCAGGATGAAAGACTGGGATGGGACTGGAGACCTTTAACTCTCCTTTCCCAGAAAAAAGGATCAAGAGTCAGAATATTTAAAATCTCTTTCTTGTTTTGAAGATTAAAGGAGATAACCTAGATCCTTCGTCAGCCCCCAGCCTGCAGAGAAGACTTTGGTTTCTAACAGTGAAGAAAAATAATGACACAAACAATAGCTATTGCATATGCACTGCTTCAACTAGGGAAAGGAGACCACTACGTCTGTCACCGGCACAAATAAGAACTGTTCACAATTACAATTGTAAATAAAATACTTTGAACAAAAGGTGCAAGTCACAATTCAAATAGAACAGAATCTGGTTAAACATTTCTCTTTTAAACAAAAATTACTTTTGTTTTATTAATTAATAATAATAATAATAATATCAACATTTACCAAAAACAAGTCTTACATGATCAAGAATTAAAATAGGGGCTGAGGATGCCCAGGGAAGAGGAGAAGGGTGAGAGAGAGGCAGGGCCCAAGACAGCCTCCTAGTCTTCTTGCCTGTGACAAAGAGGCTGAAAGAGAAGAGTGTGTGTTTGTATATATATGTATATATATGTTTGTGTGTATATATGTATATATACACATATGTGTACATATATACACACACACATAACACATATATAGAATATGGAGAAACAATCCTTTTTATAGCACAATATAAATGAGAATGTAGTTGACACAAAAGCATAGTGTACCACTGTTGCACGTTCATGAGTAGAACCTGCAGGATGGTAAAGGGCTCTGACCTTCCAGGTTACAAGAGGGGAACTGAGTTACATACCAAAGAAAAGGCTCACATTGAGTTTCACCGGCACCCCATCAACTCCAGATCACTCCCAGCCTCCACACTAACATTTTGATATGATCTTGGCTGGACCAGATTATGTTTTTCAGTAGATGCCAGCAGTAAGGACCTCCCCAGGTTCTAGGCTTGGTGTTTCTCCTTTGGCTCTCCAAGTGCCAGAGGCCACCACCCTTGCCTCTTTCTGTTTTCCCAGCCACTAAGATTCCAGAGGATGTTATCCTTTAGCTTTTGCTCCTGTGGAAGAGCAATGCAGAGGACTGCAAGGTGCTCTGTGGATGGAGGCTGGGGAGGGGAGTGGCTCTGGGTCTCCTGGCCTCCCTGTATTCTAACTGCTTTGCTTTTCTGTCTCAAAAAAGGAAAGGAAGGAAGGGAGGGAGGGAGGAAGGAAAGGAAAGGAAAAGAAAGGAAAGGAAGAAAGAGAAAAAAGAAAGATAAGCAAAGTTAAAAAAAAAATTAAAAAATCCAAACCCAAACCCAAACCCAACCAAACCAAACCACCAACTGCAATACACCAAATACACTTTCACAAAAGGTGGCAAACGTGGATTTCCTGTTTATTTCCTTGGTGATTTGGTCGTACAAGCAAACGTGGCAACATCCCCTCAGAACCCAAAAGAACAGCACATTGATGAACCAAATGTGATGAAAGGAGCCTCGACATTCTGGGTGGAGAGAGACACAATAGCAATTTGGCGCAATGCTGCTAGATACTGTTGGTTTAAAGTCAACCTTTTCATTCCCGAGCTATATGCAAACCTGCAACGGAGCAGACAGTGAAGAATTAGTATGAAAAGAGAAAGACTCAACCATTCGATAGGAAAATTTTTCAAAAAAAGCCCTGATTTTTTTCTTTCTGTAATGCCAGTGCCTAACTTAAACTTCGATTGTTGAGGCATCCATTTCAAAGAGGCATCTACTTCAAAGACTATCTTGAATAAACATATTGGCAGCCACACGACTAGATAAGGAGCAGGTTCCCTCCCCCAACTGAGACTCCTTTGTTTTAGAGATCTTGGTTGATTTCAATAACTGACCATTTGGGCTACTTATTTGTTTTCTCTTCCCGTGCTTTAAATTCCTGCCCTTCTACGTTTTAAATTCACAAATATTGAGGCCAGGAAACCCCATGTCTCCACCCTTGACCCCAATAAAAGCAGAACTCCAGGCCTGTGCGTAAGCTTGGTCTCTCCCTCTCTATCTGAGATCTTGCTATGCGATTCCAGGTGTGCTGTTTCCAGTTCTTATGAAAAATAAACCTGCATCTTTTCAGTTTCCCGATAGTTATTGCTGAAGGGTGCCTTACAATCATAGTAAGAACCACAAAGACTGGTCTAGTCACAGCATTGGTTATTAATAGGCTGAGACCAGTAAAAAAATAGACTGGTTCACTTCACCTCAGGTATTTTAAAAAGTCTGCTATATTGAGACTCTAATTCAGATTTGCCAGACAGATGAACTTTCATCAAGTCTTTTTTGTCAGAGTTTTCAAAGAACCAATACTACCTACTATATTCGTTTAGGCATTACTCCAGCAAAACTGGGCAATTTACTGGTTTTCTACCTCTGGCCTCTGATCACCTACGTATTTCTCCTGTCTGGAATATTCTCCCCCTTGCAGCACAACCTTAAAACATATGGGTGGATGTGTTTTCTTCCTGGGCTTTATCCTTTACGACTAAGTTCAAGGACTGCCTCTCCTCCTTATTATCCTGACCCCAAAGGTGCCCCAATCCTCCGAGCCTGTAGTTCACTTACTGTCTCTGTGAAGGCTGTTACAGCACCTATAAGACATGTGTCTTATCCTCCATAATTAAACCAAGTGACTATGGTCAGCATTTCTTCTGTATGCTCTGACCCATACCCCAAAACGACTAGCACAATGCTTAATAACAGATCAGGGAGATGGGAAGACCATGAGGGAAACAGTGACATTGTGGAGTTCGCAGGAAACGACTCCTCTGATGGGATCAGGTTCCTGGCACTGGGCCAAAGGGCTGGGGAGGCCCCGGCCTGGATAACACTTACTCTCAGCTCCTGTTACACGCCTGCCTGTTCCATGCTGAAGGAGACCTCAGGATGCTTGTAGCTGAGCAGTATGTCTGTCATACACGTTGATGGGTAGCAAGAGGAGTTCAAATGCTGGCCACCATCAGTCAGGTCTGGGTGCTCATGACCTCCTAGGCTCTCCCTGCATTCTGCAAGACCAGAAAGAACATGTGAGACTTGCAGGGAGCTGGGGTGGTAGGTGGGCAAGAGCGAGAGAGGAGGGAGAGATGTCTGAGCACCCACAGCCTGACTCTCAGCCCTGAATTCTAGTGCATTAGCAGGCCCTCAGTGTGTTTAGTGACTGGGGGCTGGAGAACAGGATTCTTCCTGTGGTCTCTTGAGTGTTCGTTTTTCCCCTTTCCTTTACTGTCTCCCACTGTCAAGCCCTACCAACAACTATAGTGTGGGAGAAGACAGAAAACACTGGTCCTCTGGACAGACTTCCCTCTTTAATGGAGAAGACAATTTTGCTGCTAGTTTGCTGATTACTGGGCACTCTCTGTGATCTAGGCATTGTGCTAAGTACTTTAAACTCACTAAGCCAACTGATGCTCACAACACTATCTAGATTGTAAGCTCTATTGCTTCTGCCACTTTACACAGGAGGACACTGGGGTTCAGAAAGGCTAAGTGCTTTGCCCATGCAGCCTGAAAAGGGCAGAAGCAGGATTCACTGCAGACCTGTCTATTCCAAGGCCTATGCTTTGTATCTATTATGATACTCTCTCTTTACTGCTTCTAAGGAAAGGCAGACATATTTCTATGGACACAGTGCCCTTAATAGTTATTAAAGGAGTATCATAACAAAGCATACAAAAAGAAATGTAATACCCCTGCATTCAACCAGAAGATGTATTCCTTTATGCACTCATGCTGGGTAGAAAAGAAGTAGGGAAGAGTTTTGTGTTCAGAACCCGTTGGTGATGCTGTGACATCCCATGAACTCTTTATACAGAAAAGGGGAGCAGTTACTGGTGAAGATGGAAGTGGGGGCTCCAGGAACTTTTCTGGGGTGCCCCATGGGTAAGGCCCCTTACCCTCATTTTCCCCATCCTGAAACTGTTGGCTCCCCATGAGTGAGGACTGACTGAGAACGGCATCTGACATCCGGGCAGAACTAAGTGCTTTTCCAGCCACAAGACTCATTCCTGGCAAATTATCTAGCTGCACCTGCAGGAAACAATTAGGAAAAGAAGTAAGGATACCACAGAACGTGCCACTCACAGGTGACCCGTAGAGACAGCTGTTCCCTCTAAAAGAGCCCAGGCAATGGGCAGCCTCAGGCACCACTCCCAAGCAGTATCACCCAGATTCCCTCTTCGGTGCCATACGAAGGGGAATGCTGAACAGTGACAGTGTGGGAAGCTATCACAGCTTCCCCGCCACGGAGCAGGTGGGGTGGGCGAGGGTACGGTGGATCTCAGCTGGTGGACAAACGCCCTTGACAGCTATATGGCCTTCCAAAACCAGGTTTCTGACCTATCCCCATCAACAGGAACAATCTGTCTTAGGACAGCACAGTCTAAGAGAACCGTCTGCGAGGATGGAATTGTCCACTGCCCTGTCCAATATGGAGTCGCTAGCCACAAGTGGCTCTTGAGCACCTGAAATGTGACTAGTGTGACTGAGGGACTGCATGTTAATTTCCATGTGGCTCATTGCTACCACATTAGACAGCACTGCTCCAGGAAAGCGGAGCTTTGCTGAGCCAGGTTAGCTCCCGTTATCTGAGTGAGGTCAATGCAGCTGCCGGAAAACCAACCAAGAGCCTCATGGTTCATTTTCTGGGGTTTGAGATTGGGGAGAAGTTTAATAGCTAAAACTAGAGGAAATAGATGGCAACTACTCTTGATTCCTCAGTCTAAAATTTGGAGTATAGATTCTGAGATTCTACTGGAGTTAAGGGCTGGTCTGTTAGGGTGATTCAAAAACACACTCCTTAGTTCACAGAGGTGCTAGACTCTGGATGAAAACTGTAGGAGCAGATGCTACCCCATATTACTAAGTTCTGATTTCAAGGATGGGATTGGTTGGATCCTACTTCTGAGAAGTTGGAGGGGACCAACATACATAAGCATCGTCGCTGTTCTGGATTGTGTGGTGTCTCTGGAGAGTCCGGGGCCTGTGGTGCTCACTGACTGAGGGGCGTACTGGATACCCAAGTCCATTGTGATCTGGAAGCTCCAGTGCTTGTCGTGTAGAACTTCTATCCATGCAGTTCCCTATGACAGACTCTGAGGAGACAGAGCAAAACAGGGTCAGCAGACCTAGATTTTCTCCCAACACTATCAAACAATGCCTATCAAACAAATGTCTTGCAAAGGACAATGAACAATGGTGAGGACCACATGTGCACTATCTACTAATCCTCAGTCACTGGTGATGGTGCTTAGAGGAGCCTGGACCAGCCTGCCAACTCTAAGTCCTATAGCAAACATGAGCCTCCTTGTGGAGGGATCCTACCCTTAGGAGAAAAATCTCACATATTGGCCATTGGCTGGATCACACCGAACCTTTTCTTTTTTGTTCATTTCTCTGTTGACTTGACAGGGCTATGTTCCCAAACCTAGATGTACATAAGAATCATTCTTGAAGCTTTCAGGAACCTCTAGCCTTAGAGGATGGCCTCCATTCTGTGGATGCCTTCTCTCTCCTTCCTTGGCTTCTGCCTCAGTGTACCACCCTACCCCTCTCCTTTCTTCTCAAATTGCTGCTCCCAACTCCTTCCATGGCTCCTTCACTCTTTGCATTTCTATCCTTGACCTTCTCTCTCCCCACATGTACTTTGGCAATATCATCTATTTTCATGGTTTCACTTATATTGCTTCTATAACACTCTTTAAGTTCCAGATCCATAGCTCCAACTATTTACTAGATATCTTTTTAATGGATATCTAACAAACATCTAACACTTAACATATCTAATTCCAAACTCATCAACTTCTCCCACAACCAGATCCTCCTTCAGAGATCCTTATTTTGGTGCCCATTTTCCTAATCTGGGTGTGAGCTCTTAGGGTCCTTTACTCCTTACTTCTTTACTCCTGGTTCCACATCGCCATAAGTCTAAAGAATCTACCTCTGCAATGTTGGTCACTTTAGTCCCTTTCTTTCCAATGTTACTGCTCTGTTAAAGCCTTATTACCTCTTGCCTGGATTACTACAATAACCTCTTAACCATCCCTCTACCACTATCCTACGAAGATTAATTTTTCTATAGGGTAGTCCAAACACCTGATTTTTATAACAATTTCCCAGCCTATCTTACAATGAGTACCTCATACTACTCTTCCCCATATCTAGGCACTAGTCAAATGGAACCACTTAACTCCTCGCCCATTCACAATTTTATGCATTTGCCCTTGTTATCCCCTCTACATGGAAATGTCTGGTTCTTCTCCTTCCATTCCTGCCAATCTAAATCAAACCATTCTTCCAGGTTCATCTAAAATGTTATCATTTTTATGAAACTTTCCTTTTAAAACAGAAATAGATATTTTCTTCCTTTAAGTGTCAGAAGACTTTATTGAATTCTGATTACTCTAACATTTTTCCTGGCACCATGTTCAATTATATATATCTTGTAACCATTAATAGTAGACTGCAAGTTCTTTGAGGACAAGAATTGCATCTTATGCACATCTGTGAGCCTTCAGTAATCCAGAACATTGTCCTATACCCAGTATTTAATAATTATCTCCTTAACCAATATTAATAAATGTTTTCTTAATCTGAGTTAGTATCCTGTCACAGTCATGCAACCCGATGGACTGGATTTTGAAAAGAAAGAGGAGTTCAAGAGCAATGAATATTTTTTCTTGACCAAGGATGGTCAAGAAGACTACCAGGGCCACACCAGAGTTGATAAGATTCTCCTGGTTTCACATGATGGCTCCAGTCCTTAAGAGCCTGACACCTGAACATATGTTTTATGTGCTTGGTTGTTTTGGGGGGTAAAATCTCCTTGGGAACTACTGGGTCTATCTTCTGATGAAATATACATTGGCAAGACCAGGTTTCTAAATAGTGTTTAACAGGAAACATAGCCCCAGTGCTAACTGTACAATTCCAGTAGCTGTTTGAATAATAGAAGTAAAGCGTACTGCTTGTGTTGTGGGTAAAGGGTTTCAGGTCTCCATATTCAAATGGTCTCCCTTTAACAATCAAGGTTAGGCCTGGGCTTAGGGACTGAGGTAGACTAGGAACTAAGGGGAGCTGACATGCACATTGCTGGTAATGCAAAACATTCTGGAGAAAATGAGAGGAAGGGGAGCTTCCCAATTACCAAAGATAAAAGCAGTGAGCAATCTTTTGAAAGTTTTGTGGGCAAAGAGGTCAAAGGAATAGCCAAAAGTCAATTCTTTTGCTACTAAAAGCTAAAAGCCAGCAGAGGAAGGAAGATAAAGAAAATCTACACCAAGATTTGCTCTGTGGGATTAGCTTACCTGTCTTACCCACCCAGCCTAATTTCTCTCAGTGGGCATGGATCACGTGCTAGTCCCAGGGCTAAACAAAAACCACTGGCAGGAAGTGGTGCAACAATTGTTTTATGCAGCTACGTACTGGCTCTCTTCTGTTTTGCCAAGAAGCAACATGAATAGTTGCTTCTTACTTTTTCAAAATATTTTCTAATGCTTAGATTCTCTTCTTTCACAGCTAGCACCATCCATTTAATTCTTTTTTATGGATTATAGAACTAGATGCCAATCATATCAGCTGTATCTCCTTGCTCCTTCAAAGACAAACATGAGAGTTCTCCTGTTTAAAGATTTGTAAAGAATTATTCATTATCAAACATGAGAAAATAGGAAAGCTAACAAAATGTTTAAGTCCTGGTTCTTGATATTTAGTTCTTTTCCATCTCTTCTAGAATTCTCAATATGTTTGTTTGAGATGCACGCTAAGTCTCCTCTCTCCCTCCCTTTCTCTCTTTAAATTTATTTTTATTCCTGAAAATGGGGTTTCTCTGAACCCAAACACCCACCCTTCCTTTTGGCCCTGCCTTTGGGGAAGTCACATGGATCCTGCTCTCTTTGTCTGCTTTCTTCCTAGTCATCCGGTCTGGTGTCAACACACCTGAAAGTATTACAAAGACATAGCCAAGCTATTGCTCGACAAATCATGCAGTGAGTCTTCCTAACTTCCCAGCCTAGAGCTCGTGAGAACAAGCTCTGGGGTGAGGAAGGCCTGGGCTTGAACCCTGGCTTCACTAGGATCCTGAGGAGTTACCTGACTTTACTGGGTCTCAGTTTCTTTATCTGTAAAACAGGACTTAACTCCATAGATATATAAAGTTCTTACTAGAGTTTGGTACACTGTAAGAGCTCAGTAAAGACTGGCATTCTCCTACTCATTTCAGAGATGTTATTTCTGAGGGGACAGGGCATACTGAGTCAGCTGACAAAAACAAACAAGTGATTTTATCATAGAACACTACTTCCAGAATTATGGGGACAATCCACCCATATGCAAGTCAACAATGAGTTAATGAAACTTTAATTTCCAGAGAAAAAGCCTCCGGTTTAGGAGAGACAAATATGTTAAAAACTAGATGAAAAAGGAATTGGGTAACAAACAAACCAGGGCTCTGTCTGCTCAAGTTTCAAAGATCTGGAAGGGCTATCATCTTTTGCTTGGCAGATATGCTCGGAAAGTGTAGAATGGGAGGTGAGCAGGCATAAAGAAAAGCATATTAGACTAGGGAATCGGGACACTTTAAGTTAGGATCCAGCTCCATCATCAACAGAATGTATGGAATTGGGTAAGCCATTTTTTTTCTCTTTTATCCTCTGTTTCTTCATCTTAAAAATGACAGGTGTCTGAGGGCTCAGAAGATAACACATGTGAAAGGGTCTTTAATAAATGATGAAGGACTACACAAGTAAAGTATGATTTTTAGTAAGAACATTGAGTCCCAAGTCTAGAAGTTCTTTCTGACATTTTAAAATGAGACCTACTGACCAGTTGGGGGTGGAGGAAGGTGCACAGAGAATCACCTGCTGACCAAGGGACATGGCTCAAATCTTTGGCATCCTTTATGCCAAGCTCAGCAACTAGAGGAAATGTCAAGCTCAGCAAAGATATATAATTAATGGCAGAAAGAGGACTTCTGAGAGTAGCATTCTCGGGTATTTACCATAATAAAGTTGTGAGAAGAGAGGATTATCATCTGATCATGCAAGGGAAAAAACACACAAGGAACACAGTGCACACCACCACCTGCCTGGGGAACTCTGGGGCAGCTTGCACAACTCTCTGTTGAATCTGTCAATGTTGACTTGTCCTTACTCATTTACTGGGTTTAAAAAAAAAAAAAGAGAGATAAATGACATGTGTGCATATTCTTCTTATAGGTTCTGAGGGGGTAAACCCTCCCAGTCAGTCATTTTACCCCTCTAAGAGGCCTGAGGTCCACTAATATCGCTGAAGCTGACTAAGCTCAGAGAAGAGGATGTGGTTTTCTTTGTGAGTTCAAGTTCGTAATCTGTGTAAACTGGTTATGCTGTTGTACTTACTTACTTACGAAGTTAAAAAAAAAAAATCAAATATATGGATTACAGAAGGAAAATAAACCTTAATTCTACTTCTAGAGTGGCAGATAAGGAGACTATAGGCAGCATGGGGCACGTATAGCCCTGAAACTTTTATACGTTTCGAGCAAATCTTTAGCATGCTGCCTGCTCGGTGCCCTGGTATACAGCCTGGCTCCATACTGGTTGTTAGCAAGCAACCATAAAGGAAACAGATAACTATGGACACTGATATGATGGCATTTAATTTTCCTTGACTGACACTAGTGATCCCTGTTATCTACCCTTAAATTTTAGAAAGATCACACTAGCTCTACTCTTTATAATCATAGTTGCTTAACGATGGGGATACATTATGAGAAATGCACTGTTAGGCAATTCTGTCGTGCAAACATCAAAAAGCACACTTACACAAAACTAGATAGTGGAGCCTAATACACACCTAGGCTATGTGGTATGGCCTATTGCTTCTACCCTGCAAACCTGTACAGTACATTACTGAACACTGTAGGCAATTGTAATGCACTGTGCTAGGACACTACGACAGCCACAACGTCACTAAATGATAGGAATTTTCATCTCCATTATAATCTTATGGAACCACCATCACATATGCGGTCTGTCACTGACTGAAACGTCATTAAGCAGCGCAGAGCTATATATCTCTTACAGCACTTGTTAGGTAGCACTTCATGTTAAAACTGTATATGAGACTGTCTTCCTTTCCTCCAATAGTGTTTAGGTTCCCCGAAGGCAGGTTTTTTTTAGCTTTTCATCTCTGCATTCTCCACAGCACCTGCAATACAGTCTCTGCAACCTAGTCATTCAATAAATTTTGTTGAATTTGCTCTATCATGGAAATAACAGATGAAGTGTTTTGAGACTAGTGTATGACTTCACAGAGGAGGAGGTAAATCATTCAAGGAAACAGCAGACATCCTCCCTGTCCAAAGAGATAAACAAATGTGAACTTACCCTACTTGCCTGCAGGGTGGTGGAGCAGAGCATTATAACCCTTTCTTGGCAGAAGTGACAGATTCTTTGGTAATGTTAAACTGTGAGCTCACAAGTTTTTAAATGAATACAAAGAATCGTGTCAGGTTAAAGCAGGGAGACTGTGAAGCCCCAATTGTAAAGGGGATCATAACATATATGTCTCAGGGTCATTGTGGAAAAAAAAAAATGAGTAGCTGAGTTGAAAGCACCCTGCATGGAGCAGGCTTACTACAAACATTAATCCCACTCTCCTTCTCTTAGGGGGCATTCAGTTTACCCCGAATTACCCAGATGAAAAAAGGGAGGAGGAGAGATTACATGCCAGGCCCAATGTCACAGAGGGAGCTCTGATGTTTAAGGTTAAGGACAATAAGGATGCCCCAGGGTGCGAAATGGTTTTAAACACACAGGTATACATTCCTGAAGGGCTTTTAATTCTGGAGCAGCATCAGGTTTCCTCAGATCATTAGTTTCTCTACTGCATTATGCGGGATTCTAAATACATTCTAAAGACATAGAGTAGGTAATAAATTTGTGAGTTTGTTAAAAATAATTGTATATGTGGTTCCAAAAGTCATAAAATAAAAGATGTTAGACAGAGGTAAGATGAATAGTATTCAAGGAGGAAAAGGCATACCCTATAGCTAAGTTAAAGAGTAAACTTAGAGTAAATTGGGTAGAAAGAAGGAAGAATAATCTCTATAATGAATTGGCAAGCAGGGTAGGAGCTAAGACTACAGCTTCTAGAAATGCTCATACCAAAGACCAGGAAAAAAAAGATTTAAGAAAAAAAGAGGACTTGGGGAGCGGGACACAATACCTGCAAAGGTGATAATGAGGCAATGAGGACAGGGAAGTTCTGAGCTAGAACTTTAGGAATATACTTATGGCTTGATTCCTCCAGAAATCAGAAGAGAAGTTTGTACGGAATGATGGAGATGATGATGGTAGATATAAGAAAGTAGGGAGAAGGAAGAGGAAGAAGAAAGGTGATAACAGTAACTCAGGGGAAGCAGGAGGGATTTGTCAAAAGAATCATACAACCAAGTTTGGGCCTGAAGTGAAGGCCTTAAATTTAAAAAAAGGAGTATGACTGATTGATAGGACTATGTATTGATTTAACACTTGCTGGAAAATTGAGCAGTGTGCCACTATTCTCCTGGCACACTGCAGCTGGATCTAGATCATACTCTGGATTTTAGAAAACCTCTGCCTTTAGCTTCTCCTAATTCTTTCATGTACACCCCACTCCACTGGTCTTTCCTCATGCTTCTTGCCTAAATGCAAATGGCAAAATCCTCTTCATTCATCAAACCCAACTCAAATGCCACTTACTGCTGGAATCATACTCCTTCTTCTGACTGAGAACTAATCTCTCCCTCCTCTGGTGCTCCCACACCTGTACCAAACACATTCTACCTTACTTTAGGTACTAAAGACATGGGCAAGCCTGCCAAAAGGGGATTCCTCTAACAATTATGGAACACAGGTGAATTCAAGCCCTTCGGCTTTTCCGTAAAGAAGAGTCAAACAGGAGAGAAAAGGGAAGAGAAATCCAAAAAAATTTTGAACAAAAATATTTCAAAAGGTGTTTTAATACGTGGCAATCCAGGGTTGTGGGAGAGGGGAGTGTACACTATTTGCTCCAGCTTTGCTCTTTCCTCAGAGCCCTGCATGCCAAGGACATGACCCAGTAAGCATCTGCTAGAGTGAACTGAATGACTCTTGAGTTCATATGCCACTTACTAGCTGTTGATCTTGGGGGCAAATTACTTAATTTGTGCCTCAGCTGTCTTACTGATAAAATGGGGGATAATAAGAGTTACTACCATATAGAGCTATTAGGAGAATTAAATGAATTTATATATGAATAGCATCTCATGTCTGGCACATAGAAGACACTAGAAAAGTTAGCTTTTTATAACAAATACAGTATGCTAACCTTGTGGACTGTTTCCCACAGTATCCCTAATACCATCATCATCCTGCCTCTGCTAGAACACTCCGAGTGACAGGAAGCTTCAAGGCTGCTGAGGCAACCTATTCTGGAAAGTTCTTATAAAAATCTTCCACAGAGAGTTGAAATTTGCTGTATTTCGCGCCTGATCTTGGTTCTGCCTCAAAATGTGAACCCTGAAAAGTCTAATGCCTTCTTCCATCTGACAGGTATGACAGTTTTCCTTAGAGCCCCTGCCAAATCTAAACATTCCCAGGTCTGTCAGCCATTCCACATATGATCTGGTTCTTGAACTTCTCACTATCTTAAAAATACAGCAGCCACTGGTGAACACAACACATCAGACTGGTGCAGACTTCTAAGGTGAATGGCACCCAACTGTCCAAAAGCACAGGATTTAACTGGTGTTTTCTGCAACCACGTGTCCCTCCCGATCAGTGCATAATGAGCATGACCAAAAGGCACCAAGTCTTCTTCACATAAATTGATTTAGAGCAAGGTCTTCTATCCTGCTCTGTGCTATGAGACCTAATTCCCCTAGGAGTTGAGTTTTGTGTGTTGACTTTAAAAGACAGAGCAGGAGATGCAGGTAGCTCCAACAAGGGAAGGATGGAAGAAATGCTGAGTTTCAATGTTGCATATTTTATGGGTAAACTCATTTTTCACAATCTACAGTGACAGAATGGATATCAGTCCAGAATTTGCCTAAGATGAATGCCATGATGCTAATGGAACAATGTTTTCTGTGTATAATATACTTACAGATGGTAATACTAATCTTCCTCAGAATGAAAATGAATGTACTCATTTATTATGAAGTGATACAAAATGAAATGACACAGGGATCCTTATGCTGTAATAGTCTGCATTTAGTTTATTAATGAAATGATCAGAGTAATAGTAGTACCTCGCGTTTATATCATACTTTCAGATCATTAGGTGCTTCTTTCTCTTTCATGCTCTCACGCACACACATTATGTATAAACACAAACACGTGTATGCATGTTTTAATCTTCCCAAATACTCTGCAAAGCACCATTACACCTCCTGCTCCTTTTTCTCAGAGGAGGAAAATAAAACCTGAGGGTTTAAGTGACAAGGTTATCGTGTTCATGAATTGAGGTGCTTTGACTTTTGGTCCAACGCTATTTACTACTAAATCATATTCCTTAGCACACTGATTGACTCTTTTCTATTACAGAAGTTAAAGTTAGCTATTTTGATGACAGTCAAGAAATTCTGGATCCCAAGAAACCATAGTATGAATATAGGAAATAGATAATATATCTTACTGTTAATTATCTATCACTATCTTTTAATTTGAAAACAGACCCCTTACCCACTAATACCCACTTCCTACATGCTTCTCCCTCAAAAAGCCCTGATGGTCTTCTCAGGAATTCTTTTTCTCTTAGGAACACAGAATGCTAGCTGAAAAAAACATAACATTACTAGGTTAATTGAATTGGGGCAGGTTGGCCCAGGACTTTTACTTAGAAGGGACGCTTACCTCGGCTGGACACCTTATTTCTACTGAATGTAGCAGTTGGCTGATGTCGATATGGATGTATCCCCAAATCCTGTGCGTGACTCACAGTTCCTAGTAAAGATTCAGGGTCCCCGGGTCCACCAGTACTCAAGAGCAGAGGGCTATCATGGCAACTTTTGGTCAATGTAGTTGAACTCTTCCTGTCTGGAAAGCCATCCTTGGCTCCCTCGCATGAGCACTCCTCTTCCATGCTCTCTGAATGCATGAGTGCCGGCTGGTGCGCATAACCATGGGTCGGGCTGGGTGAGGAAACCTGGGAGATACATTCTTGTGCCCTGATTTGTAGAAGATGCTGGGGGCTGGTGTGGTGGTGGTGATACGAGTCAGCATTTTGATATGGTAAAGCCTGGTGCTCTGTCATACTCTGTCCCCCAAGATTGGGAGCTAGACTCCCAGCATCCCCCTGGTTCATATGCCTGAACAGTTCTTGGTACTCTTGTTGCTGCTGCTGCTGCTGCTGCTGCTGCTGCTGTCGCTGCTGCTGCTGCCTTTTAATTAGCTGTGCAAACTCTGCTGGGGGCAGCCGAATGTCCGAGTGGCCGGTGAGTGAATGCCGGGGAGAGAGCAGTCCTTGAAGGATGTGGGGTACCTGCTGGTGTCTTGTATAGTCTGGTGGTGTGGGGGACAGCAGGGCCTGCTGTAGTGCTGACGTGGTATAGTGAGGTGGCTGCTGATGTGCACTGGGAGGGAAGGTGGGGAATTGGTCAAGTGGAGGGACTTTCAGGGCTTGGGTTGGAGGGAACCCCACTCCTGTTGAAGGGCTGTAGCTGCTGGGGGAACCCCGGGACTGGTCCGAAAACAGATGGGGGTGTAAATGCGCCTGGTCGTAGTTAGCAGGGGAGAACCGATTCACGTTCAAGCTGCAGACACAAACAGGAGTGAGTACCAGGCATCCATGTAACAAGTGTACTATACTCCCCTGAGGAATAGCTACTATTCTTTCTCAGTAGGGAGCCCCACGGACACAGAGAACTGTGGTATGACTGGAAAGTTGGGGATGTATGCATCATCCCAACTCATACCCGCCCTCACTTATCCAGTGGTATCCAAGGGATCCAGGGCACTGTGTATAACACATCCAGCTCTAGGCTGAAGCAATTTGGCCTATTTTACAACATCACTTGAGTTATTAAGAAGCACCAATCTCTTAGAATATGAGTGACAGAGAGGGAAAGGATCCTCAAAGAATAGACAAGGGAACTGGCATTTTTACCAATTCTTCTAATAGGCCACTTCCTTCTTTGCAGACAAATAGTAAGATAGCTCTGTCCTTTTCTTTTCCTGTCTCATTAGCATTTTGCTCCTGGATGAATAGGTTTCAAGTTCATCCCAGAGACACTACACTGATTTTATAAAGGGTAAAATGAGCATAGCTCATTCTCCTTCTCTCCTCTTCTCTTGCCCTGCTAAGTGGCTTCCTCCCACCTGGATCACCTAGATGAATGGATGGGTGACTTTAGGCATCCTTACCTGTGGGCCTCTGCACTGTCAGCACTCAGTTGCTTCGACAAGGGCCGGTGCCCATAGCTGAAGGTGGCCATCAAGTTGGCACGGTGCTGCATCTGAATCTGACTGGCACTGGGGCTGATAGAGATGCCCCGCCCAGCAGAGCCTGTAGTTGTCCCTGGCATATTGCTGAGCATGTCAACAGGCTCCTGTACTTGGATGGTCACCTGCTGTGACTGGGTAGGCTGCTGTATGCCCAAACAGGTTAGTGCCACATTGGGAGGAGGAGAACAGTTCTCAGGCTGCTGCTGGAAGATTGCACTGCGGGAGGGTAAGCCTTGAAACTGGGAGGGAGATGCAGCACCTGGAGAGAAAAGAACCTCAGAGTGACCAAATGCCTGGATTACCAGCTAGGTGGAAGTAATGGATGCCAATGAGGACACTCAGACTGAATACTATCTAGAGCAGTGCTTCTCAAACTTTAGCTCACCTGGAAGACTTGTTAAAACTCAGATTCCTGGGCCCTACCCATAGAATTCTGCTTCAGTTGGTCAGGGTATGGCCCCAAGGATTTGTATTTCTTTTCTTTTCTTTTCTTTTTTTTTTTTTTTAAGAGATAAGAGTGAATTTACTATATGTTCTTATATTGGAATATATTAACATAAACTATAGATTTTTACAATGATGAGATCACATTATCTTGTTTCAGACTTCTTATTTAAGAGATAGTATATATCTTATCACTCATTATTTTTTAAACAATCATTAAAAATAGGAATTAAAACATAATTTCCTTAATAAAAACATATTTAATGTCGAAAAGTGAAAAAATACAGGCAATTACAATGGAAAAACAACTGCTAACATAACTATACACAGATACATTTTGATATCATCTTAGTCTATATCTAAGGATTTGTATTTCTAATAAGGTGTCCTGAAAACTGGTCCATGGATTATTCTTTGAGTAGCTCTGACGTAGGGCAATGCCTCTCAAACTCTAATGTCCATACCAATGGCCTGGCAATCTTGCTAAAATGCAGGTTCTGATTTAGCAGGTCTGGGAAGGGACCTCAGATTCTAATTTTCCTGCTGATGTTGTTGGTTGGGGGACCCCACTTTGAGGAGGAAGGAAGGATATAGAGACTGATTTAGACTCTTCAGGGGATCTAGACTGTGTGGTATTACTTAAGAGATTATCAGTTTTTGGAATACTAAATCCTAGTCTCTTGTGCTCGCCTCTAAAGACCCATATCAATTAGGATATATTCATCTTTACCTCAATCTAAACATCCACGAGAGGAGCCACACGTACAATGGATAATCAAAAGGAGGCATGACAATAAGAAAGGTTCTGATAGCAGCTTTTTATTTGGCAGAGTTGGAGGGGATTTATTTAAAATATTAATAATAGTTAACTTTTATTGATAACTCGTTTGTGTCAGAGACTGTTCCAAGTGCATATGTTTATTCATTAAATACTATTATCCCTATTTTACATTTGAGAAAGCTGAGATATACCGAAGTAACTTACCTGCAGTTTCACATGTCAGGATCTGGTAGAAACAGGATTCAAATCAAGGCAGTCTGGCTCTACAGCCCATACCCTTAAAACTATGTTATCCTGCCATTCCAATCAATTGCTTGTGGCATTGAAGACTAAGACTCATTTTTTCCATGGTTCAGTCTAAACTTTTCCACTCACCGTGAGACTGGATCATGGCACTGTTCATGGGGGGAGGACTGTTACTGGGTTGTCTGAAGAGATGGTTGTTGGGATGGTTGGGGGGTGGACTCGAAGGCTGAATCCTTAACCTTAAAAAACAACAAAACCATATAAATAAATAAATCTCCCGAGGTGACAGTATAACCTTGAAGTGAGCTTCAGCCATACGATACTCACAAACAGAAACTTTTTCAGTTTTGATAAGCCTTCAGCCTAGAAAACCATAAATAAACCATCTACCATAGTCAACTTAAAACCTACCCAACATCTTAGTTTACTGGATTTCCCAGACAAAGAGACAGAGATCAATGTCGGCCTGTGTCTGGCCTCTTGATTTAGATGTCAGATTACTTTGTTCATGGGGCTAAGAAAATGAAGTGGCACAGAAAGTCAAGATTTTAGGGAGGCTGCTGAAATTTAAATTGGTTTCTCTGCTTTTCAAATAGGTTCTTCCAAGAGGAAAGCTCAAGCCAGTCAGTATCTCCCATACAAGTCAGGCCAAGGACACCAAGCTATAGAGACAATGGCTTAGGCATGAAACAAAATGATTCATTACCTCTGGAGCTGGTGGGTAAGGAGGGCTGGCTGATTTTCACATGCAGCCTGAAGAGGTGGAGAAGGCTGAGGAGGACAGATAGAATCCTAAAACATATGAGGGAAAAAAGAAAAATAATTGTGAGCTTGAAGAGTAACCAGAGCTATTTTCAGGAAGGGAAGAAACAGAAAGAACTATCTCTCTGCTTTTATTGTTCATCATAAGGTTTGATTTTCTTTATTCAAACATGTCAACCGTAAACACAACTCAACTCCATTTTGCCCTACATGATTTCCTCCAAAATTCACAGGCAAATCAGCCTGAAAGCAAACTCCAACCAAGCTGGAGAAAGCAAAGAGTGAAGGCCTACTTGAATTTGTTGCTGGAGAATTTGATGGTGCTGCTCCTGCTGGTATAACATATGCTGCTGCTGGGTCTTCTCCAGGGTTCTTTCATCAATCTGCCCCCCGTACATCTTCTGCAGCTGCTCACACTCCTGAAGGGAAAGCAGTTAACAAAGATGGGATGCAGCCAGGCCCATCCCATGCAGTGATGTCAGCAGATGCAGATCTGCCCCAAGGTCTCATGGGCACAAAGAGCAACGAGAGAAGAACAGTGTCTTTGATGAGCAACTAACAGATTTATATGGTATTTGTGTACTAAATATATATTCACACTCCATTCTGCATGAACTAATAGAAAACACCAAGGAAGATCTGTGTATAAGTCAAAGTGTCCAGTGTGAAATCTGTGTACAAAGAACATGTGACTCAAAGCTCAGCATAAGGGAGGCAGAAAGGAAACTGGCCCTTTAGAGAAGGCTGGAGGTGCACTTCCTTCCTCTGGGCACACCATTCCATACCAGCTGGAGAGTATGCCAGGTGGTAAAAATGCAGAGTAGGCTCCAACAACACCCAGTACCCATAAACCACGAGAGGAATGCCTGGGTTGCTTAGAAGTACCTTCCCTGGTGCTTCCCACTGCAACCTAAACCCAGAAATTCCCCTCTAATGAACTACAGAGACAGGAGGAAAATTTAGTCCCTTCATGGGAAAGCAAGTTTGATCCTGGGGAAAGCTGTACGTAACAAGAAGCGAGCAAAGAGCATTAGAAAGCTATACGGTTTGGAACCTATAACACTGCAGTGCTGCTGACATGAAGTGGGCAGAAAGTTTAACACCCCAGTCCTCCTGCAGTACTGGCTTCTGTTACCCATGCTTCTCCAAAGACGCCTGCCATCTCTTCCATTACCTGCTGCAACTGTTTGATGCTGCTGTTGTTGCCCATTTTTTCCAGATGAGCTTTGAAGGCCTGGATGCTTGCAGCCCCATCTGAGAACCGGCGCACAGGGGAGAAACGCTCCGTAGGGAGGTGCAGGGTGTTGGAGTCCTTGTAGGTAGAGCTGAATACATGGGAAGAAAAGGTTAGGGGCTAGGACTCAGGGGTTTTGACCAAATCACCTAGGGACTGCTGTTCCAGATGAACACATAGATGGCTGGCTGCCCATGCAGCCCTGCATATTATGCCATTTCCAGAGGCCAGTTGTTTCCCTAGCCTGCTTCCCTTTAGAGTGCTCCAGGTGCACATCTGCCATTTCTACTTACCTTTAGCTGGCTTAATTTCCAAGCCTGGTGAGGTCCTGGGATCAAATATGTCCATTTCTTACAAATATACTTCTCAAGATCCCTGACATCAAGTAGTATATAAATGCTTGCTTTTATCATCATGTCTCTATCCAGTGCCTTTAGAAACCTAAAATTCACTATTTGACCCAAAGTTTTCCCTGAGCAGCAATCTCTACATGACCAAAGGGAAACTACTATCAGCTCTGTGGTCTACAGTCTGGCCTGGAATTCATAGATTCTGTGCTAGAAAATGGAGGGCAGTGGGGACGTCAGATCCCCAGATGGAGATAGCACATTCTTAAGGAATGTGGGCCTCAAGATCCTGCATGTACCTGGTTTATGCAAATAACATTACCTAATGTTAAAAATAACTTCTCAGAGCAGCAGCACCATCCCAACCTCCTAATGAAAGAGTAATCATGTGGATTACCTTCAAAAACCTCATGATAGAGACCCCAGGGGTCCCAAGACCCCAGCCCGGCCCAGAGAGAGGCCTCAGGCCCCAGCCTGACCCTGATAAAGACCCCAGGGGTCCCAGGGTCAATCAGAACACAGCCAGCATCCTAGAGAAAGAAAGGACAAGCTACTGATAAGAAATGCTGTAGATAGCATCAGGGTTAGACGCTAAAACCTATACCTGTTACCTAATCAGAAAGAGATGTTTATGGGTTAAGCTTGATAAAAGACTGCCAAGGCAGCATTCCAGCAGCTGATGGAAAGGATCAGGGTTTCATGTCCAGGACAGAGATGACATCACAGTGAATTATTGGTGAAATGATGTCCCACCTTGCTAGTTACTCATTCTGTACTAAAGTAAAACCAATGCTAAGGAAGTTAACAAGCAAGTTCAAATACAAGGCAGAGAGGGAGGGAGAAAAAGAGTGATGACTGTGCCAAGGGGTCAGAAGAGTTCTGGCAGCAGGTGAAAGCCCTTTACCTTCTCTTTTCTAATGATGATTTCTGTTTCAGACTCTGAAGCTTGCCACAGTAGCAAGCCAATGAAATGGGCACGAACATGTATTTGTTTCATTAACACAAAAGACAAATGATTTTGACAGACACACTCCAGAAACGGTGATCATGAAAGCTGCTTTCAGGGGCATTCCCTCAATACCTCTTATTTTTCTTTCTACTTCAGGTGTTTGAAGTTAAAGCAAATAAATATTATTTTCTCCCAAAATTGGATTCTTACACCTTCAATATTTTCTAATAATGGACACATTTCTGATGCATTCGGAAAGCTGTGTTCTCCAAGTAGTTAATACAGCCTATCTGTACAAAACCCATTCTCTCCCATTACAGCAATACTCCCAGGTCCAGGTATTTCATGACTCTTCCAGAAGCACAGGTTTTGAACAGACTGACACCCAAGTCAGTCCAGCACAGTAACTTCAGAGGAACAGTTCTGATGTAGTTGCTGATTTTGGAAGCATTGATAGTATCAACTGTGGTTTATTTATTTATTTTTAATGATTACCCCTTTTTTTAAAAAGATTTTTATTTTTTAAGTGCGGCAACCCTTGGTTGACCTCACAGATTGCAAGGACCTTGTCAGCTTACAATGCTTTATTTTTTAATTTTTTTTTTTATGCCTACAGCACCTGGTCTTCCTAGGTGGTCTCCCATCCAAGTACTAACCAGGCCCGACCCTGTTTAACTTCGAGATCAGATGGGATTGAGCTTGTTCAGGGTGACATGGCCGTAGACTATCGTTTATTTTTATTAGCAACTACAGTCAAACTCAGAACAGCCTTATGTTAGGCTGATATTCCCACTACACTTTGCAAACAGGGATTGGTTCCCCCAGCTAGATATTATCAATCTGTGTTAGGTTTTTTTTTTTCCCTCTTAAATACTTTTATTTTGATATGTCATTATGTCATACTTAGGAAATAGTTGCAAGAATAGTACAAAGAACTCTTATATTTTACTCAGAATCTCCAACTGTTATTATATTGGCCCATTTATTATTTGCTTTATACATTTATGTATTTCTTTTGAACGATTTGAGACTATTTGAGAAAAACATCCTGTGTTTTTATTTATAAGTACTTCAGTGTTTATGTCCAAAAAAATAGGACTTTTTCTTCTATATGTTAGGTTTTTTTTAATCACACTTGAAAACTTTAAAAATTTTAAATTATACACTTCCAATATTAAAAAGATTGATTAGACTCCTCTTTTGTCTCAATGCTGGACTTCACCTATTATACACCAGAAGAATATATATATGCTGTTCTTCAGTCATTTCCTCTGGAAAATAAAAGGAATTCAATAAACTATCTGGGCTAACCATTTTCAGTGTTTTATGGAAAGTTTCTCTTTTCCCCTGAAGACTAACTTCAATCTCTTGTCATATTTTTATAGTTACCCCATCGAGACATGCTGAGTTTACATAAATGCCACCTTATACAATCTGCCACTCATAAAGCATTTATTCCGATTTAAAATGGCCTGACTACAGGAAACCCTTGAAACACTCTATCAAGAATGTTCACATAAAAACAGACAGCAGATAGATTTCTAGCAGGTAAGGCCTTGACAATGACTGCAGGCAGGGTGGAAACCACACACACCGAGCTATGGGCCAATGTGGTCTTCCTCAGTAACAAATGTAAACAGGATACAGAATCTGTGATAAAGGCTGACTGCAGAGATGTCCCAATCTTTATGTTTCCTTGATAACAATACCTCCTGAGAACACTTAGAATTAAACAAGGACACCCAAAGGACTTCAGCTAAACAATAGACCCTGACAAGTGCTGAAAAATTAAGTGTCAGGCTGTGGAGGAGGGGAAGACAGAAACAAGGAGAAACAAAGTTATAAAGAGTCTATTAGGTAATACCGTAGAGCTCAGAGTTATTAAGAAATCAGAGAAAATTTATGGGGTGGAAAGGTAGGCCTCCAATAATCACTTGAAGTGCCCCTTAATGTAGTACTCTAATAATGTAGGTCCTGAAAGATTTTCCTTGGAAAAATACTGTCTTTCTGTGCCATCAGAGTTTTCTTTGAGAACTATCTTTCCTCCTACTCCTAACAGACTCCTGCTACTCCTACAAATAATTTACTAAGTTACTGTCATTTATAAGAGCTTATCTTCCTCCTTTCAGCATTCCAACGTGGCACTAATTATGTATCAGTCTGCTCAGAGTTCACCTGTCTCTGCTGATTACATCGATGCCAATGGGTAACTAGTCATAATAAAAACAGTGTGGCAAGCTTGACAGTATGAGCTGGTTGCAAGATTTAATAACAACACATTTATAAACTTAAATTTCTTGGAATGTGACTGCTTTTAAACCTTCCCAAGTAAGAATGCTTTTCATTGTCCTACCAAAAAGATTAAAATAAGCTCTAGCATTTGGGGGTGGCTTTGAAAGTGTGTCCCACGAGCTTGGGGATGGCTTCAGAATGGGTATAGCTAAGGTTTTAGTCATCAAGGTATTTGGAGAAGATAGTCGCCTTCTTAATCTAGCAAAATGTCATTCCCCTCTGCTTCTAGGCTTACTTGGATTCAATTTTGTGAAGTTTTCTTGGCCACGAAGGTTAAATTTATTTTTATTTCTTCAAGAGAATGAACTATAAGTGTGTCAGAGACCCAGTCAAAGATTTTGCCATCGGAATATTGCAAGAATGACTTCTCAAGCACAATACGCAAGAGGATGCAGTATTTCTGCTCTACCATTCACAAAGAGATGTATCTTCCTCTGTATCCTAGCTCATTGTTCGGTGGTAATACAATAAGAAATGCTCATTCTTTTGAAGGTAATGAGTTATTAAAGGTCAAGTCCATTAATATGGCTACAAATTCTCTTATTTCCAGTCAGCCTTCTTGAGAGCTTCACCTGCTTACAGGTTCAAAGTTCAATTTTATCTATGAGTAAATATGTAGAATCACGAGAATTGACTACAGACAATAAACATGTCTATGAGGTAACAGGAAAGAAGAATCTCGCATTGCCCTGTGCACTGCTTAGTGCAAAGAGCTGAGAAGAGGTAAGTTCAGGATGCTATTTAAAGCCTCGATGCTAATCAACATCACTGTAAGACTAGCCAGAAGGGTGCCTGTCCAATGAGCCTCAAAGAGTTCATATGGCTCATGTGGCTACTCACCGATGCTGATCAGGTACCAGGTGAGGGGGCCAGACCCGGGAACGGAAAGGCTGCTGTCCTAGCTGCCGTTGTAGGTCCGGTGGGATCTCAGCTGTAGGGTTGGTCATGGCCAGTGTATGTCTTTTGGACCTATTTGCCAAGTACCTGCAACAAGCAGGAGCACATTTCATAGTAAAACAGACAGACAGGAATATTCCTCAGCAAGAAGCATTAGAAGTTAATCCAAAGCACTCAGAATGAAATAGTGTAGAGCTCCAAAAGGGCTCGATGGCAAACAGATCTCTGACTGGATGAAAGTGAAACATGTCCAACTGGCCAACAAAAGTTGGCTTACCACTGAAGAGGATGAATTTTGAACCTAAGAGCAGCTGTTGAAGAGAAGAGAGAAAGCAGATGTAGCTCACAAAGAGGATTGGTTTTCCTTACTTCATTCCACTCAACAGAAGAATTTACTTTCTACAAATTTTCTTCTTCTTTTCTCTCCAAATTTCCAAAAATATAAGTCAGAGAAAATGAGCTTGAAGGATTATTCCTAGAGATAAGCCAACAGAGATATTCAGAAGGGTTCTGCATACTTCTCTGGATCCCACTGGCCCCCAGGTTTTGAGACTGTCCTCACTACAAGTCATAGAAAATAGATCCTTCCAGTGAAGTCCAAAACCATCTCTTCCCTCAGGCCCCCTGACTGTAACTCAGTCATCAGAGAAGACAAACTAATATTGTTCCCAGGAAGCTAACATTCTCTAGAAGATGAAGAAATGAAACCACGTAAAATGTTTGGAATTGTTTTAAGGGAGAAAAAAGGCAAGGCAAGAAAACAGAGTTTCAAAGGCTGAAAGGTTGACAAGCTGATGACTATTATTCTGAAGAGCTTTCAGATCTACCACTTGATCAATACCATTAATAAGATATCGGTCCCCCTTTGTCTGGTTGATGCCTTCCTCCACCACTGCTGCTCTTACTGGGCATACATAAAAGAAGCATCATTCTTTTTCATTACCTCAAAACTAATGGGCATTTTACTCTTTAAATGTTGGTCTAAAGAAGAAGGTAGAGTTGGAGGAAGTAAAGTCTAAGACAAAATGAAATACTGCTATCTAATTAAAGTAGGGAGGCAATAAGTTTCCTAATTTCTCTTCAAGATACCAACAGACCCCATTTGCAACTTTATATATCCTGTTATTTATAAACTATAGAAACAACAGAATCGAAAGGAAAAAAGTTACCACAATTTTTCTTCTATTTGCTAAGCTGTAGTAGGAGGTGATCCACCTGCTAACACCCCTGTTCTCCACTCTTCTTTTCACATGGGACCAACTTCTTTTTGAATAGCAGCTCTCATACAAAGCTACTGGGGGTAGGAAGAGAGTATTGGCCAGCAACCATCAGGTTCTACACTTGATCTTAGCCAAAAGGCCAAAAAGTGATAATCATCAGGTTCTTAAAAAGTGCTCTTGTTTCATTAACTACTTTTCCCATTTAAGCTAAAAATAGTTAACAGACTAACGAGTAATTAATGGTATGTAAACTTTCCAAAGAGTAAGCCATTAGCAGTTTTAATATCCATTTGATAAAGACACCCAAAGTTTCCCCAAGAGCCCATGAAAACCAATTTATTTCAACTTCCCTCAAGGGAAAAACACATCATCTTGAAGAACACCTGTATTTCTGGGGAAAATACATGCTGGATTCTGGTCAAACCCCCACTCCCGGAAAATAAGAATGACAACTCCCACAAGGGGGCATGCATGGAGGACTAAGGCTAATGAAACTGAGGTAAAATGAACAGTACAGCATGCCTGATGGTCACCATTTTCTGTGAATTAGGCATCTGCAAACAATGGATATTTGCATCTGTCCCTGGCCCGAACCCCATATTCTTTTTTCAATATCTCTTTGTTGGTACAAGCGGGATGGAAGAAGCATACAGCAAACAGTAGAAAAGGTATTCATTCTCCTGGAAAGGAAGAGTCCATGCCAGCGGTCCATGGCCAGACTAGCTAGGATTACTGTCATCCCAAATCTCCAATTCCTTTTCAGTAAACAGTTCTTGGCAGGTAGGAGCAGGCTTTTTGCCTTCTGAATACTATCAACTTGCAATATGAAAGCAGGGGACAAAAAAGGAAGGAGAGAGAAGAGAAAAAGTTCTTATGGTTATTGCTGTCACTTAGGGGACTTCCAATGGCGCTTACAGAAATGAAATTTTCTGGGTAGTCTTCTGTTACTTCCATGTGGGGAGGAACATGCCATCTGGCTTGAGCAAAGAGACCACACAAATGTTGAAGCTGCACTGTACCACCTCCTTGGGCAGAGGTGACCTTTCGCTGGTTGCAGGGGAGTCTGCCCAAGGACGTTTTCTGCAAGCACTGCCAGATGCCACATTACCTCTGCACAGCTTCCTGATCTGGCTCCCCATCCGAGCTCTCCTCATCCACAGGGGTAACTGCTGGCACTGCCTGAAGAGAGACAGAAAGGAAAAGCTCAAGTTGTTGTCCTGTAATATCTCTTACTCTAGATACTGAACTTGGGACAGGCCTTTCTGTTAATTTCCTTATTTACAAAACCTTTCGTAGGACCCCTGGGCTATACCAAATTTTCATATACCTTTCTATTTTTTTCATTTTTTACCTTGCTTAGGTGATTTTAATTTGAATTTCTTCCTCTGATTCATCTTCATTCATTCAATTATTCCTCCAACAAACAGCTGACTGCCTATTATGTTCCAGGACAAAATATAAATTAACAGATATAGTTTTTGCCCTCATTTTACAGTCTAGTGGAGGGCAGAGACAAGTAAACAGACAATTTTAAAACAGCATGACCAAGTCCTCTCATGGAATACCTGGGAATCAAGGAAGGCATCCTGGAGGAGGTGACACCTAACCTGAGACCTAAAGGATGAAAAGGAACTAGCTAAGCAAAGAAGGAAAGGGGTCACAAGCCTCTGAGTCGTCTAGGCTGAGAGAAAAGAGAAGGCCTGCAGGTATCTGAGGACCTGAAGAAACAGTCGAAACTTGTTTACTTGAAATGTCTAGGAACTGAACTGTTATTGCACATTAACGTTACTTCCAGATGTCTTTAACTTCAGAAAAGCATAATTTTTTAAAAGTACATTTTAGTACCTAACCTATAACTGTGTAGTTGTAATTCAATGCTTTAAAATAGGTGTTGCCTACCAAAACATGTAAGTGAAATGAGAATCACCACAATGCGTGCATTACCGTGACTCTTCCCATCTGCTTATGGACTGGAATGCTGTGCATCCTTAATAGCTACTCTGAGCCTGGTGGCTCACATAATCACCATGCCTCAGGCACTAGAGCAAAAATCAGGGATCACTTCAGTGATTACAAAACACTATTTTTTAAATGGCTGATAATTACAAAACAAAACAAAAAAATTTTGGAATAACTCCACTGTTTGAATGTTTCTAGGGTTTTCAGATCTTTTACTATAGTTCTATAAGGCTGGAGTTAACAGGGTTGGGCAGGAAGTGGCTATGGATGAGGCAGGAGAGAAATCCTGTGTCCAGTTATAAATAGTCTTGCATATCACATTAAAAACTATTTTGGGGAAGGGCAGTGGTGAACCATTAAAGGATTTCAAGCAAGGACATGATGTTACAAGACTTACATTTTAGAAAACTAGCTTACTTTAGCTACACTGTGAAAACGACTGGTGGTGGGCAAGAGGAGGTAAGATGGGAAGCAAGGAAGCCAGTTAGGAGGCCACTGTATTAATCTAGGCAAAGGATGACAGTGGCTTAAGAAAAGGGCTGTGAATATGTACAGAAGTAACATATTTACAGGCACTGGGTAACTAATTTGATATGGGGAATAATGGAGAGGGAAGAGTTAAAGATAAAATACACATCCCTCGCTTGTGTAACTAGGAGAATGATAGTGCCATTCACGGTCACTCAGGAAGAGAAATGGGTTTCAGAGTCAGGAAAAGTTCATTTTGGGACATGTTGAATTAAAATTGTGAGTACTTGTCAGATAATAAATCTGGGCAGTAGCAGTCATATATGTACAGAAGTATAGAACCCAGAAGAGCATACTGGGCTGCAGAACCATCTGGTAACTAAAATTATGAGACTGGACAAGATTATCCAGTAAGAGTATGTAATGAGATGAAAGTAGGGCCCAAGATAAAACTCTGGGTTTCACCAATTTCAAGGAACAAGCACAAAGGGAACCTGAAAAAGATAGGTAGGAGGAAAACAGGAAGAATGTGGTATCACAGAAGCGAAGAGAAAATACTTCAGGGAGAAAATGGTCAACGGTGACTAATACAGTTGAGAGGGCCAGAAAGATAAAGATTAAAAATGTCCACTGGATTTATAAACAAAATCTTGTTAGTGACCTTGGCAAAAACAGTTACAGTAGGCAGAGTAAGTCACTCCACCTCCCATGAAGTTGTTCCTGATCCTTCATAACTTACACTGATTTGGGCTCTCTCTGAATGCCTCTGTGACCTACTAGTCATGGTATTCATTCTGACACTTAATCATATATGATCTTTTACTAATATTCCAGTTACTTTGCATATTTTGATCTTGTCTTCCTATAGTAATAAGCTCAGTGAGGCCAAGAACTACAAATATAATTCTTTCCTTTTCCCTACAGCAGTGTTACTGAAGGATCTGTGCCAATCCACAAACTGTTTTGTTACTAATCCCTGATAAGGTAAGTACAGAAATAGAGAGTAAGCTTTAAAAAATTTTTTATAATAATTTAACAGAATAATTTCATCTACTGAATTGAATAAAAAAATTTAGCCTGTATTTTGTATGTCTTAAAATTTTAATTTCTCTAAGAAATGTATTTTATTGTATTTTACAAAGATATTCACCGAAGATGGATTAAAGGAGGAAAAAAGGTCATCAATTAGAGGTATTTTGAGATGCATGCCCTAAATCATCTAGTTAAGGGCTATGGATATAATTACCACCCAATCTTATGTACTATGAAAATCAATGAATGAATGAATGAATGAATGAATGAATTTACCCATGACAGGAAAATAATCAGAAATAAATAGAACCCAGAGGAGAAAAACAATCTCTGAAATTAACCACCATATAGAAAAGTAAGATTGAGAGACACCAACTGACTAGGTTAGGGCTTGTGACACCCAATCGAGTGATCCAGGTTGTACCAAAATCCCTAGGTAGTGTTAATCAAAGGAGAAAATGTTGGTGAGAAGATAATTTTGGAAATCAGTACAAAAAGCAATTTATTACAAAGAAAACTATTAGATTCCACTGCCCTCTGGCAGGATGGCAACTGTACTTAACTAGCACATCTATAAGTGGCCTACTGAGGATGAAGCTCTCCAGGAACAGGCTTCAGTGTAGAAATTATTTGGTTAAGAAAAGAAGTTAGTCAAAAATTAAGACTGGAAAATTCTATTAGCCTGAAGAAAATGAGAATACACTGAGCACCATAGTTTAGAGAAAGAGGAAATTCAGACATTTCAGTTGGAGATCCTGGGTTCCCAACCCTAGGCCCACACCTCTTTATTAAAAGCTCCTGAGAGAGTAAGTTAGGCTCTGCGCTGCTACTCACTGGTGTCATGGTGACAAGTGGGGAGGGTCCCCGTGGGCGCTTCAATAGCTGCTGGGCATGCAGTTGGATGTTGGCTCCTCCATCTGATGCCCTCCGGCCAAGGGGGCCCATTCCATTCAGCAGCTGTAGGGTGGGCGGCTGTAATAAGGACTGCTCCTGTAAAGAGTAGAGTGAGAAGGACAGAATCGTAAGTGGAGGGGGCGTGGCAGGGAGAAAGGGGAGAGAAAATAGCAGTACTCTGATCTACTGAAAATAGGGGATCCCTTGATGGTGCTATAGACTAGAGAAATCTTCCCTTCCATCTGAGATGCTTTGCATGAGAAATTATCCTTCTCTGTAAGAAAGCCAACCCTTAAGATCTAGGGAAGGTCCCTCAAAGTCTCTCAAAGGAAGCTCAAATGTGTTTCTTCTGGGGCAAGCCCTCTCCCATACCCAGGTACCTTGTACTCAAGTTGCCCGGTTGGCTGCAAATTTTGCATGGGCAGCAGGTTGTGCATGAAGTTGATGTTAGGGGCCACCTGCAGAAATGGAGCCTGTGGGTTGACTCCAAGAAAGCCAGGTAGGAGCTTCTGCAAATCTTCCATAACTTCCGTTCTAAGAAACAAGATAAGAGTTAAGTCTGGTTAATATTTTTACTCAAAAGTGCTATATCCCCAAACTGATGAAACTGATAAGTTTAGTACAATTTTATTTTATTTTTTTACTTTCTTCCTAAATTTGTATTTCTAAGAACCCAAAGCAAGTAGAAGTCTACTGTGTAGAATCTGACCCTCTGCCACTTTACTATTTGGGACTGGGGATAGCTATTCCTTGACTGCTCATGTAAAACCAACAGCTCTGAGCCATGAGGAAATACTGGCATCAGTCCAGTTCAGGTTTGCAAATCCAGGAGGTGAACATAAAGTTTCTGGAGGACATCGACACCCACTAAAACAATGGCTGCCCAAAGTAGCAACTGATTCACCAGGGAAAGAACGCAATTACTCCTGTCAGTGCCGGGAGGACAGATAAGTAGTGGATGTGCATGGTTGTACTGTTCCAACAGTAGGGTTTAGAGCACACTTTAAAATAAGAGATCTTTCCACTAGCAGACAGAGACAGCTGACACAGTCTTTGGAGCCAGAATGTTTCCCCACTGCCTGTTTGAACATAGGCTGAGAACAAGAAACATAAAGGAAGCAAATCAGCAGGCCTGGGAGGCTTTTAGGGAAATCACTCAGAGAAGAGATATTGATAAGAAAACTAGCTTTGCCCCTAGTTGAACTCTCAAAAGAACTCTTGCCACCTTCTCTTCTCTACTCAGTAGAGAAAATATTCAGAAAAGAGGTAAGGATATTTTTAATGTGGAGTCTTCAAATGTAGGACAAAAACAGATAAAGTCAGCTTTAAGGACATTTCCCAAGTGTGAGGCATCAGGAACACACTGAAGGACTGTTCTGGGAAAACACTTTGGAAAACTGGTACTTATTCAGTGTGTTTTTGGATTCTTGTTCACTTAATTTAATTTGTAACATACATAAGTTACATCATATCATCTATCCTCACTTCCTACATGAGTTTTGCAGTAGAACATTTATTAGCAAGTAACGTCTCTAGAAGCTGTGAAACTCGGATGAATTGTAAGGGGTACTTTTACATGACTTAGATCAGAAGATCTCAATCTTTGTGGGCAAAGGCACCATCTTAACACTTCACTAAAGTACTGCGATTAATTGGCATGATGGTGGCTACTGGCCCACCATCCACTAGGGACAGCTCTGTAATTCTTTAGTCAAAATAAGTCTGATCTACCAAGGACCCTGAAATGGGTTAAAAACATGCCTCAGCCACCGGATTAGATCTCATCTCAGAGATACAATAAAGTAGAAAAAAATCTGCCATAGTAGGAACCCAAAGTCAGATGGGAATTCTTTGCGTTGGTGTTAATTATTAGGCTGTTGGCCAGTTACTCACCGTGGGTCAGCCACACCCACTGTGTGCCTCCTCATTGACAAATATCGGACCAATGCTTCAGGGGAAGGCTCCTCACCCTCATCACTGTCCAAGTTCACTGTTCCATCCGGCTGAGGTGGAGGGAAACAAAATTGAATTAGAAGTAAGAAGTAAGGAAAAGAAGCAAGGCTGTGGGAAAGAAAGTGGTTTCAGCTGACAACTACTAGAGGGTGCTACTTGCCTCCACAATTTGGTTCTCTGGGTTGATCAGCTGCACCTGGGGAACGCTGATGTTCATAGTGGTCCCAGCTTGCTCTGCCTGGAAAGCAGTACATACAAATACACACATACCTTAAACACTAGAGGGAAATGATGTCTTTCAAAGTATTCTTGATTGCTAAAGTATATGTTTCTACCTGAGTCTTTGGTTCTTCTGCCCTTAAAAGCTACAATAAGAAAGTATTCTTTAGAGACAACAGTCTCTCTCAGTTATTTGCCATTTCTTAAAAAAAGAAAATTGCAACTACAGTTGTCCATCCTGAGGACTCCAATATGCTTCATCCTCTCTAAGAAAGGATCAAATTTTTGCTTGACCTCTGACAAAAGAGATGACAGATGGAAGGGACAGAGATAAGGAAGAACAGGAAACTCTCTTCACTTAAAAGTTAGTGAGCAATGGCTAACCACACCTCTGCCCCCAATGCTACTTGTCCTGAATCAGGTCACTGCAGTTATTGCCCACCTGGATATTGACTGGTGCTGGAAAGGCCATGGCTCGGGGCATGCTAGGAGGTGCTCCAACACGCAGGGTTTTATGTCTCTTATGTCGATCACACAGCAGGCTGTAGATGGCACTATAGTGATCATAGGCATCTGATCTTAATGACTACCAGGAGAGAAGGGGAAAGAGTAAAAAATACTGGTGAAACGGCAAGTCAATGACCAAAACCTTTCCACAGTAACATTAGAAGACCAAAGCACCTTCTTTCCAAGGCCCAGCAGGGGGCAGAGGAAGAACAGGAGGAAAACAAAAAGATTCATGTTCCTGATGGTCACCAGATAGGAAGGGAGTTAGGAGGATGGGTGGAAAAGGTGAAGGGATTAAGAAGTACAGATTGGCAGTCACAAAATAGTCATGAGGATGTAAAGTACAGCACAGGGAATATAGTCAGTACTATTGTAATAACTATGGTGTCAGATAGGTACTAGACTTATTGGGGGGATCACTTCATAAGTTTTATAAATGTCTAATACTATGTTGCACACCTGAAACTAACGTAATATTGTACGCCAATTGTAATTAATTGAAAAATTAGAAAATGAAACTAAAAAAAGACCCAAGTTCCAAGGAAGGAGAAAAAATGAAAAAGGCAGGACAGAGGGAGTATGGCTACATCTCACTTTGTTCTCCATTCCTTTAGAGATACCTGTAGTGTTCGCTCTTTGTCCAGTCCCATGTCCTCCATGGCCAAGAGGACATCCTCATTCAGGGGGTCCACCTGTCTTTCTTCCTTTAGTTGTTGGCATTCAGCTATTAACTGTAACATAAAAACAGTCAAGCTATTAAACCCCCAATTAGCCATGTTAAGATGACATATATGTAATGAACGAGCTGTTCCATGACCCTTAGCTTGGTATATTTTTGGTTGCAGACAAAGCCTAAGCATCAAATCCTTGGTGCTCAGCTGTGAGCAGACAAGATCCCCATTTTCCTGAGCTTCTTGGGGTACCTGGGATGGCCATAATGGTTTAAATAAAGATATGCTATAGGAGCCATTGAACTGAGCATACTTATGAGAGGAAGGAGACAACCCCATGGTGGGTGAGCTACAGAACTATGGGCTGTACTGTCTCAAAAGCCAGGAAGAGACTGTGATTTGGAGACAAGTGGTATCACTATTCTCCAACAACTCAGCTGGTTTAAAATTCTTTCTTTCATTCTGTTGCTTTCGTGTTACACAACAGTTTGTTCCCCATGCTGCCTTTTCAGCTCCTGGCCTGATTATAATCTCATGCAAAAGAGATTCCAGTAGCTCTGAGAAGAGTTCCTTAAGGCAAGTGGTACTCCCTTACCCTGTCAAAGTTGGGATCGGTGTCCCCTAGCTTCATCCACTTGTGCTTGCAGATCTGCTCCATAGAGAGGCGCTTATTCGGGTCCAATACCAGCATGTGGCGGATCAAGTGCTCACATTCTGCAAGAGACAAAGAGCCGGCCTCAGTCTCCATGAAGGAGGCACAGTGGGGTTTCCTCTAGTGAGGCAAGGTTAAGAGGCAGATTTTCAAGCTCCTTGCTTCTAATTTGTCTCTCTTGCTCCTTGTTCTTACCTATGTCATTGCTTACTCCAGAAGAGACTGGGCAAAGGCAGAAAGAGGTAGAGAAAAGAGAAATTCAAATCTGGTAATCTGGTTAATATCTTCAGTAAAAGTCCGATTAGAAAAAGTCTGGGGATAATCCATGGATTTCATTGATTTATATTATGCATGGCCCCAGTTAACACAACTGATGAAGAGCTAAATGCCCTCGAAAGAGATTAAGTATCTTTTCAGGTCCTCAAAACAGTGAGTTCTTTCCTCACAATGTGTATTACTATGTACACACTAATACTTTTGGCTTAGATGACTAAAAGCTCTCTTCAAAATTCAGGGAATTAAAATTTCTAATCCTTCAAGGTGGGAGGAGAGAGGCAGAGACACAGGATGCTCCCTACCACACACTGGGACTCTCTGCTAGCCTATTTATCATTTTCTCAATGTTATTTAAACATTTGCAGGTGCATACAACTGGACTCTGATCTACAGATTCAGATCAATAGATAGTTCTCTCTTGGAGATCGTACTACAAAATATATTGCAGAAAAAATGATGGATTCAAAATCAAGAAGAATATATTTTAATTTTGAAAACACCCTCTAAGTTTTCTCATCTGTAAATTGAGAGTATTGAGGATGATGTGGAAGTAGTGCTTGTGACAAAGATGGTGGTGATGATAATAAAAACAGCAGTATTAACAGACACTCTTTTGAGCACTTTACAATGATTATTATCTCAATTAATCCTCACAGACAGGAAGAAGGTGCTATCATCATTCCCATTTCAAAGATGGTAAAAATTAGGTGCAAAGAAACTTGTCTAAGGTCACATGACAAATCAGATTTCAAACCAGACAGTCTGACTCTTTGGCTGGTGCTCTTTACCACATGCTGTAATGCCTCTGTACTATTCAGAGCTGTGGGCAGGATCCAAATTCCTGAACTATTCATTTAGCATCTTCAACCAAGACACTATCATCTCTCCTTTAGACTATTGAAAAAGTTTCCTAACTGGTCTTCCTGTTTCTATTCTTACTCTCTTACAATCTATTCTCCACAGAGAAGCAAAGGGGCTATTTCTAAAACATAAATCTGAGCACATTACTACCTTGCCTACAACTCTCCAATCTCTTTCCATAACCCTCAGGATAAACTCCAAAGTCTTGGGCCTATGGTCCCGAGCCTCCATCCCTGAGCTCATCTCTTGCCATTCACCCCTTGTTTCATTGAGCTCCAGCCACATGGCATTCTTCCTAGCTGGTGCACATGCTAAACATACTCCTACCCATGGTCTCTACATTTGCTGTTTCCTTTAGCTGCAATGGATGCTCCTCTGGCCTTCATATGGCTAGCTCTTTGTCATTTAGGTAGGACTTAAATGTTACTTCCTCAGAAAGCTCTTCCTTGGCCACCTAAAATAGGCCTCCAGTCACTCTCTATTACATAATATTAATTTTCTTCACACTTATGACTTTGTGAAATCATCTTATTTACTTGTTTATTGTCTAACTCCCCTACCACAATGTAAGGTCCATATCTTTCTTACCACTATTTTCAGTACCAAACCTCTAATATCAAAGATGGTTATTACCCCTAACAGGAGCTAAATAAATAGCTACTTAATATATATAATAGGAATTACTGAATACTTACTCTAATCAAATGAGACTGTATTTGTAGAGATGCTCTTTAATGAACTCAACATTGCAAAATAATGACAGTGCTGGAACTTGACAGCTATGCTCTCGACTGCCCTGCTATACATCTTCACATAGATATAAATTGTTTGCTCTATTTTTTCAGAGTGAATTCAATTCTGCAACCCTACAATCTCTGCACATTTGGTAAATACCATTCTATATTATAATCTTTAAAGGAATACTGAGAATAATTAAGGCAAATTACTCTTAATTTTTACTTTATTCTAACTTTAAAAGAAAATATAATGAAGTCCCTATATCAAAATGATTTTAAAAGGCATTTATTTGTTCATGCTTTGTGATTAAAAGCATATTCAAATTCAGTGTAGATCCTAAGGCCTGAAGCTCTTACATCTCTAAAAAAGAGTAAGTGCAATCTACGACATTAAGCTTTTATTAAAATTGTTTCCAGAATAGCAAGCATAGATCCCATAATATAGCATCTGTATAGGTTATAAATATCACTGACACACGCCTTTATAGTCTGCAATTACTTGAGGAAAAAAAATGTTCTTAATTTAGAAAGTAACTAAAGCCCCTTTGTAGAGAAGGCCTGGACTTGGTTCCTAAGCCATGAAATTCTTGTTAGGATCTCTAGATGGCACTCTTCTGTTTTCTTTTGGTTTCCATACAGCATTTAGTGCATGAGTCCTGATTCAAATGACCAATGCAAAATGACGTTCAGTTACAAGCTTGATTTAAAACAGAGATTTTAAAAGACAATTTCCTTAAATAAAAAATTAATCAACACCACCATATTATGTCCTGATAGAAGACATATCTAGTTCAATTTCATGATCTTGAAATCTCTGTTTAATCATCTGTAACCATTTTTTTGGCCTCAGATGTCTTGAAAAATCTCAAGAAAAATGCAAACAAGAACATACACAAAATTTTGCATATAATTTTAGGCTGTTAAAGGAGCCCAAGAAGTGTACAATAGATCCTCTAGGTGTCTATGGGTCCCAGGTTAAGAACCCCTTGTTGCAGCAATCATATCTAAAGGACAAGAGCTCTTACCTTCTATGCCCTACCTAATATCTAGCATGCAAAGAAACAGAAATCTACACTTTTCATATGTCGCACAGAAAAAATATGACAAAATGCAGAAAGTTAGTACTATCAACTCATACTTCCTAAGTGTCATATATACAGCTCATGAAATTAAATTCAAACTAGATTTGGATGCACTATTCTACATAAAACGTGAAAAGAGGGTGGAAACAAAGGGAATAAATGCTCTCAAATCGAATAAGAGAAACAAGCACAGAACAGTCAATTAAAATGAGTGCAAAAAGAAGGGGCCTCAGATTAAAAGGTACAAACATCAACTTTCCCAGATGCCAAGAAGTACTCTAATGTCAAAATGGCTCTATCACTTGTTCCCGCCCAAAAGGCAGAGCCTTTGATACTGAATGAAACTGAAGCACTTTGGAAAATACAGGAATATGCTGTTCTGCTTATGTGTGCCAGAGCAGCAGCATCATTCAGAGGCTGCTTTCATTTGTTCTACACAAGACGCCAAGCGGTCTCTGCAGTGAAAATCACTGTGGGCCCATGAAACTTGATACACCAACAGAATATTAACTGGAGGATGCAGGGCTCAGGCCCTGCCCTGTGTCTGGATGACTGTGGAGAGAGTGCTGCTGTGTGGGCAGGGTCCTAAGACGGGAATTCAGTTGAGAATGCCAACGTGATTCCATCTAAGAAGTCCAGGTCTCTAACATCTTTTCTTTTTTGACCTTGATAATAAACAGCTTTCTTTAAGAGGTTGAAAATATTCGGCCTGAGGGGTACAAAATGAAGGATGGGGAAGGGGAATTAAAAACCAACTTCAAATTCACCAATGATAGTGGTTCTGTCTCTAGTTCCCAGACTAGAAGAAGAAATAGAATAACTAAAGAAAGAATTTCCTGACTAAAACCTTGAAAACATGCTATCTGAAAAAAGGTTAAAAGCAATGAGGCTGATTTATCTTGGAGAAGTGAAGGTAAAGGCGGGAAGGAACATACTGGGTATTCAAGTCTGAAGGGTTTTTATGAAGACGACAAAGCAGATTTACATCGTGCTGTTCCAGGGGCCTAAATATGAAATATTTAGGAAGTAAGTTCAATTTAGAAAAAGTCTTCCCAATTATTAGAGTTGATCCAAATTACTGGATCAGGGTCCTAGGGATCTGAGGGGGACTCTTTAGGGAAGTGAGAGGGGGCAGGCAGTCAAGCGGCCAGGGCCACACCTGGAACACAGCTAATTTTATCCATATTATAGATTTAGTGTTCTGAGCAAGATCTCATGTGCAAAATTGAGTCCAGAAACAATTGGATGTGACAAACTCCTTGGTACCCCCCTCCCCAACTCTAAAAACCATGTAACTGTGAAAAGGGAATGATTTGTCTTGTGAAATAGTATACTTATTATCACTAGACATGTTTAATTAGAGGCTGGCATTTGTCACTAGAAGGGCTCCTAGCATTAGGTGTGAAGAAAACTGGGAGTCCTTTAAGGACAGAGACTGTCTCTTGCTGAGAACAAGCCTTCAATAATGCCAATGGAAAGAAATAGGGAACTAGATGACTGCTACAATTCCTTCAAAAAACTTTAATATTCGGATTCTAAGAATCCACAATAAAATGGGCATTTTCCATTTTTCAAGTTAAAAAAAGTAGATAACTATCATTTTACAGAAGATAGAGATGGCACTGTTTGGGGGCAAAACCAGGATCACATGATTTGCAAGGCTGCCCCCTTTGAGCTTTAGAGTTCTTTGTCTCACACAGGGGGTACTTCCTTACTGATCTTTTCTGAGACTATACAGAATAATCTGTAAATCAGATTACCACTTGAGGAGACATCTGCACGGAAGCATAGCCATAACATCAAGGTTATGATACAACAAAACAACTCTTGGCAGATAAGTGTTCTCCATAAACCCCAGGGATTTAACTGAAAGAGTTAATAATATATCTTTAGCATGTTAAGACAGCAAGTGACAAAGAAAAGAGTAAAAACACACAAGGAAGGATGGAATGAAAAATTAAAAGAGCAATTCTCCAAGAATATTATTTAATAATAATTACTAACATTTAATAAGCACTTACATGATAGAGTGCTAAACCCTTTAAGTTCATTTAATTTAAGCATTTAATTCACATACCAACTCCTATTATTTATTATATCCATTTTATAAAGAAATTAAAAATTAGAGAAATGAAGAAACTTGACCAGATAATATGAGGCAAAACCAGGATACAAATTCTGGTCAGTCTTACTCCAAAGCCAGAGGTCTTAACCTGTATAGTACCTAAAATAAATTAATTATTGATGTTTTAGGTAGTAGCCAGCATATCTTGATAAAAGCAAATCAAATCAATTTCATTCCTCTTCTGACAGATCAAACACCATATCATCTTCATAGGTTCCATCATGATAGGGTCATCTACAAGCCAAGTTAATAAAAAATGGGCTTGGTAAATTCATGGTCAGAAGACTGTGAACTAGCTGGAAAACAATGTTAAGGGGCAATGTTAAGTTGAATTAAATGCACTACAGAAGAGTGAACTTAAGTTTATTTTATACACTCTGCTTGTTGCATGTTGATGAAGACTGTAATGGAAGGCTAGAAACAACAGGCTTTCCCAAGCAAGGAATCACAGACAAGGAGAAAAGATAGGCGGTGATTTAGGGAACTAGAATCTTCAGGCTGATTCTATATAAGGGAGGGAATGCCAAATGTCCCTTAAATCCTTCATGTGATGCCAAAAGTATGGGACACGGCAAAGCAGTCATTTTCAGCTCTGTGGGCAGAGGAATGGTCTGAAAGAAACTGAGTCATAGATTCTTTCTGACCACATAAAATTACTTTGAGCTGGGGAAACAGAAGACATCTGTGTGCCAGAAGGCATGGAAAGAATGCAAAGAAAAAGCAATTATCCAGGAAATTCATGTTTGTTATAGGTGCTTGGAGGAAAGGTATTGTCTGGTTTCTTGTTGCTCTTTCCAGTAAATACTAAGTGTGTTCAAAGGTAACTCTAAAACATTTAGCCTAAGAGTTCTTTATTTTCAATAATTTAAACAAACTTCTTAATAATATTTAATTCTTTAAAACAATTAAATTTCCAAAGTGGCTCTATTTTCCTCAAATCTCAAAATCCAAAAAAGAAGACAAAAATAAATTGGCTATTGAATTTCTAAAACATCTGTTTTCCTGGAAAATAACTTTATACGTTTTCTAAAAAAAGTTAAATGGCACCAAAGTCTTAAGTTTTTCAGAACAAGGGTACCATGTGCTATACTGCCTGATTCTGTTATCCATTCACTTTGTCCAGCTCAGGTACCAGTCTGGAGAAGAACTGATACTACTACAGCAGACAAGTAGAATAGAATTTTTAAATGGTCTGCAAGGACGATCTCTGGGTGGAGGAACATGGTTTTGTTAAGAGTCTATGCCCTTACTTTATGCATTCTACATCTACAAATGTTTGTGATCCAGAGCTCTTCTTTAATGCTATCAGCCTTTTCCAAAAAGAAAAACCATGCATAAGACATACTGCTTTTCTTAATAAAAAGAAAATAAAGCCTGTCATAAGGTCCTGATCCTGTCATAATCATGGCTAAAATAGTGTGACTATCTTGCTATGTCATGATCCCTACAGAAATAATTAAAAAGTAAATAAGAAATTATGGGTGTTTTTCCCAAGATACCTTCATTTGGTAAGAAGCTGGCCAGAGTTAGGGATCCTCACTCTGTTTGTGGACTAAGCCCTAGAAACGACATTTTTAAATATGCCTGGGGAAACTCTGTCATTGTCAGCTGTCAGCTAAGGTCAAACCTATTTTACATAGTGACTATTTAAAAATCTAAACAATGTGGACAAATGGTCTTGAAATAAGACATTTCTACATAAAAATAACATACACTGAATGTACTACCCTATATAGATGAATTCAGAGATTACCTAAATGCTAAATGCAACCATACAAAATAGAGGGGGGTTTTTTGGTTGTTGTTTTTACTGGATATTATTAGAATAACAATGCTGTACAGATTAGAAGATTTTTAATCTCTAAATTAAATGTCGATGCATTTATGTCACAATAGAAATATAAAAGCATTTCTAATTTGCAAGTTAAGGGGCTTTACTTGAAGTAGCAACCAATCAATAACAGTTTCACACAACCAAAGAAAATACATAATCTTAGAATTAACTGTAATAAAATATGGGAGTCCCAGTACTAGGTATTGAGTAACATTCCTAGAAGGATAGTCTGACAGCAAGAGATCAGACAAAAAAGTGGAAAGTTCTTGGTTTAAATACAAATCCCAACAACGCCATTTTCTGCAAATTATTATCAGAATGTTCTGGAATAGAAATGAAGTTCCTTATAAGTACATCCTTTGAGACACTTTCTGTGGTTGAACACAAAGGCCAAAGGGAGATGGCTTGGCACAAGTTAGCAAATAAAGATGGAGCTGATAAGAAAAGATTCTATTAAGAATCAATAAACAGAGTGAGAGGCCTTCTCTTCAGTTTTAACAATTTATCAACCTGAGATAGACTGAGGAGAAAACAAATGTTTGACCCATATATCTCCATTTATTAGAAAAATAAGGTCTACTTCTTAAACTTTTCTTATTTTCAATAGTTTTTCTAGGTGGCTGTGATGCTTCCAGAATTAAGATTTAGAATTAGGAGACACTGACTTAAAGGCTGGAGATACCAACAACTACCCGACCTTGAAAAGACCCTGGCATGCTATACTGTTACACTAGAGGCTGTCCAATTTGCAGTTTACATGTTTTAAATAAAAATTTGTTCCTAATACTATCATAGCATTATTTAAATATATCTTTAAGTCCTAATACCAATCATTATAGAACAAACTTCTGGCTCAGTTTTATTCCAGAGTCCAATATGGAGTACTTGATACTAACTTTTTTTCAATAAATAATCCAGATGTAGATGGAAAAAATATGTCTATTCTAAGACTCTTCTGATACTTGGAATAACTTGGAAGATAAGTATTTATTGAGAACTAAAACATAATCAAAGACAGTTAGATGTTTCTGAAGCCAGATCACGAGGGTTCAAATCTAAGCTCTGCCACTTTCTAGCTGTATGATTTCGGGTATGTTATTTAAACTTACCAACCCTCAATTTTCTTGTCTATCAAGTGACAATAGCAGCTTACCTCATAGAGTTGTTGGGTTGTTTTGAATATTAAATAAGCTAATGCAATAGTGTCTGGCATGTAGAAAGTATTCAACAAATATGAGCTATCATCCAAATCTCTGGAGTCTTTCCACTTAGAACTTCCTCCCTTTCTCTATTTGCCTCTACAGGGTTACCATAAGCTAGGAGACAGTTTGCTTAAAAAGGGTAATAACAAATAGGGCAGTACCAGTATTTATCTGCTGCTTTTCTATTATATAAGGTAAAATCATGGAGATGGTCAGTGGAGGCCTGCTTAACTCTGAAGTAGATCTAGCTCCTTTGCTGACATATTTTGTGATTTCTGTGTCCATTAACACAAAAGTACTACACAGATTTTCTCCCTCATGGTGGAGTATGCCTCAAAAAGGTCTGAGAGAACTGCTTTGAGGACTCTGAGCCCCTCAGTATATGGAAACTGATGGGTGAGCTACTTTAATCTCCTGTCCCATTCCGTCTAAACAAAATGCTTTTAGCCAAGCAAGATGTTGTGTGGTTCTTGATGAGTAAGCCAATCAGTGCCGAGTTGTTTGCATCTAAGTAGAAGCTTTCTGGCAGGAGCTATACAGTACAGTCTCCATCAGAAGCATTATGTAAGTCTGGGTCTTGCATTTCCAGTGATAAAATGCTTATGCAGTATTACAATTAATTAAGTCATATGAAGTTTAATCAATAAGGACTCAAAAATATTGTCCACAAGAGAGCTCTATGCACTCCCTGTCCCTGTAGTTTTTTCATTACAAATTAATTTTCCTTCAGTTGATATTACTATATTTGCTAGCAGTTAGTATGATTGGTGAATAAGACAAACTAAGGTTTAAGAAGTAGGCTTCTGATGGCTTTAAAAAATGTATGAGTAGTGAATGAGTTTGGTGTTCAAAAAATTTAAGTCACTGGCTTCCCGCAGTGCAAGCCAATACATGTGGCCAGGCCAAGGCTCATCTTTACAACAGCTCAAAAAAACAGTAAGTTTCAACTTTTAATCCTTTTGTCATTAAGGCTCGGGGTTTTACCTAACTGTTCTTTGGGCTGCTCTAAGTTTAATCCAAAAACATGGTCTAGACTAAACTTTATTTTACTTGGACACAGAAAGTTAACTCTATCATAGATCAAAACCTTTTTAAAACTAGAAGTCACTTAACCTGGTCATTTATCTAAGTACCTACATAACAAATATACATGAAACCAGTTAATAATTCACATCATCAGTGAGTTACCACCTAACATTTAATAATAAAACACAAGAGGTCTGATGTAAGAGTCTATAAGTAAGTGGCAATGATTCAGTTTGTCATTAAAAAATATTTACTAAATACCATACCAGGCTCTGTTAGCTTTTATGGACAATGATGATATGTGAAACACAGTTCTGATATAAAGGAGTTTACATTCTAGGGGAGAAAGGAAGAAGACATATACATACTTATCAAACTAGGTAGTATAAAATCAATTTAGCCTCGAATAAAATCTCTTTTAAATTTAAACTGCTGTCATTCCAACTTGAAAGTGTGTCTTTAGTACATATCAGGATGCCCATGAAGGGAAGCTTGTATCAAACAAGAACCAGACATAGAAATATCCACTAATTGTGAGGATACTGTATTCCACGCATTACTGACAATAAAGAGAGACTTAGACTTCTTGAACTAACTGTATCCATTTGTATTTGCATGGCCTCCCACACAGCTGTAGATACTCTGGAATTCAACTTGGCTAGAAGAAGCTAGACTATGTGGCCTTCCCTACTTTGCTTCCCAAGTGCTAATTTAGAAAACTATACCAGCTCTGGTGGAGTTTCTAGATCCTTTTGGCAGAAAAATGGATAAACTCAGCTCAAGTCCATGACAACAGCCTGAGAAAGTCCTAAACAGGATCTTTAGTACTTCCCTTTAGGACTTCCCTCAGCCACACCACCTTCTGCAGTATAGCGATAGTGGGTCTAACAGGCTAGAAAGTAGCTGGCTCTAGTTCCACATAAAGAATTAACTCTAGGTCTAGTGAGGTGCAACAGTACCCAGAAACTAGAGGTATACGCAGAAGATGAACTCTAGGGACACACTCTAGGTTTCCTTCACATGAACCTGAAACTTTAAGGTACTTGAAGGATGTTTAAGCTAAGAAAAGACTAAACAACCTTATGAATTCATTTTCTCCTATGCCTTATCCTGTTGACAGCATTCTCTGATGGGCCTCTGGAATTCAGGCCCAGGATGTTAAGCAAGGCTTAAGCACAGGTATATATATCCCTGAGGGCAGGAGAGATCATACTGGTAACACAGCGATTGTCTACTTATGTCCTAGATTGGGTTGTTTCTCATTTTCTGTACTTAATTTTTTTAAAAAAAATTTAGAGTATTAGGGAATTCCCTAATTAGGGAATTACTTGTCTGGGATTAAAAAGTGATCACATTTAGGATAATTATGTTGGTGTTCCTTGAGTCTTTAAACTTTTATGTTGACTTACATCATATTACAAATATCAGTTCTTTCTGAGTAGTTAAATGTTGTACAGTTTATTTCTAAGCACTAACAGACAATGTGGTTGACAGCATGGTTAGCTATTTTACCAGCATTCACCACCTAAAGCCGGCTCTAGTAAGGCTTGAGTAAAAATATTTTGCCATGATGCAGGGGGTGGGGGTGAAGAACAGAAGAGATCCAAGTTGCTCACAGGAAATGCTGTGGATATTGGAGAAGCAGAGGAAGTGGTTTGTTTATCTTGCCATTTCTTTGCAACAGTATGGTATAGTAGAACAAACACTGAATATGAGTACTGACTTAGTCATTTACTACCTGTGTGGCTTTAGGCAAGTCAACTAATTTCTTTAAACTTCAGCTTCTTAAACTTCACTGGCAAAATGAAAAATATGTGTCAATACCAATTCCAGAGTATAGTTACATAGCTCAAATTAGATCAAATACAGGAAATACTATGTAAACTCAATTGCCCTAAAGAAATGTAAATTACTGTTATTAATATTATTATTTGAATACAAGTATACACTCTGGAGGGGTTTAGATAGTTAGCATTTTAACATATCTATGCATGCATTCATTCATTCAACAAATATTTTGTCCTAAGTCCTGGGAATACAGCAGTAAACAAAAACAAAATTGTAGTCAAGAAGCAGTATAGTGGGGGGTGAGGACACAAAAACAATGCCAGCTAATGGAAAGTTCTATGAAAAAAAAAAAAGCATTGTTATGGAAAAGGGAGGATAAGGGTAGTTAGGAAAGGCCCCTCTGAGGGAACATTAAAACAGAAACCTCACGTGAGGGGAGGAAGCACGCCATGCAGATACTTGAGGGAACAGGAATGTATGTGCTGGGCAAGTCTGAGGAATAGCAAGGATGCCTCTATGAGCAGAGCTCAGAATCTAAGGTGAATAGTAGAAAATGAGATTAAAGATGGGGGGCCAATCACAGTTGTGCCTTGTAGGTCATAATGATAATGACCTTTTGAATTGTATTATAAGTGTAAATGAAAGCCATGAGAGGGTTGAAAGCAGGATTCCATTTATTATCTACTTTTACTAAGTCCTACCACATGCCAGACAATGTGCCAGGCTATAGACAACTGTGAAAAAAAAACGTATTTTGTCTTCACTTTCTCTAAGCTCACAGAATAATGTGAAAGATATACAATGAAAGAAGAAGTAATTACAATAAAAAATTTGGTAAGTCCCATGATAAAAATCCAGAGACCTGAAGAATGGTAGAAATTATCTAGATTCTTATTTCTATCACATTTAATTTCTTATTCTAGAATACAGGGGTGGGTAGGGTGGGGTGGGGTATAGGAGGAAGAAGTATTCCAGGCAGAGGGAATTAATCCAGAAAACATCACTTGTTCGGAGAACAAGAAGGAAATGATGGAGTGTGTGTGTGTGTGTGTGTGTGTGTGTGTGTGTCTGTGTGCGCGCGTGTGCGTGTGTGCGTGTGTGCGTGTGTGTGTGCATGTGCGTGCGCACGCTCCTGTACATGCTTTGTTTTTATATATGTGTTTTAGAAAAATTACTCATGCAGCAATGTGGAGAATAGATTAGAGAAGAATAAGACTGCAGCTAGGAATCCATTTAGTTACCTAGTATTTAATCTAGGCAAAGGTCTTTAAAGAAGTTGCTATAGGAATGGAAGGCTGGATCTACAGGATTTAGTAAGTGATCAGCTATGGCAATGGTGAGAGAGGAAGAGAAGACATCAAGGCTAGTTTCTGCCTCAGCTGGATGGAGATGTCACTCACTAAGATAGGGAATACGGAATAGAGCAAATTTGAGGGGCTGGGGGAACTAAATTCAGTTTTGAAAATGTTTCCACTGATGTGAATTCAAGGAATGAAAGTGAAGCTAATCAGCAGCAACTGGTTGGAAATGTATATCCCTTCATCCTGGAAGAGAGGTCTGGCCCAGAGAGTTAACTGAGCATTAATTGGGGAGTGAACATCACAAGCAATTTCTGAAGTCATGGCCGTAAGTAAGATGGCTCAGAAAGCTGGTATAAAGAAGAAAAGACTTAAAGGATGAACAGAGAAAGAGAAGTATGGTAGAGAAGACTGAGAAGGTACACCAAAAGGCAGAAGAAAACTGGAGAACCTGGTGTCTGAGCAGCAATGAGAAAAGTGTTTCAAAAAGTAAAGAGTAACTCAAGAGTAATAAAACAAACAATTTGATTTAAAAATGGGCAAAACACTGGGATAGGCCCATCACCAAAGAAGATACACAGATGGTAAATGGGCATATAAAAAAAATGCTCATCATTTCCATACGTCATTAGAGAATTGCAAATAAAATAATAAGGTACCACAACACATCTATTAAAATGACAAAAAATCCAAAGCTATGATAACATCAAATACTGGCGAGAACATGGAACAACAGGAACTCTCATTCACTGCTGGTGAGAATGCAAAATGGTATTTGGGAGACAGTCTGGTAATTTCTTACAAAACTAAACATACTCTCATTGTATAATCCAGCAATCACACTCCTTGGTATTTATCAAATGAGTTGAAATATTAAGTCCACTCAAAAAACTGCACACAAATGTTCACAGCAGCTTTATTCATAATTGCCAAAACCTGGAAGCAACCAAGATGTCCATCAGTGTGTGAATGGGTAAATAAACTAGGGTACATCCAGACAATGGAATATTATTCATCATTAAAAAGAAATGAGCTATCAAGTCATGAAAAGGCATAGAGAACTCTTATATGGATATTACTAATTGAAAGAAGCCGATCTGAAAAGGCTATATACCACATGATTGCAACTATTATGACATTCTGGAAAAGGCAAAACTATGGAGACAGTAAAATAAGAGGTTGGGAGGAGACAAGGTTGAATAGGCACAGAGGATTTTTAGGGCAGTGAATCTGTTCTGTATGATACTATACTGGTGGATACATGTCATTATTATTTGTCCAAAACCAAAAAATATGTACCACCAAGAGTGAGCCCTAATGTAAACTACAGACTTTGGATGATAATCCAATGCAGTATTGATGTAGGTTGATTGACTGTAACAAATGTTCTACTCTGGTGTGGGATACTGAAAGAGGGGGAGGCTATGAGTGTGAGGGGATAGGGGGTATCTGAGAACTCTCTATACTTTCTGCTCAATTTTGCTATAAACCTAAACCTGCTCTAAAAAAAAACAGTTTATTTTTAAAAACAGAAAGGAGAGTGGTGACATGCTAAATACGGCTGGGTAGTCATTATGATAAAGGCTGAGGATATCCAGTTGATTATGACAAGATCACTAGTACCTCTGGCCAAAGCAATCTACTGGACCCATCCTCTGTTTCTTTTTATAGAGAAATTGAAAAGAGTTATATCTATTTCTTTCCTCCATTTCCTTTCCATTCCTTTTCTGCTGTATCCACATGAATTAGGTTTTTGCTCCTGCCCCTGGAACAAAACTGTACTTTAAGATCATCAATGATCTCCACATTTCTAAATCTAATATTCAGTTCTCAGTCACCTTATTTGACCTATTAACAACACTCCACACAGTTCCTCTTCCTTGAAACATTTTCTTCACTCGTTTTCTATGACAGTTGACTCTCAGTTTACCTCACTAGCCATTCCTATGCTGATTCCTCTTCATTTTCCTGATCTCTGAATATTAGTGTGTTCCAGAAGTTAGTCCTTGGACCTCTTTTCAACTCTGTAATCAATGCCTAAAAGTAATCACATCTCATAACTTTATTATCTATACCCTGATAATTCCCAAATGTACACCTCCAGCCCACAACTCTCAACTAAGTTATAGTACTATTATATTCAACTGCCTACACAATATCTCAGCTGAGATGTCTAATGGGCATCTCAAACTAACACATCTAAAACATCTTTCCAAAATGTAAGTATTCTTCTCTAGCCATTACCATCTCAGTTAGCAATAAATTCATCCTCCCAGTTGCTCAAGCCAAAATCCCTGGAGTTACTTTTTTTTAAGTAAATTTTTTCATTTAAATTCGTTTCAAGTATACAATACATTGGTTAGACATCTATAATGTTCATAAAACAATCCCCCCAATTGCTCCCTCCCTTCCCTGGCCCTCCGCTTAGGCATCATAATGCTAACTGCATTCCCTCATCCAGGCTCCCCATGCCCAACTCTCAACTACTAATTTGTACTTCTTTAACCCTTCATTCAGTCAGTCAGTCAGTCCCTCCCCTCAGTCAGTCACCAAACTGTCCACTATATTTGTGAGTCTGTTTTTGATTAGTTTGTTCTTTTTGTTCCTTAGATACCACATATAAGTGAGTTATTTTTAATTACTCTTTCTCTCACATCAAATCCAACATAAATGTTATTGGAGCCAGATTGCCTAGGTTCAAATTCTAGTTTAGCCACTTAGTAGCTGTGTTATCTTGGGAAAATTACTAAATGTCTTCTGGCTTCAGTTTTATCACCTGTAAAAATGTGGGTGATAGTCTTATGTATCTGATAGGGCTGTTATAATAATTAAATGAGTTAATGTTTGTTAAATGCTTTGAAGAATGCCTGCCTACAGTATGTAGTATCTCCTGAATCTGACCACTTCTTCCCATCTCCACCTCTACACCACAGTCTGGGAACTAGCTACCAATATCTCTCATCTGGATTATTGTGAAAGTATCCTATTAACTGGTCTCCCTCCTTCAGCCCTTGAACATTTCAAGCAACAGAGCAGCCAAAGTGATTTTTTAATAAAACAAAAGTCACCATGAAATTCCTCAACTTAATAAAAGTCAGAAAAAAATCCCAAAGTCAGATTATGTCATTCCTCTGTTAAAGCCTCTGATCCTTTGTATTTCACTCACAGTAAAAAATCAGGTCTTATATTGACTGACTGGGCCCTAAAAGTAAGCTCTCTTTTGCCGCCTCTCTGACTTCATCTCTCTTGTCCCTGTCACTCATTCCTTTCTGAGCATAGAGGCCTTCAATCCTTTCTTTAAACACTCAAGCATGCTCTCTCCCTGCAGCCTTCACATTTGCTGGAAAGCTCTTCCTTTTCCTCAGACTACACAGCTCACTCCCTCACCTTCTTTAAGTCTTTGCTGAAATGTTGCTTTCTCAATAAAGGGGTTCCTTGACCATATTTTTTCATATAACTTCCCACCTACCATCCCTAAACCTCTTTCCCTATTTTTCTCACAGCATTTATCATTATCTGATATACTAAGTCATTAATTCTAAGGAGATTTAAAGTTATTTAAAGTACAATTCCCATGTGCCTATACTTTGCTACCAACTTAAGCGGACCTACATTCTGTATGTTGTTCCTTAAAATGAAAACATGATTACGCAAAACTGAATAGATTGCTTACTATACAGTGTCTAAAAAGTTATTTTCTTATATATATATTAATAGTGATAAAACACTGTAGATTCTGGATATGTGGTGTTTGTTTCCAGTGTTAATTTTTTCCAAAAGCTACTTACCCTATTGACAACTCATTTAAAGAGTACTTTAAAAAAATTTGCATCTGGGGGATAAATATCATGCTTTGAACAATGCCTGCCTACAGTATGTAGTATCTACATACTGTATGTAGTATGTAGGAAATACAGCAGCAAGTAGCAGCAAGACTAAGGTGTAAAGGTTGCTTTATCCTTGGCATTTATTACTACATTTCAGTTGGGCCCCAGTAAACAGAAATATTATCCTGAAAAAGGGTGGGCGAGGGAATGAAGGACAGGGCGAGACAGAAATATTTATTGCCTCGCTACTATGTATTGGGTCTACTGACTCTTTACATACATTATTTAATTTAGTCCTCATAGTAACAGCCCTAGCAAAAACTGTCAGCCATTTATAGATGAGGAAACTGAAGCTTAGACAGACTTAGTAACTGCCACACAACACTAGCTGCTATGTGCAGAGCCCAGACCCAAACTCAGACAAATGCAACAGGGCTATCTATATGATGTCAAAGTCTGCACAGTTCCTATAGTACTTGCCTCCAGAGGTACCAATTCAGCAAACTGGAACTAAGTAAGGATGTTAAAAGGACCATTTATACACCACCACTCAATTCCTAGGATAACTTAATAGTCTAATGAACCCAGTGTGCTGCAACTTCCTTACCTGTGGACATAAAAAATGGGATGCGGAACTTTCCACTCAACACTCGAGCCCGCAGATTCTGCAGTGTGCTCCCATCAAATGGTAGGGCACCACACACGAGCACATAGAGGACCACTCCAAGGCTCTGCATCCCAAACAGAGAATACGTACAATTAATTGCATCAGAGGGAACAAAAGAGGCCATTATAGTATGTGTCTGAAGATGATGTGAGTCATGCACAAGATAACGGAATAAACTTTTTCTTCTTTTACTTAAATGAGAAATAATATGGGGCATTGTCAAGGCCAATCATCTTTAGAACAGTTAACATTCTTCTTTGCTTCCGGACATTAATTTTGGGTAACATATCTAGAATTTCAGTACTCATCCTCCAGGAAGAAGGCAAGTGGCAGCAACAGAAAGAATCTCTGTTCTCCACAAGGGCGCCCATTCAAGCTTGCCCTTGGGGTTTTTTTTTTTTTTTTGCAGATGCAAAGGGCGAGTTTGAAGTCTGTGGCTCAATCCATAAGATAAGTGTCGGCGACTTTGCACAAAGAATTGGGGATTCAAAGAACAGGTGAGCAAGATCTTAATTCACATCCAGCATTTTCTGTTATCCAGGGTGGGGACAGTTTCATCAAATAAGGGTAACTAATGTTATAGTGTGTAAGAGAAAGCAGTTACATACCCAGATGTCCACTTTGGGCCCATCATATTCCTTTCCTTCAAAGAGTTCGGGTGCAGCATAGGGAGGGCTGCCACACCAGGTCTTCAACAGCTGCCCAGGAGTGAAAAGGTTACTGAAGCCAAAATCTAGAAAGGCAAATGGACATAACTCATGTTATCTTAACCAGCAAATATTACTTTCTAGTCACCAGAATAAAGGTTCTAAGCCACTAAGTTTGAATATCCAATGTGAAAAGAGAACAATTAGAAATTATATAACCAGCCACTTAAAATAATAGTGAAATAGAGATACCAATGAGCTGGAATGCAAAAAATATCTGATTCACTAAAGGTAAACGTGATTGGTTTACTTCAGCAAAACTAGCACTATTCCCTTCAAAAACCTAGGCTGAGTGAGGCGAATGGTACTTATTCCCTTAAGAACAAGAATGAAATTGGATAATGATTGATGTTAAAACCACATCAGACTCATAATACATGTAAGCCTACTCAACTGGACCTCAAATTTTCATTATTATTTTTATTTATGACAAACATTTATTACCACTGGAGACACTCTGACTTAAAAAATTAGACAAAACCATGGTGATCACTTCTTTAGGTATATAAATGTTAGATAACTATTGTGTACACCAAAAGCTAATATAATGTTAGCTATGTTTTAACAAAAATCTTTTAAAAATTAGACAAAGTGACATTATTATTAAGGTGGTTTATACAAAGAAGAGAATATGTAACTTATTTATAAATTGAACAAAGAAAGAAGTTACATTTTAACTCCAACTTCCTTTGGGCTTCAACTTTCCCCCTTCTTTTATCTACATCTCACTTTTTAAAAACAGAGTAGATGGAAGATAGGAGGAGTGAGGTTTGCGGAAGAATACTAAAAAATGACCAAGTATGATAAGCCAAAGGACAGAGAGTCGCTGACTTATACTTTTATGTGTATAAATATTTATTTGAATAGCTTGTATGTATGAGAGGCTAGAATGCCCTCCTGCCCCAGACCTACCACATTCCCTGTAGTCACAGCATCTGAGAATGCTGAGCACTTCCTTATCCTCTCAAACTCTCCCCCCACTTTCCTAGTTTTACTCTCACTGACAACTGTCTGCTATTTGCTTTTCTTCTTTCTACCTTCTATAGAAGGTGTCTTCTAGTAAGGCTCCTTGCTCTACATTTTCTTAAAGCTAACTCTTCTGTTCCCACAGCTTCCACTATCATTTGTTTGGTAATGATTCTCCAAATTTATCTCTCTGACCCTGGTATCAACTCCTAAGTTTTTGACATGAACTTCTAATACTTGCCTGGAAAGAAATACCTCAAATTCACCATTTTCCAAAATCAAATCAAATATGCTCTTCCAGTGATGTTCCCATGGTCATTAACAACATTACCACCCAGTTACTAGGAGCACTGGAGTCATCTTTCCTTTCTCCTTCTCCATTTCTCAATTCTAACTGGTAAAACCTTTACTGCTTCTACCCTATGTGTCTTGAATCCATCTTCTCCTTTCTTTTTCTATTCCTACCATCTCAGTTCATACTCTTACCTCTGACCTAGATTGACACTGTTGCTTACTACTTGTACCCATTTCATTTTCCTCTAAACCATCCATTCATAGCACAGTGAATGTTACATAAACCACAGTGCATTACTTCATCACTCAAAAACATTTAGTGGCTCCCTTCTGCTTATAGAATAGTGTAAGTCTCTTAGCACTGTCATTTAAGGTCCTTCATAACTCAACTCTACCCTACCTTTCCAACTTATCCCTGGCCATTCTATAATTAATGGATTACTCACATCCTGTGTTTATATGCCTTTCTTATGCTATTTCCTCTCTGTGCCATGTCTTTTTCTTTCCTTTCTACATTTGAAATATCATTCATTTTCAAGGCCTAGCCAAATATTACTTCCTGTATGAAACCTTAACTGATTTCCACTGTAAAATACCATGTCAATGGCTTCCTTCTCTGTGCTTCCATAGCCCTTTGTTTATACCTCGACTTCCCAATTATAACTCTGCCTTATATTATACTTTGTTATATTATGTATTTATACCCTCCACTAGTTAAATAGGAGGGATATCATTTTATTTATCCTAACCTCCACACAGCATTTTCATACATAGCAGGGACTCAAGAAAGGGTCAGTAAATTAAACTGCAAGAAAATCAATGGGCCAGTCTTCTCATCACCTTCTGGCTACTGGAGTCTTCTTGTACTGACAATGGCAGCTGGCAAGGTACTAGAGCCTCTACTTCCTAGCCATCCTTCCTAAGGTTCTAAAATGAACTTAATGATTGCAAGGGGCTAAGAGGTCAGGGCCATCATTAGAATCATTACAGCTACTTCTATGAGAAATCAAATGGTCTCGTTCCTCATTGGAAAATGCCTCTTCTATCAAGTCAAGCAATGAATTCAAAAGTTGAGTTTAAATTTTCCTAATAAGCAGCTTAAAATATATAGTAAATTTCTCATTTTGAACCATGAACGCTCTATCTATAATTAGTAACCTTTCTACCCTTTCACTCTGCTGGGAAGGGGAAGGCACAAACTTAATGGCATGAGCTTGTTTATTATTCTACCAAACAGGAAATCTTTACAAAAGAAACAATATCAAAGGGAACTACCTTCAGCGATGGCTACACTTGGATTGCCATTAGGTGTATGTATAAGAAAGAAATGAGTGTACAAGAATGAAGGATATGATTGGGGCCTGACAACTAGAGAGGGCCACATCTGGGAAAGCACCTACTTCCACAGCATGTCCCAAACAGCTGGCTTCCACAGCTAAACCCAATGACCAACAGCAAGATTTCAATTTCAGTAAGATACAGCAACAAAACCCCCAACCCCTTGCTCTTATTGTTTATTACATACCAAGCAAAAATCCTCTAGTCTTGTAAACCTGTCAAGGGGTCTCCTATAATCATTCCAAGTATTGTTCGTTCACTCCTAACTCTAAGATGTTGCACATATAAATTTGCTTCTCTCTGCCTGCTATGACATTTATTTTTTTTCCCCATTAAGTCCAGCTTCCTGTGATAAATGATTCTGGGATATTCCAGTTCATTCTTTAATACACCAAACCTAACAGGTTCTGACCCACCCTCCCTGTTCAATATACATATTACTATAAATTGACAGTTTTATTGAAAGGCATATTGCTGTGCCTCTTCACAAGTATTTCACATTAATCTTCAATACTGCTGTGCAACTTAAGTTAAAATTTTGGCTGGTTCATTGTCCATTCGGCTATAACATAACTTATTTTTGAAAAATTTAAATTATGGATGTGGGAGAAGCCTCAAATTATTAACATATACTAAATCTGGAACTCATTTTGAAAGTCCAGTTCCTTTTAATCAACACTCCAGGGACTAAATAACTAGGATAAGAAGAACACCTTTTCTTTATTCTCTCAGCTTCTTGCAATTGGGAACATTTTGCTACACAATTCATGAAGACTGGAAAGAAAAATAAAAGCAGTTAAAAGTCAAACCAATATGTTTTGGGTGTTGTTGGTAGTTTAGGGAAGTACTAGGGGATGTGTGGAAGTGGAAGTGGGATGGAGTATATGGAAAATAAACAGACATGGAACAGAATTACTACGATTTTTGTTGGTCTTTAGTTATTTACACATATAAACATCTGAAAAACTATAAGATGATCCAAATTAGAAGAGAAAATTCTCACAACAAAATTTAAAGAAATGAGTGAAATGAACTAGGAAGAACTCTTGCTGACTTGGATCAGAAATGCCAAAGAAGCAGGGAAACAAAAACTTTTAGAACTTAAGTTTGCTCAGTTACCCTGAACTCGAAAACCTTATTTCCATTGAGGGGGATTGTTCATCTTATTTTAGCTCTGGAGCTGTTCTTATAATGTCTTTCATTTTGTGCTAAAACTTCTTATTAATGTCTCTTTCATAATCTCTAGGTTCCTCAATTTCCTTCACTCGTATATACCACATGTATATATGGAAGCCTTCCAATGGGTACATAGTGTTGGATCCTATGAAAGAACCAAAGGCAGAAAAGGTATGTTCCTATGGAAGGACTCAGAAAAGAAGTAAAACTTAGTTGAATGGCTAGGATATGAGGAGGCAGAGAGGGGATGTGAAAAGGGTATTCTGAATGTTGGCTAGGGAGAGCATAGCCAAGGCAGAGGTAAGTGGCAAGAAATAAGATTTCATAGTAGCATCAGGCCAGACAAAATACAGCTTTAAATGATAAAACAAGGATGTTAGACTTCATCTTGTGAACCAGTGCTTTTCCTTCTTTCCTTTACTTTTTGTCAAAAAATTTAAAAATTTTATTAGACTTCAGATACAAAGAATTTGATTATAAATTATCATCTTTGGTTCATGACAGTCTCACCACTGCTCTACTCTACTCGTGGCCTTTTATTTCGATTTTTTTTCCTATAGTCTCTTCTATAAAATTTGTTCACCCATTTAAAGTATACTGTTTGGAGGTTTTTGGTATATTCAGAGACTTGTACAACCATTACCTCAATCAGTTTTAGAACATTTTCATCTCCCCAAACTCTATACCAATTAGCAGTCATTCTCCATCTGCCCCACCCCAACTGTCCCACAGATGCCCAGCCCTAGGCTAATCGACTCTGTCTCTTGGAGTTCTTTAATCTTAACATTTCATATAAAAGGAATCATATAACATATGATCTTTTGTGACTGGCTTCTTTCATTAGCATGTTTTCAACATGTTCCAGCAGGTATCAGTAGTTTATTTTTTATTATTGCTGAATAATATTCTATAGTATGGGTATACCACATTTTATCAATTCATCAGTTGATAAACATTTAGATTGTTTCTACTTTTTGGTATTATGAATAACGCTGCTATGTACATTCACGTTAGTTTTTTGAAGATATATGCTTTAATTCCTCAGGTATATATCTTGGAGTGGAATTGCTGGGTCCTATGGTATAACCCCATGTGTAACCTTTTGAGGAACTGTCCAAACTGTTATCCAAAGTGCCAGCACCACTTTATATTCCCACCAACAATGTACAAAGGTTCTAGTTTCTCCACATCCTTGCCAACACTTATTACTGTTAAAAAAAAAAAAAAACTAAAAAATTAAAACTATGCTTTTGATTTGCACCTCCCTGATTGCTAATGATGTTGATCATCACTTAATGTGTTTATTGGACATCTGTATATCTTCTTTGGACAAATGTCTATTCAAATCTTTTGTCATTTTTAAACTGGGTTGTCTTATTATTAAGTTGTAAGAATTCTTTCTACATTCTGGATACAAGTCCATTGATATAATTTGAAAATATTTTCTCCCAATCTGTTAATTATCTTTTCCCTTTCTTGGTGGTGTCGTTCGATACACAAAAGTTTTTCATTTTGATGAAGTTCCATTTATCTAGGTTTTCTTTTGTCACTTATGCTTTTGGTGTCATATCTAAGAAACCACTACCTAACTCAAGGTCACAAAGTTTCACACCTTCTAGAAGTAGAAATTATTTTTAGTAATGCAATGAGCATCCCTGAACCAACCGACTAAATCAAAAACTACTATCATGATAATTACATCTAATCTTAAGCACCACCCATTCCATCCCCTTATCCTCTCTCCAACCACTGATTTTCAACCCTGTCTGTACATTAGAATCACAAAAAATAAATTTGGAATGACTCACAAGCCTTACCTTTCACCTACTGAATCTCCTGGAAATAATTTAGACATGTGAATGTAAACAAACAAAATATAATGCTTTCTGAAGAGGTTTGTGAACCACTCTTAGAGACAATGAGGAGTCATCGAAACCTTTGGAACGGGCAAGTGACATAGTAAAATTAACCTGAAAGCAAGACTAGATTAAGTATGAAGTTGAAGGCCTGCGATAAAGGAGTAGTAAAAAAAGGAAAGACAATTTAAAAAATATTTTTAAAAAGACTGAACAGTACCTGAGATAGGCTGAACACATGGGATGAAAAAGGAGTAAAAAGTAGAGCGTAAGACCATGCATGCACGTCTGGCTGGGTACATGAGACCCATAAGACTCAAGGAAGGTAGAAGTTGGTTTGGGAAGAAAAAATATATACATTTTTTGTTATGTCGTGAGTTTAAGAAGGTAAGAAGAAATTCAAGTGAAGATGTTCTGAGGAACTGAGTAATGAATGAATAAAATTTTTTTTGAAAGAATAAGTAAAGAAAAAGGAACATCTGGGAATTAAGACTTAGGAAAAACGCATAGGTACTTCCTATTCCACAGACACAGGAACAGAAAGAAGATGCAGCAAAAAGGAGAAAGACAAAAAGAAGAAAATCAGAAAAATATCATTATAATAAGGAAGCTGAGGGAGAAGAAAAACATTTCAATGAAGGAAAAGAGGGTCTGCAGTATCCACAAAACATCACCCAAGTACTATGCAACTTTTATCTGGGGAAAACTATAATGATAATTATTCTAGATGAGAAATGATATCATTTCCCTTCAGAAGTTTTGTTAGCTTGTTTTAAAGACATGCTAAATCACAGGAATGGATTATGAACACAATCCAGATTCTGAATCATCTAGAATGTCACACTGTGAATGAGTATTTATCATGTCTGGTGACAAAAAATAAATAATAATTCTGAACTATTAGTACATTCATTCAGAGTACTTAGAAATGAATAGTGTGGCCATGCAGCTGAGTGGCAAGAGGGAGACAGGAATCCTGAGAAGACCGAGAACTGGACTGTCTTTGATTCATCTCTCTCAGTGCAGCAGTTTTCCCATTTGTGCAGCACTGTGAATTATATGGAATAAAGTAAATAAACTTTTCTAAAGAACACTCTGTCAAGTGCTGTGTTACTGTACCTTGTATTTATTACCTCACTGAGATGAGCATTATTTTTGTTTTATGTCTGGGAAAGTGAGGTTCCTTAAGGTGGTGACATGCCCAAATTTAAAGTTTTTTTAAAAAAATTACTAAGAACAAGGGTGAACCTATAACGCCAGCATGGATGCTCTCAAAGCTTATACACATACTGTGCTTTCAGCATCATATTTATAATGAGGTAAATGTACATCCCATAAGTAATTTTATACAACTTCCAAATTCCTTAATTATTATAGTCTACTGTTTTCATTAGACTTGACTGTCAATACTCTGCTCTGCTGATGTAATTCCCAAAGGCACATAGTGCTTGAGGAATACTGTGTGTTTACAAGTTTCTTTTAAAATGGTGCACTAAAATAGGCACTGCATATCAGTGGGAAAAGGATAAATTTTTCAATAAATGGCATAGGAACAATTGGTTTCCCACGTGGAAAAAAATAAAACAGGATACTTTCCTCATACTATATCTTAAAATTAATTCCAGGTAGATGATAGACTTAATATAAAAGGTAAAACCATGAAGTTTTCATAAAATAATACAGGAGAATATCTTTACAGCCTCAGGGGATGGAAAGATTTTTCATACAAGAAATAAAAAGCACTAATCAAAGGGAAAGTGGTAAATTTGGTTATATTAAAATTATATTAAGAAGTCTATTTATTTAAAAACATTTTAAAGAGAGTGAAATGAGAAACCACAAAATGAGAGAAGATATTTGTAACACATAAAAGATTCATATCCTTGCTACAGAAACAAAACTCCTATAAATCATTAAGACATACAATCCAGTAGAAAAATGGGCCAAAGACTTATTTAAGCAGACACATTTCACAAAAAAAGGCCAACAGACATGAAAAGGAGCTCGACATCATTATTAAATAGAAAAGTAAACCAAAACCATAACGAGATAAGCATTACACGCTCACCAGACTGATAAAAATCACAAAGTATAATAGTACCCAGCACCAGGGAAGACATACAGGAATGGGAATGCTCACCTGTGCTGGACACCAGGTTGAGCGTTCTCAAGTTAACGCTGAAAACAGACATACTGTATGACCTGGAAAATTTACTCCTAGGTTTATACTCTTAAATGTTTGAGAACGCACATTAATGTTAAAGAGTATACCAGGATAAATGTTTATTTTTATTACAATTTTTATTTTTATTATTTTTTACTTTTTTATTTTTTACGCCTTCAACACCTGGTGTTCAAAGGTGGTCTCCCATGCAAGTTCTAAACAGGCCCAACCCTGCTTAGCTTCCGAGATCAGATGGGATCGGGCTTGTACAGGGTGGCATGGCTGTAGCAGGATAAATGTTTAAAAATGTTCTGTAGTTGTTTAGTAAAAGCTCCAAACTGAATAATCCAAATAGCCATTGACAGATATAATGGAAAAATATTAAGTTGTGGTATATTCATATCATACAATACTAGGTAAAAGTGAATAAACCACAGCTAAACAAACATGGATAAATCTCACATAGTGTTGTGTGAAATAAGACAAAAATAATATATACAGTATGATTCTATTTATACACAGTTCAAAGACAAACTATACTTGGGATGGGCCTGTTGCACATTATATTCAAAATAAATGATAATCGTTGGAGCAAAACTCCTGACAGATGCATTAAACAGGTTGTATAACTACTAAAAGAAAAAACCCTCTTAAGCAAATAAGTGATTAACATAAAAATCAAGACAGTGATTACCTCTTGGGGAAAAAAATGAAGTTGTGATGAAGGCAGGGGTATAGCCTGAGCTGATGAAATTACTATTTCCTGATTTAAGTGGTAATTGCACAGGAGTTTACTTTGTAGCGATTAAAGTGTACATATAGAGTTGAGGCATATTTCTGCGTATATACACAATATTTCATAATAAGCGCCCAATCCCATTTCTTGCTGTTCAGAGCCATTTCACTGAGATCTAAGCTCACAGGGCTTGGGAAGGCAGGGATCAGGCTGTTTTTCTTACCAATGATTTTCCTAGGCCTAGCACAGTGCTTGGAAGAAGAGAAGGCATTCAATATCTTATAAATTATTCACTGATTAACTAAAAACAGAGAGGGAGGGAGAAAAAGTGGAAAGAGAGGTAAGTATAAAAAAGGAAATAAATGAGAATTCAGAACAGCCCTTGGTGAATAGCTAATAGGGTAAAAACTGGGAACATCTTGCTAACACTGGGATCCCACTGAAGTTTTTGTTGAAAACGGCAATTATCTTATATAAAGAACAGCTAACTATGAAGACTTTTATATACAATGATAAAGTCTACAGCTGTAGTTAAATACAATTTAAAACAAAAAGTATATATTTTAATGACATGTATAATGACTATCATAATGGCTATTAGGTATAAATGATAGAGTTCACTAATACAAAAATATTAGAATTACTTTTATACTAATAAAATAACTACTTCTCAATAACTCATATTGACAAAGATAGCATACATTATGCTATGGTGTGAATGTTTGTGTCCCCCCAAAATTCATGTTTTTTGGCAATGGGAAAGATTTATGACCTACAGATGCAACATCAAAATGATGAATATTATTCTGTACAATACTGTACAGAAGGGAGAAGCAACAGAAAAAACTGGTTAAAACGGACACTCACACCCATACAACAGAAGCCATGTGGGTGGAGTTGTTCTTTTCATGTGGCCTATGGTCACTTACTTCTCCACTCTTAATGGCTCCTAACATAATTTGTTAAGTCTCTTTTCCAACTCTTAACACTCTTGTTGGTTAGCATTTGTCTGCAGGCTGAAATGGTATCTTATACTCCTTTCTCTTAATACAGCGTAGTAGACTCTAATTTGAACCACATGCCTTTCTTTCTTCAAGGGATGATTTAAATACCAGAGCTTTACTATCAATTTTGAGACTTGAAATTCTTTTGTTCTAGGCAACATTAGGATCCCAGGGCTAAACAGGGTAGTCATTTTATAGTCCTGAAAGTATATCATCAACTGGGTATGCATATGTGGTCAGGGGAAAGAGGGAAGAACGGGTGACACTACTTTAAAAATCAAGACAACTGCAACAGGAAATTTTCTTATTTGGCCCACCACTTCAGAGTGATACCCCTGACTTCTTTTTTGGCTGACCAAGGAGCAATCTAAAACAGACGGAAACAAATTAGACACAACCTACAGCCAGTTTCAACGTTCTCAGTACCTGTTTACGTAATACAGTACAGTTACAATTGACAGCCAACCCCTCCAGGAGTAACTTATGCTTCACTTCATTGCTGCTATAAGTAAATAGCTTGTAAGTAGGGGACAGAAGGAAAAAGTGAAGTGAGAAAATATTTATCCTAAATAAACAACCTCACTAGAAAACACAGTGACAAGATCCTTCATGTTTTAAAATCTGAAAGCTTCTGTGGACTCATAATCCCAATACTGTCCTTGCAATTAGAGACAAAGACCAAGAACAGAAAAAGTTTTGGCCCTTGATTAACTCCTCAATGAAACTAAGAGAGGGGTGGGGTAAGCTATCAGGTGTTCTTGTTAGAAATGACTCAAAGAACCAAAGATCAGCACTCAGGTAAGAATACTACATAATAAGATTTAGACTGTTATAGGGACTGTTAAAATGGAACATGACAGATAAGGAACTGATTTTCCTTTTCCTATACAATATTACTGACCTAGAAATCATGTGACTCAAAAACTTTACTTGGAATTGAACAAGACAAGAGTCTACGGTGTGGATCTCAGAATTACACTAGTGATAAAGGATGAGTTTCAAAGTTCCTGGGAGTCACTGGTATTAATTCACTCTTAAAAATGGGTCTTGGGAAGTTCTCAGTGTTTAGCAATCACTCCAACCCCTGGCTGAACTTCCTGAGTAGGAGCTAATAGAGAAGTAATGCTAAAAACTACTGACTCACAGCCTGAGCATTTACATGGAAGAGAAAATTCTTTCATGGGAAACAAAAATCAAGTAATCAGCTTATTTATGGGGAGGAGGAGAATTTGGTTTAGTTTAACAAATCAAAGGAAGTCAGAACTGGAGAAGGGGAGAAAGTAATATTCATGAGATTGAACCTTTTTAGGAAAGGTATGTCAAGAAGTATGATAGTACTATTTTGTTGCAGCTGCTGCTCCACATTCGTCACTAAATCTTAGCAAACTCCCTTGCACTGTATATCAGATATGATCACTATCTCTGCAGAAAATAAAATTTTAAAAACAAAAATGCTGGACCAGCATTACATTGGCATCTTCAACGAATGATGTATGTATTTTCTCCCAAAGCTTTAAAATACCTTAGTAGTTAGGATCACTGAACTCAGCTATATTTTAAAATGAGGTAATAAGCCAAGCCTTCCACTCTATTACAGATAACACTAGCCCAACTCTTCTCATAAAAAAAAAAAAGTTCTCCTAACACAGGATCTTTTCATTAAACTCAGTATTGAGTAGATGTATAAAGAAAGGGTTGTAATGAAACATTTCCATAAGACTTGAAAACAATATTCATTGGAATTCTTTAAAACATTAATATACACGATTACAATCACGATTCTAAATCATATAACTCAGAACAATAAAAGTCCATTCAATCAGGTAAGTTTCTAATATTGATAGGAGACAATATTATACAAAATTTTAGTGTGCCTTTTATAGATCATGATAAATCAAAGTCTCCTTAAATACTCAAAAAAAAAAACTTGAAGATAATAAATGGAAATATAGTATATAGGTATAATAACACTGTTTTCCTAATGAAAAATTAAGACATCTGGCCTTAAGACATGGTCTGCTTATTTAAAAGTAAGCAGAAGCCTACTTTGGGAGAAAAGAAGGTATGATTATTATATATGAAGTTCTAAGGTGTCACCCAGAAATTAAAAGCAGATAAGAAAATACCTTGTTAAAGTTAAAAGAATAACATAACTCAAATGAGAACATCGAAAAATAACCCATCTAAAAGGTAATGTGTAAATATAATAGGAGTAGGTACTCCCCAAGTTTTTGAGGGATCACTAATGTGTTATTAACACAAGGTGAACAAGACACACATGGTCCCTGCCCCCATGGGGCAGATTAGTCCCATGGAGGAGGCACATATGAAACAATCACACATCTAACTATGTAATTATAAGCACTGAATGAGTTTTAGAGAAAGAAGTTCAGGGGCAACTGGTATATGATAGAGGCTTTCCTGAAGAAGAGTCTATCAAGAGTTCAGAGAATTTCTCAATCTGATAAAAATAACCAAGGTTATATCTGGACTAGAATGTAAAGAAAACTGTAATCTATTTAATAGTATAGGTACCCAGTATTTTCCAACTTTTTTTGACTCAAAGTTCTTTCAAAGAAATACTTTATCTTAATAACCTCCCAAGAAATTTTTTAAATAATTTGATTTTTGCATGATTTATGATAACTTTAAATAAAAGATTTTATTTTACATTAGCATATTTTAAAAATTGATTTAAAAGTTCATATTATTTAAGAAAAATTCATTTTCCCATTTTCCCAATGATTCACTAATTTATTTGCATTATGTAAGAAAGAGTATTAATTTAAAATTGATATGTCATGTTTAGTTTGAAAGCCATATATATTTTGAGATTATAATATCCAAAATAGCCAAACACTTTTCATGACCTGGTATTTGGAATGCTTACATTTTTAAATCTAAGAAACAAACTTGTCTATCTAAATTATTTTCATGTTTTATTTTTAAATGATGAATGGATAAGCAATTTTAGACTTCTTTAAAAATATTATACTATGAATGTGGATAGTCTTATTCCCAATAAAGTAAACTAGATATTATTATAGGTATGTATGTGTATATGTATGCATTTATGTATAACATTTTGGTTTTTGAAGTCCTAGAAACATCCTGATGTGCTATATGTGATCAAATGAAGAGAATTCATGAATTTGGTAAAGCTTGTTTTGAGGCATTTTAGAAGTTATCATTTTTATCTTCATTACCTTAAATATCAGTTTTCCTTATGCCTTATATTGTCCAATGGTCCAGTACAGATGTAAATTTAACAAAATATTATGAAAAACTGCATCCTGGTTGAAACCATCATGACAGCCAACTACTTCAACTGAGCAATAAATGAAAAGATTGGGTCCTAAGCAAACTCATTAGCTCCCTGCAAACAGGCAGATCTTCTTGATTTACACTCAGGGGCTCTCAAACTATTCCATTTAAGGAGGTTGGAGAGACCAAACTTGTTACTTCATTTACTGACTTCTGAAAAATAGGAAAGGCAAGAGAAGTCATTATTACTTTTCATGACAAGAATCTCTTGGAACACAGAGAACCTCTAAAAATTCAGAATTCAATGTCTGGGAAAAGATACTGTAAACTATTTGAGGTGTTAAATTAAGAGTGGTCTGTGTGTGGTATGAGCAAGGTGTAGTGAAAGATCACACATCTTAGGATTTTTTTTAGAGAGCAGATGAAATATTCCTCACAATCTTGTAACTCCTTTCATTTTGAAGCTATGCCTACCAACAGCTGAATTTTTCTCAGTTTGACACTTGGAAAGCAAATATAAATATTATATTCATTCTCCTATGACTTTAAGAAAACCAATGAAAGTCTCAGGATTTATAAAAACGGGAACTAAAATTTGGACTAATGGGAACTCATTACTAATATTCTGTCACCTAGAGAAGAAGGCCTGCCTAAGGAATCAGTTCCTACTGTGATCATTTTGAAAAATATACAAATATCAAATCATTACATTGTATGGCTAAAACTAATGTAAATTATATCTTTAATCCCCCTCCAAATAAATAAATAAAGAAGATTGGGATGCACTCAAACAAAAACCAGTCCCTCTTTTTGATATCTCTTTTATATTAGATGTTACTATCACACCTAACACAATACAATAAAGAATTCTTCAGAGCCTGAGTGAAAAAGTACTCTGGGTGATATGTTAGTCCCTCCCCAACATCAACCTGCAATCGAGGAGCTTCAAGATCCTGTAAGAAAAATAGAGTTGGGGAAACATGGTCTTAGGTACACTTGTGAAAATTCTTACAGTTTCTACTTTCACTAGTAGAATTAAAACAACACTCATAAGAGAATATCCCTGTCCTTTAAAAATATAAAATAGGAACTACAGGTACTTCTATAACTAATTTCCTTCAACCATCCCTTAACTTGCTCGAGATCTTTCAAAACTATCATTTTTTGCAGCTTCAATAAGACATAAGTATATTAATTTTTCTTTGTTCAAGATATTATGTTGATTAAAATGTGACTTTTCCTTTTAATCATCACTTATCCACATTTTATTAAATGCTGAGCCCAACATGGTTCAGAGACAAAGAACAATTTGAAATTCTGAGATGCTCTGGTAGGTCCAAAACACATGCCCTCTTTCACACAGCTCATCTCCATTCTCCCCACAGATGGAGGAGGCAAGCTCTGAGGCTCAGGTTTCCTATCCCACAACTTCTCTTCTTTTCCCCACAGCCTCAAAGCAAAAGCTTCCATTTGTTTTCTGCCTCCTGCTTCTGTCTCCTTTTCCACTGTCAACCTCCAATTCCCTTTTTCTCCTAATTATTCCCAAAATAAATAAATAAGTAAATAAGTTAAGTAAATAAGTAAATAAGTAAATAAGTAAGTAAGTAAGTAAGTAAGTAAATAAATAAATAAATGATTTTCAATGAAAATCATGCAAATCCTTGAGGTTGAGAAACAGTAATAGAGAAGTCAATGTGTACAATCTAGAAGTCTGTATAGGAGGAATCGATGGTTGGGCAAGAAATTCTTTATTCTCAGTTTCTCTAACTGGTCTATGTTTATATATCCTTAGACATAATGCTGTAGGGTGCCAAGAATTATGTGAAACCATAGGCTAAATAAAATACATCTTCCTGGAACATCAATTTTTTTCTCTGTTAAATAAAGTTGAATAATCTTAATACTAAAACAAATACAGACATGACATCAAGGAGAACATAAAATGTGCATGAATTTTAAAGATAAATGTGTTTAAGGCGGGCCATTTCAGACTATGTAATCAATCCGCCCCACACCGCACCCCATCCCACCCCATGCTGAGTTCATCCCCTGTGTTGGGGGAACTGCAGTGGGAAACTCAGAAGCGATGCTTCTTCTGTGTTGGTAGCAGAGCTATTGCAAGTGAGGTCCTACAAATACAAAATTGTTCTTGAACCTAGCAAGGTACAATCACTTTTCAAGAAGAGTAAGTCCTCACTTAAAACCTAGAAACATGAATGACAAAAAATCTGCTCATCTGAATTTTAACTTTAGAATTTTTTCATACAAAATAAGTCAACTGTGTGTACTTAAAATGCCTTTTGAGTGAAGGTATGTTAGTTTTTCATTTGTAAAGCTCCATTCTCAGGAATAGGATCCTGAAGAGAGAATTTTTTGAATTTTGTTTTCCCAAAGGTCAACACACATTAAATTTGCTTAGCATCTTCTAGTTGAAGGTCATACACCATTTCAGGGTGAGCACACAGGTTGAGGCTCTACTATGACCTGAATTAAGGAAAGTCACATGGCCTCTGTTGGACTCAATTTATTGACCTGTCAACCAGGGAGGTATATTGAGTGATTGATTACAAAATAAAAGGTATTAAGATAAAATCTGGGATTGATATGATGAATACTGTATAACTACTTTCCACGAACAGTCAGGGACATCCTCAATCACCACACTGTAAAGGGGTTCTCTGAAATCCAAGGTTTCCAACCTTTTTCCCCTACATGATTGTATCTCAGTATGTTCATACTGGTGGTGAAAGGTCAAAAGTCAATAGACTTACGAAATGTTTTAGTTCCTCCCTGAAAAAATGAAATAGTCTCAATCTCACTACATTAAGGTCAAAAATTTCCACAGTACCTTAATTCCATGCACTCTGGAAATTCTTTCCAAAATACTGGCTTTGCTGTAGTTCAGTACTTCAGATCTTTGCAGGCTACTGATTGCCAACTAAAACAATAACACCGGAGTGGAAACTATCTCATGGAGACCATTCTGGGAGTCGACATTTAAAGAGAAAAGTTTCCAACTTCCTTAGGTTGGAAAAGAAAAGTTTCCACAATTTTCAAAACATTCTCATAACGTCTGAGTATTTCAAATAACTTTGCTTCAGGGAGTAAGCCAGCTACATTCAGGTTTTTGTTCTTGGGCAATCTCTTTTAAATACAGAAATTTCTCTACTTAATCTTTGGGGACAACAATTAAAATTATTTTCATATAGCAGGGTATCAACCACTGATAGCTTAACATAAACCATTAATAAGAAAATCTGATTTCCAAACATATCTTTAACTAGAAGTTCCCTTTTCCTGGCTCACTTGGTGTGCGTGCTCCTTCTCCCCACCTCCCCCTCTTTCATTGCCCTTTTCTTCCTATTAATGAACACTACTACCACCCTTATGCATGATTTTACTATTTCACAGCTTTTAACTCATTTTCCTATTGCCTTCCTGTCCCTTCCCTCTACTCTCATCTTTTTGTCTTATTCATCCTGTGTCATTTATTAAGCCTGGTATTCAAATAATTTCACAATCTATCAATACATACTCTCCTGCCTTCTCAGGCATGACTCCCCTACTTGAGCCTCCCCTCCAGTCAAGCTGCTTTACATTTTCTGAAAATATGCCATATGCATTCTTCTGCTGCTCATGCTTCTCCAGCTCAGCTTCCCACTGCAATTAAAATAAAATCCCATATCTTCACAATGTGCATAAGGCCCCACATGAACTGGCCCTTGACAGCTCTCTCACCCCATTTCCTTCCACTCCCCGCTGTTGTTTATTATCTCCTACCATTTTAACCTTTCTCCTATTCCCTCAAATACGCTAAATTCATCTCTGTCCGGCCTTTGCATTGCTCTTCCTTCTGCCTCGAAGGCTCTGACTATCCTGGTTAAAAGCAGTTTCTCTCCCATAAGCCAGCCATTCTATCACTTTACTCAATTTTATCATTTTCAAAGCCCTTATGAGAGCTTATTTGTTTATATACCCTCCCCATCAGAACATTAGTTCCAAGGGACTATTTTATCAGCTGCTGTATCCCCAGTGCCTAGATGAGTGTGAGCATGTTACAGGAGCTTTCTTAACATTTGCTGACTGACTAATCCTACTAGAATTCTTTCCTCTACACCTACACCTTGAAGAATCCTGCTCAGCATTTAAAATTCACTTCTACTATCATGCCAATAGGGTGTTTATGTCCTCATCACTTCTATCTAAGGTTCAGATCAACAAAGTTACTGAGCACCTACTACAGAACAGGTATGTACTGGGCAGTGGGGATGATGGTTCTTGTGGCATACACAATCTAATGGAATTTTACAAACTGAAGTGGTTTCTTCATCATCTAAACTCCTGTGGTAATTAGACTGTACAATTAATATGATAATGAATCACAACGTGCCTTGTAACATCTCTTCTATATTATCAAACTATAATTTGGTAGCTGTTAAACATGCTGTCAGCCAAGCATGGTGGCTATATGCCGAGAGAGCCATGTTGTGCCACCCCAGTCCTTTAGCTGTTCCTCTGTGGATCCTCATACATCTGAGACATTAAAAGTGAAAGGTTAAAGGCCAAGAATCTTATTTTTTTCCCAGAATTAGACCCTATATGAAAAAAATTTTCATGAGTGCTCTTTATTAAAAGTTTAAAGTTTTGGAAACTTAAAGGTGTGTGTTTTGGAAACCTGTATTTGAAATTCTAATGTTTCCTAAATAAGCTATATTTGCATGCTAAATACGATGAAATTAAATGACATATGTGAAAATGCTTTGCAAAGTATTTTATAGATATGTAAAATATAATTTGTGTTATTTAACTTTTCAAAGGGCTAAGCATTTTTCCCCAAACAGACTATAAATTCTCAAAGGTAGGAGTGAGTCATGGCTTACCCTTCCTTTTTCTCTTCTAAGATAGCTGAGCAAAGAACCTTTGTTAACAACAGTTAAGGTTTCAGTTAGCTACTATAAATTCTTTGTTCTAGACTTGGCAATTTTGCCTTTCAGAAGCACAATTCTTTATTCTGAAAACAATGCTTATTCTCAATTACTAATGACAGAAATAGGTTTGCTACGGTCATTAAGAAGTTCCTAAAAACAGAAAGAAAACAAAGTTATTCAACTGGGTTTTATTCTCTCTAGACATAGCAACAGAACAAAGATTCATAGGTAAAAATTTAAGCACTAAACTCTTAAAGCACAGAATGATGGATGGATCTTTTAAATATCTGTAACTAAAATTTACCTTTTATGTCCAGGAAACACATATTTTCTTGAAGAGTGCTAGCATGAGCTTTTATAATAGCTAGATTTAATAACATAAAGTATTAAATGTAAATTGCGACATTAATTCATATAAAAAATAAAAATAAATTCATGTAAACATGAACATCCCCAGAACAACTTATTCATCTTCTACATTTGAACAGGACGCATAATCTTTTTATCAAAACCACTTAGGTACACACTGTCATGAAGAAAACATAAATTCCTTAAATTTCCTAAAAGGAATTTTTGTTAATTCTACATTAATTTGCTACTAGAACATACAAAATTATTTTCAAATGAGGTGCTTAAGACTAACAATATTTTAAATAAAACAAAAAACTTTTTCCTCTCATGTGTTTCTTTCATATGCAGTAGCTCCTCCTTAACTGAGATTTATAATAATTCATCAGAAAGACCACTGAAAACATCAAAGATCTGAAAGTTACTTTTAGCTTTTAGAATAAAAAGTCGATTTCATTACTTATCTGACCTTATCCTGTCAGAATCATCCAACCTACCTCTCCAGAATTAGTCACGCTGTAGTCAGCTTCAACTATAGAAGCATCTCTCCCACTGGTCTATTAAGTTCAAAGAAAATTCAGCACAGGAGAATGGGAATTTGATCTAACTTATGTGTAAGAAAGGCAGTTTAGGCAATGATTGAGAAACTGAACAATGGTGGCATGTAGGAAAGAATGCATGAGCAAAGACAGTGCTAGATATTATAGCAGGTCATAAAACTCGACATGTTCGTTTATTTTTTGCTTTGCTCTAAAAACAAATAATAAAAATGCAGACTTTGGGTTAATGAATTTAAAAATCTTGACAAAATACGTGTGTTAACACAAAGAGAGCCCAAGCCTGGCTGCCAGCACCCCTAGGAGTCTGTAACTACACATCAGCAGGTAGAGATTCTCATTGTGTCTACATGGGTTTGTTTTTACTATTAACAAAGAAAAGCATTTAAAAATCTCCTTACCCAAATATTTGTTAGTAGAGTTTCTGATTTCAATTATCACTGATGAGTGCTTTTACAATTACTTCATCAATGCAAAAACCAACAGCTATAAAAATTTCCTTAACTAAATCAAAATGATTCTAAATTCAAAATCAAGAACCAAGGAAGTATAAAAATTTTTTTAACCTTTAGTCAATGTAGTTACAATAAAACCATAGAAGAAATAGAGGTCCTTCTTTTAACTCACTACCCTAATCAATAATCCAAAGAACCCTAAAACATCTAGGGCAGACTAAATAGCACTCCCAACCTCAAAGACATCCATGTCCTAATTCACAGAATTTGTGAATGTATTATCTAAGTGGTAAAAGGGACTTTTGCATGTGTGGTTATGTCAAGGATCTTGAGATGAGGAGATAGCCCTGGGTTATTCTAGAGAGCCCAATGTAATCATGACAGTCCTTATACGAGAGAAGTAGGAGAATCAGATTAGGAGTGGGAGATGTGACAGTGGAAGCAAGAGGTGCAGTGATGTGAGGAAGGGGCAGGAGCCAAGGAATGCTGGGGCCTCTAGAAGCTGAAAAAAGCAAGGAGATGGATTCTCCAGAGCCTTCAGAAGGAACCAGTCTTACCAATACTTTGATTTTAGCTCTGTAAGACCCATTTCAGATTTCTGACCTCCAGAACTGTAAGATAATAAATTTGTATTGTTTCAAGCCACGAAGTCTGAGGTAATTTGTTATAGCAACAATAGGAAATTACAATGAATAATTACAAAAGAAGGTTTGAAATTGCTAGGCCTTTCCATGCTATCTACTTCTGTGAGAACTACCAGCATCCAGATAGCTTTGGAGAATATAAAACAGACATAAGGGCAAAGGAAAAATATGATTTTATGTAAGACAAAGAAAGCATCTAATTTCTACTTACCATGTACTGCGCAAATGCAGGACTCTAAGAGCTTAGAACTATGTGCAAATTCTACACAAGAGTATATCAGTCAGTCTTAGATATATAAAAAGCTAAGATGATGGTCCAACGGTATAAAAGTAGAGCCTGGAAAGTGAATAGACTTATCTACACACACACACACACACTTGTCAGAAGAACCACCAATCTGCAAGGGAACATGTAGGTAGTTTGACCTATAATGTAACATAAATTTGAACTCTCAACTCTCACCCTTTTAAGGAGTGAAATCTTTAGAACTGTTTTTACCTTGGCTTTTTGAGGCAATTATATTCTAGCTATACTTCAGTTTTCTATGAGACTCCCTTTTTACCTGGGAGATGTGGGACATACAATGCAATATTAAAAACTGTCAGGAAACAAAAATGGTTTATTTTTATATTTATAGTTTCTATATAGACTGTAGTCACTTTCTTCTATCAATAGGTGGTGGGCTTGTATTGGTTAGGCAAATGCTGACAGTTTACTAAAACTGAAGCATGAGTAATTTGAGGCAGTAAAAAGTGCTTTTCAGGCACTGTCAGATGAGCAGATGGGAGAAATTTGAGGAAACAGAGACAGACTACCTTTAAACTACTTTAAGATCTATTCTTCCTAAATTATCATAAAACTACAATCTTTAGAATAAGCATGTTCTGTATTAGTAGTGACATAAATCAACCTTCTCAGGTGGAGCTGAGAAGATATACAATTTTAGCAGTTTTCCTTACTACTTTATCCTGTCTTATTACTTATATTTAAAAGGGACCTGTCAACCAAAATATTAGAATTTTAAATATTACCCTTTCCCTCTTTCCTCCTAGAAACTTTCCATCTAATACTACATGAAAAATAACATTTAAAATGTATCAGTTCTTAAGCCACAAACACAAAAATCTTTTATTTTCACGATTCTTCTTTTTAAATAGATGAAAATAGACAATCCCTTGCTTTGAGAGCCTTAAAGGAAAAACACCTTTATTCCTTTTTCAAATCTTCAACACGCCTCTCACCTGCTATTTTGATATTCAGATTGGCATCCAGAAGCAAATTTTCAGCTTTTAGATCACGATGAACAATGTTCCGACAGTGACAAAAAAAGACAGCTGCAACAATCTGTTTGAACTTCCGACGAGCCTCCTTTTCTGCCATTCTGCCATGGGCCACCAGGTGGTCTGCATTAAAGAACACAGTCAGTTCTCATTTTAGACACTGGTAGATGGAAGGAAGGATGCAAAGGGGTCCATCAAATGAAAGAGTTAAATGAATGAAAACCAAAAAATAGAAAACACCACACTTACAGTCCTGGTTATCCATAAAAATTCATTAGTAATCAGTACCCAAACTATTTTAAGTAGAAATCCTGTTACACATAAGTATGCATCAGAATACACTTGCTCTACCATAAGAAAAAAAAGTTCTGAGGGACACAGTACTATTTTTCAAAGATCATAAATACCACTTAACACCTTGCTTTTCATATCTCCATTGCAAAAGCTTACATATACACAGCAAATATACACCTGAAGTATCAGCAATATTTCCTGTACTAAAGGGTGAGTCAAAATGCAGTCACAATAATCAATCATTTTAGGAAAGAGCAGAAAGAAATCAGTCATTACCTGGTGGGGGTAGGCAGGAAACTGTTTTATATAGGATTCCGTTTAGGCTAATATTTCTGCTTTCTCAGTTTTACGGTTTGACCTAAAAGTATATTTATCTGGTAACTATTCTCTATAATGCATAATAATATGTCTGCATCCATCTTTACATCTGTATTTATTGTGCTTACCAAATATTTTTAAAACTATATTATTAATTTTTACAGACAACATTGATAGAAAAACCAAGTGAATTTTCTACCACTTTAAATGAAAAAATTTCATTGGCTATATTGCTAACCAAAATATTCAGCAAAAGAACTTACCTATGATAAACTTTGTGATACTGTAAGTCAGGCTCTTCTATATTTAAAAATGAAATGACTGACCCATAATCAATACTGTAAATTCTTTAAGTATTTTTTTCTAATGGCAGTAGGTTTATATTAAGCCAATGACACATATCCTTAACCCAGTTTTTCATATAACCAACAATATATACAAGTTTTGACAACTGGTGGGATTAGAAATGTTAGCAATGATACAATTTGCTTTGTTTAAAATTTCTAATTGTTTCATCAGCACTGTCCTTAAAACAAATGATCTAGCTGGGAAAAGGACACATTTGCTATCATAAGTATCCCGAGATAGTGAAAAATTAAGGCAATATAAATAAATGTATTTTTGTTTATCAATAGTAGTTTTAGTAATACTACCCAATTGTTTTAGTGTCATCTTGATCACCAGTAAAACCAGTCAGGTGTATCTTTTCCTCATCATAAAGAGTAGTTTGGGATAAAACATGTGCACTAGTAATGACTGCTAAGACTATGAGCTTAAAGCAAGAAATTGTAGCGAGGGCATGAAGAAAGGGAGCGAAATGACAATACATCTACATAACAGATTTTCAAACAATTCAAATCAAATTCTAACCACAAAGAACATAAAATTTTGGAGACCAAAATATAGTAATTTTAATAAAAATGTCTTATAAGTAGATCATTTAAATTATTAAGACAGACTCTTCAGAGGAGTTGTTATAATTGTTAGGGTTATCAATGACCCACACACAAGATCTTTGAAGCATTTCCTTCAAAAACAATCATTTCTATGGCCGAGGTTACCAATTTAGTAAAAGGAAAAGAGAGAAAGAGAGAAGAGAGAGAGTGAGAGAGAGAGAAGAGAGAGAGAAGAGAGAGAAAATAAGAAGTCTTCAGCTTAGAAGATAAGAGAACTAGAATACAGCTTTCTATGGAAGTTTAGAGATGATGATAAATAAGCTCACACTTTGGTGTGTTTAGACTTCTGGTGAGACCTGTCATAAGAACTTTAAACAACACAAAGTCCCTAACTAGGAATATTGTAATATAAGCCGTTAAAGAACTGGATGTACAACACTATGTTTTATTTCAAAAGGCCATTCTCTAATAGTACCTGTTCCTTTGACCCCCTATTTCTCTTAACCCAAGGCCTAATTATGCTAATAATATGTTTCAGCTGCTAAACTTTGTCTAATTAAAGAGCTTTAAAGAGACAGCTATTCTTGAGAAACATAAAAATAAACCCTTATGAAGGTTTACCATCAGAAGCTCATTTGGCCAAGCCACCCATTAATTAAAATGCCCAAGAGACATTCGTCTGGTAGTAAATACTAATTACCAGAACACATCAAAAAGCTTCTTAAATATAACAGAATGATTAATTTAGTGATTTCCAAAATAAATGATTTTCTTCTATTAAAAAAAAAAACCTCTTTATATTTTCTAAGTACTCTGTTTTCCTAAAATGATTGGAACGTTCTCAAAACTGTACACAGGCCAGGAGTGGGTGGAATTCTGCCTAGTTCTATTTTATCTCTACAATGACACATCGGTTGTCCTTGGACAAATAATTTATACTGCCAATATCCCCACCTCTTGATCTGCTACACAGAAATAAATTCTGTTACATGCTATGACCAAAGAAAAGATAGCTTATTTGGGCATAACCTTTTATTCTGATTAAGAGTTATCATATATGGTGGCATAACTTTAAAGACATTTGAAAAGCTACTTTTTAAAAGTCTATTCAATAATATAAAGAGAACATTTGGTTAATATAAACATTTGGTTAACAGATCATACGTTTCCTCAGGTTTCTATGGTACACGAAGGTGATTACTATACATATCAATTGTCCTGTTATACGGTTCTAATTAAAAGGTATTTGTGAGAGCACAGTGGGTAAAACAGCTTAAACTATATAATAGTATTTTTCCTAAAGATATCTACATATCCCTCCAGTTATTAATACAGAGGACATATACAAATCACTTTTTAAAAATGTTGGCTGTGAACATCAGATGTTTTCTCCTAGCCATTGTGTTTGATGTTCAAGTTTTTTCCTTTTCGGAAGCACTGTGCTCTTTTCCACATTCAGGACCATCTTAACAGCTCAATGTCATTCAGACTTTATCCACTGCTTTAATTTTTGCCCATCTTATTACCACCCCCAGCCCTATCCCGTTAGTTTGCTTTCATTATAAACCTACAGAGTCTAGTGGGTGTGCCAGGAAGGCAGCAGCCTGCAGTGGTTTTCAGTCCCTGCTGAAATTACCTTTCAGTTGCCAGCAGACAAATGGCTGCTTTATGTTCATGTGTGCTCTATAGGCAGTAAGCAAAAATTCAAGTTCAAATGTGTTATTTTACTTTCAGCAAAGAAACTCAGACCAGTAGCCTAGACTGGACTTTAAAAAAGTCACACCATTTGAATAAATACTGGGGTAATTTCAGAAAGGTAAATGAAACAAAATGGCTCCTGAACTACTCAATATTCAAAATAAAATATATTCGGAATCTTGTCAGGATAAACCCCAGCTGCAAGGAACTCTAAAAGAGCTATTCTGCTTCTTCCAGGGAGTTCAGTAAGCTAGCTCTCCTAAATATGGGGCAAGATACCACCCACATCTTCAGTCCCAAACATTCCAGACTGCAGCCGCTATTCTAGCTTCCTGTATTCCCATATTCCCCTTCCCAGCCTCACTCCCCCCACCACCCAGAGTCTACAGAATCTTTAATTAGACACCTTCTGCATAAACTCTCTCACAGTTAAGTTCTTTTTCATTATCAATTAACTACTTACCTATTTAGTTACCACTATACGTTTCAGACCAATTTCAAGTTTTTCTCTATCAAACTTCACTCCAACCATTTTGACCCAGACAAACATGAGGTGACTCTCAGTTAAAAGGAGAAAATGGCTCTTCTGCTTCAAGCTCTTATCAAAAGTAAGGAGTTCTCATTTTCACTTTCCAATCACCATAAACCACTTGACACTGGAATCCATTAACCTTTTTTATCTGCTTGTCCTCACAAAATAAAAAGTAGTGACAGTAAGGGATTTATGTACCTGGTGAGGATTAGTATTATCAAAAGTGGAGGAAATGAATTCTGAAGTTACAAAAGTATTAGAGCACCAGCATATATAAACTTTGCTTTAGAATTCACTGTAATTTTGTCCCAATCTGACTCAAGAAGAACTATGTTGTGGTTCATTTAGATTCTAAACTTTCAAAGAGCAAAAATACACATATGGCAGTCTTAACTTCCACAGCTCAGCTTCACTAGAGTGTTAGAGGCATGCCACTAATGGGATAGTGGTGAGGAGCCAATATCTCTTTAAATAAGTCACTTTTCCACTATAAACAGACCACGTCTCCATTTGTCTGCTAAGTCTACAACTCACAACTGATTCAAAACACTAGCTGAAAACGAACATACCCTGACAGGAGGTCAAGCAACAAGACAGAAGCTTTTCACTTTTCATGATGAAGAAATAAGCTGGTCTAGAAAAGGTGGCAGGTAGCTTAGGTGGCTACATGAAGAAATTTCTGTCAATTCCAAGCTAACCACGGCTAGTTCTTTGTTTTGCCACTCTGTTCTATCATTTCTTCTTTCTACAACCATGGAGATGACTTTTTGTTTATCAAAGAAATGCTTCTTTCCAAAAGAGCCAGGGCAAGGCCAATATAACTCAGCTGCCTGGGAACAGGTTAACAAGAGTGCATTCACTTTAATATCTACCCCAAACTCTTGTAGGCTTCAAGCTACCAGTGAATAGAAGAGGGTTTGTTATTTTGTTTCCCTTTCCAAGAATCCAACTATCGCATACCAGTCTTCTTTATTTGTTGCTGCTCTTGCTACTACCGCTTTTTTTCATTTTTCCAGTTGTCCAGGCCAAAAATCGTGGTGTCATCCTTCATTTTCTTTCTTCCGCACTACACATCCAATCCATTAGCAAATTTTATAAATTCTATCTTCAAAGCAGACCCAGAATTTAAGTATTCCTCACCTCTATTCCAACCCCACTCTACTGCCACCAACCTAGTCCAAGAGTCATTATCTTCCTCCTGGATTACTGTAATAACCTCCTAATATTCCTAACTGGAATGCCTGTTTCTACCCTTGGTCCCCTGTGATCTACCCTCAAAATAACAGCCAGAGTAATAATCCTTTTTTAAAAACTTTTATTTTGAAATAATTACAGATTCACAAGAAATTACAGAGACAGTTCAGGGAGATTCCCTGTACCCTTCACCCAGTTTCCCTCCATGGTTCAATCTTACATAATTATCAAACGATACTGAAACCAAGAATTTGACATGCATGGGTTCAATGTGTGAATACTTGTATGTCATTTTATCATGTGTACATTTGTGGAACTATCACTGCAATCAAGATACAGAATTATTCAGAGTTAAGCATTACTGAGTATTCCTGCAGGTATAAAAACAAAAAGCAAACCATATTAAACTTTTTTCTTAAGGGTTTTGAGAAAACACATTTTCTTTGTGAAACACAGTCACGAGATATGCTTCAGTTCTGAAAGTTTTAAACTAGAACTATAGCTATTTTTTTCCTATGTCTCTTTACATATACAAGAGTGCTCTGCATATGATAGATGCTTAATAATTACAGATTAACTCAAGAAATACCAATCAGAGAAAAGACTATATGCTTTTACAAAAACTTTTTATTCTTCCTTTTACCACTAAGTTTGTAAATTAAGCACTATTTATTTAAGTCATCATTTATAAAGAAGGATTTGTTTTCTTACAGCTTTTAAAAAAATACTTCTAGACTATGCATAAGCCCAGGCAACCTGTGAAACAGGATCCCATATATACTAAAAGGCCTTTCAAGAAAGATATCCGGACTGTGCCGACCGATATAGTGCAAATGTTTCTCATGATGTGCCAATATACTAAGAGCAAAGATGAGTTGGTTAATTTTGTAATTCAGAGGTTCTTCCCTGATTCTAGCACAATCTGCAGGCTTGTTCTTAAAAATCTAGCTCAAAGGTCATTTCTCTGAAGCTTTCCTTAATCTACTCACCTGTCCTAGAAGAACTGCTCCATAATTTGTGTCTAATGGCAGTTAGTCTATATACCTTGACATTATCAGTGAACAACTGTATTAGTTATTTCTTAACATGTGTGCCTTCCCTTCTAGACCAGTGATTCTCGGTCCATGAATCCTTGCAAGTGTAAGAAAATATGCACAGTGTGCTTCCATTTGAGTAGGAAGGAAGAGGAAATACAAATATTCATGTGTGTGTACATCTGTATATATTTGTTAATATTTTCCAAAAGGAGTAATATTAAGTGAAAAACTTCTAAAAATGGTTAATTGTAGGGGATAGAAAAGATGTACAATTTAGACTTTTCTGAAAGTACCCTGTTTTATAGCTTTAATGTTGGAAATACGTAATATTTTATATAATTCAAACACTTCAGAATTGAATCAAACAAGTAAAAGCAATTTTTAAAAACTGAAAGCAAACTGGAAAAAAGGAATCTTAATAAATTATGACATAACCAGAGAATAATTTTTTTAAGTAACAATAAAATGGCATTATTCCTATGTGTCATTAATGGAATATATCCTAAAGACAAAAAGAACTATTAGTCTCCTTAATACTTGTAATAATATTGATATTTCTTTGTATCAATCTTGGCCTCACTCATATCAAGTATGTAATTATGTTAAAGTCATCCAGAACCACAATTTTCAGCACAAGAGAAAAAAAGATATAAATACATAATATTCAAGAAGTAAAAATGCTAGAATCTTAAATTTCAATTGGAATGTTGGTACAAACTCATGTTACCTTTCTCAACATAAAAAATATATATTTCCTAACTCTGTGCTCTGAAAAGGCCTGTAAACAATGACAACCCAGAAGCAACAATGAGCATCTGTAAGGCCTTTAAATGTTATTTTCCACTTGAAGGAACCAGAGCTCCTAGGAGAAATGTTTGATTCCAGGTCTGGGACAGGAAATGTTCAAGATAAGCTGGGACACCTTACCTAAAAGCAAGGAAGCTATCAAAGATTATACTGAAAGGATGCAGGAATCAACTTGAAAAGGAATAATTTGAACACCAAAAGAATGACTCAGTGGACTGAAACACATCAAAGGTATTAAAACCCATGAGTTAATAACAACATTGCAAAATAAACAAATAAAATCAACTTCACTGGTCACCACTGGAGATTACTAGGTTGCAAATTTATTATTCTGAAATTTAATACATGAAGGAAAACAAGTATTTATTTTGCCTTTACTATAGTTTCTAGATAGTTTATAGGCAAAGTTATTTACAGAAGAATTACAGCTAATAAATGCAGAAAGAAAAAGAGAATTAGAGAACACTGTTTTGCAATTTCTAATGAAATAATGTACCTAACGCAACTAAATAAGAGTGGCTAAAACATTAGGTCAAAGGTTGATTAGAAACTTTATGAGAACTTTATGAAACTTTATATGTCACTAAAAGTGGAGAAACCAGACATTATACAACTCCTGATATGACGAAATGGGAAGACTATGAAGTATTCTTGGCCCGGCCCTGCTCAAATTGACCTGCATTTAACCCAAACCACTTTATGAGAAACAGTGAGCTAAAGGAACCTGTTAAATGATGCAATGGGCATCCAAATTCATAATGTGGGAAACTTTACAAGACAACCCAGCTTCCTCAACAAATAAATGGCATAGGAAAAAAAAAAAAGTATGTTTTTCTAAGAGCTGTTGAAAATTATTAAAAATTTAAAATTCCTGGTCAAGAGGGCAGACTAGGGAAACACCACACTTGCCTCTTCTCACAACCACAACAAAATTACAACTACAGAACATTCATCATTGAGATCACCTGAAGTCTAGCTGAACAGAAGTCCTAAAACTAAGGATACACAGAAGAAGACACCTTGAGACTGATAGGAGGGGAGATGCCAAATGGGCTGGGTCCACACCCACAGGTGGTGGTTAACAATCAGGGGGATATCTCAGCTGCAGAGGTACCCCGGAGGAGGGAGGGGTCCCAGCCCCACACCAGGCTCCCTAGTCCAGGGTTCCAGTGCTAGGTAGTGAAGTCTCCACAACTTTTGGCTGTGAAAACCAGCAGAGATTGTGGCTGAGATGGAGGGTGGCTGAAGTCTCAAACATTCCTCCTAAAGCGTGGACTTACTAGCTGATAAACTCACTCACTCTGAGCTCCAGCGCTGGGGTAAGTTGTTCAAAGAGCGTCAGGGACATGAAAGGAGGAACTGGGTTGTCTGGGTTCCTGGCAAGGGCTGGAGGAGCAGCTTTCTTCCACACAGAAGTACTGGCAGAAGCTACTGTTCCTTTGTTGGGCCCTCCCCACTACCTGCGTGCACAGAGAGGCAGCTGCCATATCTGTGTCTGCATTAACCTGGCTAACACTGGTCACCCTGCCCTGGTGATTCCCTGAGATCCTGCCTCACTCAACTTGTAGGCCTACTCAAGCAGCTTCCACTGGCTTTTCCATACAAATGGCCTGTCTTGGATCATGCTGCAGACTTACACAAAATTTCTCAAAGGTTCCCAAAACCCAAACAAGTAGTATCTCGCCTCGGCATGCCATATTTCTCTTGCTGAGCAACCCCAAGTCTGGCACTAGCAGCAGCCGACCTCGGTTCACAGCTTAATCTCTTGAAGCACATCCAAGCCCAGTGCAGGTGGTAGCCATCTGCAGATTGCTTGGTGGCTCATGCCAGGTGGCTCTGGTCAGGACACAGGTTGTGGTTGAATTTGGCCTGTGGTGAGGCCCTTCCTAGGAGGTCTCCGGGCCAGTATGAATGGTAAGCGGCCACATCTGAAACAGCACATCTGAAGGACAGACTGGGCAGGTACCAGAGCTCTGCTAAAGTGCATCCCATTCTGTTGAGTCAGCCCTTGCACAACAGATCTTCTAGTCACAGCCAGTCTTTACAACTGACCAGCTTGAGGACCAATCCCTCCCACTGACATGCCAACAGCAATCAAGGCTCAACTACAACAGAAGGGCACACACAACCTACACAAGGGACACACAACCTACATAAGGGACACACCTGGCTCAGATGACCAGGGAGACTGCACCACTGGGCCCCACAAGCTACCTACTACATAGGTCACTCTGCCAAGACTGGGAGACATAGAAGCTCTACCTAATACATAGAAACAAACACAGGAAGGCAGCCAAAACAAGGAGACAAATATGTCCAAGATGAAAGAACAGAACAAAGGTGCAGAAAAGAAAATCTAAACAAAATGGAAACAAGGCATCTACCAGTTGCAGAATTCAAAACACTGGTTATAAGGATACTCAGTGAACTTAGGAGAAGAATAGATGAACTCAGTGAGAACTTACACAAAGAGATAAAAACTATAAAAAAGAAACAGTCAGAAATTATGAATACAATAAATAAAATGAAGAATATGTTAGAGGGAATCAACAGTAGATTAGATGAAGCAGAGAACTGAATCAGGGATTTGGAAGACAAGGTGATAGAAACAATCAGAACAGCAACGAGAAAAAGGAATCTCCCCATTCACCCCAAAATGAGGATAGTTTAAGGAGCCTCTGGGACAACAGAAAGCATAACAACATTTGCATCATAGAGGTACCAGAAGGAGGAGAGAGCTAGGAATTGAAAAACTGCTTGCATAATGACTGAAAACTTCCCTAATCTGATGAAGGAAATAGACATACATGCCCGGGAGCACAGTGAGTCCCAAACAAGATGAACCCAAAGAGGCCCACACCAACACATATCATAACTAAAATGCCAAAGGTTAAAGACAAATGAGAATCTTTAAAGTAGCAAGAGAAAAGTAGTTAGTTATCTACAAAGAGTTCCCGTAAGTCTATCAGCTGATTTCTCAACAGAAACTTTGTAGGCCAGAAGGGATAGGCATGAAACATTCAAAGTGATGAAAAGTAAGGACCTATAACCAAGACTACTCTGCCCAGCAAAGCTATCTTTTAGAAGTATGATAAAGATCTTCCCAGACAAGAAAAAGCTAAAGGAGTTCATCAACATCAAATTAGTATAACAGAAAATGTCAGAGGGAATTCTTTAAGAAGGAAAATATATGTATCAAAAAATATGAATAATAAAATGGCAATAACTATGTATCTGTCAATAGTTACTTTAAATATAAATGGATTAAATGCTCCAATTAAAAGATAGGGTGGCTGAATGAATAAAAAAAATAAGACTCTTGGATACTATCTACAAGAGACTCACTTCAGATGAAAAGACACACACAGACTGAAAGTAAAGGGATGGAAAAAGAAATTTCTGAAAATGGAAACAACCCAAAAAAAGCAGGGGTAGCAGTATTTATACCCCAAAAAATAGACTTTAAAACAATAGCTATAACAGAGACCAGGAAGGACCCAGTAACTCCACTTCTGGGTATTCATCCAAAGAAACCCAAAACACTAATTCGAAAGATATATACATCCATGTTCACTGCAGCATTATTTACAATAGGCAAGATATGGAAGCAACTTAAGTGTTAATCAACAGATGAATGGATAAAGAAGTAGTACATAGATACAATGAACTATTAGCCATTAAAAATGAAATCTTGCCATCTACAACAACATGGATGGACCTAGAGGGTATTACACTAAGTAAAATAAGTCAAAGGAAGACAAATACCATATAATCTCACTTATATGTGGAACCTGAAAAACAAAATAAACAAACAAACAAAAGATAAACAAAGATAGAGGAAACATAGATACTGAGGAAACATGTTGATGGTCACCAGATAGGAGTATGGTTAGGGGAATGGATGAAAAAGGGGAAGGGATTAAGAAGTACAAATTGGTAGTTACAAAATAGTCATGGGAATGTAAAGTATAGCATAGGGAATACAGTAAAGAATATTGTAATAACTATGTATGGTATCAGATGGGTACAAGATTAATCAGGGTGATCACTTCATAAGTTTATAAATGTCTAATCACTATGTTGTACACCTAAAACTAATATAATATTCTTTGTCAATTATAATTGAAAAATAAAAAATTATTTAGAAAAACAAGAAAAGCAGTACAAAAAGAATGAAAAGATAGAATATATCAAAAGAGAATCAGAATTTCTAAAACATATATAATCTATAAATGTATATTCTAAAATGGCAAAACACCTCAAACAGAATTTATTTGATAGGTTTAACAGCTGACACAGCAAAAGACAGGACTAATGAACTTGCAATAGGAATTATGGTCAAGTTTTTAAAAATCATTATATATGAGAGAAAATATTAAGTTATGTACTAATGAAATGACATGATTTACTGAATTACAATACTTCAGAAAAATAGAAGTTGGGGAAAAAATAAAGCAGAAATAGTAAAATGTTGATAACTGTCAAAACTAGGTGATGAATATAGGAGTTTGTTATAATATTCTTTCCTCTTCTATATATTTGAAAATGCCTATGATAAAAAGTTTTTAACAATGGAATCTATCATTTGTATATCTATGTACATAATAGCATTATGTGTAATAGCCAAAAGGTGGAAGCAACCCATGTGTCCAAATACAATGGATTAACAAAATTTGGTGTATACATCAAATGGAATATTATTCAGCTTTAAATAGGAAGGAAATTTTGACACAAGCAACAACACAGATGAAACTTGAGGACATCATGCTAAGTCCAACAAGCCAGTCACCAAAGGGCATATACTATATGATTCCACTTATATGAAGTACCTAGAGTAGTCTAACTCAGAGACAAAATGCTGAATGGTGGTTGCCAAGGTATAGTAGGGGGTAAATGGAGAGTTATTGTTTAATAGATAAGAGTTTGTTTTGCAAGATGAAAAAAGTTCTGTGGATGGTTGGTGATAGAAGCACAATAATGTGAATATAATCAGTGCCACTGGACTACATACTTAAAAATTATTAAAATGGTAAATTTTATGTTACCATCATAACTTTTTTTTAAATGGATTCTCTCACCATCCTTCATTCTCTCCTTCTATCCCTCTCTCCCTCTCTCATTTTTCTCTCTCTCTCACAGACACACAGACAACCATCTCAGGAATTATCTTCAGGGTATCAAAGCTTGAAGGCACACTGATATATACTGCACAAATTCCAAATGAGATAACAATCTCATCATATAAGTCAAATATTTCTAAATACAACAATTAACATATCTTTATTTTTTTAGTAGTTACATTTTGTTGGAGAAACTACTGTTTTCAAAAAGTTTTTCAAAAGTTCAAAAAATCCGCAGGAAAAATATTAATATAGAAGTCAGGCAAAAATATTCCTTTGGGACTCATATATACTCTACATAGCAAAGATATTTTGTTCTTTCTCTGGGACATTTATTTTTATGTTATGGTAGAACTAGAAGGATGATCAGACAACTATAAGTGGATGTTTAGCAGTAAAGTAGACATTTATACTAAATTTTTAAATACTAAGCACAGGTGGCTTCCTAACACATCTGGAACAGTTTGCAAATATAAATGCTAAAGTTATGCATGATATTAAGAAAAGAAAACAGAAAAATGAAGAATAATAAATGGGAAATTAATTGGGGAAGATAAAAGTTAACTGTTTTGATTCTGAGTAACTAAACGAAGTTCAGTGACATAGTTATTTGCTTCCGTCAGGAAAGCCTTAAAAAACAGCTAGCTTTTACAGCCAGAAATAATAAATAATTTAGTGGGAAAAAAGTATGTTAGTTGTAAAGATATATAGAATGTTGAGAAGGTTAAATAAGAAAAACTTGTTATTAAAAAAAAAAAAAGCACATAGTAGTGTCCAAATAAACAAATGGACAGTGTTTTCAAACATATAGGAAGGTTCAAGATAATATGTATGAAACACAATATCTGGTACAGAAAGGTTATGCAATTCTGTCTTTCCCACTGCCTGCCTTATCAGTCATTGACTATTCCATAGCATAAATAAATGACTTTGTAGAAGTTCTGGGTTCCATACTTGTTGGTACCATTAGGAAATATTATTTCTGAGGTACAGAAAATGTCCACAATAAATTATACACACTTCAACAAACTAGTGTGAAAACAGTAATTTATTTTAAATACCCATGACTTCTGCCTGATATTTAAGAAACTCTTCTTGATAAAGCGCTAGATTTATCACTTCATGGTCTCAAATAGGAAGTTTGGGGGTGTGTATCTAAAGAAATCATACTGCAGAAGTTTTAAATTATGAGTTTAATGGTTTACAAAACTAGCCAGTTCCTCAATTCTGTTTGTAAAATTAAACAGGCCCATATTGTCATGGCTGCTCCTTTATGATGTAGTGCTGAATAGTATGCAATAATCATGTCAATAAATCAAATGAATGAGTAATAAATGCTCACTGATAACCTTCAAAATGTACTGCCCTGAAGTTATCTAGAAAACAAAGAGGTATTCCTTCCCATACACACCAAAAACTCATTCAACCAAAATGTTATGGAATAATATGACAGATAACTTCATGTTTGACTTGGTTAATTTCAATGTGACACAATAGAATAAATTTACTAAATGTCTACTATATGTTAGTCAACTGCATTAAACAACAAAGACAAAAATGAATAAGATTTAAATACCGCAATCTATAATCTAGTGACATTCTTTCTTTCACTTAGTCTTTTATTCAACTGATAGTCACTGAGCATGTATTCAAATGTGTGCACTAATTTTAAGTACCAGAGATTTAGTAAGGCTCAAAAATGACTAAGTCCCTACTCTCATGATTCTTACATTGTAATGAGGTAAGACGATAAGCAAATAAATAAATATATGGTGATAAGAACCAAGAAGAGAGTAATGGGCCAATAGGAAGAGTGAAATTTTAGATAGCTTGGCTAGCAGAGACCTCTCTAATAAGGTAACACTTGAGAAGAGGTCTGAAAAAAATGGAAGAGGGAGAGCCACATGGGTATCTGGAAAAAGAGTATTTTAGGAAGAAGAAATGGAATATTTAAAGGCTTAAAGAAGGAACATATTGAAGACTTAAATAAACAAGGATGCCAATGTGAAAATGGGGACCAGGCAAAATGGTGTATATGATAGAAGCTCCATTCATCCTCTCTTGCGACCACCTCAAAATTGTGACAGAAACATGGAGCAAACAGCAACCAGAGTCTCCTGAGGTCTAGATGAACAGAAGCCCTACAACTATGGAGAGAAATAAGAAATCACTCTGCAACAGTAGGAGGTCGGCAATATCAACATCCATGAAGATAATCTATTTGACAATTTAACCTCATGATTCCTTGGACCTTCTTTATTGCCTTCTTTATTACATAAAACTCCACCAAAGTTCAACAATATTCCTATGGCCACATCTTGGACTTGTCTTTGCTCGATAATCCTCTGCTTTTGAAATTCTAAACTCTAATAGTATACTCCCCTTTCTCTTAACATAACATTCAAGATCGGCAATGTTGAACAGCAATAAGATGTGAGCTACTTATATAATTTAATATTGTCTAGCAGTCTCATAAAAAAGTTAAAAGAAACTCATAGATGCAGAGAACATTTTGATGGTTGCCAGATGGGGGAGGGGTTAAGGGAGGGGTGAAAAGAGGAAGAGATTAATATGTACAAATTGCCAGTTATAAAAAAAAGTCATGGGGATGTGAAGTACAGCACAGGGAATATACTTGATAATAAAACTATGTTTGGTCAGATAACTATGTATGGTACTAGACTTACTGGGGTGATCACTTTGTAAATTATTGTAACTGATCATTATGTTGTGCACCTGAAACTAATATTGCATGTTAACTGTAACTGAAAAAAGTAAATTAACAATAAATAAAATAAAAATCTTTCGGGGGGAAAAAGTAAAAATAATCACTCATTTTGAAATTAATTTTAATGATATATTTTATTTAATTCAGTACATCAAAACTACAATCAATGCAACATGTAACCAATATAAATATTAGCAATGAGATTTTTCTTTTCATACTAAGTCTTCAAACTCCAGAGTGTACTTTATACTTATAGTATACCATATTTCAGACAATAAATTTTCAAGGTGAAATATAATTTTACCAAAATAAGAGTTGTGTTTAATGGAAAAATATTTCACACTACATGTAGTGAAGAATTTGGCCTTACCCAGAGTTGAAAGTCTGGCCTCTTCCCTGGCTTCTAGGAGGTAATTTCTGGCCCCCGGGAATATTATGCCTGATGGGAGTGTTTGCCCGGGAGCTTTGGGTCATGCCAGATCATCTAACAAAATGATTTATCGTGGACCATATCGATACAGTCTCAGGGTGCAGTCTGGCCACACTGGAAAGACCAACAACGTGATTTAGGGTGGGAGATTTGTGTCATGCAGTATCAGATGACATGGAGATGGAGATTAACCATGTGGGCAACCAATTAATCAAGGCTATGTGAAATAAAAACTCTGAATACAGAGGCACAGCTTAAGTTCCCTATTGGCAATACTCTGTGCATATCATCACACATCAATACCTGCAGAGTAATACATCCCGATTTCATAGGGAAAGGAAAACAAAAGCTCTGCATTTGGTACTTCTCATAGACTCTGGGCTTCTTTCTTCCCTTAGCTGATTTTAATTTGTATCCTTTCCCTGTAATAACTGTAGTGTGAGCATTACAGTTTTCAGTGAATTCTGTGAGTCCTTTTTAGCAAATTATCAAAGGTGAGGTGATTTTGAGAACTTCTCTAACTTGCAGTTGGTGTCAGAAGTGAGGGTGATCTTGGAGACAGTGCTCTAACTTTGTAGTTGTCTAGCTTTCTGTTGGCCTAAAACTCTTGCCTCAGTTTTTAAATTTAAATATTAATTAAATTCAAAATTCGGTTCCTCAGTTGCTCTACATACATTTCAAATGCACAACAGTAACATGCAGCCAGTGGCTACTCTACTTACTGGGAAATGCAGTTTTAGACTTTATCACTAATCCTCTTATGCCCAACATACTTGCTTTTCAATTTCATCTAGACCTCTAACTTTTTTTCCTTCTACTTACCCTCTCCCTTTTCAGCCTCAGCCCAATGACCCACACAGTAATTATTTTATTGTTAGTGGCCCCAATTCCTTTGCCACCTGTCTCCGTTTCATTTGCACATGTCCCATAAACCCCAAACACTGGATTCGTCCAATGTCTTTCTTACCCCATCTACTCAAAGATAGCTGAGTACTGCTGAAGGGGGGGGGGGGGCGGCGGGAAAATCATTCAGTCTGTATAATAAAATAACAAGTTCATGGTTTCTTATCTCCAGGGCCTTTAACCAACTATTTTAGCTGCCTTTCATCACTCCCTCTCTCACTCTCCAAAGCAGCTAATTTCGCTTTCTCCATCCTTACCTAGGTCCCTATCCTCTCACCCTTAAGTCTCAGGTGATGATCTAGCCTCCTACTTCAAAAAGAAAATTAGGCAAAAGGCATGAAGTATGTTACTTCACATTCTGCTACCTAAAAATTGCTTATAGGCACTACATCCTTTACCTTCTTCTATCCTCCTTGTACAAGGACAACTCCTAGCAACTATGCTCATAGCTCAATCTTCTTCATGGATCTGGCTCTATGGGTTATCTTTCTATAACAATTATGGTCAAACTCATCTGGTTCACTACTATATCCTCAACCTTATCCTATAATCAAGTCTCATATTTAAACAAAACAAAACTCCCCCTTACTCTTTGCCAAGTGTAAGAGATTCTGAGATTTTACCTGACTTGCAGCTAACAATTTAATATGACATATTTGCACAGATGTTGGCAGAAGACACAAGACACCAGATCAGAGTTAAAGGACTTTGGTATTTAGGGTAGGACATGCAGTATGAGCATCAACATATTTGCTTCAGTTCTCCAAGGTCTAATTCCCACAGGGTGATGTGAAGGAGACAGGTGACACCTGCACGTAAAGTTGGGTACAATAAAGGAGAGGAATCCTGAGCTCAGGGAATTCAAATATTTTATAATAGGGAATGAATAGATTTATCATTTAACTCCAGAGAGAGAAGCTATCTCAATCTTCCAAGGCTATTCACTACACAAGCATCCTTGAAGAGGTAGTCTGTAACAAAAGCAGTCAGTACACTGCTTGTAAGATATGAAGAAATGTGACCTATAAAGAATTCTCTCCCAACTTCCTAGTTCCTGCTCTAGCTACCATCTTTCCATTCTTTTGTTTAGAGCTATGTTTCTCAAAATACTAGCTTTACTCAATGCCTTCACTTCTTTAACATACTGTATGTAATCTGGCTTCCACCTCCTTCATTCCATTGATATTTCCCTTGCCAAAGTCAAAGATAATGTCCTAGTTGCCAGTTGTTAGTCTTTATTTTACTTAACCTCTTGGGAGCATCTAAACTCTTGATCATTTCCTTCCAAAACTCTCTCTTTCGGCTTCCACAAAGTGTTCTACTTTTGATTCTCCTCCTATTGTAGTGACTGTTCCTTTTAGTATCTTTTGCTGGACCTCCTTTCTCTGACTGCTCTTTTAACATTGATTTTTCTCTCACCCCTCTTTTTCTCTATACTTACCTTGAATGATACCTACTCCCCTGTTTTTAAAGGCCTGCTATATATTAGTAACCACCAAAGTTTTATGTTCAGCTAAACTCCAATATTTCCTAAAGGTCTTTAGCTAGACATTCCACAGACACCTGAAATGTCTTATGTCATTCTCATTTCCCATTTAAACTCCCCATCCAAATTATTCATTTCCCCTCTTTAAACCGGCTTTTCCACCTTTACTTTCCTATTTATATTTGTAGCACTATGATTAATCCAATAACACAAGTCAGAAACTTGAGAGTTACCCTAGATCAGGGAAGGGCGAACTACGGCCTGTGGGCCACATGCAGCCTACTGCCTGATTTTTTAAAATAATACCTTAATTCAGATATAATTCAGAAGCCATATAAAGTTTACCATTTTAAAAGGTAGAATTCAGAGGTTTTTAGTATATTCACTACATTGCCTGTTTTTGTAAATAAAGTTTTAATGGAACACAGCCATGCTATTTGTTTACATGTTGTCTATGACCGCTTTCACTACAGCACAACAGCAAAGTGAGTAGCTCTGCATGGAGACCATAATAACTGTAAAGCTTAAAACATTTGCTATCTTGGCCTTTAGAAAAAGAAGTTTGTCAAACTATCCTAGACTGCCTGATCTCTTTCAACTCCCATAATCAATTTATTATCAAATCCTGTAATACATTACACTTCCTAAATTATAGTTAGAGCTACTATAAGTTGCCTAAATACTTCTTAAATATTAGAGCTACCAGTGAGAACTTACTATAAATACTCTAAGATTTTTTTAAACTTTTAAAAATTTGAGGTATAATGACCATGACATAAAATTAACTAAAGTGTACACTTCAAAAGTTTCAATATATTCACTATACTGTGCTATTATCACCCCTATCTCATTCTAGAATATTTCCATCACCCCAAAAAGAAACTCTGTACCAATAAGTAGTCAGTCCCAGTTCTCCGCTACCCGCATTTCCTGGTAACCACAAATCTACTTTCTGTGTCTATGGATTTTACACTTCACATAAATGGAATCACAATGTGGCCTTTTCTGTCTGGCTTCCTTCACATAATGTTTTCTAGGTTCGTCCATGCTCTAACATGTATCGATACTTCATCCCTTTTTACCACAGAATAATATTCCATTAAGTGGATATACCCCATTTTCTTTACCCACTCATCAGTTGATAGACATATGTCTTGTTTCAATTTTTTTAGCTATTATAAATAATGCTGCTAATGAGCATGCTGCATGGACTAAACACTTTACAAACACATAATCTTTACAACAACCCTTTGAAATAAGTGACATCATCATCATTGTTGTCATCGTTGTCGTCATCATCATCGTCGTCTTCATTTTAAAGATGAAAATACTAAGGTAGTTAGATTTAAACATCCAGGTCACAAAGTTAGTAAGTGACAGAGTTAGGATCTGAATCACAGAAGTCTGACTATATCATATTCTTAATTACCAACAATACTGCCTTGTTTAACTATAGCTATAATCCATTTTTTCTGTCCTTATTGCAACTACTTATTGGATCCTCCTCAGGTTCTACCTGTTTTACTGCAGTAGCCTTCTAACTGTTCTCCCAGACTCTAGTCTCATCTCCCTCAAATATATTCTCATATTGCCACCAAAATACCCTTTCTAAATCATAAGTCAAACTGTGCCCGGGCCTTTTCTAAAGTCTTTCTGTGGCTCACTCTCATCTAACAGTGGATCAGACTTTTAGTGGCCAGACTCATTTACTTAAATAAAAGCTTATGTGATAAATACCATACGATTTCACTTAAATGCAGAATTTAAGGAACCAAAAGAACAAACTTATTAAAAACAGACTCACAAATATAGAAGACAATCTGGTGACGGCCAGAGGGGATGGGGGTTTGGGGGCCTGAAGGGTTAAAGAGTACACATTAGTAGTTGATACTTGGTCATGGGGATGGAGAGCACGGCATAGGGAATACAGTTAGCTTAATGTACTGGCTAAATAGAGAGCCAGAGGAGAGAAAGAGCAATTAGGGGGATCGTTTTATAAACTATATAACTGTCTACTCAATGTACTGTATACTTGAAACTAATAAAAAGATTTTTTAAAAAATCTTATGTGGAAATCCAATGGGCACATTAGGTATAAAAGCAGAGATGCTCTCGTTGAATAGGAGGGAAAAAAATGGAGGTTAGTTGAATGTATTTGTGAGGAAAGCATAATCTCTTAGCCCTGCCTTGTATACCTACCTCCTCAGAGTAGGCCTCTTAGACATTTCCAAAAACGCTTAGAACTTTTAGAATAATCTCAGAAACCACTAGTCCATCACTTAATCCTCTAAGAAATTATTTCTAGTTCCTTGAATACACCAACTTGCTTCAGTGCTTTATAGTCTTCACATGTATTTCCCTCGGGAAAACTTACTTCCACTCAGAAAACTTCTCATACTTGAAAACTTTATAAAGCCTCCCCTAACATACTTCTTATTCCAACAATTGCAAATATTGTTCACCATCTTTATTGCATTCTGACTGGTGATGTCCTTTGTACAATACAGTACTCAAAACTGTAGATAATATGCCAGATAAGATGTGACAGTCACAAAGGGTAAGACTAGAATAATTTTCTCAGCAAATCTGAAGCTGAGTTTGGAATCAAGCAATCAACTACTATCCAAAGCAGTCTTGTATCTTAATCTGCCAACAACACTAGGATAAAGTTCCCAGCTAGTAACCTTTACATCTAGAGCAGAAACTTTCAAGTACCATAATTTATCATTTGAAGCAACTTTGCAAAAATCTGGATCAAACCTACCATCTATGTTCTTCACTCCTATACCTAAACTGCCAAATACTGCTAACAAACAACTCATAAAATAAGCCACAAATGGAGTGCCAAAAAAGTTAGTATCTGCAACAACTGCTGGCCTACCATTGCTGCCTATCAGTCTTTCAACTTGTCCTCTATCAATTTCCTTTAGCTGCTATTGGAAGATCTCAATTCAGCATACAGATATTCCTACTTCTCAAAAATTAGTAGTATTAGGTAGTCAGACTTTCAAATTTAATCCCCCAAACTTCAATCTCACACAAATACTTATGCAAATTTATCAGTTTTCACCTATATCCCTGTTTTCTTCCTTTATATCTCACCCAAAACTAATCCTTCCACCTATGCACTAAAATGTATCCCTTTCTATCCCCTTAAGGAATGCTCCACTAGATCTCTCTCTCCCTATGTTCACATTTCCTCTGTACTACTGGTTCTTTTCCCTCAACATAACATATAGGCTTAAGTTAAATATATAATAAAAAGAGAACACACATTCAACCAATGTTCCTTCTAGTTATTCTTTAGATGGTAAAGAATCATTTAAACCACTGGCCTTCAAAGTTCTTATTCTTATCTTAGTGGATACTCTAGGGATTATAATGTGCATCTTAATTTATCACAATCTACTTTAAATTAATACTGACTCAATTTTGGTAAAATATAGCAACTTTATTCCAATATATCTCCATTTCTTCAACTTTTCTTTACATAATTATATTACATCGATATGTTGGAAATCCAGAAATGTTCTAAATACTTCTTTAAGCCATTTTATGCCTTTTAAAAAAATTTTAAAAAGAAAATGGGAAAAGCATATTTACATAGTCTTTCATTTCTTACATATTGATCTTTCCTGATTTTATTCATTTCCTCCTGTGGATATGAGTTATCATTTGCTGTCATTCATCCTGAGCACTTTCTTTAGAATGCCTTGTATAGGAGGTCTGTTTATAAGAAATTCTCTCAGTCTTTGATTATTTTCAAATGTCTTTATTTTCAATTTGATGGATAGTTTTACTAAATATAGAATTTATGGTTTACAGTTTTTTTACTCTAGAATTTTAAATATGTCAATCCTCTGCCCTCAGACCTCCATTTTTTTTGGATAAGAACTCAGCTGTAAATAATATTGTTGTAACCCTATATGTGATGTGTCATTTTTATCTTGCTGCTCTCAAAATTCTCTTTGTCTTTCAGCAAATTGACAGTGATGTGTATAGATGTGGCTCTCCTGTTTATCCTAATTTAGGTTCATTGAGCTTCTTGAAAATGTAAATTACTATTTCATGATACATTTTGGAAGTTGTTGGCCATTATTTCTTCAACTATTTTTTTCTGTTCCTTTCTCTTTCTTCTCTCTTTCTGGAATTCCCTTTACAAATATGTTGGTATACTTGGTATGTCCCACCAGTCTCCGAGACTCTGATAGTTTTTTTCAATTATTTTCTCTCTGTTCTTCAGGATTATTTTTATTGCTGTGTCTTCAAGTTTACTAGTTCTTTCTTCTGCCACCTCGAATTTGCTATTAAGCTCAGCTAGGGATTTTTTTCATTTCAGCTATTCTACTTTCCAACTCTAGAATTTCCATTTTGCTCTTTTTTTACAGTTTCTATTTCCTTAGTGAGACTCCCTATTTGTTAAGGCATTGCCATCATATTTTTGTGCATTATTTAGACATGATTTATTTTAATTATTTGAACAAATTTATAATAACTGCCATAAAGTTTTTGCTAAAGACAATATCTAGACCCACTTGGAGAAATTTTCTACTGATTAATTTTCTTCCTGAGTATGAATAACAGGTTCCTGGATTTTTTCTTTAACATCTTATAGAATTAATCTAAAATTTTAGGAATTTTGACCAACTCTTTTGCATAAAATGATTAAATTAAAAGACTTAAGGGGAGAAGACAGAGACACTGCTATGTAAGTAGAAGATATACTAATTTATAAATGTTCGTTCTGTAATCAAACCACTGCTGGTGACTAAAACTCCCAATAATAATGTTCTAAGAAAATCTGTCTCACCCTTTTTTCAGTGAGGATTTAGTAAGAGGGTAAAAAATACTTCATATTAAGATTGTTTTGCTGCTATGATCATGACCTAAATTTCCAAAACAGAAATGTGGCTTATATTTATAATCAAAAATCCTCCCAGAAACATAGTTGAAGTCCATTTATATGGAAAAACAGATTCTTCAACCTAGTGAGTGGAAAAGAACATGTGCTCTGGAGTCAAACAGTTCTTGGATTAAATCTCAGCTCTATCATTGATTAATTATTATATGACCTTAAGAAAATTATTTAGCCTCCCTGAACCACAGTTTCTTTTTAAAATGATAAAAATATCTATATTACAAGGTTAATGTGAAGGTAAAATTAAATAGATGAAGACACTACCTTACTTCAGCACCTCATTGTTCTCAAATATTACCATACCGCTTCCTAACTGGTCTTGGTATGCTCCATCCCAATTCCTCCCCATACAACAATACATCATGATAAAATTCAATTCTTTTACACAGCTGGTTCACTCATTCATTCAATAGTTACTGATCACTTCCCTCAGTAAATACCTGAGTTTAACAATCTAAATTGGAGAGCAATAAAAAACATAGGGATACAATGGTGAGCAAAACAAACATGGCTCCTAAATTAGTTTTTGTTGTCTGGTGGGAAAGAGAAACCATTAAACAATTATAAAAATAAATGTAAAACAACAAACTGATACTAGTACTACTAAGAAAGGATATGGTGCAATGAGAAAATGTAACAGGGGATTTGGTGAAGTCAGAGATCTCACCCAAAGCCTTTCACTATTGAGCCTTTCCTATCTCAGTCATTTTCTCATATGCAGCCTATATTTAAACCATACTAAATTTACATGAAATATGAAATATGAAATGTGAAATATACAATGCCCACTCTCATCTTGAAATCTTTTGAACACACTAAAGCACTTATGAAATACCTTCCTCCCTCCTGCTTAAGTCCAGCAAATATCCCAAGATTGCAGTTCTTACATTAATCCTTTAAAATCTTCACCACACGAGGTTAATATTAATCACTTGGTTGAGTAGGTATCTACCCACTCCTCCACTTGGTAACTGATTATCCCCCTTGTAAATGATTACTATTTTATGGGGAGATATGCTGAGATTATGCCAAAATCCTCTCTTAATCCGCATTAGTTTCCTAGCACTGTCAAAAAAAAGCCACAAAGCAGGTGGCTGTAAACAACTGTAATTTATTCGCTCAGTTCTTCAGAAGCAAGAAATCCAAAATCAAGGTACGGATAGGGCCCTACTCTATCAGGGGGCTCTAAGAGGGAATCTTCTTTATGCCTCTTCTAGCTTCTGGTGGTTGCCAGTTTTCCTTTACTTGTAGCTACATCACTCCAATCTATTTTGTTCTTTCTCAAGATTGTTTTAGCTATTCTGGGTCCCCTGCAATTCCATATGAATTTTAGAATTAGAATCAGGTTATTAATTTCTACAGAAAGGTCAGCTTAGATTATGACAGGGATTGTGTTGGATCTGTATGTCAATTTGAGTAGTACTGCCATCTTAACAACGTTAACACAATTTATGAACATGAAATGTTTTTCAATCATTTAGATCCTCTTAAATTTCAACATTTTGAACTTTTTTATACTTTTCTGAGTATAAGATTTGCAATTCTTTTCTAAAATTTGCTATTTAATTCTTATTGTAAACTGAATTGTTTTATTTCTTCCATTTTCTGATTGTTCATTGTAAGAGTATACAAATACAAATGATCTACATATATTTTCTTGTATCTTGCAACCTTGCTATAATTTTACATAGGTCGCAAAGTTTCTTTAGTGGATTCATTAGGATTTTCTATATAAAAGATGTCATCTGTGATTATAATTTTATTTCTTCCTTTCCAACTTATGTGCCTTTCTCACCAAATTGCTATGGCTAGGACCTCCAGTACAATGTTTAAATAGAAGTGGAGAGAGATGAAATCTTTCTTATTCCTCATCTAAGGGGGAATATGTCTGATCATTCACCATTAAGTATGATGTTAGCTGTCCATTTTTCAGAGATCTTTTATCAAATTAAGGAAGTTCCCTTCTATTTCTAGTTCATTCAATGTTTTTATCATTAAAAAGTGTTAGATTGTGTCAAGTGCTTTTTCTGCACCTATTGAGATGATTGTGTCACTTGTTTTTTCTTTACTGATATGACATACGACATTAATAGATTTTTAGATTGGTGAACCAACCTTGCATTCCTGGGATAAATTCTACTTGGTCACAGTGTATAATTCTTCTTATACATGGCTGGATTTCATTCATAAAGAAATTTTATTGAGAATTTTTGCATCCATAGTCCTAAGAGATATTGGCCTATAGTTTTCTTGTGGTGTCTTTTTCTGGTACTGGTGTTAGGATAATACTGACCTCATAGAATTCAGTAGTATTCCCCCATCTTCTATTTTTTAGAAATTTGTAAAGAATTCCTATTAGATCTTTGAATGTTTGGTAAAATTAATCACTGATGCCATCTGGGCATGGACTTTATTAATTTTTTGATCACTGCTTCAATTTCTTCACTTGATATAGGTCTATTCAGATTGTCTTTTCTTTAGTCAGTTTCAATTTTGTGTCTTTCTAGGAATTTTTCCATTTTATCTAAGTTAAATGATTTGTTGGTGTACAGTTGTTCAGGTATTTCTTTATAATACTTTTTAATACTTTTCTTTGAGGTCAGTATTAATGTCCCTTCCTTTCCTTTCTGATTCTAGTAATTTGAGTCTATCTTTTTTCCTTGATCAATCTAAAGATTTGTCAATTTTACTGAACTTTTCAAAGAACCAGCTTTTGGTTTCATTGAGTTTTTTTGTTGTTGTTTGGTTGATTTCTTCTACTGTTTTTCATTAATTTCTGCTATAACCTTCTGTATTTCCTTCCTTCAGCTTGCTTTACATTTGGTTTACTCTTATTTTTCCAATATCTTAAAAGACTAGGTAACTGATCTTTCTTACTATAGGAATTTTACAGTTAAAAACTCACACATATCCCCTTTGCTCTGTTTGGCACAAATATTACACATATATTACATTAAAGGTCTAACAATCCATTATATGTAATTTCATACAGGTGACTTTAAATAAGTTAAGAGAAGAAAGAAGAAAAGTATGCATCTCTTCTGTCTTTTACAAAACGCTAAGCACAGCTTTAGATGCATACCATAGGTTTTGGTCTGTTGTGTCTTTATTTTCATTCATCTTACTGTATTTTCTGAATTCTTTTTTTTATTTCTTTGACCCACTGCTTACTTCAAAATATACTGTTTAACTTTCACATATTTGTGAGCTCTCCAAATGTTTCCCTGCTATTCATTTCTAATTTTATTCCACTGTGGTTGCAAAACAAAATTACTGCTAACTTTCAACATTTATTCAGGTTTGTTTTACGGCTATGGTCTTATCCTTGAGAATGTTCTGTGTTTACTTGAGAAGAATAGTGTGTTATTGTGGAGTGTTCTACAGATGTCTGTTAGGTCTAGCTGGTTTATAATGTTGTTTAAGTCTTAGTTTTCCCTATTGATCTTCTGTCTAGTTTTTCTATCCATTGTTTCAAGTGGGGCTAACTGAAGCCTCTAACTATTATCATTGTCTATTCTTCCCTTCATTTTTGTCAGTTTTGGTTTCATGTATTTTGGTATTCTATTATTAGACACATGTTTATAACTGTTATATTTTCCTACTGTACTGACCCTTTTATCATTATAAAATGTCCCTCTTTATCTCTAGTAAGTAGAGAAAAATTTTTTTTGTTTTAAAGTTTATTTTGTCTGGTATCAGCTTAGCCACTCCAGCTTTGTTGTGGTTGCTGTTTGCATGATATATCTTTTTCTGTCCTTTTACAATTTCAGTCAATCTGTATCTTTGAATTTAAAGAATATCTCCTTTACACAACATAGTTGAATCACGTGTTTTTTAGTCTAACAATCATTGCCTCTTCATTAGATTATTCAATCTATATAAATCACAGATTTATATCTGCTATTTTACTTTTTGTTTTCTATATATTTCATGCCTTTTTTTGTTGTTCTATTCCTCCCTTACAGCTTTCTTTTGCATTAAGTGAACATTTTCTAATGACGCATTTCAACTTCTTTTATGAATTTTTACATTATAACTTTTGAGGGTTTTTTTTTTTAGTGATTGTTCTAGGTTTACCATGTATATTTTATCTTATCCAAATGGGCTTCTGATTTATACTAGCTTAATTCCAGTGATTACATAGGGCTGTTATTCTTTTCTAGCTCTATTCCTTTTACTTCCTTCTGTAGTATTTTTAAATAAACATTACATTAATTAATGTTACAAATCCAACAATAATTGTCATAATTATTTCTTTACATCTTAGTGATTTCCTTGACTCAATGCAGTTTTTCTCACACACATCTCCTTTGTGCTGTTATTGGCAAGTATATTACATATCTATTCTACAATAGGCCTAAGAATTCATCATATATAATTTATAATTATATAATTTCATTCAACCGATTTATAAGTAGGTTAAGAGAAGAAAGAAAAAGTGTGCATCTCTTCTTTTATAATTACATAATTATCTTTATTGGTGCTCTTTTTTTGTGTGTGTGGACTCAAATTAACATCTGAAGTCACCTGCTTTCACCCTGAAGTATTTCTTTAATATTTCTTGTATGGTGGGTCTGTCAGCATAGCAAATTCCCTGTTTCTAATAACCTGAGAAAGTATTTCACCTTTATTTTTGAAAGATAGCTTTACCGGATATAGGATTTTGGCTAATAGTTTGGTTTTTGTTGTTGTTTTTTGAGCACTTTTAAAATATTGGCCAATTGCCTTCTAGCTTCCATTGTTTCTGCTGAAAATTCCACTGTTAATCTTATGGAATTCCCTTTAAGAGATGCATCATTTTTCTCTCAGTGCTTCCAATATTTTCTTCTTGTTTTTGACTTTCACTATTCATACAATGATGTATCTGTGTATGGCTCGATTGGCATTTAATCGAACTTGGATTTTGTTGAGCTTCCTGGACATACAGGTTACTGTTTTCCAATAAATCTGTGAAGTTTACAGCCATTGTTTCCTTGTATATTTTTTTCTGCTTCTTTTTCTCTCTCCTGGTACTCCCATTATACATATGTTATTGCACTTGATAGCATCCCACATTTCTGAGGCTCTGTACCATTGTTCTTAATTTGTTTTTCTCTCTAATCTTCATCTTGCATAATATCTATCACTCTACCTACAAATTCACTTCTTCTGCCAGTTCAAATTTACATTTAAGCCTCCTTAATGAATATTTTTATTTCAGTTATTTAAATTTTCAATTTAATAATTTCCATTTGGTTCTTTTAAAAAATAATTTCTATCTCTTGATATTCTCATCATATATTTGTTTGATATTTTAATTGTGAATTCCTTTGCTTCTGTGAACATGTCAAAATGGTTAACGTCTTTTTCTAAGAGACTCATGGACATGCACTATAGACTAGAGGTTACTAGAGGGTAGCGGGCGAGGAAGGAGTGGGGAGGTAGACTGGGTAAAGGGGATCTAATATATGGTAGCTGAAGGAAATTGGACTTTAGGTAGTAAACACACAATAGAATATACAGATGTCAAATAATAATGTACACTTGAAAATTACATAATTGAATTAACCAATGTTACCCCAAAAACTTAATTTTTAAAAAGTTAAAAAAAAAAAGTCTTTTTCTGATAAATCTAACATCTAGTCTCTCCACAGTTTCTGTGGCCTGCTTTTATTCCAGTGTGTGGGTGACACTTTCATGTTTCCTTGCATACCTTGTAGCTTTTTCTTGCTGTTGAAAACTAGACATTTTTGGTAATATATTGTAGCACCTCTGGGTACTGGTATAAGCTACCCTTCTGAGGTATGTTACTGTTATTGCTTGTTTGTTTAGTGACTAGCTAGATTGTTTCAGTGACGTTTATTCCCCCATATACAGTGTTTGGCTTCCGATGCTGTTCCACAGGGAGGCACAGATTTGGTATATCCACAGTTACCTTCAGATCACTGGATCACTCACTATAGTTGGGTAGGGCTCTCTTCCAGTCTTTCCTTGACCACACCCAGCTGTTAAAACACCAGTAATTGCTAGCTGGTTACTCTACTGTTTTCAGCAATGCCCTGGAGACATAAATTGGTCTGCAAATAACCCAATCAAATTCTGGTTTTTCTGAAACAATAGTTTCTGACATCAGTGTTTGATTTTTGTTCTGACCTCAGAAGGCTTTGTGCTTCATTCCCTGGTTCTCTCCAGCAAACTAGTTGGGCTACAGTTTAGCCTATTTCTAGAATCTCCTCTGAAATCACTTTTGTCACAACCTCCACTGTTCTTGTGAGTGTCTTCAGGTATGAACTTCATTCTCTGTTGCAAATGAAGTCAGCCCCTTTGGGAAGAAATTAGGAGCTGTTTTATGGTCTGTTTCTCTCTCTGGACAAATCTCTGAGCCAGGTCTCTGAAGCTAGGTACGGGGACGATGGCAAAGTTCTTTCTGAGTGACACTCCCACTCCAGGAGCTAAGAACTCAGAGGAGGGAGAGGGGATGCAGTTTGAGATCCCAGCTTGCCTCTCCTGGGATGGAACCAACAACTTACAACCTGAGGCAAAAGTAATCTGGGTGCCAGGATTCTCAGTGTGCCACACTCAAGTTGGGCCTGAGTGGAAGGAAGAAAGGAGTCCCCATTCCTCATCTGCACTCACAGGACTTAGCAGCAGCAACAGGTATCTGGGGGAGGGATGAGAAATGCTGATGTTCTATACCTCTAAGAAGAAAGCTGTTAGTCTAGACTGGGGAGACTGGCATGGAGGGGGGCAGACCCAAATGCAAGCTCTACCTCACTGAGCTGGCAAGGGAGAAAGAGGAAGCAGTACTAGTTTAAAAACTCCAGACTTTTTCATTGCTTACCAAATTTTTATATAGATGTTCTTGAATAAATGTTTTTCATTAGCCCTTCACCCTTAGGACCAGTTCCAGAAACCTGAAATGGCTGGGTCTTTGGGGCATTTTTAAAATCATTTTCACTGGGGAGTGGATCTGCAGAACTCCTCATGCTATCAAGCCAAAAGTTGATCTCTCATTTGTTCTTAAACATGGAGGTGACCATAGCAAAGGGCTAGAGTTCTACATATGCTATCTCATTTAATCTTCACAACTCTGATGCAGATATTACAGACCTTCATACTAAGTCCAAGAATCATTAGGTAACTTTCTCCAAGTAAAGTAGCAAAAGGTAGCAAAGATCTGATTCAAAAGCAGGTCTAACTGCCTCCAAAGCTCATGTTCTTTATTAAGCCCATCCTTTCATCTTTTATACAAATACTTTTAAAAATCAGAGCTCATGAGACAGTTATTTTTCTGTTGCAGTCACGATGATTTCTTAAGGTCATTTTCTTTCTCATCTAGATCTGTTTCCAACAGAAGTATTATTCTGTTTCCCCTACCCTTGAGCTACATTCCCACAAAGAATCTATGACCAGGAGATTGTTATCTTTTCTATACTTTTAAAATCTGTTTTCCTAAAGAACAAAGTATATCTGTTGTATATTGTGTTTGATTTTTTTATTATTATAAACATTAAGATGATATGGTCTCTTTTCTGCCAAGATTAACATTGTGCATAAGCACACATAGAAAGACAATTAAAAATATTATTTTTAATTGGCTTTAAAAACGACTCACACTTTTGAAGATTCTTAGACACAAAATTATAATATTTATGGAGAACACTTAACACACCCCAAAATCCATACAGTCACAGCTGACCAGTCATTAATAAGATTCCACTTTAAAAGTGATTTCATGCCTTCAAATATATTTTAAATTAGTAAGTGCCAATATTTAATAAAAAATTCTTACCATCTATATTTTAACCAAAATAAGACCCCCAAAATAAACTAGATAAACCTAAAGTATATAAGAACCTTTCTCTGTAATTACTTGCAAAAAGGAAAAATTTTAAATAAAAAGACAAATTAAAAAATAAAAAATTACTTTAAAAACTTAAAAACATTAAAAGACATGTCAATCTAGATTTGAAGGTTTTATTTGCCTTTACTTCTACTTGGCACCATTTAACATTGTTAAAAAAAAAAGCGGGGGGGAGGTTGTCAGTTTTTACCACCTCATAAAGTCAGATTTCCTGGTAACAAATTCTCCTGTTTAATTTTGATATTGTGCTAAGCTAAGTATTCAAGAAAAAAAATAGCTACTGAAGACAGAACCTCCAAAATTACAAGAATCATCAAGGGAACTGTGAACATATGGTAAGGAATATGGTTACATGTTGTTTTAACAAATTTTAAAGAATGCATTAGGGTGAGATTGTTTGCTCCAAGTGGCTCTTTCTCACACAACAGAAGCCCACACACTTGTGGAGGTTCTGTAACACTTGGTAACCCCAGTTAGAATCTGACAATAGGAAAGACTCTCAAATCCCAAGTTCAGAAGGGATGTTTGTTCCTGGACATCTTTAATCTCAACTGTCAACACCTGACTGAAATAAACAAAATATCTTTACTAAGGAAATAAAGATGGTGAAGAGATTTAAATAGGTGAATAAAAAATAATTAAAATTACTTTGTTGATAAAAAATGACAGCACTGAAGGACAGCATCAAGTGACAGCTGCTCAAGTGACAGAGGCATCAAATAGCTATTTTAGGTTTGCCATAGTGTGCTCAATAGCTGTTTAAAGAATGCAATAAATGTACTTACCAAATATTTCCCCTCCACTAGCATATTCTGTCACCAGATAAATCATCCGTTCTGTCTCCATAACCTGGTGCAAAGGCAGGAAAGTGACAGACAGTGACACAAATGACAGGCTGACATCATAGGAAGAGAAACTAATGACTCCTCCTTTGTCATATGAAATATTAATAACCATTACTGCTTAAAGGAACTTAAAACACTGGTGGGAGTAGAGAGATATAAATGTTACTAAGAAGAAAGGGGGAAAACAGGTATTGCTCCATGTTCTTAAAAGTAGGAAATATTTACTACTTGAGAGAGACAGTCCTTTTGTTGTTCTGTGAGGCCTCTGCAATCTCTTAAGCTCCACAAAACTGAGAAGCAAAGAAGCTGCCAAGAACCCAAAACTTCACATTTAACATTAATCACTTGAAGCTCAAAAAACCAACCTAAATACAAAACACCTTGGTAAAACAATGGAAATCACTCAAAAACTACATAGAGATCGCATATGGCTGTGTTTTTTAAAAAACACAAATGACAATTTTCCTTTCTATTACCCATTTATTCAAAACTGGGAACAATAATGTAAATATTCAGCATTTCAAGTAATATAAATTACTCATTTGTACTCTGTCCTGGTCTCTATTTTGCGAATATATATTTTACACATAATTTTCGTATTTTACATACAATAAATATGTTTAATTACATAAACATTTAATAATTATATAAATACAATATAATGTTATATATAATTATATTTCGCTAATATTTTGTGCTTTTTTATTAGTTACAGTGTGTTATCAGTCCTTTCTTCCTTTTTACCTTTTTCATTATTTTTAAAGTCATATATGAGTATATATGCTCATCACAAACATTTTAAATACCTAGTATGTAAACAAAAGTTCAAAAGTTTTCCTCTTCCCAACCCTTCCATTTTACTCCCCAGATTAAACGCTGTTAATAGCTTATTCTATATCATTCTAGTGCAGTGCTTTCCAATTGAAATATAATAAGCCTCATATATGATTTTAACTTTTCTAATAGCCACATTAAAAAAGTAAAAAAAAAAAAAAAAGTGAAATTAATTCTGATAAAATTTTTTATTTACCCCAATATGTCCAAAATATTATTTTGAAAAATTTTAATTGTAAACTGCTTCGGTTTTTACATTCAAATTAATTTAAATAAAACTTCAGTTCCTCATTCACTATAGTCACATTTTAATACTCAATAACCATGTGTGGCTAGCGTTTATCATATTTAGTAATACAGTTTTAGACTTTCGCTATATTTCACAATTATTTTGTTAAATTATTTCCCAGTTACTTTATCTTTGACACCTTTACGCATTAATACCATATAACAGTATTAGGTATTAAATCTATCTTTTCAATGGTTTCATGGTACTCCATTGCATGAAGGCACATTAATTTTCTAATCTAATAATTGTGTCATTCTTTTCTTCTCTTTGATTTTTAAAAACTACATATATATACCGGTGATATTAACCCATTATTTGTTACATGTACTGTTTCTAAGCTCTCTCTACATGTTGATTTATATAACAAAAAAAAAGTGCTCTAAATATAGACAGGTGTTTAGAAAAAAATAAAAGAAAAAAATAAAAGTCATATTGTATATGTACCCTGTTGTACTCCCAGGCCTTTTAATTACTGTAAATGTTCTCTGATTATTAAACTTTTTAGGAGTTCAAAAACTTTTCTATATATTTACCTATATTTGGCTCACACTATAAACCTGAGGAGACTGAAGCTTTGGCAAATATCCTAAAAACTACCTTGATACTACTATATAAAGACAATTTGACAGCCATTCACCTTGGCAGCTCAGAATCTCCCATTAACAATACTAGCTGCCAGAGAGCAAAATTAAAACTTAAAAGAGAGTATTGTTCAAAGTCAAACTGAAAGCATGGAAATTCTTACAGGCTAATGAAATCTTGGGTAAGAAAGGTAAATTTGCAGAATTCAGTTATAAGGTTAGTACATATAAGTTAACTTCTTGAGAAAGGTCAGCCTAAGAAGCCCTACAATTATTTAATGGTGATTTATTTTTCAAAAATGAGGTCAAGAAGTTTATTCAGTCTATCAGGATAGGAAGGAAGCAGAGGTTAGAACACTTCTGAGTTTGCAGATACAGGTCTTCAGGCAACACCAGAAAGCTTTCACAGGCTTGCTTCTGAGGCACAAAGTAGGTGTGGTTCAACATAATTTAGTTTGATAAATTTCAACAAGTCTGTTCCTGCTGATCTAATTCATTTCATTATGAGAGCAGCTGGTGCCAGAGAAGAGCCCTAAAGCTGTAGCCTTAACCACACATACTAACATCACAACATGCTTTCTTTTCCATAAAACTAAGACTACGAGAGCTTGCCCATTGTGCCTTAGATATACTTTCTCCACTTTTAAACATGGCCCTGTTTCTGAGCCAGTAACCATTTACTGCAACTAACAGCACCAAATGAACTGAGTGGGTGACCACTTCTTGCAATAGTAGGTGATGGCTGTTCTGGTAGAAAGTAGTGAGCAGGACTGGCTCTATGCAGAGGCAGAGCTTATAGCTGCCAACACAATGCAATTTGAGAAGTACCCCAAAGCCCCACCTCTCCCAAAATATCTCTTCCACCAGCCTGCTAAGGCAAGATTCTCCCCTCTATCTGGCTTCAAATTCCAGCCATTAGATTTATGGCTTTTGCAGTAAGGCTAGTTATCATGTTTGATGATGGTATGGAATATATGTTTCTTGGGAAGGTAAGAAAACTAGATTAGAAATCTCTTCCATTACATAAACTGAATCTCTTGGTTATCAAAATAATCAAATGCTATCTCGAAAAGCTAAAAACTGAGTCAGGACCCTACTAGAATAAAAAGGAGGTAGATTCTGACCGCTATAAGAAGCCATCTTAAAATATCCTTTGCAATAATTTATAACATGATCACAAAAATTAGTATTTAAATCATGTTATAAAAATAATGTTATATTCATGCCTAGCTTTTCATCTCTAAAATGTTCTGTTCCTTTTGGGTTTCCCATTCTGTTTTAGGATTCTTACATAAATAAATTAGTTATCATCTTCTGAATAATCTTTTTGTGTGATTCTCGCAAAGAATGGCATCCAAGTTTTAAAGAACAAATTAAAAACACCTACATGGGTAAGACCCTAGTAGCAAATAGCCAGAAGAAACATGACTACTGAGTTGGAGAATAAAAGGGTGGGGAAAATAGTAGGACGAATATAAGAACACGGAAACAAAAAGGAGTTGCAGATGTTCACCCTCCCACCTTGTCTTCAAAGGCTGTTTTTTAGTTGTTGTTGTTGTCATACACTACACCACTAGTGATCCTACCTGGTAAAGCCTGATGATATGGGGGTGGCAAAGCATCTTCATAATTTGAACTTCCCGAAAAATTTTCTTCAAATTTTCTTCGTCTAGCTGGGTCTTATCTATGATCTTGATAGCAACCTGAAAACAGAGAAGAAAAATTACTCTGATGCATTATTAAAAGTAGTTTATTAAGGTAAATTAAATCTACTTTAAAACATTATATTCCACAAAATACAAGCTGCCAGCATTTTGTTTACAGAATGTTGATGAAGAAAATGAATTTATCCTTTTTAAAAGACAGGAAATGGATTTTGGTTTCAAAGGAACAGACTCCAAAAGCTAATGGGTCTTCTGCCATTTCTTAAATTTGCCCCTACAGTAAAATCCCATGACAATATTTCATTACTCCATAGATGTGGTTATAGTCTGGGGTAGATCATGCTTTGGTACAGAAAATGGTACGTAAGGCCTCTTATTCAGATAAGAAGCTTATATTATAAGTACATGATGACTTAGTAAAGTTCAACTAGAAATTCCAAAGGTGTATTCCACATCTCACCAGGTGCTTGCACAGCTCAAAAATAGTGGTGGTGGTGGTAGTGGCAGTGATGGTGGTGCCGGTAGTGGTGGTGGCAGCAGCAGTTACCATATACTGGACATTGACTGTGTATCAGACATAATTCTTAGTGCTTTGCAAGTATTAACTCATCTAAACCACACAACACCCCATATTACTATTAACTGATTAACAAATATGGAAACTGAGACACATAGAGATTAAGAAATTTACCCAAGATTAAGTAGTTCACATTTCTATGTGGTAGATCCAGGACTGAAACCCCACTGGTTTGGCTTTAAAGTCAAATTCTTAAAGGTAATGCTATAAAAATCTGAAGATATTTCTGTACTGTATATATACTGCTTCAGTATAAAACATCTTTTTATTTTGCTCATTATTCTTAAGATATCCAGCAGCACATACATTTTAAAACAGAATGAAAGATGGAGGCCTTTTTTTTTTAATTTACTATATCTAAACTTCCTCTTTATTCTTAGTGAAATACTCAAAATATTGCAGTGCTCCAAAATATCTCTATATGTTAGTTTCAATTACTCATTCAGCATGTAATCAACGAATATTAGTTGATGAAGGGCAAGGACTAGGTAAATACTAGCCACTTTCAATTTTTAAAATTCTACGACTCTGTATACTGAGAGAGGTAAAGAAAACTTATTGAAGAAAAAAAGAAAAACCAAGAAAGCAAAATATCAACACTAAAAATGTTTATTTCAAAGAAATACTGTATGGAACTACATACATGGTAGATGAATCAAATGTATGATGACCAGCATAAAAGTAACTTAGTTTGGAGTTGTTTCAGATGTTAGAATGAGGAGTAATAGGAGACAAGCACATGAAGACAAATTTTAGCTCCATTCAAAGAGTCTATAAGCCTTGCCTAATGATGGAATGAAATAAAATGAGCTGGGTGTAGCTTGAGCTACAAAAAATTCATCAGACACAGCCTTAATTTCAAGGAGCTCACAATCTATTAGAGAAAGAAATATGTGAAACAGACAACAGTATACCACTGGAAATACAATCAATCAAGCTATGTATAAGGTATAATGATAGAACAGAGGATAGAGTATGACCTTCACCCTGGGAGAAAAAATTAGACATAGGGAAAGATTTTGCAAAGAAGGCATAACTCGAGAAGGGAAAAGAATGGGGACAGGCAGAAAAGAGGGTAGCAAATATTATAATAAAAAGTAGAATCATTAACAAGTCTCACTAGCTGATTGATCTCCTATAGGAAGTCTTAAACCATATGAGCCCTGACCAATAGCATTTCTACTTCTCATTACTGTGCCAAGTCACATACAGGACCTTAATTCCAGCAACTGGTCCAGCTTCTGCACCTGGTTCTCTAAGAACAGTTCCCGAAACAAAAAAAATCAAAATCACAGTACACAGTGTCCTTTAACAGAACAAATATCTGGGTCTTAATAGTAATTAATAAAATCTTACACATGAATAGCACATTATAGTTTACAGAGTACTTACATATACATAACCAGCTTAGAAACTCACAGACATATGGTCATAGCAGAGCGTTTCCCAACAGTTGTTGTAGAAATGGGTTATACCCAAGGCCATGGATAGGTGACAGTGGATCACCTCCAGTCTGAAGGAACCTCATCTGTTACCCCAGAAAAACACTAACGATTTCTGTGCACAAAAGGTTGGGAAGCACTACTAGGATTTGCCGATCATCAATGTCTAAAGACTGGGCCTGAAATCCCCTATTCTGTCCATGCCTACTAATGGATGGCATAGAAAAAGTAACAGCGGGTAGTGGGTAGAGGAGCAGAATGAGGGCCTGAAATGCATTTGACTGTATTTTAAACACTTTTTCACCCCCAAGACAGTACTGAGTCACATTGTAACTGGGAGTGTCATACACTGGGATCTCCTGATTCACAGTGGACTCATTCTGAATTTCGTTTGCATTCTGAGGCAACAGAACTTTCATAAAAGTAAAGAGAAAACCTAATCATCTATAAGGATGAAGCTGGCTATTAAGAACTTGTAACATATGCTATGCACTTAATAGTTTTAATTTAATAAAGACAGTAGCATAATATGGATGCAGTTTTACATTTCTAACTTCACATACAGGGAATATGGTTCTACATATTGAAATGTATTCTTATCTTTTCAGGGAAAATTGCATTACGTATAATCTGTTCTTAGAAGGTGGACACAGAGAGGTTCTAAAAAAATAAAACATCAAATTCCTGTCTACTCTTCAGTGAGATTCAAGATTCAATAAGACACGGAAAGGTAAAGCTTTCCCTAGCAGCTGAATATGGTGTCAAAAGGAAGGACTCTGGTATCCAGCTGCCTGGATTCAAAATCTTAGAATTATCCCTTAATGTATAACTCTGAGCAAGTTATTTTTTCCTATGGCTCCTTATCTATAAAATGTGGGCAACAATAAAACCTACATTAAAGGTTGCTGTAGATTAACTAGGCTAACACATGCAGCTTGCTTAGTATAATGCCTTACATGTGGTAAACACACCAATATGCATTTAATTACAGGTACTGCTATTATTTATTTGACTGTTCTAAAATCAAGACTTGAAATTCAGGCATTCCTTGGCAAGGACTGGATTTGCAACACTAAGCAACATAATCCAGAATCTAAAACACATCAATTCCTTACTCAAGGGGCAAGTTGGGGGGAGGGGGCGATTAAAGAGCAAAATAGCTAACAATTTGTGGACAGCATTAGGAACCAACTAGCTGCTTCCAGCTGATGTGGAAAGAACATGGAAGGAATGGAACTGGGAAAAAAGTGCATTCTATTCAGGAAAGTCGTACAGGATGGAACCCACAGCAAGACTTGATCCTGAGGGCTGTGCCAGAGAGAGAGTAGTTGGCTTCTTCATGGCAGGCCAGCCCCCCTTTCATCTATATTTAGTAGCTAACACCAGAGAGAGGGACACTCAGTGCCACTTGGCACACGTGCCTGATAGGACCACTTAACAGAGAAGGCAACTTCCTAAAGCTCAGCTCCCACCTAAGATGCAAACTAGAAAGTAGAGGTTATCTAAAAAGTGGAAAAACACTGATAAAACAGAGAAACTACCAAGTCGGGTAGTTGGCAAGCAGGTATGATTATTTTGAGAACACCTGAAGAGATCAAGGATCATGAATTTTTACTGCTACAAATTATTGGAGGATATACTGTAAAGATTTTAGCTTAAAGTACACATCAATTGCTTGAAGAATTAAATGTCTATAGCAAAAGGTAAACTGGCATGTATATAGAAGATAAACTCTCAAAGAATGTTTTTAGATTGGTGTTGAAAATTTATGAATCACATACATGTACTCACATATGAAAGGCATACCAAGAAAATGTCTAACACATTACCAAGAGACCATGTATTCCTTAAGTTTGCCTGTTGTACATACAGTTCTTTTATCTTGCAAAGAGCATGATTTTGTAAATTGACACTAATATTAATTAAACAAGGCATTGTATCCAATGTGTTCCTAAATAGATACAGATTGTGGGAGTCCTTAAGAATGTTCCTGCCCAAGATATTTCCATTCAACAAATTTCTTTTTCAATTGTCACGTGGTACAAAATAAAAATTGAGATTGTGCCAAATTTAAAGTCACAGTTCTTTATTATTCATTCTAGGAGGGGAAAAATAGCCATTTCCCCCTCTTAAGTCTCACTTCTAAACCACAGTTCCTTTAACTCTTACCTCATTTTCGCAAGCACAGTAATGCTTATAGGGAATGAAGTTGAAAAAAAAGTGTTTTCTTCACAACAGGCAATAATATACTTGCATATCCTGACACCACATTCAAGGCAAGATAAGGTGACAATAAATACCAATGAGCCAAGGAAAAGTTCAGTATTAAGATCAAAACAAATCACTCTTCCTCCTCACCTATCAGAAATGAGTAGGTCTCTTCACTAAGGGATATGCTATGACAAATGGACAGTACTACCTAGGAAGAAAATGCAAAGACCACAAGTACTAAAATTCCTCCAAAAAAGAGAAGAGCACTCCCTTAAACTAGTATGCAGATACATGCACAATAATTTCACAGAATACAGTAGACAGATCGAATGCTTTAAAGAAGAGAAAACATTATAACAGCATAAAAAAAAGTTTATTTTTTCAATATTCTTTTAAGAAAAGCTCTACTTCCCACTGAAATTCTTAAAACTTAGGTAGGTATCAAATTTTTTGCCATTGTGAATTATTTTCAATGGGGTTGTTTTTACATATCAAAATGAGAATGGGAACTATCTCACTGATAAATTTTATATTGATTACATGTAGAAATAATATGTTAGGCTAGATAAAATATATTATTAAAACTGATTTCAATAAAAATGTAACCTATGGAAATGGCAGAAAATATTTGCAAACCACATATCTGGTAATATCCAAAATACAATAGGAATTCATATAACTAAACATCAAAAAAAATTTTTTTTAATGGACAAAGGACCTAAATAGACATTTTTCCAAAGAAGACATATGAATAGCCAACGGGTACATGAAAAGGTGCTCAACATCACTAATCATTTGGGAAATGCAAATCAAAACCATAATTAGATACCACTTCACATTTGTTAGTATGTCTATTACCAAAAAGACAAAAAATATCAAATGCTGGCAAGGAAATGGAGAAAAGGGAACACTTGTACACTGTTGGTGGGACTAAAACTGGTACAGCCACTATGGAAAACAGTACAGTGGTTCCTCAAGTAATTAAAAATAGAACTGCCATATGATCCAGCAATCTCACTTCTGGGTATGCATCCTAAGGAAACTAAATCATTATCGCAAAGAGGTATCTGTACTCCCATGTTCGTAGCCACACTGCTCACGATGACCAAGGTATGGAAACAACCTAAGTGACCGTCAACAGATGAACAGATAAAGAAAATGAGATATACAGATGAGCGTGTGCGCACATGTACACACACAGGAATACCATTCAGCCTTAAAAAGGAATGTTGTCATTTTCAACATGAATGAACTTGGAGGGCATTCTGCTAAGTGAAATAAGCCAGATAGCGAAAGACAAGATAAGCACCACATTACCGCATGGTATCATTTATATTTGGAATCTTAAAAAATAAAAATAAAAAAGGTCAAACGCATAGAAACAGAAAGTAGAAAAGTGGTTGCCAGCAGCTGAGAGGTGGGGGAAATGAGGAAAGGTTGGTAAAAGGGTACAGACTTTCAGTTATAAGATGAATAAGGTCTGAAGATCTCATGTAAAACATGGTGACTACAGTTGATAACACTGTATTGTACAACTGAAATTTGCTGAGAGTAGAACTTAAATTTTCTCACCAAAAACAAAACTAAACAAAAACAGAAAAGGCAACGTGATGAATGTGTTAATTAACTTGATGAGGAGGAGGGTCTTTTCACAACATATACATGTATCGTATCATCACATTAAACACTTTAAATAGCTTATAATTTTATTTGTCAATTATGCCTCAGTAAAGCTGGGGAAAAAACAATTTCATCTGTTTCTTTTTAATTTTTTAAATAAAATTTTAAATTATACATGTGGTCCTCATTTTGTAGGACAGCACTGGTCTAAATGATGCCAATAAGCTACCAATTAAAGTAGGTATTCCATGAAAATGACTTATGAAATACTTGACTCAATATTGAGAATTACCAGCTAACTATCTTGAAACTTGGCAGGCTGCAAGGCACTCAATGCTCAAACAGTGCTTGGGAGAAAATCTTGAGGTCTCAAAAGCTGCATTCCAAGAACTCAATTTAATTCCATTAAAAAATGTTTATTGGACAACTGACTGGCCTAAGGTAGTGCCCTTGTGCAGCTCACTAAGCAGCTACTCTCAACAGAGATTCTGTGAAAGAATTAAGTTTTACACGCTTACGATGGCAGTTCTCAAACTTTTTGGTCTCAGGACACCTTTTCTAATAAATTGAGAACCCTCAAAGAAGTTTTGTTTATATAAGTATCCATCTATATTCACTTAGAAATGTCATTGAAATTAAAACCAGAAATTGAAACAAATCTTTAAAACAATACAAAAACACACATTTCATCAGCCATCAGAGTAATTATATCATCATATATCATGTATTCTCTCAAAATCTCCACTGTTTAACTGTGAAAGAATGAGGTGATAAACGAAAATAATGTCTGAATATTTATGAAAAGAATTTTGACCTCAGGGACTCACTGAAAGAATTTTGAAGACTCTGGAGTACCTAGATCGAACTTTGGGAATAAGTGCCCTAAGTCATCATTATATATAATGAATTAACTTCTCTCCTATGTATCTAGAATGTTACCAACTTTGGGAACACTGAGAAAATAGTCACTCAAATTTCTTTCCATAGGACTTATTTCGTTCTATAGGACTTAATTCATTCCCAGTTGAGAATGGCTTCTAGAAAAAGAATTCAAATGCCTTTGTAATCGGACTTGATGAAAAACCTTTTTTCTTTCTAACTTACTAGAAAATAGAACCATTATCAGGTTTAAAGACACTCCAAACCATCACGAGCTACAGAAGCTACACTATAAGGCTAAACCTGCCAGGCACTAAATGACCATGATTAATGATGTGGGGAAGATCCTGACCTTTGCATTGGAACCAACCAAGAAGGAGTCCATATATTAGTTTGTAATAAATAGTCAAATCAAGTAATAAAGGGCAAAGCAAAGACGTATATTTGGAAAGAACAGATTATTCTATCTATTTTACACACCAAACTGTTTCTGGGAAAATATGCAGCTGTCAAGCCTAAGGCATGACTGAGATGTTCAGATTCTAGCTAACTCCAGACAGGAGGACTCAACATGACCACCAAAAATAAGAGTCAGCCAGCTCTTAGTGAACCCCATAGGAAATAGTTTAAAATATCTAGCAGGTCTTTAGGTGACTTTTATTTTTCTATACTTCTCTGTTTGGGCTGTACTGAACGGTGAAAATAAAATAGTTCATGCATTTACAAAGTCTGGGGATAGAGAACTGAGATCTTACTGAAGTGAGAAAATATACCATGAAACATGCATTATTCTTGGAAGCATTTCTATGGTGGAACGTGGGATACTGTGCATAATTGATAAATGGAAGTTTTCTGGTAATTACTTGGAACTCGCAGCATAAAAGTGAAATTTTTTAAGACAAAAAGAAAATGATTTCTCAGTTCCAATAATTTCCATCTGGTTGCCATTTACCCTTGTAGAAAACAGAAGTCCTAGGAGTGTCTCTAACATAACGAGCAACTCTCTCAGCCAAACTGAATTATTATTGTTGTTGTTATTTTAGCATTTACACAGTGCCAACAACATTTATGTGCTTTACAGAACATTAAATGAACTCCAGGCCTATAGGTTTAATACTTAAATGAACTGGACAAAAATATATTTTTTTAAAAAGGGGAGTAAGAAGTAGAGAAAAAAGTTGGCAATAACAATGATGGTAAGGTAAAAATTATTTACAAAATACCAGTATCCATTCCATTGTCAGCTATTTATTTTAGATTGACCAAATCTCAGAAGTTTAAGAAGATTTAGAATGAGATTGATAGGTTAATTCTAAGACCAGAGTGCTCTTAAAAAGGATGCCATGAAGCCCTTAATGGAAAAGCAGAAAAGAGAAGAGCAGGAAGAAGGGAGAGAGCCCAAAGAAGAATGTAGGCAAATCCTAGATGCTTTGAAAAAAGAGTAGGGACTGGGCATAAAAGCATTAGCACAATGGGAAAGAAAAAGGTAAAAGCTAAATTCAAAGTGACTACCAAAGAAAGACATATCTAAGAAAATGTACAATGAAAAAATAATAATTGTTACAAAAACATTTTTAAATAAAATTTTAAAAAAGGAGCAGCAGTTAGTGCAAGAAAAATTTTAAAGTTACAGTGGGAAATCAATCTATGAAAGATAAAATTTTAGTCACAGAGAAAAAAAGATCAGACATGTGGGTAAAGAACTTGGCATTGGCCTGAACTGTGAAGTTAGAAAGAGGCAGAAAGCTGAATGAATTTCGAGATGAATTTTCTTAATGAAATGCATGCTACTCTTTCCTGGAGTGCCAGTTCATAGGTAAAAATAACAAAGACTCACAGAAGAATTGTGATCTTCTCAAGAATAGCATTTGTCAAGGAGCCTGTGCACTGTTAAGCACATTTAGATAGAGTACCTAGAACACTAAAAAGCTTTTTAAAGCATCTGGAAAGAGAGCTAAACTCAACTGGCACAGCGTAACTTTCTTAAACTTCCTCATTGGAGATTCATTAAATTGAGTATCTTGCTAACCATACAATGGTAGTATTGTTCCTTGTGAACAAAGTCACCAACAGTTCATATTTTAAATTTTCTTAAATTATATTAACATAGCCTGTAGTAGCAGGAGGTTGGGTGAACCAAGGAAACATAATCTCAGTTTAAAAACTATCCTAAATTTCTCATCACTTTACACCTCTCAACTATTTGGTAATGAAGACTAAGGGAAAACAGGAAACAATCTCCATTACTAGATAGCATCTTGCCCTATTTCTGAAACTTACATCCCTAGATGCCAGTTCTGTGAGCTAATTGTCAATATACACATCTTTGTCAAACCATGCATTTCTAGTCTGAATGGTTATGACACTGGGCAGTCTTCTCTGTGGCAGCCCAGAGTTAAAAAGCCAGCTTCCCTGTGCCTATCAGGAACAGTACACCAAATATCTTCTGAGGGGCTTTCCTAATCACAGCTGTATACCATTAGTGCTGGCAGAAAATGCCCTTCTGGGATTACATCAAAATGGAAATATTTTGTGTGATGGCATTTTACATTTATTCTGGCTTTAATAAGTTCCTTATATTTAGTAGTCATCCCATTTACATTCCATAATGAATGTTTGTGCTTCTTGTGCTGAACAGTCAAGTTTAAGTGACTCAAATCGCTCCCCTGAAAAGGCTGATCACAGACATTAATTAATTTTCAAATTTCTGATATTTATTTTAAAGATAGGAGGGGGACAATTGATAAACAACACTGCCACAGAAAAGAAATGAAAAACTATTCCATTAAAATATATATTATATAAAGTATAGATATAATATATACATTACTATTACACTCACATTAAATATAAAAACACAACTACGTGAAGTATGTGCTTAATACAATGGAGTTAACATTTAATAAAATTGTTCATCTTTTCCCTTACCAGGATTACATGCATCTTAAATTCTAACCTATGATAGTTCTACATCGACATTATTGTACAAGTCTAAAATTTGGAAAAGCTGCTAAAGCACCATAGCACTACAGATTTTACTTTAAAGTTTGAACCATTAAATTTATTTTAATCATTTATTAAGTAAAAACCAACCTATTATACTGTCTAATGGGCCCTCTTTTGATCTAATGACAATACAGCTTTCACGCAAATTAATGATCCCTAATTCACTGCCAAAGAGACCCAAAAGACTCTCCAGACATCAGATATAATTTCATTTAAAATAGACATATTTGCCTAAATAGCTTTATAGAAAATAACAGACCCTGAGAAACTCCATCTAGAAAATCAGAAGGAATGAGATTTATGAGATGAGAAAATGAGAGAAGAATGTAGACAGCTGGAAGGAAATAAAATGTTAATTGATAATAATTTCATACTAAAAATAATTATCCCTCTACATTTAAAAGTTCTCTTGAATTTTCCTGAGGTCTCTGAGTCATAGATTTCTACAGAGATAACACTGGCATTCTTTAAAACAAAGTCTAAGAAAAACCCTCCAGTAAATCCAGTGTATTTTCTAAACAGAATATGGCACAGAATAAAGAGTTCAGTGTAGGGAAGACTGAAAAATTAACAGTACAGTAGTAGAATCTTTTTCTCTCTGAACAAAATTTCATAGAAACCTTCATACACAAGGCAGGAAAAAAAAAAATCTATTCTGGGTAACCTTGGGTAAGAAGGTCAGAGACAAAACTTTTTAGAATGTTAGGGTTCAGGAGAACAATTTGGAAATCACTGGGACAGCAAAAAGAGCACTGGACTGAGAGGTAGGATCTAGAGTTCAATTCTCAACTCCATTTCTAAGAAACGTTTGTGACTTTGGGCAAATCACCTTACCTCTAACAGTCCTCAGTGTCCTCATCTATTAAATAAAAGGGTCTGTATGCCTGTATGAAGCTTGAAAACAGAGTTATCAAAACAAGGTTCTCACTGTGCCTATTCATAATTAGAACTCTGAGAGATTTGGGGTTTGCTTCTTTTAAATTTTTACTTTATTTTTTTAAGCTCTAAATTCATTCAAATAAAATAAATCAGAATCACTAGTTAGAGAACTCTTAATCTTAAACAATGAAAACATTCAAATCATCTAGTTTCATAGTACTATATAATGCAGGACCATATGATAATAAGCAGAAAGATGCATTTACCACATCTGAGATAACGTTGGTGAATAAGCTCTTAAGTCTTAATTGCCTTTCTTATATTAAACGGCAATTAAATACATTAAAGTAAAGCATAATACCACTGTTTACCTAGGAAAGCCTTGGCTGTTGCAGCTAATATTTTCACTATTGGTACAGTCAATGTTTCCTATTGTTAATACTAATTACACTAAATAATATTGATATTAATTTCCATCCAACTTGAATAACAATGATAAACTAAATTAAATGAAATGTGATGTAGGCCACAAATAAGCCAAAAGAATTAAACTATAAATTACAACTTAACTAGGAAGATGCTAACACAGAAACCAAAAACCCAAGTCTAAGAATCTTGTAAACGTTACCCAAATTTGATAAAGTTTCCATCTATAAGAAGAATGTTAGAAATTAGAAAAATGAAGTGTAAAGTTTAGTTCATTTTATATTTTTTCTTTGTGTTTTAGACAAGTTAATTCCAATATATTAAAAATAAACATAATAAGAACAGCTAAAATACATTGAGCACTTAAAACATGCCAAGGCATTGGTACCTTTTTTACTTTAAATTATAAAAATTTTCAAATTTATACAAAAGTAGACAGAGTAATACAATTAAACCATCGATCAGCATTAACAGCTATTAACTCATTGCCAATTCTGCTTCATCCATACCTTCACCAATTTCCTCCAAAATCCCAAACACCATTATCATTTCATCTGTAAATATTTCAACATGTATCTCTAAAAGGACTCGATTTTTAACACAGAACCATAGAACCATTATCACACTTGAAATAATGAACAATAATTACAGACATTTAACTCTGAATCTTCACAATAACCCTACGAAGTAGATACTATTATTCCCATTTAAAACTGATGCGCACATCAGTGAAGTAATTTACCAAGGTCATACTGTACAAAATAGCAGAGACAGGATTTGAATCCAGGCAATTGAGCTCTAGAACCTGAGCTCTGAACTATACTAAGTTTTACTGCCTCTCAAAACTAGATTTTATGGTAATGAATTCTTAAACATAAACATAGAAAACTAACTAATAAAGGAATGAATGACGGACAACATCAAAGTCAGCAAAATTCTGAAAAAGAAAAATATATCACAGTACCTCATCCCTCCTCCAACTTCTTTCTTCTACCTTCTGCTGGTATACTCCATGAACAACTCTATCGTCCTTCATTTAACATAATAGCAATTATTATAAGGTTTATTCTTTTCACTACAATGAGTTCTACTGGGTCAAACTGACATTTTAGATGTACATCCATAGCTAACTTTCATCAAAACAGACTCATTGGATGTAGTCTTACTCAAAAGTAAATATTCTTTACAGAAGTCATATAATATGTAGTAGACAGGTGACCAACCTTCAATGATTCCACACACACGTAATGATACACAAATTCAAGAACTGTATACAATTTCTCTAGAACATGAGGATAGCCTCCGTTCAACAGCCAGCAACAAGTCAGTCATAAAGCCACAAGAAAATAAGCTCTACCAATAGCCTGAATAATCTTAAAAATGGGTTCTTCCCAATTTGAATCTCCAGATGAGAAACAATCTATCCAATACCTTGATTGCAGCTTTTGAAACCCTGAGCCTAGGACTCAGCTAAGCCACACCAGGACTACTGACCTACAAAAAATGGTGAGACAATAAATGTGTGCTGTTTTAAGCTATTAAGTTTTTGGTAAGTATATACATACCTATGGTTCATTATGATGTAGGTGATTCTCATCTCTAAGAAATTCTAGGCCAAGGAAATCTCTTTCACAACTTATGGAACAAATCTAGGAATTTCAAAATAAGTTCAAGCATGAGAACAGAACTGAAGCCCACTCTTTAGAAAAGCTTTGGTCCACCTTATAGGTATTTGAGCAAATCCATTCTATATAAACATAAGTAAGCTCTCCATCTGAAAAAAGTAAGCATGCCAGACTCATTAGTTTTCAAAAGTTATTTTTGTCAACTGCAAAAATGGCATCAAAAGCATGTGTATCTTAGTTTCATCTTCTTCCTAGAAATGCTCCCTAGTTGGCAGGGTTGACATAAAGAAATGGTGAAAATTAAATTCAAAATATATTTACTGGAGAATTTTACAGGCAAGAACACCTACCAAAAGGTTTGTTAAGAAACAGTATTTGCATTACTAAAATTCTTTCCTTAGAAAAAGAATCATAGCAGGGTTCTTTTCAACACCTTGTTCATAGAAATTTTTATTGCAAAATACATCATATAAACCTCTGTGCTTTTCCTGCCACCCTTAATCTATCCTAAAATTTATGTTATCTTTCCTTTGCTTTTCTTTATAATCTTAGCATATAAGTATCACTAAACAACCTATTCTTTAGATTTCTCTGTTCTTAAACTTTATGTAAATAGAATCATAATTATTATATTTACTATTCCTCCATGAAGATGCATGTAATGGTACCCAATTTACTTTATACTAGTTATTCTTTTATAAATATACAAATTTATTTATTGCTTTATAGTTGCTAAAACATTTGAGTTGTTCGCATTTTTAGCTACTAAGAACAGTACTTTAAATATTGTTATACATGTCTCCTGGGCATGAATGCAAGTTTCACTAGGGTACATACTTAGGAATCACTAAATAAAGCCAAATTGTTTCCAGAATGGTTGTATCCAACAGTGCAACTGTTCCCACTGCTCCATATCATCTCCAACATTTGTTATTTTTAATTTTTCCCAGTCTAGTGGGGAGTGAGGGACAAAGAGTTCCTCACTGTTTTAATTTGCACATTTCCTTGATTGCTAAAAAGGTTGAGGATCTTCTCATATGTTCATGAACCACTGTTTCTGCTTCTGTGAAATAAAGTTATTCATGAGTTTCCTAATTCCTTTTTTTGTCTTTTTTTTTTTTATTATTTGAGGAGTTCTTTTATATTCTGGATAACAAATTTTGTCAGTTCATCTTCTTATGTTGTAGTTTTTCACTCTCTTATGGCATCATCTTTTTAAAATGTTTTAGTAATTTTTTTTATTGAAATATAACCTACCTACAGAAATGTGACCAAATTATAAGTGCAACCCACATACACAAAAGTAATTTGGGGTTCTCAATAATTTTTAAGAATGTAAAGGGTCCCAAGATCAAAATGTTTGAGAACCACTAAATCAAAAATATGTGGTCTCCTATCATCCTCTATGACACTAAACCTCACATATCCCATCTCTTCTCTCCATACTAAATTCTGGAAATTTTCTTCAGATCTATCTATCTTCCAGCTGACTCTTCAACTCTATCCAATCTGTATCATCTTTCCACTGTGTTTTTATTTATGTTTTTAATTTATAGTTATTCTACTGAGACTGAGTTCTTTAACATCTTCCTCATCAATTTTGAGGTTTTCTTCATCCTTTCATATTTTTAACTCCCTCCTTTATTTCTTTAAACATCTATAGTCTTTACAAGACTGATGGTTACTGCTGATGTTTGAGTTATCTATCAATGTATAAAACCAACCCCAAAGCTTAGTGAATTAAAACAACAATCACTTATTTTGCTCACAAATTTGCAATTTGTCCTGGCCTTAGAAAGGATAGCTTGTCTCTTCTCCAGGTGGCATCACCTAGGGGCAGCTTAACAGGAGGCTGTAGGGTCCACTTTCAAGGTGGCTTACTAACAGGGCTGGTAAGTTAGTATTAGCTGTCAGTTGGGAACTTAGTTGGTGCCATGAACCTGATGTCTCAGTTCTTCTTCACATGGTTTCTCCATGGACTGCATGAGCATAGCACGGTGATGGGTTTCAAGAATGAGCAGCCCAGGAGCATAAGGAAAGAATGTATAGTATTTGTATGGCTTAGCCTCAGAAATCCCATAATATCACTCCTGTAATATTCTTTTGGTCAAAGCAGTCATAAAGTCCTGCCCAGGTTTAATGGAACAGGGCAGAGACTCTATTTCTTAATGGTAGAATAGCAAGGTTCTAGAAAAGCACATGGGTCAAGAAATATTGTTGCAGCCATTTTTGAAAAATATAATCTGCCACATCTAATTAAGTTTTCTTGTATAAACTCACATTTCTCACAACTTTATCTGTAAAAATTGTCAAGCCTATCTACAAAGTGTGGTTCTACAGAGACTTAAATTTGATTCTCCCAGACAATGGGAATCACAACCAACTGGGAGTACTTTTAACTAAGTTAGAAGCTTAGAGATTTTGAGGCCTCATAGGTTGTATTAAATCTGGTTGCAAATCCAAGTGAGTGCGGGCATCCGCTTAGGCAGTTTCATGGGAGACTTTTCCTCCTTCCCCATCCAGATCCAAGACATTAATAAGCAAGTATCTATATGTAAGGCATCTTTTATCCTATTCATTCACTGAGGAAGTCACCTTCCTTAGGTCCCCAGTTTTATATGAGGCAGTCTCCAATATGACCTCTCACTATGCTTTTTCTCTTGTCTCTCCATTTTTCTCTAATCTGATTAGAAACCCTCAGCATTAAAACCACCTTCCATGCTTACTCTACCTTATGAAATCATACTTTGCAGCCATTTCAAGGCCTTCAATTATTTTTCTTACATAAGCTCCAGTGTTTTACATATGTATTATATGTATTCACATATTTTTCCTTCATTTCTTCTGACCAGAAGGAGCTTCTCTGCACATCTAATCTACCACATTACTGAAAAAGAAATTATTCATTATTTATTTGAAGCTACTTCACTTATCAAAAATTGACAATTTCAGTAATACATCTGTACTTTAAAAACGCAGCTATGTTAAATATCATATATCACTTGGATAGAAATGATTTGGAAATGTGTATAATTAATATACTTTCTATAAAGCGAATCTGAGGGAACTTAAACTTATTGGAATCACTAACTTCTGCCCCAGACTCTTCATAACTTTTAAACTCTATCGGGGTCTGTGACTCTGTATACATTTTAAACATGGTTTAGAACTGTACCACAACCCAAGTAAAAGGAAATTTTATTGATTTGAAAGAAAAGCAAAGGGAAAAAAAAAACTATTTCTAGGGCTAATATCTTAAGGTTTAAAAAAAAAAAAAGATGAGGCAACTGTCTTGTAAGAAGAGATAAACTCAAGTTCACTTTAACAAAATGAACATGAATTAAGTGGATTTAATATTCACATGCATTTTCTGAAGCAAATATTCTTACTATAAATTATAGTCATGGCTCAAAAGAAACAGCAGCAGTTCATGGAAAAAAAAAAAAAGGCTGTAAGCCACGGGGTTAAGAACCTTTAAATATTAGATCTACCATCATGCTGAAATTAGTGACTACAAATTACATATTCTCAAGAAGATGACAGCCAAACTTATATCCCCAAAGAGAAATAGGGATAACTATTAGTTGGCACTGACAGGAGACTTAACAGCAAGTCACCAAACAGACCATTTATTGTTCTTCATCTTATGCAATATGACCTTTCCTGCTCAGCCTGCTAAACATCACAGTGGTCCATGAGGAGAAAACCCACATGGAAGCAAATTCCAAAATGTAATTTACCCTAAATGCGGCGTGCATTTCCAGATTCTTCATCTTACTTTGCTCTACTCCCCTCTGGGCCAAAACAGAACTTGGCAGAGGTTAGAATTTAGTATGTGTAAACTCTGGAGCCCACATTAGAAAGCCCAGCAAAGTACGGATTTGCACTGGCAAAAATGCTTGCTTTGTGCACTGATTTGGATTTGCTAACTTAGACTATCTACAGTTTCAAAAATGTGTCTAAGACTGTTGAAATTTTAAAAAAAAATTAGAAAAAGGGAACGTGTCACGCACATCCCAACACAGATTTATAAGTCTTCTGAGATCATCTCCATACCAACAAAATACCAAGGCCATTATGCAATCTGTGGTTTCTTTTTGTAATTGAAGAAATTAATAGCTTTGGATATAAAACTTAGAAAGCTTTACCCTGAGATATTCTACCAGCCTGAATCTGTGTATAAAATCCAAAAGTAAGTTACCAGATTCCCAAATTGGGGTCTACAAAAAATTATTTTCATCCACTAGCAATCTTTCTTCACAGCAAAACTTCCAAAAAAAGAGTCTGCAACAAACTTCACCCCTATTGTTTAGTAGTATGCATATACCATATTGATAGAATTCATCTGTACTATATTTTATCTCATACCTTATTGATAGTTCTTTTCCTAATATTAAAATCAGAGTTAGGTATCATAACAAGGTAGAATACACAGGATACATTTAGCATTTAGCATTTATATATTATGAAGTTTAAATAAGTTAAACCTGGAAAAGGGAAATACTCAGTCTGAAATATAAGTAATATAACACATGCAGATTTGGGGGGTAAAGTTACATCCTACAGTTTTAAACCATGTCAATCTAATCCATAACAGAGTAATGAATTTTTCTGCGTAATAAGGGTATTCATATAAAATAATTACAGTCTAGAAATTAATTAACTGATCTTACTAGATGAGTTTACCCTTAAAAATTAATAAGGGTTTGCATGTCCATCTGTACATTAAAATGTTAGTAAATACAGAGGTTCAGTTGTAACTTAATCTGTTTTGGTCTTTTCACATCAAACTCTTTTACTCTATTTGCTCACCTATATCTTTGAAAGTACCTTCATATAGGTCAAATAAAAACAAACAAGAAACTTAAGCCTCCATTTATTATTCTAAGAAAAATGGGGTTTCCTTTTTTAAAATTCTCATTTGCTTAGAGCAATAATTAACATGCATAGATACTGTTGTTAAAAATATATCTTTTATACTTTGTAACACAGTCCCTTAACATAAAAGAGATATAATTAATAACTATTCAATAAATAATTACAAATAAAAAGGCCCTCTTTTGTTCCTACATAGAAACTGAAGAAGTTACTAGCATTAACCTCAATCCAGTATTTCAGAAATACAGGTTTTAACAAGAAAATGAGTTTAGAATTTCAAATACCTCTATCAATATCAAGTCACATGATCAGGTCTGGGTTTCTACAGGGTTATGGTAGCTCACTTCAGTTAGGGAAGCAACCCATCAAGGGAATCAACCATTCTGGTGGGGGGAAAAAGCATCGGTGTATTTGTTACATTTTGGATATATACTTTTTGTTCAGTCCACTCTTCTTCCTTTCTCTGAAGAACAACTTTTAAGTTACACTCTAAACTTCTGGCTTTCAATGTCAAGTAGGCACTCCTAATGTCATTAACAATACAGAAAGACAATAGAGCCTTGGCCTGGGGCAAGAGAATGAAGTTGGAATCCTAACTCTTACGCTTAGTGTCTTATCTGCAGAACAACTATTTTAATAAAGTTGCTATAAAGGTTAAAACATAAATCACTTAGAACAGGAGCTGACAAAGAGGTAACTAACAGACATTGGATATTCTTATTGTTGTTATTATTACTAATACTACTATTATTATTCTAACATATCCCTGATCCCATATCACTACCCTGTTTCCTAGTAATTCCAAACTTCTGGTACTTTCTTCAAAGCCCTCTAACCAAACTCAGACCCCTTAACTTTCAACAGATAGTACACTCTTATGCTTGATAGAGAAAACAAACATGAAAAATTCCTTCAATTTCCTTTACATCTCTATTCATCTTATGTACCCAAACTTGCCTTTTCTTTTCCATCTCAGAAGAAGCATGTCTTTCCTCCTACCTTAGGCCAGTAATAAGTGCCCAATAAATGTTAGTATCATCATCATCATCAGCGCTGTCAAATGAAAGGAGTCGCAATTTCCAAATTCCACATTACAGAAGCTGATTTATGCGACTATGGAAAATAGCTACTGGTTTTACTAGAGTACTCATCTCATCCTCAAAATCCATTTTGCTGGCATAAAGAAAGTTAAGTTCTCAAAAAAATAACTACTGGTTCAAACTCACAGAAACGGAAAGTAGAATGGTGGTTGCCAGGGGCTGAGGGAGAGGGGGAAATGGCCAAGTTTTTTTTTTAAGAGTTTCAGTTTTGCAAGATGAACAGTTCTGAAGATTGGTTGCACAACACTGCGAATGTACTTAACATTACTTAACTGTTTACTTAAAAATGGTTAAGATGATAAGTTTTATGTTATGTGTTAATTTTGCCACAATTTAAATACAAACATACATATATACGTACGTATATATACATATATACATATGTATGTATGTACGTACATACATACATACATACATAGCTCAGTGCCTCCCCAACATGACCTCCACCGACCTTTGCCCTGAATTTATTTTCTGGAACCCTATTCAAATGAGGGTTAAAATTTGTTTAGCCATTTCAATTTGTTGAAACAAATTCCTGGCCGGCATCTAGACAGAAACTTATACAACCTATGTTTTTATAAAAGATGGCCTGCTGTTCAAGGACATTTTGGGGTTAGGACTGAATATATTCTCAGAGATTATAAATATAAAATCTGCTTCCCTCTACCCAGTAAAAATATTAAAATAATTCTTCAAAAATACTACTCATACCCCCAATAGAATCTTCTGACATCTACACATAGGATCCTTAGGACAGAGGTATAGAAGAGAATAAACATGTGATAGAAAGCTCTCAACATAACCTTGCTCTAATGAAACCCACCAATGAAATTGTTATAGGGAAAATTTGACTTGAGATACAAATATTTATAAAAACTATGGTTTAAAGGCCATCTATTTTTAGGAGGGAAATATGCACTAACACTAACAGAGCAACAAACTAAAACGCAGGATGAGAAGATAATGGTAAACCATTTTACCGGATTAAGAAACTGTTCTTGTGAGGGTTTTTTTTTTTAATGATTAAGTATTCACTCTTTATCTCAAGATGTTAAAGAATCATTATCAGAGAACAGTGTGCACTAAACACATGTGAACACATATGAACAAACCTGTATTTGGTTGTATTCACAGAACTTATCTGTAGTTTTAGTGGCACAACTCTCACTCACCTCACAAAGTATGTAAAGGCACAGAACCACATAGTGTTTCCACTAAAAAGATCCTTAGAAATATCTCATTCTAACCCAATCCCTTTGTTTCAGAGATGACGAAACTGAAGCTTTGAGGAAATAAGCAAAACCTAAATACAAAACAAATTATGAAATCCCAGAACATAAAAATTCAGTAACTTTCCAATATACGAAGATTAATTTAGAAGATTGTGATGATGATAATAATGATTTTCAAAAGAACACATTCACAATAACCACAAACTATCAGAAGACTTGGGGGGAATTTACAAAAATGTGTGAATTACGGAGAAAACTACAAAACATTAGTAAAGGACCTAAAAAAAAGTATATGCCATGTCCATAGATAGAAAAGAAAAAATCTAATATTAAAAAGACCTCAATTCTCCCTCCTTGACCCTAAATAATCCACACTCTAGTCTCTCTTCCAAATAAGGCTAAAGTAAATGAAAGAATATATTTTATGTTGTGGGTGATAATAGCAAGGAGATGCAGGGAAGGGTGAGAGAAGGATATTTGAGGATAACTCAAGAAAACACATCATCTTACCCAAGTACTTTAAACTTTAAATGCAAGTTTCTAGTCTATAACACCCAGCCAGCAGCACCTTTCCTTCTACATTCATTTTTTTTTTTTTTACAATTTCAAATGTCTCTCAGATAATCTGTGTTTCTACACAATTCTCTCTCTATTTGTTTTTAAAAATCAGTAAGAGCTTTTAAAATGCAAAGTGAACTTTGGAAACAATGTGGGCAGATGAGAAACTAATTTAGCATTGTAACTTTATCGCTTGCCATCCACTAAAGTCTGCAAGAACTTGCAACTGACTATTCTACCACTATGCTTTGTGAAAACAGGCAGGGTATTGCTGGTTCAATACCAATACAAACTATCCTAAATCCCTAAAGATAGAAAAGAACAAGGTCAGTCCCCAAACCCCAGACCTCTAGGACCAAAAAGATACAGTATCATAAAATCTTAATAAAAGTTATACATTAAAACTAAAAGCAACCTGAGTTATTTTCAATTAGTATCCTAGAAAAGGGACTGAGTAAATCAAAAAGAAAAAGTAGATTTGACCTTGTGGAATTATTAACTTCCTATTACTGTGGGCTTCCAAATTAAAATTCCACATATATATTTTGACAAAGGAAGTAGGCATGAGGCAGGACAATTAAGAACCATAAATCTTTAACTAAGCGAGACAGTTTCTGACCATTTAACTCAAAAAGGTAACTAAAACACACACAGGGCTTAAGGTTTAAATCCTACTATAAACCGGGAAGTAAGCAATTGAAATTTCTATTCTAAGAGTAAATTCTGGGTCTCTTAATAGTTTATTAATAGTTTATTAAAATTAATAGTTTATTAATAGTTTATTAAAATTAAAAAATAAATTTTAAAAATGTCAAAAAATATTTTATTACATCAGATACAAAGCAGATGAAATTTAAATTTCAGTTTGAAGACAATGGCAAAGAGTTTTTCCTTCTTTCAGAAAAAAATAATAAATTAGAAAAAGCAGACATTCTGTGAGAAGGCAGTAAGACAGTCTGTGTTTTAATGGTGCAATAATGTAAAGAAGAGGCTATGACAGACTGAACACATTAACTATGCAGGTTTTGTGGCAGCAATACAACATGGTATCAATACCAATCACTGTAGTGATCTTGACTAGTCAGTTACCAGCAAATCTGCACTAAGTCTACAATTCAGAGGTAAGAACTTTACTGAATAAAAAACCTACTACAAGACACCAAGTGTCTAGACTTGAAAAATAGGAAACCTGCCAACATCAGAGAGCTTACCCAGTTCAAAGAATAAAGTCTACTCTCCATCCCTTACCACCACCCCATGCTTTGAGAGAGAATTGGAGTAAATACTATGAACAGAGCACAATGGTCAGAAGGCTAACCAAAGTTAGGTATGTCCTATACACATTAATAAGTAAAGCAACAAATCTAAACTCTCGGGGCTTCAGAATACATTATCTAATACTGTAGTATAACAGTACAGACTACTCTATTGGCAGTACATAAAAAGTACATTTAAAAAAAAGAAGACAATTTCCCCTTAATTCTTAGTTTCTTCAAGAATACAGAAAAAAGACCAATGAACTGTACATCTTCGGAGTCAAAGAGAGACAATCTATCAAGTCTTAAACATTAGTTTTTCTTAAAGTGCTCTCTGCTTAGGCTACTACTCACTCTTCCCTGATCCAGGTATGTGCAATCGGACAGTAATAACTTCCACGTCTATATTTCTAGGCTTCATATTTACAACCATCATCTCATGAATATCACCCTTATGTCCTTCGACATCTTAAAGTCAGCCCATCCACAATTAAACTGATTACTTTTTCTCTTCCCCTGCCCAAATTCCTCTTCTACCTTGAATTTCCTTTGTCACCTAAAAGCACTGTTTGGAAAAAGTAATAATCTACTTCCTAATTAATCTACTTTTAATCCTCTTCCACCTCTCAAAACCATTAATCTCTCACATTCCAAAAATTATCTTCTACAATGAAAGCAGTATTACAAAAAAAGATTGCTCCTTTTTATTAGGTAAGTTTTTATTAGATAAAGCACTGAGCTTTACATAAATATATTATCCCAGTCAAGCTGATCCTCAAAACAATTTTTTGAGGTAGGCATTATTACATCTGTTTTATAAATAAATTAAACCAAGCTTAAGGCTTATCCAAAGTCAAAGAAACATTTAATAAGTGGGAAACTAGAAGAATAATATCAGATACTAACTCTTAATCACTATATAAAACTGCTTCATTACCGAACACTTTTTTTTTTTTCAATTGAGGGAAAGGGGGAAACAAGGTATATTTTGATCACCCTAATAACTAAGTTTCTAATTCATCATCATACAATTTCAGTCATGAAGTACACATAATTTTATATCATTATACTCTCGAAACACAAATCTTACCTAAAAGACCAAATCGAAAATATATTTTGGTTGGTTGCCTATTGCTTAAATGATAAAGTCAAATAGTATTGCACAATCTTCCTTCAACCTATCTTTCAACTACATCTTCCAATATTCCCAGGTACTGTCCCTTTCTCCACTCCCACACTTTTTGGTACTAACTACTGTGCACAACTAGTAATTCTCATTCAATCTCCTAAGGCCAAGTCTGTGGTCAATTTTATATATGTAAATTTTTTTCAATTATAGTTGATTTACAATATTATACTACTTTTGGGTATAAAACACAGTGACCAGACATCTAAACAACCTACAAGGCAATCACCCCAACAAATCCAGTACCCATCTGACACCATACATAGCCATGATATTACTATGTTGTCAACTTTTTTTAATGTAGCCTTCCCTGACTTCTTCAGGCAAATTAATTCCTCCCTCTTCTTACCTATACGGTAGGCTTTTCATTCCTAACTTAAAGCACATATATCTATGTACAAATACATATACATTCATACACACATATCATCAAATTTATTACAAATCCTGAAAAAAGAAGGCATCTTTTCATGTGCAGATGATCCTAAACTTACTATGGTTCAACTTACTATTTTTTTACTTTACAATAGTGCAAAAGTAATACACATTCAGCAGAAACCATACTTCAAATTTTGAATTTTGATCTTTCCCTGGGCTAGCTATCGATATGTGATACTACTATACTCTCATGATGCTGGGCAGAGGCTGTGAGTTGGAGCTCCCAGTCAGCCATCAATCAGAAGGGTAAATGAGCAATATTCTATGTTGCACTGTGTTGCCAGTGTTTTCTGAATATTGTATTCTGGGCACTTTTAAGGGAGGCTAGGCTAAGCTAGATGTTCAAAAGCTTAGGTGTTTTCAATGCATTTTAGATTTACGATGTTTCCATCTTACCATGCGTTTATCAGGTCCTAACCTCATCATTAAGTGAAGGCACGTCTGTATCTAGACACACATACAGAAACTTCATGTATTTGTATATCTACAAGGAAAGGCATTTGTGTAGCAATTTTTACTATTTCTGTTCCCATCTCTTTCTTTTTATCTACTCCTTACCTACAACCCATATACTCCATGGCATTTTTAAAAAAAATTACATTGAAGCCAAAGTTAAACATTTCTAAATGTGAAAGTAAATGATATGGCAACTATATTGCAGTTAGGATCAACTCTGTGTTACCCAATATATATTAACTGTATAAACTGTTTCGCTTGTAATTAAAGAACTAGGTCTTTCCACTGAACTTTAAGTAGTAGAAATGGCCACCTCTGTCCAGGATAGTGAAGCTAACAGGGTCAATCAAGGAAATGGGATTCAAAAAGTATCACTAAGGAATCAAATGTGAACAGATTGATTTTTAGATCTTTACCCCTCCCCACAGTTATAGAAATGTTCTTCATAATTTTTTTAAAAGACAAATCACAGTATAACCTAATAATAACTATGCACACCATTTTCAAATTGTTTTTCCCTCTACAACACCATACATTACTATTACTAAAACATTTTAACTATCAAATGTCTGGTTTAATTGGAAAACACTTTCATTATTACTATTTAACAACAACAACAACAACAACAACAACAACAACTACAAAAACACTGCAGACAGAATAAATTTAGCCCCTTAGGGCTGAAACCCTAAAACCCAAAAATACAGAATAGTTAGCTTCTAAAAGTAATTTCTTTTCTCTATCCTTCTAATATATTCTGAGAAACATACAGGAACAGAGATTTAAGAAAGCATGCTTACTCTTCTAGTGCAGTACCAAAGCAGCAAGATAGGAGGAGGGGGGACCTCAAGTATCTGGAGGGGTAGTGGAGAGGAGAGGAAGAGGGGCTGTAAAGAGGTCAGCAGGGTGCTAGAGGAGGCCAGGTTGCCTAAGAAACCAAACAGTAAAGAATAAGAGGAAAAATCGTTAGTTCAGGGAAAACCTCTGAAGTGTATTTACAGGAGCTCAGTCCCCTGTTCTAAAATAAAAGACAGGCAGCAAAGAGATCAATTGTCACAAGTGACAAAGGGAACCTGGAGCACACCAACTGACAAGCAACTGCCTTTTCTAAATAACACAGTACAAATACACCAATTAGAATGACCTCAAATTAACTAGAACTCAATAATAAATCTTCTGACTGCTGGAATCCCAAATCTGTATGTGTATGAGTTATTTAAGAGCGATTCCATCAGCTTAGCATTTAAATTGGTATAAATGGTATATTTAACCAGATATAAACATAAAAACCATTACTGTTTATAACACGACTTAGGTAAATAAACTCAGCAAACCAGAAACATTTATGAAATTAGGTACCCTCCCTTCTTCCAGTCTTAGAAGTCCAGTCTGAAGTTTTGATTTGCCACAGTTTAGAAGAAAAAAAAAAGTGAAATTACAAAGTAGTATTTATAAGTAACCAGTAGTCACCAGTAGCAAACCTATTTGAAATCCCCAAGCCAAACCTTTGTTCTCAAGACACTAAATCATGTTGTAGGTAAGGAAATAGGAAATTAATAAAGAAAAAAATAATTGCATAGAAGAAAAGAATATTAATTTTATTTTCTCTGGAAAATATAACATTATAGAAGATAGTGGTTAAGACCCTGTTTTCTGAAGCCAGGCTGACTGCTCTACTACTTTTAAGCTTTGTGACCTTAAGAAAGTTGCTTGACCTATGCTTCAGTTTCCTTACTTGTTAAGGTGAAGATAGTAATATCTAACTCACAGGGTAGTTGTGAGGTTTAAGTGAAATAATGAGTAAAGTACTTAGGACAAACAGTGCTTGGTAAGGATTCAATAAATGATCACAAAATCCTTTTGAGATTATCTAATTAATGATCTCATCTTGACCATGGTTATATAAACTGCAAACTATCCCCTATAATATCATTGTCAGACTAAACTTCCTAAAACACTCCTTTCATAATGTATCAGGAACCTGTGTTTACTACTCACACCGAACTCAACCTTTTGAGTCTGGCTTTCAAGATCCTCTAAAACCTGTTCCCACGCAATCTCTCCAGTTACTGCTCCCAAACATTCAGTTTTAGTCCTACTCTTTACTCACCTTCCCACAAAACATAGCTTTTTGTTTCTGCCTCTGCAGCAACTACAGTCTTTTAAAAAGACCCACTTTTCAGGTGCCTCTACCCACTACTTCCTACCTGTACAAATGTTATCTATCCCTCCAGAAAACAGCTCAGATTCGTTAAGATGACTCCAACATTTTGATTCCGTAGTGATCACTCCTAATCTTCTCAACGACCTAGCTGCTGAGGATAAATGTATACTGTTCTCTAATTGTGTTAGTTCTAACTGTACAAAGTAATCTCTTTCAAGGTAGGGGCTGTATCTTCCCTAATCATCCATGGTCTCTAGCAAAATGTTGTGCACTTTGATAAGCCATTTATTCACATGTTTTCAAACTTAAAAATAAGGAACCAAATTTTATTCAATAAACACAAATTATAAATCACTCGATTCCATATTATAGCTTGACTAAGTCGGGAGAAGGGAAATAAGAAAATATTCTCTTAAATATAGCTGTAATTTTATGACTAGGAAAACATCACCAACATATAAACATGCCCAAACCCAGTGACATGAGACAGAGCAGATGCGACAGGATGAAAATATGGCATTTCTCTATCTCTGTTATAAAAAGAATAAACAGGGAGCTATTCCACTATTCTTAATTAAGTTGTTAATGGAAGCACGCAGACTAAAATTGGCAGATTTATGTTCTCTGACCAGTATCACATTCATCCACAAAGGAGGACCTTTTCATTTTATTCCATGATCAAAAAAGAATTTCCAAATCTGCTCTCAATGAAAGCAATTTTACATCTCTCTGAAGTTAACAACATGAGGAAATAAGATTCAGAGGAACCACTGGCCATTATTATTAGATTACTTCTATTCAGATTATCTTCACTGCCAGCCTTCCTTTATTTTTCCATGCAATTGTCTCCTTGGCAACTAGTCTGTGAGTAGGCATAAATCCATGCACACAAGCAGAAGTATACTGAACAAAACACTGGTTATATACTCAGCCAGTTCCTCTGGATCTAACAGGTCAGGCAGTCTGTCAGGCAAATCAGATGCAGGAAAACAGAAGAACCTAATCAGCAAACTATCTTGTATACGTACTAATCATTCATTCAACAAACATACAAGGTACTAAATGCATATCTACATCTTTGCACTATACACTATATATAAGGCACTTTGCTCAGGATTGTTGGATAAAAAGTACAGAAATCAGACTTGTTCTATAGCAGCTTAAATTTTTAATCAAAGGCATAAAACATATCCAACTACAAAGGCAAATACATAATGTATTTATTACTTATTTATATTTTGCTTTGATTCAAAAAATGTTAAATGTAGCTTACATAATAGACACTGTGATAAAATATAAGTGATGAAGAAAAAGATAAAATGAGATTAGAAGACAGATCAAGAGAATAGTTCACTAAAATGAGAATATTAAGATCTTTAACATTTTTTCCAGATATGTCCAAATGTACAAGGTAAATAAAACAGACAGAATACTATGAATTTGGAGGAGCAGCAGATCTCTTCCAACCAGAACAGTTAGGGAAGACCCAAAAGAGCACAACAGTGACACTGCGGACAAAGAATGTTGAGTCCTTTTCTAAATAACAAAGCAAAGTTGAATACCATTGTTCTAAAAAAAAAAAAATGTATACAAGAGACTTTTCTAGACTATATCCAAATAGAACTGGTCATCTCATCTGTGTCCTCTAGTACTTTATATATCTTTATTCCTTCCTGATTTATGTAACACCAATGTCTAGAACAATGTACCAAGCACATAGTAGGTGTTTAATAAGTATCTGTTAAATCAATTTAACAACTCAATTATTTTCACAGTTCCCAGAATTAAAGGTGTACATTTAGAGAACTAATTTTACTAAGTGATCGTTTTGAACAAATCAAAGAGAATACTGACAACTATAGATATCCTACCCTCAAGGACAAAGGTATATGAAATCAAAGCACACTTCAAATCAGATTCCAGATTTATATCACTAACGACAATTCTTAGCTTTCACTTTATAAAAGAAAAGATATTTGCACAAACACGGGGAATCGAACTTGCCTTTTACCATATAGTTAAAAATGTGAGAACAGTTCTGGAATCATAGGTTCAAATCCAAAGTATAAAGCATTCTTATGGTTTTTTTTTTTGGGGGGGGGTAGATATAGTTTACTTTTAGGTCCATCACCTCTTTACACTAAGTTATAATAACAGAGCAAGTATCTGATAGTTGAGCTACAGATAGATGTTTGTATTCCAATTATAGTTCCGACACTTAATGTCTGTAACTTTTCTTAAACTACAATTTCAATTCTTCTAAAATTCTTTAAAATGTGTGATTCCTGTAAGCTCAGGACAGAAAGATTAGTAATAGCACATAAATATAATCCTAATTGCTATCAATCCAGATCAACATTTGTTTTACATCAGTTTCAAGTTCAACACATTTGTATGTCTTATTAAAACAGTAAGAATATAATCTTGTGAGACACAGGAGGCAGCTAGATCTCTAAGAAGGCCTTTTATTGAAAAATATTCTTGATCTGAAGAAGCAACTCAGTAAAGCATTTAAATTTTCCATGACCTAGTAATCTAACTTTAAGTACAAAACATGTTTCTATACATTTAATTTAACGTCTTCCCAAAAGAATCTCATAAACTGGCCATCGCTAAGGGTACAACAAAGAGGAAAACTAATAATCATTTTAATCATCATCACATCATATCACATGCAATTAACCTACTCGCTAAATTCACAACATACACTCTTCTGACAATTCTTTGAAAGTTGAGCACACAACCACTTTGTTTTTTTAAATATTCTAATTACAATGTAATACATGTTTATTATAGAAAATTTAGAAAATATAGATGAAAAAAAGAAGGAAAAAATCACTAATGATACCACTCATGGAATGCAACCATTGATATTTTAGTGAAAAGTAGTGTTATCATTAGCACCACTTGGCTTAATGTTTTCCATCTCAACCTCTTTGGGTGCACCCTAAATTCTTGAATATGTCTATAGTTTTTTTCATATATATATATATATATATATATATATCTCAACACAAAAGTGAAACTATACTGTGCACACATATCATATGGATTATATTTTTTCGACTTAGGGACACATACTGTTTATCTTTCTATGTCTTTAAATAGTTTTCTACAACATTATTAAAGTATGTCATAATTTAAAATTGATCTCCCAAGAGTAAACTTTTAAGTTTCTTGGGTGTTTGTTTGTTTTATTTTCATTTTTGGGGTTGTGGGGTTTTTTTCTATTCTAAACAATGCTACAGTAAATATTCTCATGGTTACATTCCTGTTTTGACCTATGATTATTTCTATAAGACAAACTTCTAAAACTGAAATCACTAAGTCAGAGTATATGCTTTAAGGACAATTGATACATACCACTAAAGTTGTGCTACCTAGTCTCCCCCCCCACCCCAGCAATGCTAAGTATGATCTTTTTTAAATAAAGCTTTGCCAGTTTGACAAGTGAAAAAGAATGTAGGTGAAATGCATATAAGATAAATCCAATATTAGATATGTATATTAGATAATTGTGTTTTTTTCTGTCACTGCTAAAAGTTTTTATCAGCTCATGTTTAGCTCAAAAGCTTCTTGTCCAACCTTTGAATTTTAGCAGGCTCATAGAAAGGGAAATAGCATAAAATAACAGCATGATAAAATACTACTCTGCTATTCCTGTCTGGGAAACTACTTCCTCAAACCTAATGTTGGGCAAGATAACATCTCCATTACTTATGCTCCAATACAGAAGATATACACAGGAGCACTGACACAATACCTTGAATAATAAAATCTACCTGCAATTAGCTACACATTGTTAAAGTTTATAAGTCATATCAACCCACTTGGGATTTGTTTTTTGACTACTTTCTTAGACATCCCTTTTAAAATCTTAAGTGCATTTTAATGCTTAGCTCTGTCATGGAGCCAAGACATAATAAAATGGGGAATACTGACTCTCTTTAATGCTGTCATATTACTAAAATATTAATAACAAAGCATCATATTAAAGTGTTATATCTCATAAAGGTAATATCAGATCCCATTAAATTACAACTGATTCATCTTTTGTTACCTGGTCTAAACCAATCCAAAAGTCAGAGTAGTTTTCAGGCTCAAGATTTTCTCTAACTTGTGCAATTCATTCAGCTCCAAAGTGATTACCTAGCTATTAATGAATGTATTTCTTAAAGACTATTAATGTACTTACTGATGCCAGCATAGCTGGAGGGGAGATAACTAACCCCATGACATCATTAGTCATTGACATCAGATTACAGAAACATCAGGAAATGACAACAGGTTGCTTAGCAGCAGTTTTCCAAGTGCGTTCATGTGAAAAAAAAAACTGTAAAATAATCTCTGCAGAAAATCATAGACTAAATCTATTCATAAAATTGTGCTCTCAGCAAAGGGAGCAACTTAAAAAAAGTCTACCTTCTTAGCAAATTTTCCTCATATATCGGAACTAAAATATGAGATCATTATTCCCTCCCCACAATGTTCTCTCACCTTCAAAAGGGTGTGGGGATAGCAGGGAAACCTTCCTCTCCTCAGACGTTCATGTTACTCAACTATAGTACTATCTAAGTCAATATCATAACTCATTTCCAGGTCATTTTTCAATGTATAGAGAATACCTTGGTGTCTGGTTCTGTTTTCATCCTAGTTACAACCATCATTCTAGGAAACTTCCCATAACTATGACCTCACTACCAAGGATCTTTATCTCCACTCCACTTTGTTATCACAATCCCACTCCTGGATTGGTCATAATATATAACTACTTCAGTCCAATATCTGCCTTAAGCTGGGCAGATTTTTCCCATTTCCAACAATCATAATACCTGTCCTGCAAAATTATGAGAAACAAGCATTCAAACAACATTCAAAATAATGTTAATGTTCCTGCTCACTGTCCCCCTCAACAGCAACCACAGTAGCAGTTAACTCTTCCACTTCATTAGAACCTTCAATGGTTTGACCCATCCCCCTTTCCTTTTCTTACAACTGCTCTTTATCTCCTCATAGCCAAGTTTCTTTAAGCAGTCTTTAATCACTAGTGCTACCTCCTCACCTAACACTCCTCAATCCTCTGGAATCTGCTTCCCACCCTTAACTATATCACTGAAACCCTTTCTGCTAAGATCACCAATTGATCCACTAATACCAAATTCAGTAAGTACTTCTCAGTCTCTATCATAATGACATCCCAGCAGTGTTTGACAAAACTTACTACTCCCTTCCATAAACTCATCGTGCTTCTAAAAAAAAAAAAAAAAAAAATCCTCTCCTACATCTCTGGCACCTTTTGTCATCTGTTCTATTTCTCCTCCTACCCCAATCCTTTACACAGCAGCCAGAAAGGTCTAATTTGATTATGACATTCTTCAGCTTAACACTGTTCATTTGCTCTTAAGCAAATTCCTTCACATAGTTTATAAGGTAACTGGCCTCATCTCTCTCAACCCACTTCCTTGCTCTCCACAATCCACACTAAATGATTTGTAGTTCCCTCAACAAACCAGGGTTTTTCTCTTACCTCCTATAGCTGTTTTCAGATACTCTTTCCTCAGCTGAAACACTTGTCTTTCCAATACCTCAAACTCCACTGCCACATCTTGCACAACTTTATTTACCTGATTTCTACTTATGCTTTTCTAAAAAGGCTTTCCTGCTCCCTGAGACTGGGTTTATGTCTATATGCTATCATCAGCACCGGTAGAGTACTTGACAATTGTAACTGCCTGTTGTCAAATCTCCCACTAGACTGTAAGCTCCCTAAAGGCAGTAACTCCATGTTGTTCACCGTGTTAACCCAATGTGTAACTAACTCTGTGTCTGACACATAACAGGAACTTAATATTTCTCAAATAATGAATGAATGACATGCACCCTTTCTTTCCTATAAGCCTAGAAGAATTCCCTAATTTAAACCATTATTTCTTGCTTGAGTGATTACAACAGTCTCTTAATAAAGAATGTAATGAATAGAAGAGTCTCCCTACCTTTAATCCACCCTCTACACTGCCACATGAATAAATAAAAGCAAACTTGATTTTTTCTATCCTCTTCTTAAAAGATATTATAATAAGTTTCCCAATACGCTACAGGAACAAATCCATACTTCTTACCATAAAATACAAAACTTCTTCAATGTCTGGTCTCTACTAACCTTTTTCATCTCCTGCCACTTCTGCACACTATCATTGTGCTTTGGCCTTATGACACCATTTAGTTTCCTAAACTTACCATGTTTTTTTAATCCTGTCATGGTATCTACTCTAATTTTCTTCCCCACTTTTTACAGCCTATATTTTGAAGATTATAGTAGCATCCAGAAAATGTCCTGATTCTGGAGTAGACTGATCTTAAGTTGCAAATATTGGGATAAAGTATTTGTCTCCCAAGAAAAAAAAATATAGCATCCATTGTTGATCTTTTCCCCAAACAAAAGCAGAATCTATTTACATATTAAGTAACTTTCACTGGGGTCCATCTGGGCAATAACTTCTCCTTCTTCACAATACCCTTGCACCTCAGTCCACTACGGAGAAAAAAAAAAATACTGCATTCCAGAAGAAAAAAAGAACCTTTCAGAATATTACTTCAAAATATACTTTAACCTAAAACAGTACTAAGAAGAATTCTCAATATAATAAAATGCTTGTCACCAGCAGTTCTTTTACGGAGAACATGTAGGAGGAAGGCTTGTCATCTGACAATATCTACCAGGTTAGCATAATGCAAGTATTAGAAATCACAAGCAGAAATTAACAGTTACTGTCACCAAAAAGTCTGTATCCCTAAGTGAACTCTACTGTGAAATGAAATGGAAGTTGTGTTTTTCCTGTTCTAAAATCCAACATGCTCACATTCCTTACAGGTAGCCACTACTGGTAAACTACGGATTTGCCAGCATGAAAAGCAGTCAGTGTTCTGCCTTAAGTATACATGGCTTGTCAAGTAAATGATGCCTTTGTAATAGTTGTTAGAGCAATAACCAACAACAGCAACCAAGGGGGAAAAAATTGGTTTGCCAACCATGTTAACATCTCCTTTCCTTATGATATTGATTTTTGCTACACTGAGTCTCTTATAATAAGGAGAAATTTACATTGACTTTAACAGGTCTACACTATCCAGAATCTGATAGGATTTATTTGGAATTAATCAAGCTACATGTGCCCAACACTCACTCATTTTTGTTCAATGGGACTTTAGTGGGGAAAACAAAACAAAACAAAACAAAACATAAAAGAAAGGTTTCACTGAGGCAGATCTGTTCTGGAATTGAATCTCCACATCTTCCTTACCAGTTTTGCACTTTGTAAAATTTGCTTAACAACTAACTCTTAAGCACAATGTCTTCTGAGGTAAAATGGGAAAAACAAAAGTGCCTAGTTCATAGAGTTGTTTTTGGGATTAAATAAAATAATATGTTTAACCCAAATGCTGGGTACACAGTAAGTACTCTGTAAACAAAAGCTATTCTTATTATTGCTTTGATTTTGCTGCTGTAGCTATTCTACTTGTTTCGGGTAGGGTCAATATCACAGAGGGTTATAAATTCCACATACAAAAAAGAAACAATTTAAGATGAAATTTTAAAAGCAGAGCAACCTACTTATTGATAGACTAATATAAAAATGAGGATTACAGATTGATTCCCATTTCGGATGCAAGGCATTGCTGAAAATCACTTTAGCAAGAAATGGTCAAAATGATAAACCCTGACTATCCATGTGCTATTATTGCCTTCATCTGGGAATCTGCCAAAATAGCAGAGAAAGAAAGTCAGAAGACGTAAAAACTTAGACTAAGGTATTGATTAAATAGCAAAATGCCACCTTAAGAATTGTATATATTAAAAATCCTCTCCAAATAACATTATATTGATAGTAACCAAATAACACCCAAAATCAATAGAATGCAACCCTGAATTTAATTAGTCTCAACTAAGATTGGAGATTGTCCTTAATTAAGCTTTAACAGGTAAGTTCACTGAATCTACCTTTAGAAGCATATGCTGATAAAAGTAACAGTATTATTTGAACTACACAAACGTGAACCTGAAAACACTTGGGTAAATGCATTTTGCTAATCAATTCTGACAAAAGAAAATAATAAAAGGGGAGGGAAGAAATGACACCTTGCCACTATTAATTAAGACCTGACTCAGTTCTTTCCTTCTAATCTTAAAAAAGGTGTAAACGACTACAGAGTCACAAGAACACTTCTTCCCACCTGCCAATAACTTTATTCCAACTGTAATGAGTTGAGACTCCTAACTCCTCTCCTCATTCCAGCTTCCACCAACACCAGTTTCATTCCTACTGGACAATGAGAAAAGAAACAAGGCTAAAAGGCTACAAGGTAATAAAGAGGTTCCAAAACCAAAAATTTCTAATTAAGGTTTGTGACAGTCCCAAGACGTGAGCACTAGAAGTGCATGATAGACACATCTAAGGTAGTTACCTCAAATAATTGGTAAGAAAACTGTAGCAGTTGTCCAATCTCATGCAAATAGTTAATGTCAAAGCCAGGATTAGAACCCAAAACTCTTATCTCCCAAGCCAGGGATTTTCCTACTAAATCACTGACATCAGTTTTTAGAAGACTATTATATCAATGACCTCCTTTTTTAGTGTATAATGCCCAGAATATAAAAACAAAGTGTGAACAAAGGATGAAGCACTGGAAACAAATAAAAAATACTAATAGATAACATTTACTGAGAGCTTATTATGTGCCAGGCACTATGTTAAGCACTTAGGTGCATTACCTCCTTTAATCCTCATAATGACCCTACAGGTAGGTGCAATTATTAGTGTCTTTTTACAGATAAGGAAATTGAGGCACACAGAGGTTAAACAACTTGCCCAAAGTTACACAGCTAGTAAAATGGTAGATATAGAATTTGAGCTCAGTCTGACTTCAGAGTCTGTGCATAAGCAGCAAACGAAGAAAATAAATAATAAAAATTAAAAATTAAAAAAAAAAGACATTACTGGAAAAGCAGTTCATCTAGTCACATCCACAAAATTTCCTTCTTCCAAAAATGTTATATTGGGGCCTCTATTTCGATCTTAAGTGGTTTCTGTACACTGAGGTTCAGTGCTTCCTATAATCCTACTAAATCCAGTAAAATCTCGACCTGGTCTCTATCCGGCTTTGACAGAGTTGCAATGATCAAAAAGTTATCAAGAGCAGAGTACTGCTCTACTGTCAGGCTATTGGCCTAATTTTAACTTCAAGATGAAGCCCAAAATAGGATTTTCCTTGTTAAAACAAAACAAAAAAACTACATACTATTTTTTATATCCACATTTTCTCTCTCTTGCTTTCCTCTGCTCTATTTGCCTTTCTTTCATTGATGTGTTCCCTGGCCAACAAATATAATGGTTGGTAGAAAGCTGAAAAAAACAAGATCATTTAGAAATCCCAAGGCCCTCCAAAAACTGTGTCCAATTCTTGGGTCCTCATCATACAGACTTTTCAATTCAACTCAGGGAGACACCTGCTCAACTCAGCAAAATCTCCCTTAAAAATGGAAATTTTCAGAATGGCAGCCATGGCCACAACCCAACTATGAGGAATGAAGCCCTCCACACACTAACCTTCATGAGCCAATACTGGTGTCCCAGATAACTGCAACTCTGGCCAAAGATATGATGAAAGTGACTACCATCCTTGCCATATGAAAACTTGTTGTTACTTAAACTGGCTTAAAGATCCTATTTTCTAGTCCCATTACAGTGATTTTGAAATTTCATAAGGTTACTATTCCCTCAAGGAAATAAAGAGTACATACAAGGTGAAATATTGATTTCACAAAAGCATAAGAACTATGCTCACGAAAATGAGGTGAGATCTACTCAAGATAACAAGAAGAAATAGTTGAAAGAAGTTAATGAAACCTCCTTAATCCAGAAAGAGCGAACTTAAAATTAGTCTGAGATAAAATTGAGAGTTCTAAAATTTTATCACTTTCCTATAGAATAAATTGATCTTTCATATAGGGATTGAACAAGAGTTAAAGTAATTTTGAGAGGTCTATTCCTATTTTTAGGAAGAGTCACACCTAGGCCATTTCTGACAAATATGCCTCTGAAAATAAATCAAAGACTACCCCAACAACCTCTCTACCTACTTAAGATTATAAATAAACAGTAAGCTACACTTTCCTTCACTGATATTTTATAGGATCTCTTAAGATATTTATTTGCATTTATAGGAAATTGAATGTTCCTACAATAGCCTTATAATCTGTGGAATGTATTTTCTAGTTTGTCAATTTTCTTACCAATTCTCTAACACAGTAATCCTCAATAATGGAAGAGACTCATTTTCAAACTATAAATGCCTACTGCACTGCCAGCTCTAGTTTTAAGAATTACTTAATTACATTAAGAACAACTGCCAATATTACAGCTTGTAAATGTGAAAACCAGGCACCAAGTGGTTCAGAAATGAATCCTAAATTACACAGGACAATAAGGAACCCTGTGAGGGCCAGAAGCTGAACTTTTCTTAGAAACAGACAGTGGCTGGTTCATTTGGTCAATATCCTACAGATTCCATAAAGGTCAGTGCATTGATTTTGAAGTCCGGCCCGCTTGGGTTTGAATCTGGCCATATCACTTACTAACCCTGGGACTTCAGGTTTAACCACTCTCTTAAATCCCCCCCCCACCTTTTTTTTTCTTTTTTTTTTTTACTTATCTCTAAAATAGAAAAACATCTACTTCACAAACTGAGAGTAAGAAGAGAATACATTTTATATGGCACATACCAAAAATCTTATATTACTATATTTTGCTGCTTTTGATAATATAAAGTATCACAACTGCAAGAACATGATACTTACATAAGCAGCAAGTCAAAATGACCCAGGAAAGATGCTTAATCAGAGAGAGGCAGGACATCTGGCATGTTATACACTCCATTCAGCAAAGGTAAATGCACCTACTGAAATTGATACCACTGCAGTCACTAGTGACCAGATGAATCTCTATTGTGGGGCTAAGGTGAAGCATGGAGGAATGAAATTAAATCTAGCAAGAAAGAATCAGGACATCACATTAATGTAGACATAGGGGAAGGAAGGGGAGCAGAAAGCAGAGGCCAATTAATAAATACAATATTCCTTGAACTTAACTACCACCACCAACAGCAAAAAAGCAGAGGACAAATGAGTTAGAATACAGACCCCTCTCCTGGGTCTTTGGCACAACCATATTAGCATCTGTAAAAATATAATCTATAAAGTAAAATCACCAGAACATGAAATGAACTAAACTTTATTAAATGAAGGTAAAGAAGAGGGTTCAATGAATGCTTCCTTATGGACTGTAGCTTTGATCTCAGGCAGAGATTCCATAACTAGTTAAAGGCAGAATCCAGGTAAGCTCAATGACCAAGTCAACTTTGGGCAGGGATCTATTCAGACTCTCTCCTAAGTACTCAACTCAAAGTGTACTCAAGACAAAGGCAGAGTGAATGTGGTAATTAGTAAGGAAAAATAGATTTAAAAGAATAGAACTTATGATCTTCACAATGTGAAATGGTTAAATATAAAGCAATGCAGGTGTTGCTGTTGTTTTTGCAAATACAGGTATTTCTGTTCAGGCTATCTTAACCACTCACTTTACCTAGAGACTAGGTAAGAGAAATGCACAGTTGGCATTCCATTCTATTTTTCACAAACAATAAAATCTGACTTTTCTCTTTTCTCCACCTAAACCACCCTCTTCCCAGAGGACTGTGCCTATTATATCATCAGGGTTGTATCAGCTTAGTATGGGACTCTTCTCTCTCATCTGTTGGCTTGTTAAGTCATATGCCAACCATGCTCCTACTCTCTGTCCCCAAAGCTATTGTCCTCTTTATTTTTCCCTTTAGGTGTTTAAATGCTATTCCTATGGAGGAAGCCCAAGATAGATAAACCCACTTCATAAATTACACTGAGTTAACCAAAAAATGGTTACTATGTTTTTTAAAAACACACGTCAATATAGTTTAATATTAAGAAATGTTGTCAGGGATGAAATCTTAAATCTCCACACTCCTCCTTTTTTTTTCCTAACTCAAAGTTGCGAAAGTTTTGTATTAAGAATGCTGACGTGTTGCAAATAGATTAGTCAGGCTAAACTAAACCACTATGGGGTGAGGAATAATAAAAAGGAAGGCAGAATAGGACTGTCTAAGCGTGTATATATGAGTATTTATGAGTGTATTATGATTGCATTCTTAGTTCCAAGAGACAGTTTTGGATGAGTCATTGTTTTGTACCATCCAGAGAAGAATTTCTTTCCATGGTTACACATAAAAGAGAATGGACTATTCCTAAGTGGTTATTTTCTAAGAAATTAAACAGAGAAAATTTTTATTTCCTAGAATCAAAAATTCTGTTAAGATTAGTGAGAGTCACAAAATTTAACACTACTTATCACCATTCTGTAGCACTGAGAGGAACTTCTTAGGATTTACTAAGGATTCATTCACATATAAAATTTGGAAAGGTATAGCTGAACAACTATCATAAAATAAGATTTCCTGCTTTGCAGTTTGGCTGTCAATACAATCCCAATCTGGTTATCTCTTAAATACTTAAAAAGAATTTTTTTAGTATTGTCAACGGCCAGATGGCACCATCATATTAGCACAAAAAGGACATCCTAAAGTCAGTGGTCTCTACACAGGCCCATAGATAAACTAGAACTCTCACTACACAATCGTACTGGACATGGGTTAGCTTTCCCAAAACTGTCTATTCAGTCCTATGTTTAAAGGTCTTTTCTACTCTAACCTCAAACTACTTTTTCATCTTCTAATGCTAAACTAACTCATTTGCCATCCTTAAAAATGACTTGTACCATCTTATCTTCCTTTCATTGCTCTTTCTAGAATTTCTCCCCTCTCCTTATCTCTCCCTATGCGTAAACAGCAACCTTCTCACAGCTCAATCCTAGCTCATCCTACTCTTTCTCTGACTATCTCAATCAACCAAAGGTTCGTTCTCTGTCCCCAATAAGGGTCGTTGTCCAAATCACTCATTTAGTTACCTAGTGGGGAAAAAAAACAGTAAATATTATCTTTTCATTATATTTTGAAATTAGAAAAGCTCTTAAAAATCATTAGACTAGTAGGTACCCAACGTTTTCATCATTAAGAACACTTTTTGTTATCTAACAACTTCCCACTACTCCTATTTGTTACTCTTTGGCCTCTTTGTTAAAGTCTGAAAGCCATGTTGTTGTTGTTGTTTTTAACTGTGTACTAAACTACCGTTATCAATAAACAAAGTTTACTTTAAAAAAAAAATAAAACCAAATGAAAGACTTATTGTAGATCACAACTTCTTTTCATTCACCTCAGTTATCACAGAAAGGTTATACAACTCCAGTTAAAAACAAAGGTACTTGATATTTTCGTTAATCTGTGCAGGTTAAACTAATCATAGCTAAAAATGCATAATTTCTCTCAGCTCTAAAAAGAAAAATTAGCTTCCAATGCAATTTATACATATCCTTAACTTAAGAAACCAAAATCAGGAACCACTGACTTAGGCCTATTTTACAGGTAAGTTAAATTTTTGACCCTGAGAGGGAAAAGAGTTTGTCTAAAGTCACAAAGATAATGTCATAGCCAAGCCTCCAGAATGAAATATTAGTCTCTAAAGTCTATCTTCTGTTTGTTACATGATGTCGATTGCTAAAGGCCAAATGGAATGCAGATTATTCTAGAGCAGGTCCATGTCTCACATCTCTTTGTATCTTCCACAGACTCTTTCTATATAACTAGAGTTACAATAAATACTTATTCATTAACTACATTTAACAATTAATACTTAGTGATCTAATAATATCAGCTCTTAAAAAATCTAAATGCTAAAGTTGAAGCAATAAAACTTTTAGAAGATAAGGTCAGAGCTTATATTCATGACTACATCATAAACAAGGTATAGAAAGCACTAATCATTCAGGAAAATTATATCAAATTTCTTACTTTAAAATTAAAAATTTTTATTAAAAGACACCAGTAAGAGTGAAAAGGCTACCCACAAAGAAGAAAAAGGGTATCTATAACAAGTACAAACAAAAAAAGGGCTCATATCCAAAATACAAAGAACTATCACGTCATAAAAAAAAAAGACAAAAATAAAATTAAAAAATCTGCAGTAGACTCAGTAATCACAAATAGCCAATCAATTCATGAAGAGGTGTTTTCATTATTAATCAGAGAAATGCAAATTAAACCTCAAGGAGATACCTCTACACTCTTACTACATTAGCCAAAATTTTAAAAGACTGACAATAACAAATGTTGAAGAAGATATGGAGCAATGGAAACTCTCCTAAACTGCTGATGAGAATATAAACTGCTATAATTACCTTAGAAAAGAGTTGGGCAGTATCTAGTAAAATTGGAAATAAGGAAACCCCACAACCCAGTAATAATTGCATTTATGGACATATCCCCAAAAGAAACAAGTGCTGCTATGTATCAAATATATATATACATACATATATATATATATATGTATGTATGTATATATATATATATACACACACATATATATGTATATATATGAATGTTCCTACCAACAAATTCATAATAGCTACAAACTGGAATCAACTTCAAATGTCCATTAACAGCAGTATATTATGGTGTGTTCATGCAATGTAATGCTTACTATACAACAATAAAAAAGAACAAAGTATTGCTATACATAACATAGACAAAACCTAATGATGGGTGGAAGAAACATACATATTGTATAATTCTAATTACATAAAGCCAAAAACTAGGCAAATTATATTGTTTAAAGGTGTATATTTAGGAGACAAATCCACAAAGAAAAGCAAAGAATTGACTATCAAAGTTAGCATGTTGACTTGAAGTGGTACACAAGAAGCTGGCTTCTGGGCATGATAGGAATGTTCTAATTCTTGATCTGTGTGTTGTATACATGAGTATTTGTACTATAACAATTCATTAAGCTGTACATTAATTTATTATGCACTTTTCAGTATGTCTATTTTCTTTCCCCAAAAAATAGGGTTTTAAAAGTGCAAAGCACAGGCCTAGTACATAGTAGGCACTCAATAGAAGATATAAGCTTTTTTAAAAAAAAGGCAAGATACTATTAAATTGATGTGACATACTTTGAGAGAATCGAAGTACCTGTGAGTATGAAGCAGTCACATATGAAGCAAAAGTTGACTCATGATTGAATATGTCATAATCCTAATAGAAAATAAACTAGTTGTACAGCTCATTTACAGCTAAAAGAGATAAGATCTATTAAATCCTATATATGAGAAAGCACACTGTTCTTAAAAGTAGGCAGTATAGATTTCAATGTTAGCTACTTTGCCCTGAGCAAATTAATTAACCTCTCCAAATCTCAGTTTCTTCATCTGTCAAACTAGAAAATGCCTACCTATCCAGGTAGTTTATCATGAGGTTCAAATAAAACAATGTTTGTAAAAGCACTTGACAAGTGGTAACATATCAAATGAATGGCATTAATAAAAATACTGCATATTATTAGTTTAGGTATGGGTAAAGCAAGGAAAAAATACCATGGAACCTGAAAATATAAAAACTTCATATTCCGACTTTTATTTAGAGTGTTAGGAAGAGATGATGTCCCAAAATTGGCATAAAATCTGAGAGGTAAGAATAGAAAGGATGAAATCCCAGATCATGTGAAAATTAAATAGAACCTTCAGAGAAAACCTGCAACTGATATCTAAAGACAAGAGTATTTGCTAACTCTGACAAAAAGAAAATTCCCAAAGAGAACGCTGCTCATCAAATACCACTGACCTAGCCCTAAACTGTAATATCTTTGATGGCAAGAACTGATCTTATTCATCTTTATAAGAAGCTCTGGGTATAACAAAAATGGAACAAAAGGAAGGAAAGAGGCCTCTCTCTGTCAGTTCAATCAATTCCAATGCTCTTCAAGTAAGCAATGTTGCTGGAAAGGAGGCAAGAAGAAATGCTATGGCCCATAACTCAAAGAACAGCCATTCTGAATATGTGAAAGATTGAATTATTATAACATTTTAAAGGAAATAGGTAGATCATAGGGTTTCAGAAATGGAATGGACTCTAGATATCATAATACAAGTCCTAATTTTACAAATAAAAAATACAATGTGAAGCCTAAAGAGAATGAGAAGACAAGCCACAGTCTGGAAGAAAATATTTGCAAAGACACATCTGATAAAGGACTGTTATCCAAAATATATAAAGAACACTTAAAACTCAACAACAAGAAAACAATATAATTAAAAAAGAGGTCGAAGACCTTAACAGACATCTCGCTGAAGAAGATAATAGATGGCAAATAAGCACATGAAAAGATGTTCTATATGACATATCATCAGGAAAATGCAATTAAAACAACAATGAAATACCACTATATACCTATTGGAGTGGCATAAAATCCAGAACACTGACAACACCAAATGTTGGCAAGGATGTGGAACAACAGGAACTCTTGTTCATTGCTGGTGGGAATGCAAAACAATACAGACACGTTGGAAGACAGTTTGGCAGGTTCTCACAAAACTAAACACACTCTTACCATATGATCTACTAAAATGGCTGAGATAAACTTTAATTTACACTTTAGGTTGGACAAATCCAAAAACTATAAGCAACTGTGAATAATACATATATTAAGGTCACAAAGTCATGCTTAGGTGCCACATAAACAAATAAAGACTAAACAAATAAAACGGGTTTAAAAAACTGAAATCACTGGAACAGAGTTTTAAAGGATTTTTGTTCTCTTAATAATCCTTGCAAAGAAAAAAAGAGAAATTTGTTTTGAATCTAAGTGGTATAGTCCTCCAATGGGCACACATCGAACCAATTAAACAGAATCCTCATATGCCGCACACAATTTCAGGAGCAGGGAAACTGTAGATCAGAGGTCTTATGTAAGGCACAGTGACATAAATTCCATCTCCCTTAACACAAGATGGGAATTGCACTAAGAAGCATGCAGGAATCTCATATCACATTTCCATTCTTCAGTACTCCTTCATTTGTATCGTTTTATTGTTACTTTGCTCTCCAAAGACACATATTACCAGTACCACACCCGTAATCTCCACTGACCTGAAACTATACTCCTACTAGAACTTTATGCTTAGCAGAATAGAGGGGTTGATATTGTTTCTTCCTTTCTTAATATGAAATAAAAAATAATTTTCCAAAATGTACATAAATAATACTGATAATTAACTCTATGTTCAAAAGTAGAAAAAAATTATCTCAAAAAATCATTGTTATCTAACATCAGGGCCACAAAACCATTTTTTGCCCCTGTATGTTCCTTAATGAAAGAAGGGGATATAAAACAAGTATTTACCGATACTACTGAGCCATAAGGGGCTACACTATTTCTACATGAAAGGGAAGTTCAAAGTGGTACTCTCTCCCAAAGAAAAGCCTCATATCAACCACAGTACTTACTACTAACTAAAATGAAAATAAATACACAAAAAGAAACAACCACCTCCCAAATCAGAAGTTTGACATAAGCCAGATGAAACTATATATTCATTTGTTAGAAAAATTAAGTATAACAGCCATTTTGGTCAGTTCCCACAAAGCACACACCCTTGAGAAGAGCCTGGGTCACCCACAGTAATTCAGGCAGTTTCTACAAGAAAAGAGCAAGTACACTGCACGTGGAGTAAAAAATAAACATTAAATCTCCAGAACTATTTGCACAAAATTTTGAAAAATAGAACCAAAAGTTCAGCTTGGAAAGAGTGATGCTTATCAAAGGTTCATTTCTTAATACAAATTTGCTCAATCTCTTTGGTAAGAGCATATGAACAGAGCCCCACTCTTTACACAGAACTGTCCAAACATTAACCAATGCCCATAGCAGCCTAGTGAGGTAAATGTTTTACAAACACAGGGATGTACCCTGGCGATACAAAAACTGACGACCTGGCCAATGTTCTCTCTGCCTTTTATTTGGTGCATAGACTACTCAAAAAAGACTGCTTGATGCCTCTGCTTACCACTTTATCATAGAAAGCTGCTCTCAATTCCACACATGAGACTATGTTTTAAGATGTAAAGTCTATACCAAAAGTAGTGGGGCTGCTTTGCTTACCACTATCTTTGTCAATTACTATCAAAAATTCATTAGTTAAGAAAGCAGCTTTTGAGCACTTTTTGCATATACATACAGGCCTGTCTATCAAAAAAAAATTATTAGTTTTGTTTTACTTTGTATTATTTATTCAGCCAGTCGCTACAGAAACAAGAGTCCGATCATTTTGCACTTCAGCATGTCAAAATCTTTTTTATTATACAAGTAAATGTGTCTGGTGACTGACTGGAAGGAAACACAAGAGAACAACGTGGATGATAGAAATTTTCTCTATCTTCATTAAGGTGGTGGTTATAAAGATTTATCACATCTCACTGCTCTGTATTCTTAAGATTTGTGTTTGTGAATGTATTTAATGCCACTAAACTGTACGCTTGGAAATGGTTAAAATGATATATATTATATATATTTTACCACAATAGAAAACATACAAAAAGAAATAGGAAAAAAAAAGATCTGTGCACTTCCCAGTATACAAATTTTACCTAAAAAAATACATGTGTCAAAGATGAAAATCTAATAGCCAAATACCTGAGCTGAGAAGCACCCCTATTTTACCATAATAAGAAAAAAAAAAACCCCAGCTGAAAAACCTTGGTCTTATTTCTAACTTCCATGCACTGATTAATTCTAAATGAATCAAACAGCCATGGGCTTTCACAGTCTCCATTAAGTAGAAAAGAGACGGCCTCAGAGTAGTGTGGACACTTGCATCTACCTGTGAGCATGTAAACCACATTCATCAACTACAGTTACCTCATACATCAAGCAAGGTAACACAAACCATCATGTGCCAAAGGCATCATCGAAAAAGTCACAGATATCTCATAGATATCTCCTCTGAGGTAGATTAAGAAAAGAAGAAATGAACTGAAATTTCATTGATAACCACATGGCCCAAATTAGTTTCTCATAATTGTCAATGAGATTCTTATCAGATTATAAATGGCAACTGAGAAATGTAAAATGGTATAAATGTAAATAATCTATATTACAAATAGAATTTGCCATTTTCATCTGCAAGTAGCTAAAATATCCTGGCTAAAAAGCCAGCTCTATTTTGTTCAGGAATAAACAAAGAAATGAGTATATAAGTAGATCTCTGTTTCAAGGATAAATAAAAACACCTTTACTCTGGAATAAAAAAAAGAGCTCCTTCTTTATAGAATTGCCAGGTTTAACCACTGGCAGATCATAGAAAACACGAACAACACCAAAGATAACTAGTGTAGGCTAAAGTACAACATGTTCATTTCTTGAAAATAACTCCAGTGCAACTCCAAAGTCAGTCAGTCTTACGAGCAGTCTTAAACAAAAAAAAATGCATTACCAACACTGGCCACATAAATATAATTACCCATGCTCATTACTGACACTTCGCTTCATTTCCCTAAAGACTACCAAATAGAGCCACTTTAGTACATAAGAACAGACTATCTCTGAAGATTAAATAGGGCTTCAAAAGTGTCTGGTAACACTAAACTTATGTAAGGTTGCAACATCCATAAAGTCATCATAGACCCATCTGGTAACACTACAAAAGTAATATTTTTCAGACTCCTAGGCTGAAACATAGCCTTAGAAATCATCTAATGCAGTTATTTTCAAACTTTTTAAAGACATTATGAAATCCTTCCTCCTTTAAAAAAAAAAAAAGTTTATATCAGACACCTTTCTACCTTCTTTTGGCCTCCTCACACTAAAGTGACACAAAATCATCCAATGATGCTGACGGATGCAAAAAAGGATTTATAGACCATTTGGAAATGCATAGTACCACCCAAAATCCCATATGCGCAACTCTGGTGCCCAGTCCTAACAGCTTTCCCCATATTTCTATTCTTATTCACAAACAAACCCAGGGGTTATTCTATAGAATCCTAGGACTCTGGGTAAATGAAAATCACTGATCCGGTCATTCTCTCATCTTACAATTAAAAGCAAAATGAGAAGCAGTAAGGTGTACTGAAAAGGAAACAGTGGAATAAGTCAATGCTGGTTCTAGCCCTTACCAGGTACATGACCTAGAGCAAATCTCTCAAACTCTTTGAGCTTTATTTTCCTCATCATAAAACAGGAATAATCATATCTCTGCCTAGTATACTGTCTCTAAAAATGCTTTGTAAATAGCAGAGCACTGTATAAATTAAGGTGTTATTATTTGTATTGTTAGGTTATCACTAGCCAAGATGACAATGGTGAGTTAGGCACATAGATAGATCTGGAACTCGAGTCTCCTGACTGCCTCTCCAAGGTTTTTTCTACTACTTCGCACAATATTTGTGTTCACTGCTAAGCAGCTGTTATCAATTTCTCAAACTTGAGTTTTAGAATAACCATTTTTTATCAGGAAACCAAAATGGTACCATGCATAAAACAAAATCTTTAAGATTACATAAATAAATGTAAATGCAATGAATTTATAGTCTATGCATGTTAAAAGGGGGAGCTATAAAGAATATACTTGCATTTTATAAGAAGACATATTGTGAATGCTCATTAAAGCACTAATGAAAAAATTTTGACCATTGTGAGCTGTGTGCTGTTAATGTGCTGAAGAAGACAGAAAAGCCCAGAATGTGGCTGAATAACTTGAGGGTAAACACACTGATCAGAACTCAAACATGATTTTTAACAATGATAAATGTACCAAAGCAACACAAGGTTGAATCTCCAGGTCAAATGTAAATACAATTTGATGAAGTTATCTAACCCACAAATTACATATTAATAAAAGACTAAATGGGCACATCTCTGCTGCATGCCTTGCATGGACAAAAGAAAGAGAAAACTGGGTGCAGGCCATTAATTGCTCTAGTGTCAACCAGCTCTCCAGCTGCTGAGCTCCCACACTTGTGTCTAAAATGAGCCACTGTTTTGCCCGTCTAAAAGGTGAGAAAGACAGTGAAATTAAGAAACTCTAAAGAAAAAAAGAATGGAGAAATTAAAGCCAGAGATGTCTTTAACATGTAGTATGAACTGGACTTTGGGTGGTAAACACAATAGAATATACAGATGTCAAATGATAATGTATACCTGAAAATTATATAATTGTATTAACCAATGTTACCCCAATTAACTTAATTAAAAATTTAAAAAAAAGAAAAAAAAGAAATAGCTGGGAGTCTAAGTTAGCTGTACAGAAAAAAATGTAGTATGATGGGAGGAAAAAAATATATAGACACATATACATATATATTAATGGAAAACTTCATCTCTGTCTCTCTCATACCACACACACACACACACAACTTGGAAAATACTACCAATGTAATTTATCTCAAAACACAAGAATTTCTTTTAAAAAGTTGTGTTTATAAGCTCATGCATATTCATAAACTGATTCATTTGGTAGAAACATACAGTCATCCGAAAGCAGTGAAAAAGCTACAGTTTTAAATGCTCAATTTACTCATCTAGACTTAAAGGTTATAGTAGCACTTCTTAAAAACATATTACTCATCACTGCTCTAACTATACGTCTTTGTACAGAAAACATGGAAAATAAGGTGGACTAGTAGTACACAAGTTTGTCACTGACAATAGTTAAAAAAGTTAAACCACATTAGAAAACAGCATGGAACTCGTTAACCTCTACAGACCTCATCATCCTGGAAATTTTACATCACAGACCATAAGTATTATGGACTGCTTTCAGGAAAGGTTGTTTTCTGAAACTGACTCACCCTGACCCATCTTCAGTGTCTAAGTATGTGATGAGACAATGCAAGAAAAAGCAATGGGTTAATAATGCAACCAAATTATAGCAAAGCGAGGTAAACTGATCTTGTAATTGAAGGGTATGTCTACCCAAAGCTCTGAGTAATTCTTTTACTTCAGTGAAGACAGTTCATTATACATGTGTGGCCTGAACATAACAGATGCTTTCTATAGGTAACAATATTAACTAGAATTTACAAAGTATTTAAAAAGCATTGTGTTACTATTGCTACTTCTACTGCTACCTCCATTTTGCAAAAGAACTAAAGCCCAGAGAAGAGAAATGACTTGCCTGAAATTACACAGCCACTCAGAGATGATGGTAGAACTCAGACTAAATTCTTACGACTCCCAAATTCTGTGATTTTCCTTAAACTTTTTCTTCATTGGTCAACATGACCCTTCATTCATGAAACCTTTCATCCATTCATTTCTTTATCTAGTCAGGAATATATGTTGCACACTTTTCTCTCACCTTGAGAAAATGAAAAGCATATACAATTCCTGCTTTAGGTGGTGGAGGATATATTACAATCCAGTATAATGGTCTAGGAAAGATTAATCAAAAAAAAAAAAAAAAGTACACCAATGTAGGGAACGGCAAACAGAAATGGGTGAGTGGCACAGGGGGATACAGATGAGAAAACCTCTAACTGTGGAGGGTAAGAAAGCTTCCCATAGGTTATAATGTTACGTGAATTTTGGAACATGGAAGAAATCTGACAAGTGAGTAGGAGATGGAGGGAGCACATCAGGAAGAAAAAAACAAAATGGGTAAAAGCATAAAGGCCAGGAAAATATATATATACAACATACAGAGGAAACTAGCATGACTGGCAACCATATCAGGCATGAAGCTGAAAAATGGGCAGCAGCCATGGCAATCAAGACCAGGGTCATCGATGCCTGCTAAGTAAAGTAAGCTTGGTTTTACAGGAGACAGAAGACAGTAAAGGTGAGTAACATGCTAAAACTTTTGCTTTAAAAAGATCAAACTGGTTTTAGAGTGAAGGATGGAACAGAGGGATACAAGGCCAGAAATAGGTATGTCGGTTAAGACTGTACTGCAGTATTAGAAAAATGAGTGTCTAAATAAAGGCAGTGAAAAAGAGAATGAAGGACGGGTAACACATTAGAGAGCTATTGTGGAAGCAGAATCTTAAAACTTGGTGATCGATAGAAGTGGAAGGCAAGATGCAAGAAGTAATCTAGGCTAACTCCCAGACTTCTGGCTTATACTTACTACTGGGTGGAGATGAGCAAGTTATTTTGGTTAGATGAGCTCAGTTTTAGATAAACGAGTTAAGTCTGTGAGATCTGTACTGCATAAGGTAAAGATATCCAATATGCAGTTAGAAACTGGGCACTAAAACTCAAAAGAGATATGGGATTTAGGGTCTTTAGGTTGTAAGCTGTAGTTCAAGTAACGGGCCTGGTTCTGGTTCTCCAAGGAAGACTGTAAAGAGAGAGGAATCTGAGAATCTTAGATAACCCAAATATTTACTGGGTAAAGAAGAATAACGTAGAAGATTGAGAAGAGGGCAGAGTTATAGGAGGAGAGCCAAGATAAAGTGTTTGAAAACCTACAGAAAAAAAAAATCAAGAAAGAGAAGTCACCACAATTTAAAAAAAAATTTTTTTAAGACTGAGAGGACATAAATGGAAACAGTATTTCTGTAAAGTATCCTGTATTTGGAGTTTTCAAGCCCTCTAAGATGCCCACACTAATTGACACCATAATTCCCTATCTAAGAATGTATCCTAAGGAAAAAATCAGAAATCCTGACAGTGGTTTATATACAAAAACATTCATCAGAATTATTTATAATGGCATTTATTATTTAAAATGAAAATATTTTAAATGTCAAAGAAAGGAATAGTTGAATAAATTACAGTATATCCATACAATGAATATTACAACTCATCAAAAATTATAATTACAAATGATATGGAAAAATACTCACGTTAACTATGTAAAATAAAAATGCATAGAGTAAAAACAGTCATAAAATATAACAAAATATTAGTGTAAGTTTATATAAGTAGTGAAATCTTTTGTGCTTTTTGTTTTCCTCTTTAGCTTTTTTTTCATTTACCAAATCTAATAATGTTTATGTATTCTTTTTTATATTACACTTTTTATTTGAAATATCACATTATGGTTTAAATTTGCAATTCCTTAATGCCCAATGATGTTGAACATCTCTTTATATATGCCATCTATATGTCTTCTTTAGTCAAATGTCTCTTCATGTCTTTGCTATTTTCTAATCATATTATTTAGTATTTTTACTATTGAGTTTTGAAGTTCTTTATATATCCTATGTACTAGTCTTTTGTTGAATATGTGATTCATAAATATTTTCTCCCAGTCAGTAGTTTGTCTTTTCATCCTTTTAACATGGTCTTTAGTAAAAGTTTTTAGTTTTTATGAAGTCCAAATTTATTAATTTTTCCTTTTATGGATCATGTTTTTGATGTCAAGTCTGAGAACTCTTTGCCGACCTCTAGATTCCAAAATTTTTTCTCCTATTGTTTTTCCTAAAAGATTTATAGTTTTACGTTTTACATTTAAGTCTGTTGTCCGTTTTGAGTTAATTTTTGTATAATGTGTGACATTTAGGTCAAAATTCATATTTTGCCTATGGATATCCAACTGCTCAGCATCATTATTAAAAATGCTTTCCTCTATTCAATTGTTTTTTTCATTTTGTCAAAAATCAGTTTGTCAATGAGTAGTGGGTATAGTGTGTTTCTTTTTTAGGTGATGAAAATGTTCTGGAATTAGGTAGTAGTAAATGTCGTACAACTTTGTGAATATACTAAAAACCACTGAATTGTACACTTTAAATTGATAAACTATATGGTTTATGAGCTATACCTCAATTTTTAAAAAATTCCCTGGGGATACTTGTGTAGGTTTCTCTTCTGTTACTCTGGGTTCTCTACCATGTTCCATTGATCTATGTGTCTATCCTTCCAGCAATAATCACACAACCTTGATTATTGTAGCTATACAATAAATTTTAAAGTCAGGTAAAATGATTCCTACCACTTTTTCTTATATTTAGCTATCCTAGTTCCTCTGTACTTCCACATACGTTTTATAATAATCTCATCTATATCTGCAAAAACATCTTACCGGAATTTTTATAGAAATTGCATTAAACTTGTGTATCAATTTGGAAAGAAATGACATCTTTACTATATTGAGTCTTCCAATCCATGAATATAACATTTATTAAGATCACTGATTTCTTTAATCAGCATTTTAGCTTTCAGCATACAAGTCCTATCCACATTTTTGTTAGATATACACTTAAGCCTTACTTTTTTATTTAAGTGATTGTACATGATATCGTATTTATTTCCATGTGTTCATTATTAGTATGCGGAAATAATTGATTGTTATATGTTTATCTTATATCCTAAAACCTTCCTACTGTATATATTATCTCTAGGAGTTTACCTTTAGATTCCTTTCTACATAGGCAATCATGTCATCTGTAAATAGGGAAATTTTATTTCTTTCTATGTCTTTATTTTTCTTGCTTTATTGCACTAGCTAAAACTTCCAACACCATGTTGAATAAGAGTAGTGAGAAGAGACATCCTTGCCTTATTTCCCAATCTTTAGAGAAAAGCATTCAATGTTTCACCATTAACTCTAGTGTGAGTTGTAGGTTTTTGTAGATGGTCTTTATCAAGTTGAGGAAGTTCTGCCCCAAAAGGTTGAGACCTCCTGCGATTATGTGTTAAAAAAAAAAAAAAGTCTGCCATTCATAAATGGGAAAGCAATTACTTATTTCTCTCTCATCTCTCATGTATATCCAAAGATCCCAGCAACAAATGTACTGTCCTATTAAGCAATTCACTCTATACTAAGCAATCTACACGTGATTCCTTTAACAATATTAAATTCATTATATTTTCTATCAGGCATTTCCTACGAGAAGAGCCTGGTCATAAAAATAAGACAATAACTTTCTGTTTTAAACTGGTAGCCTACATAATTTAGACAATTAGATTATTAAATATAGTAATGGCACAGACTATGTCACACATTGCTTATACACCTACTGTGCCTTGAACATAGCAAGCAATAAATAAAGCTATTGATTTAAGTCACTATTTTATGGCATTATAGTACAGTTTTTTAAAAAGGAAAAGCTAAAACTTCAACCCCTTCAATACGAATTAGAATAGACTACATCAACATTTGAACATGATGAATATTTACAACCTACAGAGAAACAGTCGTCCAGTCCCCCCCCCCCATCCGCCTTCTCAAACATCTCATCCACATAATAATAGACTTCCTTTCCACATTTGGAAGGAGAAGGCTGGATGAATGGGGAAAATGCGCCTTTCAAATTATAACACCTAAAGACTTAAAATGGAATAATAATAATTTGCCCAGTTTTTATAGATTCCTTCCAGAATCTTTCTACGGACCAAGATTATATTAATAGTCTGAAACATTTAAAATATTCTCTCTCCCATGGCTACCATTAAGTCAGGTGGAGACGATTCAAAATGAGTAGTCTGGCCTCCATTCAGTTGACAGATGATTGATAGGTAGGTAGGTAGGTAGGTAGACAGACAGACAGACAGACAGACATTTTTGGCTGCCCAGTTTGAATCACGGAATGATGAAGGAGTAGGTAGTGGGATCGCGCTGGGTGTCTTACCAGTCCTTTCTCTGCCTTGCTTGTTAGAGCTTCAGCAGAATTTGAAATGGCTGGCAGTAAGGCTGGAAGGGACTACAGAAAGGCCAACACAAAGGCAGGTTCCCGCTCTTAGAGAGTAAGCTTGCAGTTTCTGGTGGGCCATATTCATCGACACCTGAAATCTAGGACAACCAGCCATGAATCATGTGTGGGCACTACTACTGCTGTGTACAGTGCAACCATCCTGGAGTACTTCACCACAGAGGTCCGTAAATTGGCAGGAAATGCATCAAAAGACTTAACAGTAAAGCATGTTAATTCTCGTCATTTGCAACTTGCTGTATTTGTGGAGATGAGGAAATGGACTCTCTTATCAAGGCTACAACTGCTGGTGGTGGTGTCATTCCACACATCCACAAATCTCTGACTGAGAAGAAAGGACAACAGAAGACTGTCTAAAGGATGCCTAGATTTCTTACTATCTCAGGACTCTAAATACTCTATTAGCTGTCCAGTGTTGGTGATTCCAGTGAGCTGTGTCTCTATGAAAAACACAATTTTGCCTTTTTATAATCCTCTCTGAGCAAGCTGGAAATTTAATTAGCTTTCCAACCAACCGAATTTCTGTATTCAAGTCTTAAACATATTTAACTGTTACTGTGGCTTCAAAGAAGCTATTGATTCTGAATTAATAAGTTTTGATTGAATTGACTTTTTTAAAAAACTGTTTGGATTTTAATTGTGATGCAAAAGTTTCATGAAGTTAAATCTTACAAAGTAGATTTATGATCTCTATCAAGTTATAACATTATCTGGAGAGGAAAAAAATAATAAGCATAAATGAAAGCCTAAGGTTATTGGGAAGAGGGGAGTATTCAAACATAATTTTAATCTAACAATAAAAATACCATACAAGGTAAGTTACTACACAGAACATGAAGAACTAGTATACACTCTGGAGGAAAAGTTCATTAGTTCCAATACTACTAACACTGTAAACAAGTTTATTGGATAAATACACTACAACTTAAATTTAATTAGAACTATTATTTGAAAACAGAGACGATAGATAAGCATATATAATACCTGAGTAATTGAAAAGGCTAAATTTATGTGAAACCTTTATACTTTAACTATGCAAGGTCATAAACGTTGGAAATCTCAATTTTTTTTAATGATATGTTCAGGTAAGTAAAGAAAAGTTTACTTATTAAACATCATGCACAACAGAAGGGAAAAAAATAGGTAACATTTAGATTACTTTTTAGTACGTCCTAAAATAAGGTGATCAAAACATAATAAGATCTGTACTACTGATAATAAAACAATGACAGAAAAAACTGCCGTCGTAGCTCTTATAAAAGCTATTACATAAATGTAGTATAAGTAAGTATGGCATGCTCCATAGACAAGCCACAAGCTGTTAAGAAGATGCCAAAGTGATTCAAATTATTAATTTTATTAAGGTATGACCTCTAAATTTCAGACTTTAAAGAGTTATTTGCAATTACCTATATGATGAGTTCCAGAATCTCCTCATTTGTGAAACTGTTGGCTATCTAAAAGCAAGTTCAATTATAAATAGTTCAAATACAACAAACATAAAACCTGCCTTTTTTTACTTTTTGTTATCAAGAAACTCCTTTAGTATCTCTCAATTATAACACGGCTATACCAGCAAATGCATCCTGCTAATGCTTTAAATAATTTTAAAGTACAAAGTTGTAATACTACCATGCTTTACAGCTGCAAATAGTGTCAATGATAAAATTAAAACAAAATTTGAACTGAATGTATAAAACAATGTTTAATCTGTTTTAAAATTTTGAGTGAATAAAATAAAAGACAAAGACAGGATTGAGGATTTTTTTTTAATTACATTGATATTTTCAAACACATAATGAAGACTTAATTAGCCAAGACATTCAATAATCACTCAAAACTGAACACATATGAATCAAGGAATATTAGTTATTCTACTTGGAAATTAAAATTTCCTGGTTCTCCATTTTAAAACTTCTAGACCAGACTAACTGACACATTTTCAGAGCCATACAAATATAGCAGAGTGGTTAAGGGTACCAGATTTGAGCCTAGTGCTGCCACCTACTATCTGTAAATTTTATTAGTTACCTTAACTCATGTGCCTCAATTTTTCCATTTGTAAAATAGAGATAAAAATAACTACCTACATTTTTGGGTTGCTGTGTAAATAATACATATAAAGCTCTTATCAAGAGCCTGCAGTGCTTAAGTGCTCAAAAATGTTAGATGCCCTTATTATTCTTGTTAGGCAAGGTGTTTTTAAAAATTGTTACCATTTACAAAAACTTTTCTATGTAAATCAAGATTTTTTTGATACTGTACAACCAAAACAAAATACAAAAATAACCAAGAACTCCCTAGAGCTCATCAAACATGACTTCCTTAAAAATTTGATAAACTTATAAAATAAATTTATACTAAAATTTCCATTTTTACAGTTTCACACTTATTAGGGCCCAGATAAAATTTCATTTGCAAAACCTCAGACTAAGTCAAAGAGCTCAGTACACAAATTTTGACTATAAAATGTTATTTCAGAAACCATCTTAACCAGAAGTGGTCTTATCTTCAATTTTCGAAATATCTAGTATAGATATCAGCGCAAATTTATGCATGCTCAAAATTGGATGCTTCCAAGTGAACTTGTTTTCAAGAATAAAAATACTTCAAAAAATGTTTTGGGGAAAAAAAGGCAACTTATCCTCTCTTAATAACAAGATATTTTCAGTGAGAAAAGTGTGTGAGGCTCAGAAATAAGAACTATTTTCAGTGAGAGAATAGAAATAATAAAGAAAAATGCAAAATTAAAAGGAAAAAGTAAAAATTATAATACATTATATATATTTTACAATTAAAAAAATTTTTAATAAATTACTTTCCAAGACCCCATGCATAGAATATATCTGCACTTCCCTAAAATCCAAATCCATTTTTTTTGGACAAGACAGAAATAGGAAATAAAATTTTTAAAAATAATAATGTAAGCAATAAATTTTCTCATAATAACATAAATAATATGTAAGTTGTACTTTCCTGAAAGTTGAGATATTGTCATATGAAGATATTTTACAAAAGGTCCTCAGAACAAAATAACTGTAACAAAAGGAAATGTGGAAATATGGATGCTATGGAGACAATTTACGGGTTCACAGGCTCATACAAAACTTTAGAAGGGCATTCTGACTCTGTTTAAAGAGTCAGCATTCTGACTGCTATGGAAGAGTCAGAGATCCTGATGAAAGAAGCTTTAAAACTAAGGTAGTCATATTTCATGGGAAATATTTTAGGAAATAATTCAGTTTGTATTTTCCCCATAATTTCTCAGGGGGAGAGGAATGAAAGTCTAAAAATAACCCCTCAAAAGCTCAGAATAGCTCCTTTAAAGTAGAATTTTAGACTTTTCTCCCATAACAAAATTTGACATATTTATTGTCATTATTCTTTCACGGGCGACTTTTATTAACATATTGTTAGTTCCTCCAGAATTGTTACATGCCACCAAGCCAAAGAGTGTGGAAAATGTATTAAATGACTCTTTGGCAAAAATAAGACTTCCAATACAGCAATAAAAAAAAAAAAAACCATTAAAAAAAAAAAACTCTGATGAAAGTTGGGGTATTTATATAAAAATATGTAGATTCCTTTTAAATTTGAAACCCCTCATTCATGAAGAAAACTCTTAAAGGAAACTCAGAGCACAATATCAATCAGGTCATTCATTTCTAATGTTACAGAGTTAAGTGCAGCAAAATTAGAATGTATTTTATACAATATTAATTAATCTTACCTAATCACGGAAGATCTTAATTTTAAATGTTTGCTCGTTTATCTGCCCCACACCCATAGCTAAGTACTGTACATATTTGTTTCTACCTTTAAAATATTTGGAGACTAAAGCCTAAGTAAAAGGACACAGTCATATTCTCTCCAAACAAAAAACTACTCAAGGTATGTATTAATCTACGATACCTGGTCTTTACCCAGAATCTTGGTTATGTTTGCTGCAAGGGAAAAAAAAACGCTTTTATCAAAACCATAGGCAAAACCACAGCATGGCCTGAAGTCTAAGATTCTGAGAGTTCTTATGAAATGTTCCAAAGGATCCTCTAGTCATTTGAGAGGCAAGAAAACTTCGCAAAGAAAAGCCAGGGGAAAAAACAAGAGTCACTGTAAAATGTATAGGGAATGATAAACTAAAACAGCCCTTGTCCTCAAGCAGCTTAACATTAACAATAATTGTCAACTACAAGAGATATCACAAAGCAAAACAATATTAACTGCCACATGACTCTCTGCCACAATTGGGCTGAATTCAAAGGAGGGAATGATCACCTGGGCCAGAATAAACTGAGAAAGCTCCCTCAAGCTGAGAAGCATTTAAGCCAGGCTGTCAGGAAGGGTAGCAGTACTTGGAATGAGGAAGAGCACTCAGACCCCATTTGTACCCCAGTCCTCACAGCCCTGACTCTGTTGAAGACGGCTACATTGGAAGAAGGATGTGGACCTGACATCTTTTATCAGCATTAAACAACAAATATGAATAAAGATGGAAAAGAAATGTAACCGAATTCCAGGTTCCTGCCACTCCCAAATAATAAAGCAAGCAAGCATCAAGACCTGAACTGGACAAAACAAACCTCAATGACTCAGTTTAGAACCAGCTGTAAATGGAAGTTCTGGTTAAACAAAACAATTACTTGCTTTGAATTTGCCTCCTGTATAAGTAGGGTAATTGCCCTAGATAAAGAGATATCTTCCAAGGCAGAAATTATAAAAGAGATGACAATCAAACAGAAGGAAAAAAAATAAATGCACAAAAAACAACAGAACCACCACAGACCCAGTGATTCAAATGCTGCCCCATTTCTCAGCCAAGAAACAATTCCTATGCTAAACACCTTTCTTCTGTTTTCACATGGTTTTTCAAATGCTGAACACATCAAGAAATCATACCACTAAAGAAGTTCTGAAAAGTCTTATGATTTCTTTTTTTTGTTGTGTGTTCTGGGGCAGAGATCTATTTTGTCTTGTTTCTGAATCAAAAGAAAGCAGAGGCCTTAGCCAGTATAATTTACACCAGATATGTGAATTTACATAACAGACAATATTTTTAAAAGCAGAAACATCCTGTCTAGGGACTCTTCTTCTAAGATTTTTGACCTGTGTTGGCCTAAAGACAACCTTCTCCCCTTCCAAGCACAATCTTCCTGTTTTTCTCAGCCTCAGCTGAACCTGCTCAACCAAACAAAGAACCACTCAAAGAAAATTTAATAAAATACCAGCTTTAATAATTTATAGCCAAATCAACACACCCTGGCTCTAGTCTAGAATAAATTACAAGATACTTTATTTGTAATGACTTTCCACTCCTCTTATCTTTTGGTAATCTCATATTTCTTCTCTATAGATGAATTAAAGATTCTTTGAAGTATCCCACATTCATGTAGGATCTCTCACACTGGAATCACCTCATCTCTACATTGAGACTATAGCAATTGTCAGCACAGAAATGTAGGAATCTGACTCCTGGTCCAGTTTAGAAGAAAACACATACTTAATAAAATAAATCTTTTTGATTAAAAAAAAAGATACCAATCGTCTTCAAATTACAAACACCAAAATAAAGTTCAACAATGAGAAAATACTCAGAACAAACTCAGTTTATGAAAAGCCTGCTATTAATATATGATGGTTTTAGTCATATATGGTACTGTGTACACTAGAATTCTTACTACGTATCATAAAGAAAAATGTTTTCTAGTTTCCTCAGATAATAGCTTAATTTAGCTAATTTCTTACTTAAAGACATTTTTACTTCAAAATAAAGCAATTTTGTAATTATTTCGATATTACAAAAGGCAATAGGCATAAGATTTGTGTTTACCAAAAGAGGCGATAAAAGCACCAAAAACCTTTGATCAATGACTAGAGCCACAAGCTGAATAGCACAGCCAACATCAACAGAAAAGGAACTGACTGAGTAAGAAAAATATTGGAACCTAGTGCTCTGAGCTCCTAATCTAATACTCACTTATTTGCCATGAAATAGAGAACAAATAAACTTAATGTTGGACTACCACCTTCCCCAAATTAGAAGATAAAGTAATGTGAAGTACTGGGGAAGAAAAAAAAATCATAAAAACTAAATTCTAAAGGTCCAAGTTCAAAGGATATTATTTTTTTGAAAAGAGATAAGCAGCTAATTTTACACTAAAACCTGTTATACTATAAGTAATATTTGTTAAGAACTTAATATGTACTAGGCACAATGCTAAGTGCTTTCCATGATTATCTGATTTAATCCTCTCAGAGACACTAATGAAGTAGCTACCGTTATTTTACAGAGGAGAAACTCGAGTATTAAAAACAGTTAAAAAACTTGCCCAAACTGCTAATAAATCCCAAAGCTGAAACTTCCATCCAGGTTTTGACTCTAAAGCCTGGACTCATCATTATTCCTTCAACAAGGAAAGCAGCAGTTTCAGGGATGGCAATGAACTTTCTTGACTGGACACAACATCCTGCATCTCCCCACAGGCTCGTCTCTACCACTACCATGACCCACCTGAACTCCGGCTAATTGTTCTTAGTCATTTAGAACTTATCAATGCCTAGATAAATGTCAACTTTGAGAAAGTGAAAAGGAAAGGAACTTATAACCTTGAGCCACAGCTGATAGGCCTCTCCCAAAAGCCTCACTTCCTTATTCATTTATTCATTCAATACTCACTGAGCACCTACTATAGACAGCAGTACTGTCTTGTGATTAAAAGCATACAATTGATTGCTTGTGTGTCTTTAAGTAAGTTACTCCACCTCTCAATGCCTTCATTTCATCTACAAAACAGGGATACTCATAGTACTGTAGTAAAGATTAATCATGTTAACGACTCAGAACAGTGTCTGGCACTTGGTAAACAATAAGCATTACTTGTGTTATGACTCTGTATAAGGGAATAGTTAACTAGGACCTGTAGGTAATAGAGCATGGTATGCCCTCTCTTCTCAAGCTGGCAATCTAAGACCTGCATATATAACCATTAACCAATCTTGGAAACGTCATTACGGGTGTTAGTAAATAAACGCTATAGATGTGCCAAGGAAGAAGAGATTACTTCTAGCAAAAGAGATCAGGAAGGTCTCATAGAAGAGGTGACACTTAAGCTAGACCTTAATATAAAAGGTAGGGAACATTCCAAGTACAAAATATAATCATGGGATAATAAAGAAATTGAGCTCAAGTGAAGAATTCATGGAGAGCAATGGTGAATAAACCAGAAAATGTAGGTAAGATTAGGGATCAGAGGATCAGGAAACCTGCAGGTTCTGATATGGAGTTCAGATAAATATTTTAAATGTAAACTAATACAAATATTCCCTGCAAGTGGAATATATATGGAAATGAGAGAACAGAGAATTCTCCCCAATTTTGGGGCAGACGGGGTATAAGATAAAAAGAGAACAGCAAAGCAATTAAATCTGAGAAAAGCTACATGCTCCACCTCCATTTCTCTCTTCAGGGAGTCACAAGGTACACAGGTATTTGAAGAGCTCTCATATGTCCTATAGTAAACAAACTGATTAATTTCATTTACTATTTTGTTATTTTGTTTTGAATCTCTGACAGTTCCCAAATTTACTTAATAATCCTTTTCCTCCTGGAATATATATTTAAACACTGAGGGATACTAGTGTTCTATAGAATGCATTCTGGGAAACTTCGATACTAAATTACCTGAAGAAATGGGATGTAATCTCACATGAGGGAAAGAAAGTATTTTCTAGCCCTATAACCATTTCAGAAAGACTTTTCCAAGATCATGAACTACTCTAGAAGGCTTCCTTATTTTGTTTTATCCTACGTGGCAAATGAATCAACTAAAGGAGTATGATGAGTATCTTTCTTTGTTTTCTACCTTGAGAACAACAAAAATTTAAAGACTATTCTGACAACAATACAACCTGAATTACTTCTAATTTCCTTTCCTAAAGTGGCCTAGGTTTTTTATCTTTTATCTTTCCAATTTACCGTTCTCTATTCTTCCATCCACATGTGATTTTCCTTTTACTGACTCACTTTTGTCCTATGTGCCTCTGTCTTCTTTATTTCTCCCACCACGCTTTTCAAATTATTACCTTGAGCCTGTGGAGTCTCATTATGACCAGAGAATGTGTTCAACTGCTAATAAGTGCCACTAGGGATGATGAACAGAAAGAGCACCGCACAAGCTGCAGTTCTCCCATTCTGACCCATAATAGATACTGCCCATCCCCCAAAGCACTCCTTCCCACTAAACAGGCAATTCTCTGAACAGCTAGTTACAATCTCCTGAAGGTGAAACCTATTTATATGCATGTTCTATATGTTCCCATTTGCATTCTTTAGATTCTATGGCTGAAATGTGAAATACACTACCAAACCCAACTTACAGGTTAGGAAAAAAAAAAAAAAACACAGGTCTTGAAGGCTAGAAAGTATCTTGCTGCACACCTAAAAGTGTCTGGTTTTTAAAAGTCAATGCCTGCTTTAGAAGTTCTTAAGACACAACACAGGCCCTTGACAAAATATCAGTATCACAATCAGGAACCTTTGTACAGTTAGCACACATAAAGATAAATAAAAACAATGGGGATAAACTTTAAAACGACCTTGAAGTATTTTACCCTCTAGGACATTCTCCTCCATACTGACTACCTGAATGTTTTCAATAAGTATTTCATTGTAATTTCTTCTAGAGTTGGAGTTCATCTAAACATGAGTAACCATCCTGACTATGAGAAGCCAAACTGGCTAACATGCTGTAAAAATAAGCCCTCTTTTAAAATAATTAATCTCTTTCTCTGTTAACTAAAAATGTGGAGTGCAGTGGCGTAAAGGAAAATATAAGATTCATTTAATGATGGCATGTAACTAAGCTAATTAAGATAAGTAAAAATATTGTTTACTCAGTAGCCACCAAATTCTATAAGAAAATAACTGGTTGGTGTAATTATGCAGTTTTATATCTCATTAGTTACTATAGAACATTATGTATTGTGCAACAATGATATTTGTTGAACCAATAAAATCTAAAACTACTGTCATAAAGTTGTGTTTATATATCCCCTTAGAACAATAAATCATTTTTCCCCTTTTAAAACCAAAATATGCTCACAAGAGTCCCCCAAACAGCCTCTATATTCAAATTACGAATTATTTACTTGATGGGTTTCCCTAAGCTATGAAACTGAAAGAACACAGTAGTTTTTGATACAGCAAAAAGCATCACACTCTACCCCCACCTAGGTGCCATATACCAACTCTAGAAACCAAGAAAAGGTAATGTTTAATAACTAAGGGAAATATAGAATAAAGTGAAATAGAACAATTTCTAAACTGTAATTTACTTCTACTTTTTCAATCTCAACAATAAATCTATATCTACCCAGTGAATGATAAAACCATATAAAGTGAAACTTTACCATATAAATATAAAGTGAAACTTCAGTCCTCAGCCCCTCAGCCTAGGTACTTATATTGTCTCCCTTACACAATGAAGTTTAAATAAAATCAAAAAATAATAGTGAAATCCACCTGATATTCAACTCGTATAACTAAGGAGCAAAAGCACTACCCTTACAAAACAAACTCCAGATGACGTTTTTCTGGGAGTTCTCCAAAAATGCCTGAACTCTTCATAATCCTACTAAATATATTAACCATGCTTTAACACAGCTTGAATGTAAAACTTAGATTCCATATCATGTCACTACTAGGATGAACACTGAACCAAGCTTCTCAGCAATAGGGCTCATGTCTTATTATTCAACCATATCTTCTTGGCCTCCAAATCTAATTTCTATTTTCCCTAGTTTTGAACTTTATATTTTTATAGTATTATTATATTTACTTCCTGTCAGCTACTTCAAATCCTTTGTGGAACAAAACACAATATAAATGTTTTATTCACATGTGTATGTTCAGCATTTAGTGCAATGTCTGGCACATAAGTTCTTAATTCATGTTTACTGACTTGAAGGCGATTGCTCCAGTGCAGTTCCAGCTCAATAAAGTACTTACATCAAATGCCCATAGCAAACCTGAGCAATATTAACTACTGAAATGGACCAGAAGCTACATGAGTTGGTGTTTCCAACAATATTTTTGTCTATGAACAAAGGAATGTCAAAGCTGTTTTTAAACTGTTCTATTCCTTGAATCTTTTAAAAGAAAACAAAGTAATCATTTCATTTTTATATCATAAATATAAAAACTCAAGTAGATGAAAGGAATTTTCACATTTCTTTCCACTTATTTTTCTGTTTATTTTCACTTCCTAGACTTTTTTTTGGTAGGTGATAAGAAAAAAGTTTAAAATTCTTTTAAAGGGTTTAGTATTAAGTATTTACCATTTTAATACTATACATGGCAAGGTACAGTATCTCTATATCACTATAATTTCTGTTTAGAGAAGATTATGAGTCCCAGTGACTATATTTTAATTATGACTCATTCAAACAAGCCAAGACATACTACTAAACAAAAAGTAAACTGCTGAGTTAGAGATCTAACAGAACACAATAAAGTCTGCCAGGAAATAGTATTCCTCTCTTCAGCATCAAAAGCACCATACCTGATCACTTTAAAGACAGACCTCTTCACCCCATATTTTGTATTGCCAAAAAAAAAAGTTTTAAACTTTAGGGTACGATTTAAGTATCTACCTAAATAAGGCAAATCAGTCAAACTATCCAATACTGAGGATAATAAATCTGCAAATCAGCCATAAGAATTTATTCAATTATCTCAGCTGCAAACAACAGAGACAATGCTCAAGAACAAACATAAGAGATGAAGACTGGTGACAGGAGTTAAAGAGATAATATCTGTATATGTTAAACTACCAGAAGCTAATTCTTCACACTTCAATATTGTCCTTAGCCTCCGAAGGCACAAAACAGAAGCAGAACCTTCTATTTTACAAGTTGTTTAGAGAGAATTTGTCAACATATATCCAAATATCTGCTTACTAATGGGAAAAATCTCTTTTCACCAGCCAAGAGACTTATGAGAATGAGAGTTGCATATGTCATCTTCCCTCTATGGCCTCCTAATTCCATATCAGTTTGTAGTTATTCTTGTACTACAAGAGTATCAGTTTCAGAATATAAGCCTCATAAGCCCCCAGGAAAGCCATTCTAGTGGAACTGTTCCAGAGAGTTTCACTTTAGCTCCATAAAGAACCTAAAAGGTCTCGTTCAGGACGAGAGTGAACAGTAACTGCTCTATTGGTTTCCACCTCTGACCTATAAAGAGCAAAGCCTAGAGCTGTCTGTAATCCATAATCCATTTTAATATTCTGCTATAACATTGCAAAAATGTGTGTTTCACCAAAGGCACTGGCATGAAGCTAAAACTGGAATTCCTGGCTACTAATCCTATTAAGAATTTGCATTAAATCTCAAAAAAAGTAGGGGAAATTCACCCTCCAATGCCTTTTTAAAAATAAAAATAAAAAGGGCAGTGGTGACAGCATAGGGAATGCAGTTAGCATTAACGTACAGGCTATGTGGAGAGCTAGAGGAGAGAAAGAGCAATTGGGGGATTGTTTTATAAACTATATAAATGTCTAACCAATGTACTATATACTTGAAACTAATTTAAAAAAATAAGGGGGGGGGGCAGAGGTGAGACCCACGACACTCTGAAAAATTGTCTTAATCATACTTAAGATAAATAGAGAGTAGTAAGCTATTCTTCTCCACAACATTACACTAAGCAAGTAATTTGTTGTTATTTTGGCACCTATTTCTTAAAGTTTGCTACAACTAATCACCTCTAAAACTAATGCACTGTGTAACAATGTATGAATTAAATTGATATATTCTAAATGTCAAAGCTAAAAGATCATCCAGTTTAAACTTTTTTATATGAGGAAACTGGAGTTCAAATGCGTTAAGTGATTTGGCCAAGGTCACAAAGCCTGTGGTAGAGTCAGGACAAGAACTAGTCTCCTGACTCCTAGTCTCATGTTCTTTGTGACCACAGCAACTAGACAACAACAGAAAGCCCTACCATTCATCAGTGGTAAATGCAGTGGGCACTGTTCCTATACATCTGTCTTTTAGGAGATACAATCCCTCTCTGTTCTACACAATAGCTTAAGTGGAAACAGAACACATATGAGCTAAATCACTAGTCAACGGTCATTTTAAAAAGCATGACACGACAAAGAGGCGCAATGCCCATGTTAAATAAGCAGCAAAATATGAACCAATAAAGGCTTTAAGCCAAATTATGTGTATATTTATTTCCCCATTTCACCATTCAACTATGAAGTTTCTTGAGGGCAGAAATTGATTCTTCTCGATCACTATATCCTTTACAGCAAGGGTCCCCAACCTCTAGGCTGTGGACCTGGTACCGGTCCGCAACCTGTTAGGAACTAGTCCGCACAGCAGGAGGTGAGTGGCAATGAAACAGAGAAGCTTCACCTGTATTTGCGTCTGCTCCCCGGGGCTAGCATCACCGCCTCAGCTCCACCTCAGATCATGAGGCATTAGATTCTCATAGCCCAGGTCTCTGGTGCCAAAAGGTTGGGAGCCACTGCTTTAGAGCATTATTCTTTTAAAAAGTTTTGCTCATATACCTCACAAAACAAAATTGGAAGGAAAAAAGAACTTCTGCAAATATTATTAAGTGGATAACTAAAATTAGTACTCAAAAGTTTAAATAATTGCAAAGGTTGTATTCTTTATATGCCAATTTAAAACTGGCATCTAAAAAAAAATTAAACAATTATATCGCTAATTTAAATGCATCCAATGAAATCTAAACACCTGAGAAGTTTAATACACACCATACTCCATTTCAAAACGACAGAATCTTCATTTCCTACGTGAAATGTTATATTATTTCTTTTCCTCCTTGAAATTATATTTCTATTTTTTCTTTCACAGTATTTTATTTAAACAATTTCTTTTATCAATTTTCCTTTAACAAAATATATATAATTATTATTTTTTATTCATTTAAAATATTTCTTTTAAGTCCCTATTACTATTATTTGTAGTATCCAACTGATTCAAACAGTGCAAATATATTCCAAATTTTGATAACTAAATATAAAAAGTAATTTCCTTTTTTGGAGATGCAGCTCTTAATAAGATGTACAGAGGAGGCTATATATCTTGATAAAAGTAAGTTTTCATACTTGACACCCCAGTGTTTCGACTATTCCTTTGATGGAACCATGGAGAATTTTGTACAATGGTGAGATTCAATATCAGTGAAAGGTATGGTTTTTTCTTTTGTCAACTGTAAGAAGAGCCAGGACCTAAGGGAGATAGGAGAAAGAATAACCAGCATTATGTCAATGCTGTCTTCAGACAAATAAAATGCAGGAAAAAATATAAATGAATGTTTAGAACCAGGAAATTGTTTCTCTTAAAACTATCCAGCCTAAACTCCAGTCTGAAGATTGCTGCTCTAAAGCATCTAGCTGGGTTTATTTATTGCGATTCAATAAAAATTTGTTGCGTTTAAATAGTTTAAGAAAAAATGTTAGTCAATGAGAACATGTATGTTATACTGATTTTTTTTAAGTCAAATTATTAACTCTGTGTGAGGATTAGGTAAGAGGATGAATGTAAAAATTGACAATAGTACCTGACAAACAGAAAGACAGTGTATGTTACCTGCCATTAGGCAAATCTTACTTTTCCCTTTTAAAGTCTTATTCAGATATGACAGTATAATTTATTTTCAAAACATACAATTCAATTTGTCAAAAAATAATGGTTCAGGACTGCTACCATCTTATATTACGTATTATATATTCATATTATACTTTTACATCACAAACATATACAGAAAAACCAGAAAGCTTTTTATGCAACTCTAGAAAAAAAAAGTATTTTATTGGTGACGGTCATATTTTTGATACAGATGAAAACCCAGATTTACCTTTTAAAAATTAATAGAAATACATTTAATTCTACAGATATATTGCCTATTAAAACTTTCTTTATAATGAGATAGACTTTCATTATGAAAGACTCTATCTCTCTCAAAATCTGCTAAAAAAGACCTGTAGGATGTACATTCAAGACAGAATGGCAGGAACTTTAGGATATTAACAGGTCAGAACCTGCTTCATTTAAAATACTTCTTGATTTCTCTGTGTATTAATAAATTTGCCTGGAATCTAAGAGACTTTAATTCCATCCTTAGCTGATCTGTTTCTACCTCTACTCTGCTCACTAAGATTACAGGGCACTGGGCAGTTACCAGATTTTAGTCTGACAAAGTTACTCCCTTCTCCCACCAATCTTTGACCTCACTTGGAACTCAAAATGTAAAAAATCTTATATACATGTTCCATCACACCAGGAAAACAGGTACTGCTCCAATCCACATCACAATTTGATATAGGAAATTAGAGAATAAATTTTTTTAGATATAATTTACATACTATAAAATTCAACCTTTAAAAATGTATAATTCAATGGGTTTTAGTATATTCCGAAGGTCATGCAACCATCACCACTGTCTAATTCCAGAACATTTCCACTACCCCAAAAAGAAATTCTATACCCACTAGCAGTCACTCTCCATTCCCTCCACTCTCATCCCTCTATAGCTCCAGGCAACCACTAATCTACTTTGTCTCTATAGATTTGCCCATTTTGGACATGTCATTCAAATGAAATCATACAGTACATGGCCTTTTGACTGGCTTCTTTCACTAAGTATAATGTTTTCAAGGTTCATCTGCATGGCTGCATTATCAGTACTTCATTCCTTTTTATGACTGAAATATATTTCTTTGTATGGAAATGCCACATTTTGTTTACCCATTCATCAGCTTATGGGCATTTGGGTTGTTTCTGCTTTTCGGCTATTATGAATAATACTACCATGAACATTTGTGTATATGTTTTCATATGCACATATGTTTTTGATTTCTTGGGTACATACTCAGGAGTGGAATTGCTGGGTCATATGGTTAACTCTATGTTTAACTTTTGAGGGGACTGCCAAACTGTTTTCTAAAGTGGCTGTACCATTTTATATTCCCACCAGCAATTGAGGGTTCCAATTTGGAAAATAAATTTTATTTTTTGAAATCTCTTCCTTTATAAGCCTTCTTCCTTCCTTTAAAAAATGAACATGAGGAAAATAAACCTCTTTTTCACACTCTAGTGTGTGTTTTAACAACTAGCTCATTTTATGAAAACATACTGTCTAGGAAGAACATAGCATTAGAAGAGAACATAAATGGTATAGCTATAAAGTATTGAGACTAGTTTAACACACTGGAGTATTCACATTTAAATGAGTATCATGTCTCATTTCATTACTTAGGCAGGTTATATACCCATTCTACCTTTGAAAACTCCTCTTTTGAAATTACTTTCAAGGCCACTTCATAAAGGCAGATAAAATCAGTCTTATGACATTATCCAGCCATCTGCTTTTCCTTTTTAAGGACCAGACACCATACTACCCAGCTTGATCACCCACCCAATTTGTTTTAAAGACATAAGCCTAAATGATTCTTGGCCACTTCCATAAATCTAATACAGAAGGAAGGAAGGAAGGAAGGAAGGAAGGAAGGAAGGAAGGAAGGAAGGAAGGGAAAGAAAGAGAGAAAGAAAAAAGAAGAAAAGAAAGAGAAAGGAGGGAGGGAGAAAAAATAGTTTTTTTCTACAACTGAGAATAATATTCTTCAAAATGTAGTTTTCAAATGAATCTTACATTGGGAGAAGCTGGGGAAAGATACACTGGACTCTGTACTATTCTGCAATTTCCTTTGAGTCTATATTTATTTTAAATTAAAAAGGTTTTAAAATACAGATTCTGAGAGAGGCAGAATTTCAAAAGGAAAATGGAGCAGAATGGAAAATACTCTGAGTAGGTAAAAAAGGAAACGACTAGCCCAGGTAAGCCACAAAGTTCATTCTAAGGTATAATGGAAAATAAGGCAGAAAAGGTAACAGGAGTCTGACCGTAGAGAATCCAGAATGTCAAACTAAAGAGTTTGGAACACAACTTGTACACAAGGGGGTACTTTTAGAAAATTTTTTTAGAGATGCATGAGAAAAATCAAAGCAGTGCTTTTGAAAAATTAATATGGCAGCAGAATAGAGGAAGAGTCCCCAACTCCCGGGCCGTGGACCAGTACTGGTCTGTGGCCTGTTAGGAACAGGGCCACACATAGGAGATGAGCTACTGGCAGTCAAGTGAGAGAAACTTCATCTGTATTTGCAGCCCCTCCCCAGCGCTAGCATCAGGGCCTCAGCTCCAACTCAGATCATCGGGCATTAGATTCTCAAGGGAGCACCTGTCCCTGGTGCCAAAATGGTTGGGGGACCGCTAGATAGAGGATGGACTGGAAGGAAGAGCCTAAACACCAGTTACTACTACAATAGCCCACGCATGATGGGTTGTTAAGGGTTGGCAATAGAACCAGACCATACAGGACTTAATGACTTAATATTCTGGAACCATATTAAGAATATGAATGGGCTTCATTTGGAGCTCTATATAACATTTACAATAAAGAAATCTCTCAGAATCACTAAAAGGGAAAAGTTTTAACATTTCAATCTTCAGCAGGCTTATAATAAAGGTGAAAAGGCAGACGCAGCTCTATTTATACCCAACAAAACAAAACAGGTCGAACAATAAGTAGACTTTCTAGCCTTGGACTGTGTCCCTTTGAACAAAAAACATTACATGCTCTCAAACTCTGGGAGAAACTTCCTCCCAGTAATTACTTGCTATCAGCTGCATTCTGCTTGCTATAAGTAGGAAGATTCATTGTAATAGCAAATTTCTGGTCGAAGAGACCAATGAGGTCCTCAATAAACAGTTTTGTGTCTCTAATGTCATACTTTCATAAAGCAAACATATATAGGAGACAGAAGTAAGATACTGATTGTTGAAATGCAGGAGGATCCAGTGTTTCATTATGGGGTAAGTATAGCACAACTGATTAAATGTTCATTGAGGGCCCACTGTGTACTAGATACTGATGATACAAAGATGACTAAAACAGTGCCACTTTCAAAGAAGCCACAGTCTATTGAGAAAAACACATAAAAAAGTAATACAAGGTGGTAAATACTTTCATAGATATATAAGAGATGCTCTAAAACTAATAACAGCAGCTAATATTTATGAAGTACTTAGAATGCGTATATGCACGGGCCCTATTCAAAGTGTTTTCTTATATTAGTTCATTTAATCCTCAAAATAAGATTAATATTGGCCACTTTTCATAGATTAGAAAACTGAGACTCAAACATAGGTTCTATAGCTATGTTATTAACCAAGCATCAAGGCAGTCTATCTCCTGACTCAGGGATTTTAATTACCCACTACACTGTCTCTTAAGGAAAGACAAATTAATGTTGCCTGAAAGGGCAGTTAAGACTCAGGAGAGAAGACAAGAATAGATAACATACTGAGACCCACCACTGAAGGATGGCCAGGAATTCACCAGACAGACAAGGCATTTGGGATAGAAAGTTGGGTGCTTATTTTCAGGGAGTGGCTGAGGGGACAGCAAAAAGAGTGAGGGAGCAGCAATAACAGGACAGGGACAAAGGCATGAGAGTGTAGCGTGCAGACTGCTGTCAAAGAATAGTCAGTATTCTAATCTATTTAAAGTGTAGGACTCATAAATCCCAGAAATAAGAGATGAGGCTATAAAAGAAATCTGCAGTGTTGTGGGACTTGCACTCTTTATATTTCAGGTAAGAGGAACCCCCTTGAGGCTTTTACCATGGGGGTGATCTGAGCAAATCTGCCTTCCATAAAGACAAATCTGGATGAAAGGTGGAAGGTAGCCCAGAGGTCAAGAGGCCAATTAGAAGGTTACACAATTCTGTCAAGAAATGATAAGGAGTGGAATGTAGGCAGATGTCTGTGAAGTAGAATCAACAGTACTTAGTAACTAATTGCACGTGGAGGATAAAGAAAAGAAGACAGACCAGAAAAGCTATTTGTAAAGCTCTTGTTCTGAGCAGAACAGGGCAAAAGGAAGAATGAATTTTAAGAGGAATAATAGTTATGATGATGATGATGATGATGATGATGTCACTAATATTTCTTAAGCTATTATATAACTGCACTGAGACAAAACTTTTACAATTATCTCATTTAAAATTAGTAAGGTAAGTTCTATTATTATCACCCTTTCAAGAATGGAGAAATTGAGGCTTAAAGAAAATGAGTAACTTATTTGAAGCTAGAGTCACTAGACATTGAAGCTTGAGAAAGAGGCAGACTTCAGATAGAGTTTTAGGTATCTGCGAGGTATGCAAGCATAGATCTCTAGCAGACCATGTAAATCTTTGTGTGGACTTCGGGAAAGCTGGAGTCCTCCAGATACGGAGTTATAATAACACAAGTATACTATTATTACTATTCCTACTACTAGTATTTATTAAGCACTTCATGTAAACGGGACACTGTTTAAATATTTTACATGCATCATTTCACCTAATCCACACAATCCTGAGGCAGACACTATTATTCTCATTCTTACAGAGAAATGAAGAAAATCATTCAAATCCCTGAGACAGAAAATAATGAAATCAGAGAAATCAGATTCAAACACAGGTCTCTTTGATTTAGAAGAAGAAAAGGAAGAGAAAGTTGGGCTGAAGATGGGTTGGGAGGAAGAGAATCAAGGACTGAATTCAGAATAATATAATCACTTATAAAATAAGCAGAGAAACAGAGTAGCAACGGGGTTTAAGAATTAGTAATATGTCAGTGAAGTAAAAGAAAAAAACAAAAGGCATTCCTATTTTGAAAACTATAGGAAAAGAAATTTTTAGAAAGAACTGGGTAATCAGTGTCAAATGATACAAAAAGCTGAGATAGAACAAGAATTTAAATTAGGTAGGTAGGATTAGCAATAAGGCCCTGAAAACCCTTTCCAGAGTAGTCTGAGTGAAACTGCTATGAGGGACATAAGATTACCAAGAGTGTAGGAAAAAAAAAAAAGAGGTGGCGAGGTAGAAGTTTAGTAGTAAAAAAGAATTACTAACAGGGGTCAGTGAACTTTTTCTCTATGTTTAGTGGGTCACACACTCTCATATTTTCTTTTCTTTTTTTTTTTAACAACACTTTAAAGATGTAAAAAGCATTTTAGCTGGGTTATACAAAAATCAGGCCGCAGGACAGATTTGAGCAGCTGGTAATAAGTAGCTTCCCAACCCCTTCATTAAGAGCATAGACTCTGGAGCCAGACTAACTGGATTAATATCTAGCTACTCATTATATCTGGGAGCCCTTGGGCAAGTCACTTAACTTCCCTGTGTCTCAGTTTCCCTGCCTATAAAAGGGGGATAGTAAGTGGAACTACCTCATAGGTTGTTGTAAGGAGAAGTAAATACAAGTAAAGCACTTAGCTACTGGAGAAAAGCCATATCAATGCGGACGATTTGTTAGAGGTTGGGCAGACAGGAGAGCCAACAGAGAAGATATTTTAAATGGAAAAGGAATAATTCACTTTTTAAAAAGTCCTGAAGAAGTGGAGGAATAGAATCAAGACAGTTCAGGTGGATGCAGAGAGAACAGGCTCTATCTTGACCACTGGTGAAAGTACAAACTGGTTTGGAGTATAAACTGCCAACTGTTATCAAAATTTCAAATGTACATTTTTTGAGCCCTTTGCCTCTTCTAAAACTTAGCTGTGCATAATACCCAAGCAAATGTAAAGCTATGAATGCAAGAATGTTCCCCCTCAGTAATGTTGGTAAAAATTAAAAAATGGAAATAATTTAAAAGTGTATTAATAGGGGAAAGGTGAAATAAAGTAATGCACATCTATACAATGGAATCTTATGTAGCCATTTAGAAGAAAGAGATAAATCTGCTGACATGGAAAAATTTCTGTAATTTAATTTTTTAATTAAACTTTTTTATTTTTATATACTTATAGAGTCAAATATAGTTGTAAGAAATAAAACAGAGAGATCTCATGTACCCTTTACCTAGTTTCCCTCAATGGTGACGTCTTGCAAAACTATAATTCAATATCATGAATAAATTTTTAATATAAAAACAGATTAGCATGCATATTACGTATGCTCCCTTTTGTGTATTTTAAGTATCTACATAGTTTGTGCATATACTCAAGAAGATATACACTGAAATGCTAGTAGTTGATACCTCTGGAAAGTAAAAAAGATTAAGAAGAAAATGAAGGATATTTACTTTTACTTTATATATGATTACACTAATTTTTATTACTCACAAAATGCATATATTATTTTCAGGATCTGGAAGGTAAACAGGTAGAGGGGTTAAATTTTAAAGTAGAGGTATCTATTGTTTTGAAAGGGGATTTAATATTTGGAAGCAGAGGGAAAGAAGAAAAAGGAAAGTCACACCGAAAGCCTCTATTTATTCAATTAAGTAGAATGGCAGGCTGTGCTTCATTCGATCATAGCCTACTCACTGCCCAGCTCTATTCTAGGCCCTGAAGAATCAAAAATTAACCAGACAGGTGTGATCTCTGAATTCAAGGAACCTAGAGCTAACCGAGGAACATGGATATTAACCAAAAATTACACAATTAAAAGTACCATTGCAGTACAGCTATCACCTGACTTCCTAGGTTCAAATTCCAGCACTGCTACCAAATGGCTGTGTGAATCTGGACAAGTGACGTAATACTTCTCGCTTCAATTTCCTCATTTATAAAATGGGAATAATGATGGGTCCTATTTATTTACCCATCTATCTAACCAACAGGGTTGTTGTCAAGACTTAAAAACATCTGTATGTATAAATTAAATAGAACAGTTTCTGGCATACAACAAGCACTCAATTTTTTTGCTACTGTTGTTATACAGATTACAATTAATTATTTCTGGGGGACTCTAATATACCTTCAGGCAAATGGAAGGTCAGAAAAAGCTTCTTTTGTGGAAATAACACAGAAGTTACCAAAGATGAATATGAATTAAACACCAAAAGAAAAAACTGGCAGAGGAAAGAACATAGCCAAAGACACTACGGTAAGAATGAGCATGGCATGATATGGATTTGAAAAAGGGTCAGTGAAGCTCTAAGAGAGGAGAGATGGGGCTAGAAAATTAAAAAGAACATATTAAACTTAAGAAGTTTATCTTTATCTGAATAACAAAAGGTACTGTACTGGAAATAACATAATAGATTTATTGTTTTATTTTTTTTAAGATGACTTTACTGAAGTATGCAGTCTTCTGTGATGAAAGATGAACCTGAGCTTATCAAAAGTGGGTAAAAATTTAGAAAGAACAGTCATTCTAGTGAAGGAGAAAATAAATCAACTAGAGACAAGTAAGAAGACTACTAAAAAGAATAACAAGCACAGATGAGGGTAGGACTCATGAATTAGTAATAGAAGTACAGTGATTCGATCATTTCTTCAGGCTCTAGAGCAGAAACACAGAAAAAGGGCAGTATTGTTAATCCACAGCTGGAGATCTGCATGGCACGTGGGAGAGAAGAATAAAGGTGCAGGAGAATCGAGAATACTGTGACTCATTGAAAGTGACCAACTATGGTGTCCATATGGCATAAACTGATGCCAGGAAGAATGTCAAAAATTTGGAGGCAGGGAAATTTTAAGGAGCTAGAAGCCTCAGTGAGATGTTAGAATAAGTTCGGCAAATGGCAAAACTGGAAAGACAGGAAATTGTGGTCAGAGAAAAATTTCCAAATTTATGATTTCAGAGGTTAGAAGTCTAAAAGGCCATAGGAATAGATTGCTACAGATAAATGGAGAGACAGAAACTTAAATACTATAAATAATATATTTTTAAGTATCTAGAATAAAACGGGTGCCTTGCTAAAAACAAATTTTAACCTATTCATTTTGCCAAATAATTTTCAAAGACTTCCCTTTATAGCCATTCCTGACAAAAGCTCTTAGACAAATAGAGAAGGAAATTTGCTTAACTTGATTATTTATCACAATTGGAAAGTAAGCATTATGTAACGGTAAAAACTAAAGCACAGAGAAGCCAAAAACTGGGAGAAAATCTCTGCAAACTATATATATCTGATGAAGGACTGGCATTGAAAATATACAAAGAACTCTTAAAATCCAACAATAAGAAAACAAAAAGACTCAATTAAAAAATGATCAAAAGATCTGAATCTCATTAAAGACGATGCACAGATAGTAAACAAGCATATGAAAAGATGCTAGACATCACGTCATTAGGAAATAGCAAATTAAAACAAGATACCACTGCATACCTGCTAGAATGGCAAAAATCCAAAATGCTGATACCACCAAATGCTGGTAAAAATGTGGAACAGGAACTCTCATTCATTGCTGGTGGGAATGCAAAATGATATAACCACTGTGGAAGACAGTTGTAGTTTCTTATAAAACGAATATACTCTTACCATACAATACAGCACTCATGTACTTCTGTATCTACCCAAATGAGTTTAAAACTTATGTGTACATGAAAATCTGCAAATGGACGCTTATAGCAGCTTTATTCATAATTGCCAAAACTTGGAAGCAACCAAGACATCCTTCGGCAGGTGAATGGGTAAATAAACTGTGGTACATCCAGACTATGGAATATCTTTCAGTTATAAAAAGAAATAAGCTACCGAGCTACAAAATGACATAGAGGAACCTTAAATACATATTGCTAAGTGAAAGAAGTCAATCTGAAAAGGCTACACACTGTATGATTCCAACTACATGACATTCTAGAACAGGCAAAATTAAGGAGACAGTAAAAAGGTCAGTATTTAACAGAGTTTTCGGGAGGAGGGAAATGAATAAGTGGAGCATGGGAAATTTTAGGGCAGTGAAACTATTCTGCATGATCCTACAAACGGTAGATTCATGATATTATGCATGTGTCAAAAGAGAACTGTAAAAGATAAAATGTGGACACTAATGTAAACTTTGGACTTGGTTAACAATAATGTATTGATATTGGCTCACCAATATTGTACCACACTAATGCAAGATGTTAATATTAGGAGAAACTATGGGGAGGGGAGGTAAGGAGGTTTATGGGAATTCTACGTACTTTCTGCTCAATTTTTCTGTAAACCTAAAACTGCTCCAAAAAATAAGGTATATTAATTTAAAACTAAAACTAAAAGCATTACTATTTGAGTCACACAGAGAAAATAATGTCCACTACTGGTGAGGAAATATATTCAAGAGGTTATAAAGGTACAAACTCTGCTTGGGTTTGACCTGGCTCTTCCACTTACTGGTTGTGCTACTTTGGACAGGTTACAAACTTCGCTGAGTTTCAGTTTGTTGACTGGTAAATTGGGAATATTAATCATCATGGAGTTAAGATGATGAAATGAGTTTATACATTTAAAGCACTTACAACAGTGACTAGAACAAATTAAGTATTCAATAAGTATTAGTTCCCTGTTACTCAAAGTAAAGTCTATAAACCTATAAATCAACATTACCTAGGGTGTTGTCAGCAACGCAGACTCTCAGGCCGACCCCAGACCTACAGAATCTGCATTTTAATATGATCCTTCAGGTAACTACCGTGCATATAATGTTGAGAAGCACTGTATCAGGTGGTATCGGTATCATCAAAGCTATTCTTCAATATTGTTACTAAAAAAGGAGCATAAATACTGGAAGGGCCCAAATTATTCTTTGGTGATAATTATGATAGTCTACTTTGAAAAAAGGGAATTGATTGTAATAATTAAGGAAATTTTGAAATATACTCTAAAGTGACAATAATTAAAACATGTAGAACAGGTACACAAATAAATAAGAGTCTATGTTAAGACCATTTCAAATAAGTAGGTAAACGATGAATTATTAGGACAACTGGCTGACAACTTTTAAAAGTTAGATCCTTATCTCACATTACACTGCAAATATATTCCAAGCGGATTAAATACCTAAATATTAAAAACAAATTTACAAAGTACTAGAAGAAAAGACAGAATATTTTAAATGTTCCAGAGGGAACCTACACACCTAAGCACACCATAAAAAGCAGAAATCACGTTGGAACAACAGTTTAAAAAAGAAAAAATCTTTTATATGACAAAAAATACTACATAACTTAAAAGTTAAGATGAATGACAGGCAGAGAGAAAATACTTATGTCATATGTAACAAAGGATTAATAACCAAAACACGATTTTTTAAAGGTCCTATATATGAATAAGAAAACAAATAATCTTTCAAAAAACTAACAGAAAAATGAGGGTAGGGGAATAAAGTAGATTTATATGCAAAATTAAAAAAGACTGAGTCACAAAAGTGGCAATAGAACAAAATAAAATAAACCCCTCAAAATCTACCTACAAAAACTTGCCTGTGTACAGAAAAAGGTATGGAAGAACATATACTAAACTTAATAGTAGTTATCTCTAGAGAGCAGAAGTTGGAAATTGAAGAAAGACTTTCAGTTTTTTCTTTATAAACTTATGTAAAAACTGAAATTTTGACAATGAGCGTGCTTTTTTTCTTACCTTTAATTATAAAAGAAAAAATATTGAGTGATAGTTTTAGCTTAAAAGGCTAATACTTTCGGTAAGAATCACAAGCATCCTAGTTCTCCCAACAATTACTTAACCTCAAAATCTTATGACATGTGGGAAATATATCTTCAGGTTAAAAAAAATTCTCCTAAGAATTCTTAAAGTAAATATATGCCAACTTTTTTGTCCTACCCAAATGGGCCACTATATTCAATTTCCAGTGGCCCTCTGTTCAAAACCGGTTACAACCTATTTTTAGAAATGTCTAAAGCAGACAAGAAATTTAGCGACACAACACAAAATATTGAAACGGAGCCCACATACCCAAAATATGCCTAATAGTAACAGACAGCAACTGTTTAAGGAACTGCAAGGAACTCCATGTTCACTTCAATTTCAATTGTGAACCATTCCTCAGTCACTAAATTGAGAAAAAATTAAGCCATCTGTCACCTCTAACTAAATGCAAGCTTCAACCCCCAAATCGCTAAATGTGGAAAAAGTAGATGCCCTCAAGAAGACTGCCAAGGGAAGGGTTTTTCCAAAAAAAATGGTTCATAAACACAGCAGGAAAGTCTTGTATAGGTACTCACTCACCACTTTAATTCCCTCAATGAATTTGGAAACTACTAGTAGTAAATGACTTGAAGTAAAGCATATGAGAAAAGATGGGGAAAAAAATCTTATGTATGGAAAGCACATAAAGTAGTCCAAGTCTATTTGTTTTTTAACTGCCTTTTGCTGGAGTTAATATTAAATTCTTTTGCTCTGGATGAATTGTAATTAGCTTTACTAGTTTCTTATAATGCACTCAGAAATTTTCTGCAGCTATAATGAATTATGTGACAAGGTTTTTTTTTCACACCTTTACATGTAGATTTGCCTAATACTAACTAATCTTCACATTGTTAGACCTGAATTTATTAAAGTGATAAATAAAAACTGCCAGTTGTTGCAATTAAAGTACCCTCCTCTTTCCTTAAAATTGTCACTCAAACAACTTTAAGCTAAAATAATCCATACCCATGTCACAGAAGATAACCATAACTGAAATGAAATCATAAATTAGTGAGGTAATTCCACCACTAAGAGAAGAAAAGATTCATTATCTGTCACCATATATGTAACAAGCACAGTATCTTGGTTTCTAGAGCATCCATACTCAGAACCACAAAGCATTGTGGCACCTTCTGCTAAGTCTAAATTCAGCAGCCAGGATATCTGCAACCAAAACATTGTAGGACCTAGTTTCTTTTTCAAAAGGTAAACAATCTGTCTGGCCTAATTTACCAATTAAGATATGAGTAAAAGGAAATTATCAGGAGGAGAGCATACCCAGGTTTTAAGTTCTCAGTGAAGTTTCTTAAGATTCTTTGACTTAAAAGAGAAAAAACAAATCTTATCAGTAATGTTAGAAACTGAACACTCCATGTCTCATATTCGGTCTGTAAAAAAAATTGTTCTTCAGGTACATTGATACCTTTATCATTTGCCAATGTGTATATCAGAAAGAGCTAAAAAATAAAATGTGCCCGTAAGAGTACAACATTAAGAATTCATAAAGAAACTGGTTGAAAGAAAACAAGCACAAAACCAAGAGGGAAATTCTTCAGTACTTTTAATGTTGGAATTACTCCTGTGCTGAGACTTTAAGCTCGGTCTCAATGTAATGTGTCAGTAATTGCCAAGAAAATTTTTAAAACATCTTAAAGTACTTGTTTTATCCAATTTATAACATACTTCATTATCATCAGAGAAACACCAAAAATGATACAACCCCTATACCTTTGTAATTATCTCAAAGATATTTTAAAGGAAAACAGCATATTATTTATTGCCTCCCATTCTTAACTCATTTTTCTTTATTCTTTGAGACTACTGACTCTCAAAACTGGGTAGTAAAAGCTGGTTCACCATTCTTGAAATTCATCTACAAGGCATTTTACCTTCACTGGTAGTTTGGTATTCAACCATAGCTTACATTTCTTTTCTACTGATAAGCACTATCACAAATTAGTATTAACAATATGATTTAGCATGTTATCTTATCAGACTTTATACTTTGTAATTACTGGCTACTACCCAGATCTTGATTTGTCAACTCGCAGACCTACAACATCCCCTTCTGAAAAAGAGCACCTTAAAACAGAACTTTGACTTAAGTTCTTTCTACAAAAAGGCAGGGTAATTAGTAACTACATAGCTTATAAATTGAATTCTCTTGAAACACTCAAAATATTAAAGTTAAGTACTATATCTGAACTGCATTTCAATTGCAAAAATCTTGTGCTAGAGAAAATTCAGGAATTGATCCCATAGAAAATAATATGTCTCTAGTGATTCTTACCCAACATAAAATGGAATGTGACTTGACTTCTTGCCCTGCTCTGATAAATCCCAAACTACTTTATTACATTAAAATGGAAAGGAGAGGGTGAAGACCAAACATAAAATTTTAACAATGAGCTATTTAAAACAGCAAAGTAAAAAGAATAATCACACTAAGTATTACGTCTCATTAATGAATGAATTTTCCATTTTTTAAAGCAAATTAGACAACCAACTTTTAAAAATAAAACATGAAAACAAATTTTAAACCTTGCCCTGTATTTTATTTGACATGATATAAACTTAAGTATGCCATAAGACAAAATATTCTATATAAAGGAGTTTAACAAATTCCAGAACAAATGAATAAACTGGAATTCAAAATAAAAACTCTTGCTCTCAAAAAACATTTGAGAGAATGAAAAGATAAGGCATAGAGTGAAAGAAAATCTTTGCAAAGCATTTATCTGATAAAGGACTTGTTTCCAGAATATATAAAGAATTCTCAGAATTCAACATGAAGAAAACAAATAACACAATTTTTTTAAAAAATAGGCAAGAGATGTGAACAAGTACCTCACCAAAAAATATATACAGCTGGCAAGTAAGTACATAAAAAGATGTCAGTATCATTGGTTATTAAGAAAATGTAAATTAAAACCACAAGATAGCACCACACAACTATTAGAATGGTTAAAATGTTATACTAGTGTTGGTAAGTTTATGGAGCTACTGGAACTCTAATACACTGCTAGACAGCATGTAAAATACAGACACTCTGGAAGACAATTTGGCAGTTTCTTAAAAAGTTAAACACACATCTACCAATCAAAAGATTCAGCCTTTCCACTTCAAGGTGTTTACCCAAGAGAAAAATAAGTCTACCCACACGTCCACAAGTTCATAGCCACTTTATTCATATACTAAATCTAGTCCCTGAATAGCCCCTTGAGATACTGGAGAAACAGGAATTTATATGAAAAAGAATTTAAAAGTTATACAATCAAGTTATATTCTCCATGCAAAAGCATGCAACTAAGAGTATTCTACATTATTATTAAATCAGATTAATAAGTAATAATTAGGTATATAAAGAGTCAAAAATGGCTCACCACCTCAAAATTGACTCACTATAGCCTATAAAATCTTCATCTACTCTCCCCCATAGTATTTTCCTTCCCTGGACATGCTGTCCCTAAACTACTGTCAGCAATCCAACTCTTACACTTTGTTTAAAGTTGACTGGCCTAATAAAAACTTTGTTTATCCCTAACCCAAAACGTTCTTTCCTTTCTCTGAATTTCTGGTGCTTAATCAGCACTATAAAATATGGCATTTAATTTTAAGCCATATTTTCCTATTCTTTAATCATATTTTGCTTCTTATATCTTATTTCTTCATCTTCAAAAAGGAAGAAGAGCCTTAAAGATGGATAGTATGACTTCTGCCCTGCTATAACTTATCACACTGTTAGAAAGACAGTTTAAGTAGGGCTTGTAGCTCTCTCAGTGATGCTGTAGTACAAATTTGAAGGGATGGACAAGTGAACTGCATTCCATTTTAGCAACATCAGCAAGAATCTACAGTTTTACTTGCCCCATCTGGAGTTAAGTTGGAAGGAGGAAGGTCTGACAGTTCCATATCCAAGTTGTTGGGCTTTTTATTTTTTGTGGAATTTGTTGTTGTTGTTTTTATTATGGGAACTTTCAAACACACATATAAGTAGAAAGAAATAGCATAATGAGCCTCCTGTACCCATCAGCCAACTACAATTACAAATACATGGCTATCTGTATCTATTCTCCTGACCACTTCCTCTCTCCAGTGGATCCCATACATTATATTATGTCATCTGTATGTACTTCAGTATATTATTTCTAAAAGGTAAGTAGTTTTTCTTTTGATTATGACCATAATATTATTTTCCTCCCTAAACAGATAATAATTCCTTAATATCAAATATCCAGTCAATGTTCAAATTTCTCTATTGTCATATAATTTTTAGCAGCTGATTTGTTTAAGTCAGGATCTAGGATTGCTTCAAGAGGAAAAAATGATTTCCTTTTCTCCTCTTCCATGACCTTTTACCCCTTCAATTTCATACACTTACCTTCTTAATTTTTACGTATAGGTGGAAGAGCATTTCCTTTTCCCAGTAGCCTTTACTCTCTTTAATAAAGAACCCTTCTTATTCCCAATATTGAAGGCTGCTATTACCTTAGAGCTTTTAGCACATTCAGAAAAACATTTAATTCAATGACACAGACTCCTTCCTTCACAGTTAAGTTGCCATATTTCATGTGCTACTCAGGAAGCGTTCTGAACTTTAACATCATATAAAAGTAAATAATGTAGTCCCCATTAAAAAAGTTATTTTCCATTTCTATTAATCTTTCTGGGGAACCTAATTTTAAATTTTAAGTTATTACACTGTCAGCTTCCCATTTGGGTGGGACATTAAAACCTAAAAGATTACAGGCACAGCGCTAAGAGATCAACGTTAGATTAGCTCTAGTCCTTAATGATGAAATTCATCCTTCATTAATCACAAGGGGAACCAGATAAGAAGCTACTCAATGATCAGCTAAAATACAAACCCTTCACTAGAAAATAATATAAAAGCAGACAATAAATGAGATGCAGCATTTTCATAAATTTTCAGTGCAAGGTAGCAGAAGCAAATAGCAAATATTAGGTAAACAACTGGGAGGAATCTTTTAAAAAGCATAATTTTCACAACTACTTCTAAACCCCAAGAGCTAGTAACTAGGATATTCAGCAGAGCAGGCTAATTCACAGAGCCTACTTGGCTTGGGCTCAGCATTGTGGAGGACAAAAAATAACTTGACAGTCTTTGCCTTTAAGAAACATACACTCTTAGCTGGTAAGATGAGACTAAGATACTTCTACAATTAACCCACAGCATGAAATATTATATCAATGGGCACTAAACTGTATGAATCAGATTTAAAGTAGTATAACTCACAGAAGGGATGTGGGTCAGCAAGGGCTAAGGAAATTAAGGAGAACTATGAGAAGGTCAGGAAAAGAGCTGAACCTTGAAGGCAGGGCCGGATAGGAACTAGTAACACTAGGGTAAACAGTAAGCCCAAAAGGCAGAGACCATGTCTCTCTTGTTCACCACTCCATTCCAATGCCTAGCACAGTGTCTGGGACACGGTAGGTATTCAAACATTTGTGGATGAATACAAGGACAAGTGGAGAGAACAAGGGAGAAAAAAAGAATAGGCATTCCAGAATAGAGGTTTTGGGTTTTTTTTAATGAAAGATGGAACATGACAATTTCATGAAACATCGAGGAAACACAGAATGGTGAAAAATTAGATAAAACAGGTAGAATGAACCCAAACCATCTATGCTTTTAAGTCAGCCAAAAGAAATATAAAGCTGATCCCATACTAAATACTAAAATGAGTATGTCTAGAAAGCACATTCTGTTGCATTTCCACTTTTTAGAATACTAAAATTATAATTTGGCCATTTTTTTTATGATTGTCATTCACTTTTTTAATGTTATTGGGCATAACCTAGAAAGTGTGTTAACATTCCTCCAGAGGAGAACTAATACCTCTAATACAGATGAATGATTTTTCCCCTGAATATTTTTACTACCTAGAAATGTGACTGGGTTATCACAAAAGTGTAGTTTGTAGTTGTATAATCAAATGCCTGAGATTTACCACAATTAAGGCAAGAGATGGGTGCATATAACTTAGCTGAAAAGCCAGTGACTAATGCTGAATCACAGCTTCCAAGTGATTATCTCACCAAAATGTCAACCTCCCATATTAGCACCCCCCTACAGTGGTCGTTGGAAGTACATCAAAAGTATTATCCAATTAAGTATTCTCCAGTATTTTGCAAGATAATTTTAAAGGATGGGTGCAATAAAATTTATTTGAGTCTAAAGTTTATAGAGCAAAATGTCTTAAGTCAGGGAGATTCTTACCTCCTCCAACTTCAAAATGAGAACAGAATTAATGATTATGGTGGTCTCAGCAAATATGAATTCCCCAGATATTTCCCTCAAAAAAGTTCCAGGTTCTGGCTATCACCAGCTACGATCTTCAGTGGCAGCTATACAGTCTTTATGTAGAAGGACTTTAGGAATTGCAATCTAATGGGGAAGGGGACATTAGAGAATTTATCTTAAAGCTAAATATGCATGGCAAATGCATTACTTTAATTTAAATTATATGCATATTCAGAGTGAGTTTGGCTAGCTCTTAGCATTTCCAATGGTCATTTTCCTTAGCATTACTCTAATCTTTCAGCCCAAATCATCTGTAACGGATAAGTTATCTGGTTACATATTAACACTGTTATAATGACAGTGGTTATTTATAATTCTACTGTTCAATTTTGGTGCCTAACACCTGGTATGGGGAAAGAACAAGAGCTTTGCAATCATACTGACCTACTTATAATTTTCAGCCCTATCACTTAAAGGTTTATGACCTTGAACAAGCTGCCTAACTTAACTTTAGTTTCCTCGACAGAAACTAGGTATAACAACACATAATTTAAAAGTTGTTGCACAGTTAGCATAAATTACATAAAATATCCAAAACGTAGTAGGTGCCTGCACACGGCAGTTATGATGGAAAACTGATAACCAGGTCTATATTCAGGTTTCCAAATAGTGTTAACTATCTACAGAAAGCATGAATCAGCCTCATTCTCTCTAATCTGGTTGTGAGATGACTTACCTATCTTTTTATAGTTTTACTGGGTCTCTAGAGGAAGAAGGCCCTCTCCCAATACTCAGTCTTAAGGCCAAAATTAACATCACAGCCGTATCTTTGTCATTAGCATGCTGACTCTAGGGCCTCTAGAAAAGCCAATGTTTTCACTATTGCCTGTTTCTGTTTTATGGCCTAGGCTAAATATAGTCCCTTAACAGATTTTAAATACTGTTTTGCCCCCAGTCTATTGTAGGGAACTCTGAAAGTTTCCAGTTTCTCAAGAACCACTGTGTTTTGGTTAGCCATACCAGTGGACTCCAAGATGGCAGTCAACCCATGATGCTCTGCCAGTGCCTATTTGCCTTTATGTCTCTGTCATAGGCTGACTGCATCTTCTCTACCCTGGCAAATAGGATCCTGATTTCTAGAATGACACAGGTACATTCTTCTCTCTCAAGTTTGCCTCACACAGGTTTACTTCATCTTATTTTCCCACCACCACTTCCCTACATCCCCACAACAGTATCTGCATTTTGGGTAAAGTGTAAAGATACCGAAATAGGAGTTAGAAGCCTTGATTCTTCTACCTCTACCCCTGCCACTCAAACTAGCTCTGAAGGGTTATCTACCTTCTGTGCAAAAATGCTGTGCTTACCCTACAAGACTGTAGTAAGGTTCAAATAAGACATTTGTAAGCATATTATACAGATCTAAGATATTCTCATAGCTATACCAAAATTTCTACTATTATTTGGCATTTACTTGTGAATATAAAACTATAACATATTTTTTAAATCCTCTAGCATTATTTATATTAGCAAAAGATTGAAAATAATCAAATAGCCATCCATAAGGGCAATAATTTATAAAAATATGATACATTCTTTCATGGAAATACCATATAGCATTTTTTAAATTAGTTCCTTCTATAGTTATGTGAAATAATCCTCAAGATATAACAGTGAAAAAAGATGCAGACTGGTGTGTTGAATTTACTACAATTCATTTTAAAAGAGAGTGTACAGTAAACAGGTATACACATTTTCTTGTATACAAATAAACTATTTCAGGACATATAAGACACTGATAATACCAACTGCTTACGGGAAGAGAATCTAGATGGCTATGTGGTATGTGTGGGCAGTAAAGTTTTTTCTGTATTTCACTCTTTTGTAGCTTTTAAGATTTTGAAATCCTAGTCCCCTAGATGGGTAGAAAAAAATGATCTCTTCATACATCTATAACCAGAGAAATAATATGAACCATTAATGAGGATGACAGCATATCTGAAAGCTCACTTCCTTGGACAGCCTCAACATCAACAATTATCACCACCTAAATAAAACAAATGATGTTCCCTTCCATGATCTCATTCCATCAAGTGACTAGAGTTAATTTATTCCTTCTAGTCAAACTTCCTGACTTGCTATTTGTGTCTATGCACTATGCATTTCACACTCAACGTTATTTGTAAACTCTTGAAATTTATTGTATTTAGGGTTGTACTGCAGGCTTTTAGAAAGGCCCTCTGAACCATAATATTTCCTGCCTCCAGGGCTGGTCAGGGTTCCACTCCAATGCTAACTTTTTGAACCAAAGACAGTTCTGCCTCTTAATCACCCTAGATTCACCGCAGGACCCAAGCAAATCACTAATTTGAGTTTCAACAATTAGATAGCTATAATGCAGACCATTCCATTTCTAGAGAAAATTGTGTTCATTTCCTCCAATCTGACAGAAAAGTACTCTTCCAGAGCCTTGAAAAATAACTCTTCCACAAGGTTAAATTAAATTTACCAAGGCAACATTCTCCCAAACCTACATTTTAAATGATATGACCTTAAACATATATGATTGTAATCATGCTGGAATGACAGAACAGGACCTAAAACGTTGCTCAAAACAGCAGCAAGTGCTACTTCCATTCTTCCTCTCCTGTGGCAAGCAGGTTATTTTTGGACCTGGCCTATGAAGTAGCACTTTGTTGACTATGAGTTTCATCCTCTGAATATTTCTTTCACATTCAACCTTGGTTCTTGCTTTCTGGCACAGAGCTCCAAAACCTCAATGGAATACATAATGAAATGCTGGGTTACTTTAGTGCAAAAAGGTCAAACCTACAAAAGATTTCTAATTGGGAAATCTCTTCAATGAAAGCATATAGAAATTTGCTGACTCTTGTTCCCTTTTCTCTTTTTCCAATAGCTACCTGCTTTCTTTGCAACAAATCTTCAAACACAAAAGCCAACCACCTAGCCAAGCTCAAATGCAGTCAGGTGTTTTGAAAGCACAGGAAAATCTCAAGAGTAATCAACATGAGATAACATCTACTAACAAGCTGCTTATTGGTGTGCTGGGACAGTTAACAGCCTAAAAAACCTCTCAGTTAAAACTAGCTTTGAGAAAAAGACTACAAATAAAAGAAAAGTAAGCCCATTTTCCACCAACAGAAATCTTGCAAAAGGAAGAATCGTATAAGTCAGCTAGACCTGCCACACAAAAACCCTTTATTCCACGGTTATTTTCAGTGGTACTTAACTCCAGGGTGGAGACTAAGGGTCCCCCCAAAAAACCTATCTGAGTATTTTTCTACTTTAATAGTTGTAAAATCCATGGGGAGGCTTATTAAGGAAAACCCTGAAAGAGCTTGACAAAGTTGCTTGTTTTAAAAAATGCAAGTGGGTAATCACCTGAAAATATACTTGTAAATTAGCATTATTTACAACTAAGAGTTTTGTTGAAACACTCTAGAATAATGTTCCAATTGAAAAGCAAGGATTTTATCACAAAAAAGTCAGGCTGCTTTGCCCCATCAGCTCTGTTCCCCAGACATTAAATATTTCCACTCTAAACTTCTTTTATACTCACACAAGACCCTAAATTGGCTTTTGCATATGAAAGACCTGACAGAAAATCCCAAAAGAATGCCTATTTCAGACTATAAGAATGTATAATGTTTTGGAGAGAAAAAGAGGCTGCACTAAAGAGAAAGAAAATTATTATTTAGCAATGTTACTGAACTTCGCCCAAGTCATAGCCAATGACTTGACCTAATATTGCATGCCGCAGGAAGGAAGCATGCATGCACAGGGTGAGAAATCAAGGTCACTAAACTGAATTCCGTACACCACTTTCAAGTAATATCTTTTCCACTATCTGCTTTGACATCAGCTGGGTGCCAATACAATTTCTTGATGCCTTTTCTGCCATCTACCCCGCTCTGTGTATTCTGCATTAAGAGGTAATGAGAAAAATGTTTTTCTAAAGATACCTGAGATCATAAAACGAGTTTGTAAAAACACTTAGAATGTCAAGCCAGAACTAAGTATGTCACATCCTAGAAAAGCTCTTCAGTAAGTAACACTCCAAAATCATTTCTATTTTGCGTTCTAACTCTCAACATGGATTAAATGTTTAATCGTTTGAGTGTTGTCTAAGGGGTAGCAAGAAGTTTTACTAAAGGAGATTACAATGCTTCCCAAACTGGTATAATTTATTTAGGAATGTCGGAGGCTGGCCTTCCAGTTACAGTTTAAGTAGTACAAACCTAAAGTAAATTAAAGTTGTATACTATCAAAGTAAAGACAGTACAATCAATGAATAAAAGAAGTTCAAATATGTACCCAACTATCTCGAGATTTTGTAGATAAAGTAGCTTTCTAAATCAGGAGAGAAAGGATGGATTATTCAATAAATTGTATGGGGACATCAAGCTAGACAGCTGGAGAAGATGACAGATTCAGTCAATAAACGAAGGGCCTAATCTAAGGCAAGCACTGTGACAGACAATGAAAATAAGAACAAGGGGAAAAAAATTACACAATCTGTTGCCCTCATGGAACATAAAGTGATAGGAGAAAGCCATTGACAACCACAAAAGTAAATGTAAAATTACAACTCAAATAAATTTCACAACTGATGCCTTTCTCATCTTATTTAAACCAATATGCATTCTATATAAGCAAATGTCTAAATTTAAAAACCATAAAATTACTTGAAGAAAACATGGGTAAACATGTTTATAAGATTAGAATGAGGAAGGAAAACAAGAAGCCATAAAGTAAAAAAAAATTTTTTTGACGACCTAAATGTTTAAATTTTATATTTTCTAAAAAATACACACACATCAAAAGACAAACACAGAAGCATATCTGCAGTGTTTTAAGAGATAACTAATTTCCCTAATATTCAAAAAGCTATTACACATTAATGGAAAAAAAAAATCAAAAAGCCTAATAGAAAAGTGGACAAAGGATGATTCCAAGAAAAAAATACAAATAGCCAACAGACAAATTAAATGATACTCAAATTCAGAAATAAATAACTACAAAGTAAGATGACATTTTTTTACCTGTCAGATTAACTTCCTAAAAAGATGGCTGATTGCCAGTATTAAAGAGAACAAAAAAATCCCTCACATACACTCTTAAGTGAACTAGCGAGGACTTTCTTAAAGGGCAATTTGGCAACATTTATAAAATTTTAAGCACTCATACTTTGTCTCAGACATTCTACTTCTAGTGAATTATTATATTAAATTACTGATAAAATTAAGAACCTAGTTTCAAAAGAAGATCCTAACGTTGTATGTATCATAATAGAAAAGAACACATAACTTTGGGGAAATTTACTCTAGATTGGACCTAATAAAACCCTAGTATTTAAAAAAATTAAATTATGTCTGAGACTTAAGAGTCTTTTGAATAGTAAATAGTGCAATAGCAAATGGAACAGAAAATAAACACTAGCACAAATCTGCAAATATAAATGTGAGGAAACATTGACATGTACTTTGTAATTTTAAAAAAAGCTGGAAACAACCCTAAAATCTATCAGTAGGGTACAATTTAAATGAATTATATTCATAAACTGAAATACTCTATAGCCATTAAAAAGATTAAGATTAAGACTAGGGCAAAATGTACTGAAATGTTGGCAATATGTTATTAAATTAAAAAACAAGAAGCAAAGTAGATGTGTGGTGTGATCCCTTTTCAACAAAAAACAAACTGTTAATATGTGAGTAGGAAAAAAAATCTGGTTACAAAATGTTAACAATGTTCTCTAGAGAGAAGGAACTTTCACTTTCTATGTTACATCTTTCATAGTTTGATTATTTTATAACACATGTATCAGATAGATAGATACACTGACAGATGTTTTTAAAGAGACTTTGATGCTATAAAAAGAGTTGGAAAGGGAGAACTATCTGAAAGTGGGAAAAAGATACAGAATGAGTACAGAGGAAAATATTCACAATAGAACATATAATTTCAGAATTAGAATAACTTTACAAATTAAAAATAACTAGGAAATCAAAATTAAAACCTTTTGTGCTATAAACAAAACCATCATGAAAATGAAAAGATAATCAACAAAATAGGAGAAAATATTTGTAAATCATATATCTGATAAAAGACTTGTATCCAGAACACAAAGAATTCTTATAACAACGATAAAGACAAGTAACCCAACTAAAAAATAGGCCCCCCAAAAATCTAAATAGACACTCTCCAAAGATCTACCAATGGTCAATTAACACATGAAAAGATGCTCAATGCCATTAACCATTAGGGAAATGCAAATTAAAACAATGAGATATCATTTCATATCCACCTGCATGGCTAGATCGAAAAGAAAGTGCAAGTTTTGGTGAAGATGTAGAAAAACAGAAATCCTAATACATTACTAGTGGGAATGTAACTTGGTACAGCCATCATGAAAAAGTCTGACAATTCCTTAACAGTTAAACATGAAGTTACTGTATGATCCAACAATTCCACTCCTTGGTAAATAAATACCCAAGATAAATGAAAACATATATCCACACAAAGGCTTGTACACAAATGTTCATAATGGCATTGTTCGTAATAGCCAAAAAGTGGAAACAATGCAAAAGTCCATTGACTGATTCATGAGTGGATAAACAAATGCAATATATCCACACAATGGAATACTATTCAGTCATAAAAAGGAATAAATTTCTAACATATGCTACAACACAGATGCACCATGAAGACATTATGCTAAGTTAAAGAAGCCAGACACAAAGGGCCATATATTTCATGATTCCATTCATACGAAATGTCCAAAATAGGCAAATCCATAGAGACTGATTAGTGGTTCTTTAGGACTGAGAAGGAGGCTGAAGAAAGGGACAGTGACTCCTAATGAGTACACCATTTCTTTTAAGGGGAATGAAAATATTGTAAAATTGATTGTGGTGGTGACTATACAACTCCATGAACATACTGAAAATACTGAATTAGGTGAATTGTATGGTATATGAATTAAATCTCAACAAAGCTGATGAAAAATATCTATAAATTAAAAAGAAACTGGAAGTTCCATGAGGTTAAATGATTTGCCCAAGGAAAATTCCAGGCTAGTAAAAACTGAAACTGGAAACATGTGGCCTGACTCCTACACCAATGCTCGGTTCATTACAGAATGCATCAGGCAATTCTGATGGACCAAAAAGTTTCCCCAAAGAGCTGGAAAAGCATAAAACAGTGGCACTAGCATGAGAAAAGAAGAGAAATTTAGATAACACAATTAAAAGGTGGTTTTCAAAATTTAATGTAACTCCAAAATAGATTCTTGGCCTAAAAACTCTTAATAGCATTGATATAAAAGGTTGTGACTCCTATAACAGTGCCCCTTTTACTAAGAGCTCAATTAGAGCAGGGCACTGGATGCAGCTGCTGACTGAAAAGGAAGAAGGAAAATGAGATCAGAAGGGACAGCAGGCTGAACTCTCTGGCCACCCTTCTGCATATGTCAAAGAGGCCACTACTTGCTTCAAACAAGTTATTTTATTCTTTAGGATTATAAACTCCCTTTAAGAGATCCAAAAGTATCACCCCAAGATTTAATTACCTCCCAGAATTATTACTATGCACATATAAGATATTTAGGTATAATATAGGAAAGGGGTGTCTCTGCAGCTGACTTGGACACAAAGACCATTGCTGGAATACAATTGCCCCATTTGACTAGAATAACAATATCACACTGTTGATGTAGAAATAGAAAGTAAGCCATGCGCATTCAATCATTAAGTACATTATTTCGAAAGTTTTAAAAATGAACTACTAAAAAAACTTGTCTATTGTCAGAACACTGCTTATGCAACATTAGAACATTGTGACAGAAGGAAAGGACAACTGGAGGCAGGAAGCAGAAAGAAAGAAGAAATCCTGCAGGTACCCAACTTATCCTAAGGAATGTACAGCTCTGCTCCCTCCTTCCACAATAAAAACAATCCTGTTTCTTGTGGCATATGAACAAAGATTTCTTTTGCCAGGAACAGAAAACAACGTACTACATGAAAATGTCAACTAGTTCCATGGAACACTACACTGGCCGTATGCAGATACAAACTTTTTAAACCAGAGAGTTTTGGCTGTTTCCTCACTGAATTTTTAACATCACTGGCCTGTTATCAAATTCAGTTCAGTTTATGCAAACTCTTAACATAGTAGATGAAATATCACCCTAAAGTATATACTACTAATAAAAGAGTCTATAAAATATCTTGTCCTCAAATTTCTAACAACTTTGGCTTATTTATAATTTTGAATTAATGTAGAAATTCTCCTAACCCACCTCAAGTCAACCAAAATATTCAATGCCCCCCTCTTCTCTCTGTAAAACAACTGGTGCTCCCAGCAGGCAAACTGGCCACAATTAATGGCTACTCTCTTACTCCTAGATATTTCTGCTCCCACCCATTAAGTTGCGTGCTTACCAAGAACTGTTTTTTTCCCAAGTCTATTAATACCAGTTGCTCTTATCATTACAGCTGTATCATTGATTAGATATGTAAACTGATAAAATCAGAAAGAACAGAAAGACATGTTTCTATGAAAAGTAGGTTAAATGCTTTAAAAAACTTGATAAAGCCAAATTAGATTCCAATTAGTGTAAAAGAATGAGGATGGGGGGAATCATACAATTCAAGAGGGATATGTACTCATATTGCCTCACAAATGCCTTTAAACTACTACCCTGCTTTATAAAAGCAAACTGAAACTAGAAATCATAGATAATGAACTATGGGTAAGTTTAATGCAAACAAGATGAAGGGACTCCAATCAGGGCATCAATATACAAAGAAAGGCCTCAGCTTTACATCAAAAGATTAATGAATATGTTTCTTAAAAGAACTGCAAAGAAGAAGAGAAGCAGGGGAAACCTAGAGAGTAAAACTAACAAACAAAAAAACTCACAGGACATCAATCAATTATAATGTATGAACTTTATTTAGATCCTGATTCAAACAAATAACTGGTTTTTTTAAAAAAAAGAAAATAAAAGATACATATATACAACAATCAGAAATTTTAACACTGACTTGATATTTAATGAAATTAAGAAAGTATTGTTAATTGTTGAGGTAGGATAATGGCACTGTGGTTACATTTTTTTGTAAAAGAATTCCTGTCTATTTAGAGATACAAAACACAATAATTGCTAATGAAATGACAGGATTCTGGGATTTCCTTCAAAATAAACTAGGGAGAAAAGAGAAACAGAAGGGGATAGATGAAAAATTATCCATGAGTTGATAATGGTTTAAACGGGGTGATAGGTCCATGGGGGTTCATTATACTATTCTACTTTTGTTTAATGTTTGAAATTTTCCATAATAAACACTTTTACAAATAGATTAGTGAATGAATGCATACATATTTTTTAATTAAAATAAAATAGTAAAAGTATATATGCATCACTATTTCTGACTTCATTGCTTCCTTTGTTTTTTTCCCCACAATTAACTAAGCAAATCATAACCCAAACTTATTGTATAAGAGGCCTCCTATTGAAAGTAAAGGAAAAGAACATAACATCAGATGCTCCAAATGCAATAGTGGTAACCCATGAACATCCTAAGAATAATATCGCCATACAACCCAATTGCCTTTGAAATCTTGTAATTCGTACAGTGCATAAGGCAAATCCAAACACAAATAGGGCTGCTACATTGCCATATTTATTCACATAATCATGTCACTTACGGTCTCCTTCATCACCTTTTCACCATTAAAAAGAGGGAGGAGTAACTTATAACCTTCATTAATCTTTTAAATTCTCACTCAGATTTACCAAGAATGATTATTTAAGAATCAAAGGTTCAGGTACTCCAAGTCTATTTCTCGTTACTCTTTCTTCTTTCCTTCAGGAATTTCTCCAATTTAAGCTTATGTCTCTTTGTGAAAGATCAGTAAAGAATGATGAGTCATAAAAAAAAAAAATTGAAAGGTTTGATTCACACTTTTCTTTATTAGTTTTTTTCCTCCTCCAGGAGCTGCTCTAACCTCTTTGACCTGTCCTTTATCACACCTTAGGTTTAAAGGTACAGCAGAGGCTTAAAAGCCCTAGGCTCCCGAGCCAAGAAAGACAGAGGGGAGACAATAAAGAAAGGCTGTCTCATACACTGCTGGGAAGGCTAACCCTGGCTGGCACAACGTTCTTCTGGAAAGCAACATGACTTTCAGGTGTCTTGAAAACATGTGTATCCTCAGCCCAGTAATTCCACTTCCAACAATCTATTATGAGCAAAAAAAATCAAAAATGCATCAAAGATTTGTACACAAAAATGGTCATCACAGCAAATTTGTAACTGAAAAACTGGAAAGAACCTTAAATTATTTTTAAAAAACTTCGAAAAACAACAGGAGTATTATAATGAAAAAGTGCATATCTATTAAAATTGATGTTTACAAATAGTTTCTAATGATGGGGAAATGCTTTTAATGAATGTTAAGGGGGAAAAGGGAATAAAATAGTATATCAATATGATCTCGATTATGTATTTTACAACATAAACAACTGTTGCTTGCCTCTGGATAGCAGAATTATAGGCGAATTTTTCCTTCTGCTTCTTTATAATTTTCCAAAATTTGTAGTTTTCCCAAATTTCTTCCATAAGCACAAATTACTTTTATAATTAGAAAACAAGCAGGGCAAGGTGGTAGAAGAGGACCAGTAATAGTGAACAATTGGCTAGAAGTAAGAAAATTATGCTTAAAACCTGTCTTCCTCTATCAGGTTCAAGCTATAAGTATTAACTACTCCTTTAACTTAATTCTTTCTCTACCCAGACAAAATAAAACCTATATTCTTGTCTTCTAGAACCAGTAATTGCTACTTTTCACACACAGATGATACAACAAAAGCTAGCTGAATTAATTCATTAAAGCTAAGAACCACGAAAAGTAACCCATTAAAATTAAAGGCCAGTGACAAAAGAATGATTTTTTTGTTTTAAATCAGCTCACTTAGTATAAAGAACAGAAAAAGAGGTAACTCAACAAATAATCTGAAGTTATTTCAGGAAGTGCCAGCAGCCCAAGACAGTTTGGTGGGTCTGCAAAGGAAGAGAGGCTCCAAGGAGAAGAGGGAAAAGGAGGCGTTGGCTGACTACACCCATGGGGCCACCTCAAGGAAGTAACCCCCTGGGAGCCTGGATATGAAAGAACCTTCTATTTTAAAAGTGACTTAAATTTAAATTGCAGGGTTTACTTCAGATATACTGAACTTAATAAAAGTTTGAGATATGCCAAAAATAAATTACTTGCCCTAAAAGGTTATGAAATCTCCTTAGCTGAAGGTTTGTGAGAAAAATATAGACAATTACTCTTCTTTAACATCCTAACTGGAGACAGGAAATTTCAATAGTAAAATTCTAAGATGTGTTATGGGTATAAAAACAAACCCAGCTCCCATTTTTTAATCCTTGTATTCATTCACTAAATAAATATTTACAGGCATTGTAGTAGGCACTACAAGGAACACAACATCTGACAACAGATTAAAATTCCCACCCTCATGAAGCTTACGCTAATTTATCACACTGTGCCTCCTAACAAGTACTAAAAGTTAGGTATTTCCTTTTTTTTTTTTTTTTTTAAGTAAAATGATGTTTAGAAATTTCAAGCATGTCAAAGCACTGCCAGAAAATAAGCAGCATCTAGTATTTGGACTAATACAGAGAAGCCTTAAATAAATATCTGTGAAACAGACTAAAAAACTGTGTGGCTGAGGTATTAGGGTGGCAGGCAGACTTAATTTCACTGTATACAAATCTGTACTTTTTTAATTCAATTCCTGGTTTTTGATATTTTTTGAGAATTTTATTGGACGGATGGATGGTGGTTGGAATAAATAGAAAAATTCTTCTTCGTTACATTCAATTCTTCTGGAGGAGGCATTGAGAAGTAAAGCATACCCCTGGTAAGCATGTTCTAAAGCTGAAACTAGGCAGAAATTTGATAATTTCTCAGAAATTCCTAATGAAAACCTTAACATAGTTTAAGAATAACTAGCCCAAAGTATCCACTGAGGCCTGCCTAACAAAGACAAGCTTCAACAGGTGATGGGTTTGCTTCTTCTTCCTTTTCAGCTTCTAGGAAATGAGGCTAAGTATTCAGTTTCATTCCTACTTGACAACCTAAATTCTAAGACAAAATACTATTCAGTGGCCAGAGACTCCTTGTCTACAGTGGATTGCACATCTAAACAGAAATATGTTCCTAACATAACTTCACGATAGCTCATCCAACAGTTCTATACTGATGGAACTTCATTGTGAATAGATCGAAAAGAAGGCCTTTCAAGCTAATTCATCCAACACTGCTGAGGCTTCTCAAAGACTGCCTTGGCCACTTATTTAACAATTGTGTACTATATTAGGACAAAAGCCACAAGAATGTATGTAATTTTCATCTTCCAGATGTTATCTGTCATCCACAGGACAATATGACTGTCCTGTTTTACGTATTATGCCAGAAGGGACTAAACTACTCACTGTTAGAAGGGGGCAAGGACTCACCTGATAGGTGAGGTCATTCACCTGAGGAACAAGTATAGCTCTTAGACCAGAAACTAGAACTACATAAGAGAAGCCTTAAATAAGTGGTTCTCTTGGCCCTCCCAGTATCATCAAGGTATGTATCTTGGTGACCAATTCTCTTAATGAGTTATATGACGGCACCATCTCCTGGAAACTGGTAGTGATCTGGTAAGTGAGGAATCCATCTAAGAAAAGTGCTTTCAAAGACAGACCAGACCAGCCCAACAGAGCAAAAGTATAATTACCCATATTCCCTGGGAGTTAGCTAGATTTAGTGGCAAAACTATATATGGCAGACTGTGTTTATGGTCATTGCCTTTTCTTCATCTCCTTCTTTTTTTACTTCCTTAGTATTTTGAAAGACTTTTTGACACCTCAGTCATGTCAAGGGGGCACCAAGGGGTTTTTGAGTAGGAGATTTAAAAGCAAAGCAATGAATCCATGGAGGACTGCTCATAAGTGGCAGGGGTGGCAGAGTGAAATAATGACAAAAGACAGGTAAAATACAGTGTTGCTATGTACTATTCCTCCTACTTGGAAGTTTTTCCTCTCATCATATCATGACATCTCACTTTTGGAGTTTGGTTTAATAGAGAGAATAAATATCTTAGGTTTTAATTAGTAGGTATGTTTTGTTTCTCTAATACAAGATCAAGTGTTCAGAGGACAAGGGCAATGTTTTCTATGACTGGAGGAGTCAGAGTAGTTAGCCAGTAGAAATACCCAGATTCTAATTCCAGCTCCCCAACTAACTAGCTATAGGATTCTGGGAAATGGGAAGGTGGAGGGAAGATACCAAAGGGAGCTGTGAATCTAATGGATAATTGGTCTATACTTTAACAATCCCTAAAACCCTGAAATTCTAAATTCTGTTAAGTCCTAGACTCTAAAAAAGAAAATGTTGAAATAGAAGATCTGTAAGATCTCTTTTGTGCCCCAAAACAACAAATATCTGTTGGCTGATGTTTAATTTATATGCAAAACGTACGCCATTCAGAGTGTAAAAGAATATCAAGTTGTTAAAATTGAACACCTCCGCTATCTGAAGAAATATATCAGAGCTTTTTAACCCTTAACCATAAAATAACCAGCATGCGTTTTTAAAAACAAATCAGATGATGTCAATGCTCTGCTTTGATTATTATCTGATGCCAATGCCCTGTTTCATAGCCATTCCATAAAATGGCCTATAAACCTATATGATCTGGCCCCTATCTACCTTTCTGACTTCATCCCTTACTATCCTCCTCCTTGTTCTCTAAGTTCCAGACACCATGATATTGGCTCTAATCTTTGGATAAAGCAAGCTCTTTTCTACCCCAAGACCTTTGCACTTGCCATTCCTTCTGCATTGACTATTGTTTTCCAAATCTTTCCAGGCTGGCTCTTTCTCATCACTCGGGTGTTGACTCAAATATCACCACCTTGGAAAGGCCTTCCCTGACCACTCTATCTGAAGCAGCATTCTTCCTCAGGCACTCTCTAGCCCATTTATTTTCTTAACAGTATTCATCGCTATATGAAGTTACTTATTTGTTTACATGTTCTTTATCTGTCTCCTTCCATTAGAAAGTAAGCTCCAATAAGGCCAGAGCTTTTAATCTCTCTTGTTTATCAGTGTACAAAGAAGCCCAAGAAAAGAACCTAACACAAAATTTGGACTCAATAATAAGTGTTGAATGAATGAATGGATAAGAGAAAGATTTAATCTCTATGCAGAGATGTTTTAAGTGTTTTTTAGAATTATGAAGGCTCTGGTGAAGAGAGAGGATTTTTCTTTTCAAAGCATCCATTTTGTTCTCTTTCATGCCATGAACTAGAAAACATTAGCCAGATTGATGCCTGGAAAATGAAAACAGCACTTCTGGCACAGATATAACTAGTCTGGGCACCTCTGGCTTGAGCCAGATCTATGACTTTCTAGGGAGCTGGCACCAAAGTCAGAATGTTCAAATAAACAGTTCTGATGCTGAAAGTGGAACACGGGTATTCTGATTCTGGAAGAATGAGTCCAAATCAATATTAGTTCTTCGCAAAGTTTCAACAAAGTCAGTAACCCCATCACGAAATATCATTCGTATCAAAATGAAGTTAGTCATCTTTCAATAGGCATTTCTAGATTATCTAGGGCTGGAACTATCCTCCTCAAATGGAATAATGTAAATCTCGCTTTCAACTTCTTGTTGACATAATTCTCTTTTCTACTTATGGATGAATCTTGTTTTCAGCCTTCTGATGAGAACAAGCATCACTTCATTTGCTTCATTAAACTCTTCTTTAGCAGTAAAAATAATATTACTAGCCTATTCTGAGTTCTCCCCATGGAAATGAGTTTGCACTAAACCACGCAGCCCACAGATGTGACCACAGATGTGATCAATATCTGGAATAAGGTCATGGGCAAAATGTTTTCTCTGTGTAGTATCCAAAGTTAAGAATACTGACTTTGGCCTCCTAAGTAGCACCCAAAATGTGTTCTTAAGTCTTATAAGAATATTTCTTCTTATTTTCTACCAAATTTAAGTAAATAAATCTCTGAAAAAAAGACTACACTCAAACAAACTCTATTCCATCAGCAATGTGACAAAGAGTAGTTACACAAATACATGGAATATTCAAAACAGCCCAAATAAAAGCCAGCATTAGTCACAGTTTTCATTAGGCAAGTCTCATAAATATTTAAAAAGTTTAACTAATGGGAAATTATGTTTTAAAATGCCAACTTCATGAAATTAGCCCATAATCCACAGGAGTTAAACCTAAGTATCTCAAAGTGGCACCTAACATGAAAGCAAGCTACTTTTTTGCCCTGAAAGCATATCATCAGGATGACATCAATCTACACAAAACTAATGGCATGTGCATTCATGAATTGTTCCAAAGGAGTGAAAAGCCAAAAGGGGGAACTATGTCTTACTCATCTTTGTTACTACAGCATCTAATGATGATGATGATGACGATGACGACGAAGACATATATTATCTTACTTAATCTTCATAATACCCAAACTTGGGAGGTAAATATTATCGTCATCTAATTTTACAGATGAGGAAATTCAAGCACAGAGAAGTTAAATAATTTACCCAAGATCACCCAGCTATTAAACAGCAGATCCAAACCTAGGCAGCTTTATCCAAAGCTCAAACTCTTTCTACAAACCAGTAATGGGCAAGTGATACGTACTTGTTGAAATATACATTAAAAGTATTTGACCAATGGCTTTTATAGTCATGTATAATAAATAAAATGCATACAAAATATATATACTCTTTGTTCCCATTCATCTAACCAGTGAAAGTATAATTAGGCACAAGCAACAAACTATAAGCAACTGAAAACAGAAAATCTTCTTTTTAATCTCTTTACTACTTCACAGTGTCCTACCAAAAGAATAGAGTCAAAGGCTAAGTCTCCTCTTAAAAAAAAAAAAAAAAAAATCAAAGATGGTACTACAAAGACAGCCAGGGTGAGCTGCTGAACAAAGTATGTCAGAGATGAATATTCTCTCCTGTTAACTGGTCTGCAGTGATGCTCTAAGCACTGCAGTACTGCCAACATTAACTCCAAGCTCATGAATGCCATGCTACAAAAGTCACCAACAACCAAACAGAAAAATATTTCTTTTTCTCTACTGATTTAATTCATCCCAAGGTCCTTCTCTAGGAGGTTTGAGAGTTAACAGAATCTGGGAAAGGGTCAGCTTCACCACTTGTTGGACGAAGTGCAGTAGCCTAGTGAATAAATGAAGTTTACTTCAGCCTCTCAGTCCTTGGAATGGGTAGTGCATACAAGAAAAGGTGATCATAAATATTTCTGTGATGTTCAGAAACATCTACTACCCATATATATATATGTTATATATACTTATGAGAAAAACTCAACCATTCAGTGGCCTATAGGGAGAAAAAGGAAAAGAAGAAATCACATATCTCTAAGAGAAAAAACAAAAACACAATATATTCTGGAAAGAGATGGAAAAAAAAAAAAATAGCTCTCTTTGATTCCAAGTGACCTGACGGCAGAAGTAAGATAAACACTGCAATACATGGGAAGAAAAATCTATCTACCTGAGTAACTGAAACAGCAGCTTCTGCAACTGCTAGTACCTAGGCGCCTTCTTTGCCATTACGTAACCAAACCATGGCTTTAATAGGCCATCATACTGTATGTCAACAGCTGTTAGGCTCATCTAAGCTGTCGGCATTTAAGAAACCCTTCCAGAGTGGATTCAGATAAGCACAGAGCAGGCCAAAATATGCTCATCGTCCACCCAGAGCACATGACAACTCCTTGTGAATTAAGTTTCCTTCTGTCGTCAGAGTAATTTAAGCAGCAAAAGATAAGGCACTTGTAACTGTAACTAGGAAATTGCAAACTGCTACAGAAACACAAATGAGTGCTGGTGTGGTCCCGTCACACATGCAACTCATTGAACTCATTGTCCAAGCCATTCAGTCTCATTCAAGATTTTGAATATTTCCATACATAAGAATTGCATAACTGCTCACCACAAATGATCAAAGATAAAAACCAATATAAACAATGACACTCGCTTATAAACAAGCCAATGTTTAACATGCTGCAGTCCTAAAGAATACCAAGGCCTCAGAGAAAAACTAAGAGACACACACACACACACACACACACACACACACACACACACACACACACGAAAATTAGAAAGCAGGCAGCCCAGCCATAATTAGCCACTGGCTTTGCTGACTACTGAAGATAGAAATGTTTCTTTTATATATATAAAGCCAAGAATCAACTGTTTGCAATTACATTTCCAAAAACATTCGACCCTGTCTGTCACAATTTTTTTTTTTTATCAATATTTTGGTGTATCCAAGGACTGGAAGATACAAAATTCTTTAAGTCATGGATACCATAAACCAGGCTACCAATTAAGTTCATGGAGTCCATTCCCCAGAGGTCAGAACAAAATAATCACAGGAGGGCAACGTAATTAACTTAAAAGTATGGCGGAGGGGGGCAAAAAAGAAAATACCAAAACAAGGAACAAGGCTCCAACAACAAGAGTTGTTTGTACACATAACTTTGGCTTGGCTAACAGTAAAGAACTGGAAACACTCAGGAGAGGCAGAGATGCACCATATTCTTGGCTCAGTCTACTCCCCCTAAGGGTCAGAGGATAACATCATTAAGGAACCTTGGACTGTGGTATCTCCTGCAGCTCAGAGCTGCAGTTTTGAGGCCCTCTGATAAAAACTGACAGAGGAAGTGAAACTGACCAATCAATTTTCTACAACCACCCTCCCTGCCACTCTGGTAAGAAGAGCCCCTTGTAGTCTTTGACAGAAAGGAGGGAAAAAGGAACTTCAGGTTGTAAGTGAGCAGGAGAGAAGATCTAGATAAGTCACTGGCTTCTGAAAACAAGCGGTTGCCATAAAAGCAAAAACAAGGTGGGTGATGACAACCAGAGCCTAGGCTGAGGAGGTGAGGGGAATTGATGTGGCTTTGGTAGGAAGCAGCAGCAGCAGTTATAAGGGTTCTTCATTAGTCAGGTTAAAGGAAACACAAACTGCAGTTTTAAATAAAGTGAATGACTACACTGAAAGTATTCATTCAAGTGAGAGACTGAGCAAAGAAAGAAATCTGGAGTACAAACGGGTGTTGTGGGTCCAATCAAAATCAATTCTTCCTGATGTCTTAGATTTCAACAAGCCCAATGAAGGGTACAGGAAAGAGCTACCCATATTTCCTCAAAAAAGGAATTTTACATGTAAAGTTTTATATGTATATACTGCTTCCTAACTGACCTTGGCCAATTTCACTAAGACAGCTCCACAAATCCCTTGAGAACCAAAAGGCCCAATGAGTGTAATCCTCCACGGTCCAGGTTCTTCATACACCTCCTCAGTCGCCAGCCTGGGTTCTATAAAGCCCACAATTCCAGACGCTCCAACAACTAAACCTAACCAGCAATCCAGCCCTCCCAAATTGTTTAACCCCTGACTACCTAGTGCCACCATAAACCTGGGCGCCCCCACTCTGTTTCCTGAGCCCCTTCCTGCAAAAAAGCAAAGTAATTTCCCCTAGTATTTCCCCATTTTCTTCATCACCTCCTTCAATGATCTTTTCTGTCCTCAGGCTTCCATTTCCACTATCAGTCCTAGGTGATCAAATGATGATTGGTATCTCTGTCATAAGGTACCAGGTCCCTTTTATCTCCCAGTACCCTGCGCCCACCACACACCCCTAGTGCATGCCCCAGCCGTCCTTGTTCCCCTCGTATCTCCATCAGCCACTTTACCCTTGTCTTCCACCATTCCGCTGGTCCACATTTCCTATGCCCCTGCCCTCATTCCCTTAAGATTTCCTAATTGCTGGTTTCAGTCTTCTTAGCTTACAGTCTCCCGGCTCCGCCAGAGTTCCAAACCTCTTTCCAATCATCTCTTCTGCTACCCTCCATACAGCGCTGGGAACCCCCTCCTCATCTCCGGCTTCTCAGTTCCCCAGGTCCGGGTACTCAATGCACCCCCGCACCCCCTCTGCCGTGGAGTTTCCCTCTCACGGGTACCCGGGTGTCCCCTACCGTCTTGCCCTCTCCTCACTCCCCCCGACAGCTCCCTACCCGTTTCCCGGTCCCCAACGCTCTCCAATATCTCAAGCCCCGTTCGCTGCGCCGACCCCTCAGCCTCGGTGTCGCGGGTCTCTCCTGCCCCCGCCACACTCGGACGGAAGGTCCCGGGCTGCGCAGCCCCGCAGCCGCCCGGTCCCCCCACGCCACTACCTTGGCCTTGGTGACGAGGTGCGTGGCCCGCTTGACCACAGCGAAGTTGCCCTTGCCAATGGTGCGGTCGATCTCGTAGTAGCCGATGCGGGCAGGCACTGGCCCGCGGGAGGCCGGGGCTGGGGGACGCGGCGGGCCAGCCGCCGGGGACACAGCAGCGGGGGCGGCCGGAGGCCCCGGGGCGGGCGGAGGCAGCAGGCGGCCCGCCGGCCCGGCTCCCCCAGCTCCGGCCCCGGCAGCCCCGCCAGCTCCGCTCGCCGCCGCCGCCGCCATCTTGTTGTGCAGTGAAACCTCCGTGGCCGCGGGGAGCCGGCAGGGGGGGAGGGGGCGGGGGGCGGGAAAAGGAGGGGGGGCCGTGCTGACGTCACTCCAGGGGGCGGGGCGCCCGCGCCGCCGGGGCCCGGCGCCATGGCAACCGCTCGTCACGTGCTGACGCGCGTCACTGCCTAGAGCCATGGCAACCGTGACCTCACTGGCGAGCTCGACCTTCCCGCGTGGGCCATTTCTCTGGCGCTGGCTCCCGGGTGCCCCCCTCTGGGGATGGGACAGTGGGCACCGCAAGTGTACTAGCCAGTTCCAAACCGCTGCAGCGTTCCAGAGTCGGGAGTGCTTTAAGCCTGACCTAAAGTCCCTGGAATTGCTAAAGTGACCCCTACTGTGACCTCTGTCCCAGTTCAGCAATCACCCAACCTCCCTTAAAACAAAATATTGCTTCATCACCAAAAATACCAGCCTTGTCCCACTTTAGCCCTTAAGGCCACAAAGGCAGGAATAACTACAGCATTGAAGCAACTGTAACCAAGTTGGTAGCGAGGGGAATTCTTCAGTAAAATTCCTTCCTCTTACAAAAGCTAACTCACCGGTACAACCAATCTAATTGTCACCAAATATAGGGGAATGGGGAAATTAGGATTTGCGTATTCGAGGGCGGAGAAACCAACTCAAACACGCATTCCAATTATTGGGTGGGTGAGGGCCAGAAAAGGTACGTCATTTTCCTTCCTCCCACCCAGTCTCTGTACGATTCTATAGCTAGATGACTGTCCTATTTCTATCACTTGTATAACCCTGATGAAGCAGTGGTGCACACGTCACAGTTAAATTAAAGACAAAAGGTCTGTTAAGGAAAAAATTGAATGATAAAATAAAAAATTCCATCTTTACTAGTGCCTCTCCAAGGACATTGAAGGTGATCAAATTTATCTTTTTCTCCCCTCCGGTTGTCTGTCATGCTCCGCCCTCCAGAGCCCTTCACTAGCTCCCAAGTTTCCCCCTCCTCTTTTTCCCCCCTCCCTTTATTAAGTGGATTAACTTAACTGCTCTAGGTGGCGAAAGAGGGGTAGACATTTGGGCTGTCAATAACAAGATGATGGGGGAGAGGGGTTTTTGAACATTCAATGTTAAAATGTATTCCTTCAGTTCAATCCTGATGCATTTACATCTCTGTGTCTCTCAATGGCGGAACTACATTGTCAGGTCACAGCATGGACATACAATATTAAAAACTGATACCCAGGGCACTGTAAATGTGTGAGGAGAGTGCATGTTTACTCTCTCCGACCAAAAGAAATTTACAAGCACCCTGATTCACCTATCTGACTATGAGAGATGGCTGGGACTAGGATGGGACAGAGAGATCATTCTGAAATCGTCTTGGATCAATTCCCTGGTGGCTGGTCCAAATTGCCAACACAATTAACACTAATAGGCTTCTTTACTAGCAAATAAGGATAAGAATGAAGTAGACCTTGGCTTCTTACACTACTTAAACCTTTTCATTGGTTAAAATCAGTCAATCCCAGATAAATGATGAGGTGTGGCCAGCCTCTCTTACCACTTCATGACCCCTCTCACCTGCCTCTATCAGGGACTGTACATTAACTTTAGTGCTGGGCCCCAGGGTCCCTCTAAGGACAAAGAAGGGAGGGGAGTGGGAGTCTCAACAGAAACCTTACCTGGCTGGTAAGGCAAGGAAAAAAATATTTTACTCTGTGGACTGCAAGAACAGCACTGAAACTATTCTCATAGCAACTTTACAACTTCTCCTCCACTCATGGAGATGATTTGAACATCAAGTATGACAACTTCTGCTGCTCTCTGGAAAGTGTCAAAAACAAGCCTCTGGGAAGAAAGCAGAAATGGAGCATTGGCCTAACTAACCTCCAAAGAGAAGAGGCATTTCATTCTTGTCCCTGATAATGGCCAGAATGTGTATGCTGTGTGTCATTTATGTGCCCTGCCTATGTGGATTGAGGCCAGTAGGTGGTATGTCCTATTAAGACTTGACAAAGACTTACTGGAGATCTCCCTGAAGAGTTCTCTTTGGTGAGAAGAACATAGAAAACTGGGGAGCAGATTGGTTAACAAAGGTCATCAGAGGGAAAAGGAAAACAGTTTAGATGTATGTATGTAATAAGGACTGACTGAGGAGCAAGGACTCAGGTTTTGGAAGGAACTCAATGTCAGTAATAACAACAATTTGCTAGGCTCTATGCTAAGGAGTTTATAGATGTGTACTCATGTAATCCTTAACAACCCTATGAGATGGATTATATTATCCCCATTCTGCAGATAAGGAAAATGAGAGATTAAGATAATTGGCCACAGTCACAGAGCTAGAAAGTGGTAGAACTAGGATTCAAACCTAGACAGTCTACCTCTGAGCCTAAGATCTTCCCCACTGGATTATAAACCCTATCAAAATAGGAGCTAGTAGAAAAAGTTGTTTTTCCTGAAACCCAGGGTGACTGAGTTCAGTTTAGACCCAGGAAAGAAGAGGATTTTGAGAGAGCAGGGCAGAGCAGTTACCTAGGCATATAAATAAAGAACAATAGACTACAAAAGTGGTTAAAAGTCCCTGTGATGGCTTCACTTGTAAATAGTGCCACAGGTGGGCAGAAGTGTTCCTGTCCTGCTGCAGACTCAGAGGAACAGCTTGAGGGCTGAATTTTCAGGGGCCCTGTACTCCAGGATGCATGCAGGCCAGGAGCTAGCCATCACCCAGCTCCCAATCAGCCTCCATAACCAACTCACCCTTTTCTAGAAAAACAAAAGAAAGATTCAACGATGAAAATGAGACATTTTCCTCTGTAATGTCATTGTCTTGTTTCTAGAACGACAAACGAGGGCATTCTCGATGGATATAAATAGGCCCTTAAAAACTTGTAGAAATGATATAAAAACTCTGAGGCCCTGAGGCCTGACCTAAGAGTGACATAAGTAGTGGGAGGTAATCCATTAACTCTTGTATGATTTTAAAGTCCTGCTTAGCCTGTCTGCAGGGCAGTTTACCAGCAACTTGAAAGAAAACTGAAGCCTCATAATATAGCTCCACAGATTCTCAGAGCCATCAAAACCTTGAATAAAGTCCAATCCCTCACTTTACATTGGCCCAACTCATTAACTGCTCTGAAAAAAAGCTAACATTGTATGAGTATTCAGTTGATACAGAAGCATATTCAGAAATTATGTATGCCAAAAGCCAACATCATAGAATGTTTACATGTCACTTATTCCCAAACAAGGGAGCTATTAGCCAGTTATAAATTCTGCCATCACATAGAAACCAGGGCACTGTTGGATACCCATTGTCCAAACACTCAGTGTGCCCTGATTCTCCAGGTAATCTAAATGTGCGCCTTCTCTTTGTTAGGGCTGTATTCTGCATTACCATATCAGCTATGTAGCTGTTGCCTTTCCTCCTATCCTAGATCAACCTAGTCTTGTGAAATGCTTCCCTTGGGTACCCAGAAGCAGGTGTGAGTAGCCAAAGTACATAGTCTCCTGCTATAAAATATCTTGGGGAGAGGGCTTGAGGGAAGCTAAGTAAGCTTTCGATTAAGGATTTTCTGTTCAGCTTGCAAACAATTTTCTTTTTAATGAAACCATTCAAGCTATCACATAAAACATAAAAATTACCCTTACTGTTTTGTGTATGTTCTAGAATATAGTTTAAGCATTTTTAGATTATTATTCAGTTATCATTTTTAGATTATTATTCAGTTATCACCCTTTAAATTATCCAAAACATCTTTAAGAATGTTTTTCTTAAAGGTTTTCTGCATTTTTAGATGTGATTATACTGTCATATGGGATCAATGTTTTCCTCAGGTAAATATACCTTTGGTTTTATAAGGAAAATCAATGGGAAAATACATTTAGTAGAGAAAAAAAAATCATCCAAGGACAACTGTTTTTCACAAAAACATGTGCTCCTAAGGTAAAGTACACTTAGTTTACCCTGTGATCAACTTCCTAATATTTACAGTAATAAAAATTTTTTCTTATAACCTGCCTCTTTCTGCTAAATGAAAAGTCTGATATTCAACAAATATTATTAAGATTTTGTCATATTTGGATCCTTTACTTTTGCTTGAATTTACAAGTATATCTAAAATTCTAGAATGTATAACATTCCATAGAAAATAAAGGCATACTTCAAAGGTCTACATCAGATGGAAGTTTATTTTCCTGGTTTAAAACCTACAGAACTTCATCTTTCCTCTTTTCTCGTTATTCTCACATCTCTCCTGACTAAAGAGCCATCTTCTCTGCTACACCTGCCTTGGGAACTGCCTTTTAGTTTGAAGCGTCACTTTCAGCCTTGCGTGTTTTGAAAGACAGTACAGAGACTGCTTTACAGCAGTTTTGTTTTTGTTTTTGCTTTTGTTTTTGTTTTTGTTTTGCATTAAGATTAAGGTTTACTGAGGTTTTCTACCAGCCTTTCCAGCTGCTGACTACAAAAAATTTATGCTACTGGGATTGGTGTGTAACTGACCTACCTTTGTTTGCATCATTTCCACTACAATTTTCCTGAAACTAGAAAATCCATCTTCCACTTCCAAAACCAAAAGGAAACTTTTCCTTGTCTGCAGAGACACCTGCTGGTCAAGGTTTTGAAATAACAAGTTGCCTAGCTGTACTTTTTCCATTCCACTAAGACCTTGTAGTCTATTTAAAGTGCAGGCAGTTGAAAACCACAAACCCACATCAGGAGCCAGAGAGCTGGAATCCAAATGGAAGTCAGCTCCAGGAAGCCAGATTTCTTTGTGGCCAAATAAAAAGTACAGTGGGCTAAAATAACAGTGGTGCTTAAGGCTTAGGTAACAGTCCACAACTGTGGTTTTGTGCCACCCAAGGATATCTTGTTATCCCGAGTTCTCGCGGCATTTTAAAAAGCATTCTTTAGGATGCTATTCATTTCCATTTTTTATTTTTAAAATAATTTCATTATTTTGGCATATCTAAAGAACAGCCTGGCATAATGAGGAGAAAGAGCAAGGGTTTTACTGTTGGCTTTGGGCTTTTAGTGGACTTTTCCACTTACACGATCATCTCTGAACCTCAGTTCCCTTTTCTGGAAAATCACCCCTACTTCATGGGGTTGTTAGGACAATCAACTGTCATAAATACATAGAAGGACCTAGATTACAGTCTCTCATATAATATTCACCAAAGTATTAATTTCCTCTCACTAAATGCCAAAAGCATATAAATAATAACATACTGTTTTCCAAATCACTTTAGAAAAACTAGGAATTAGTGAGAATAGAATTAGAGCTGTGAAAATGGATTAAATTCAGAGTAAAGCAAGAAAAATATAGTTTTGAATGTTTGGGTTTGGTTTACTAAACATGTATAGTTCACTCTTTGCAAGCTGGACATTTTATGATGCAACCCTGCATGTCCAATGAAAACATTCTCACTCTCACAACTTCATAAAGTACTTATTATCCGCACTTTATAAATGGTCAAGTTACTGGACCTATCTGATGATTGGCTCACACAGCCAGTAAGTGGTGAATTTCAGAAGCAAATCCAGGGTTATCAATCTCCAAACCCAGTTGTTCTTCCAAATTTTAGTGTATACCAATGTTTGTGGTCTGTTAAAAAAAAAAAGATACCAATGATTTTTTCCTCCTAAAATGTATTTAAAGTATACATGTAAGAAAAATGCTAAAATATTTATATCATTGCTATAGAACAACCTGCTTAACAATTGTGTGCATTCCCTGACTTTCTGCAGAAGTCAAGCACTTTGTGAGAACTCCATAGGAACTCAATGAGAAAGAAAAAAGTCAGTCCTGGTGACATTTTTTAATTCAAAAACTCATTTAAAATCATACATGTAAAAAAATTCCTAATTATATTTATAGTAAAGTCTTTATTTTATGCAACAATTTGCTTTTAAGAGACTAAACTATGTGATCTTTAGCTCTATTTTTCAGAATAAAATTAAAATGCATCAATTTCTTTTTATTATTAAGTTAGGGTTATAACATTGAGTTAAATTTTAAGTTAAATACAGGGGCAAAATATGATGAGGTAGGGTAATAGGGTTTAAGTCATGCCAGGCCCACCCCCAACTGTAAACCCAAGACCACATTTCAATAAAAGCTGGATGTGGAAACCAAAGTAGATATCAAATAGTCTATCCTTACACTTCACACCAACTTTAATAACAGTTTCGATTTTTCTAGCAATTTTTTTTCGATGACTTCCAAGCACCAAGAGTTTATGGATTCATTGTTTGGTAAGTCCAAATCTTAGAACAGGATACTCAAACTCCTTTGTAACCTGACCCCAACCATCTTTTTTCAGCTTCTCAAGTTTCATCTAGTTTCCCACCCCATTCTGCCTTGCCCAGAACTGCTGCAGGCTCCTTTACTATCAAAATACATTCTACACTTTCTCCTTCACCTTTGCTCTTACTTTTCCGTATGTTTGGAATACCACTGAAGCTCACTCATCTGTTATCTGAAATTCTACTATGCCTATAGGTACAGCTCAGCTCAGGATTTTTACAATTCCTTTGAAAATTAGGCAAGTTTTTTTCTGTTTCTCCTAAACATTTTGTTTATCCAGAGCACAAGCTTTGGATCTAGATTAACTAGGTTCAAATCCTGGTTCCACGACTTATTTGCTGTGTGATCTTGAGAAAATTAGTTAACCGCTCTGGTCAGTTCTTAAAATATAAAACAGCTGTTATCATCGCATCTATTTCACAAGCGTTTGGAGAGAATTAAAAAATTATTAGACTTCTGGCCAAGATGTCAAAGTAATTAAATGTTGTGTTCACCTCTTCCATGATCACATTTAAATTACAACTAAATTATAGAACAACCACCCTTGAGAACCAGCTGAAGACTAGCTGAACAGAACTCCTGGAACTAAAAATATAAAGAAGCCACCTCAAAACTGGTAAAAGGGGCAGAGACACAAAACAGACTGGCCCCACAACCACATATGGCAGTTGAGAATTGGGAGGGATATCTCGACTGTGGAGGTCCCCACTAGGGAGTGAGGGGTCCCAGCCACACACTGGGCTCCCCAGCACAGAACACCTGTGCCAGGAAGAGGAGTCTCACATCTGGCTATGACAATCAGCAGGAACTTTGTCTGGGTGAGATGAGGGCTGCTGTAGACTCAGACATCCTCTTTTTAAAGGGTTTTAGCACAGACTCACTCACTCACAAGCTCTACCAGAGGGACAGTAGCTCGAAAAGAGCCAGGGACATATGAAGAAGAACTGAATTGTCTGATGACAGGGTGAGGGCTAGAGGGGCAGCTCTTTCAGAAGCTGAAATGCTGGTAGTAACCACTATTTCTTTGATGAGCTCACCCCCACATATCCAGCAGGTGCAAGCTGGTACCAAAGCTGTCTTCATTAGACTGACTAATACTGTTCACCCCACCCTGGTGATTTTCCAAGACCGTGCTCCACTCAACTCTCGTGCCAGGTCAAACCTCTTTCAGTGCTGTTCCATACAAGTGGCTGATCTTGGCCCACACTGTGGACTTTCTTAAAATCTCTCAAAGTTCCATAACCTCAAACAAGTAGCAGCTAGCTTAAGCATATCCTGTACCTCTTGCTAAGTGGCTCCAAGCATTGCACTAGTGGTGGTAGGCCTCAGATCACAGCTTAGCCTCTTTAGGTGTCTCCAAACCCAGCACAGGAAGATGCCAAATGCAGATCACTTTGTAGCTCCTACCAGATGGCTCCAGGCCAGGCACAGGCAGTCGCAGAACCCCTCACAAGTAGCTCCAGAACCAATATACCTAGTAGTAAGCTTCAGATCACACCAGAGCACCACCCAATTAGCTCCACAAATGACACAGCCAAAGGGTGGACTCAGCAGGCACCAGAGCCCTGCTAAGGTGAATCACAGCGCATGGAATAAGCCCCCACACAATAAGTCATCACCTATAGTCATAGCCAGTCCTTACAGCCAGTCACCTGACAGTCGGTCCCACTTACTGATGTGCCAACAGCAATCAAGGCTCAACCACAACAGAAGGGCACACACAATCCACATAAGGGACACCCCTAGAGCACCTGGCTGAAGTGATTAGGGAGACTGTGCCTCTGGGCCCATAGGACACCTACTAAGTAAGGCTACTCTGCCAAGACTGAGTGACATAGTAGCTCTATCTACCACATAGAAACATACACAAGGAAGCAGCCAAAATGAGGAGACAAATAAACATATCCCAAATTAAATAACAGAACAAGATTTCAGAAAAAAAAGACTAAATAAAATGAAGGCAAGCAGTCTATCAGATGCAGAGTTCAAAACATTGGTTATAAGGATGCTGTATTAGGAAAAGAATAGATGAACTCAGTGAGAACTTACACAAAGAAATAGAAACCATAAAAAAGAACCAGTCAGAAATTAAGAATACAATACCTGAAATGGAGAATACATTAGATAGAATCAACATTAGATTAGATAAAACAGAGAATCAAATCAGCAGTTTGGAAGACATGGCAGCAGAAAATATAGGTCAAAAGAGCAACAAACAAACAAACAAACAAACAAAAACATGAGGCTAGTTTAAGGGACCTCTAGGACAATATCAAGCATAACAACATCTACATTATAAAAGTTCAAGAAGAAGAGAGAAGGAGTAAGAAATTAAAAACCTATTTGAAAAAAAAAAAAAGACAAAACTTTTCTAACCCAGCAAAGTAAATAGACATACAAGCCCAGGAAGTGAAGAGAATCCCAAACAAGAGGAACCTGAAGAGGCTTACACCAAGGCACATCATAGTTAAAATGTCAAAGGATAAAGACAAAGAGAATCTTAAAAGCAGCAAGAGAAAAGCAGTCAGTTACATATAAAGGAGCTCCCATACGACTGTGAGCTGATTTCTCAACAAAAACTTTGCAGGCCAGATGAGAATGTCACAAAATATTCAAAGTGATAAAAAGCAAAGACCTCAAACCAAGATTGCCCAGCAAGGCTATCATTTAGAATTTAAGGAGAGATAAAGCATTTCCCAGACAAGAAAAAGCTAAAGGAGTTCATAACCACGAAACCATTATTACAAGAAATGTTAAAGGGACTTCTTTAGGAAGAAAAAAAAATCAAAAATCTGAATAAAAAAATATTGCAATGCAAAAAACTCTCACTGATAAAAGCAAACATAATAAAAGCAGTGAATTGACCAACTATAAATCTACTATAAAGATTGAAAGACAAAAGTAGGAAGGTCATGTGTAATTATAACAGTAAATTAAGGGATATATATACACACAAAAAGAATTTTTAAAAATGACAAAATCATAAATGTGGAGGGAGTGAGTAAAAATGGTAGTGATTATAGAATGTGTTTGAAGTATATGACCATCAGTTTAAAAAAGACTACTATAAATGTAGCTTGGTATATATGAAGCACATGGTAACCACAAACCAAAAATCCACCAGAGATATGTAAGAAATAAAGAGAAAGGAATGTAAACACAACACTACAGAAAGTCATCAACATACAGAAGAAGAGAACAAAAGAATAAGAAAGGAACAGAGAACTATAAAAAAAATCCTAATAAAATGACAATAACTACATATTAATAATTACTTTCAATGTAAATGTGATCAAAAGATATAGGTGGCTGAATGGATAAGAACACAAAACACAGAGAACTCTAAAGATTCCACAAAAAAAAAAAAAAACTATTAGAAGTGATAAATGAATCCAGTAAAGTAGCAGGATACGAAATTAATTTTCAGAAATCAGTTGCATTTTATACACCAATAATGAACTATCAGAAAGAGATATTAAGAAAACAATCCCATTTACAATTGCATCAAAAAATAAAATACCTAGGAATAAATTTAACCAAAGAGGTAAAAGACCTGTACTCAGAAAATCATAAGACATTGAATAAAGAAAGTGAAGCAGATACAAATAAATGGAAGCATTTACCATGCTTATGGGTAGGAAGAATTAACATCGTTAAAATGTCTATATTACCCAAAACAATTTATAGATTCAGTGCAATCCCTATCAAAGGACCAATGGCATTTTTCATAAGACTGGAACAAATAATTTATATGGACCAAAAAAGACCCCAAATAGACACAGCAATCTTGATAAAAAAAAAAGAACAAAGTTGGAAGTAACATGCTACATGATACCAAACTATACTATAAGGCTATAATAATCAAAACAGCATGATATTGACATAAAAAAACAGACATATAGATCAATGAACAGAATAGAAAGCCCAGAATAAACCCATGCCAATTAATCTATGACAAAAGAAGCAAGAATATACAATGAGATTAAGACAGTATATTCAATAAATGATGTTGGGAAAACTTGGACAAATATCTGCAAAACAAAATGAAACTAGGTCACCTTTTTACACCATATAGAAGAATACACTCAAAATATACTAAAGCCTTAAGTATAAGACCCAAAACCATAAAACTCCTAGAAGAAAACATAGGCAATAAACTCTTTGACATCACTCAGCAAAGAGAAACAAAAGAAAAAATGGATATATGGGACAACATCAAACTAAAAGGTTTTTGTACAGCAGAGGAAACCATTAACAAAATGAAAAGACAACCTACTGAATGGGATAAGATATTCACCAATGATATGTATATGATAAAGGGTTAATATCCAAATATACAGGTAACTCATGCAACTTAACACCAAAAAATACTAACAGTTTGATTTAAAAATGTGCAGAGGACGTGAATAGACATTTCTCCAAAGAGGACATATGGATGGCCAATAGACATATGAAAAGATGCTCAAAGTCACTAGTCATCAGAGAAATGCAAAATAAAACTACAATGAGGTAAAAAGGAGGAAAGGAAACATGGTGGAGTGAGAGATGTCCCCAGATCTCTCCCCTTGAAACAACAATAAGCTGAACATCGAAAACTCAACAAAAAACACCCAAACTGCACACCAGCACGTCTGAGAGTGGGATCTGCGCATAAGAACTACCACAGGTCAGAACCCTGGGTGTCGGGTGGTGGACTGGGAGAAAAAAAAAGAAGCAGAGTCTCGTAGCCGCAGCTGCTGGAAATACCTGTAGGGGGAGGGGGAGGGGAGAAGGCGTGGCAAGTTCCCAGAACAGCCCTGCCTGGAAAAGCTGTGAACTCCCCACGGCTGGCCAGCAGCAGGGCCCAGTCATCAGGGAAGAAAGCAGAGAAGGGGATGGCAGAGAAACAACAGTTGATTTTTACTGGCCGTGGTTGCAAAACCAAGGCTGAGCTGTAGCTCCCAGCCCCCAAACCAGAGGGCCCCTTCCCCCATAACCTCTGAGACCTATCATCGTGGAGCCCCAGGGGAATCTGAGCAAACGCTACCAAAACTGTTGCTAACACTGACAGGAACTGAAACTGAGGGTAGCGAGCATGATTAAATATATACAAGAAAATAAAGGCATTAGTAAGGCTTTATATAAGGCAGGTATGCAAGAGGCTTAGACGCTACCTACTGGAAATCCAAAAAAAAAAAAAAAAAAAGCAACTTCTTCGGAGCAAACTAAAGAGAGACCTTTCTATAATAAATCTTCTTTCTGGAAAAACAGCAGAATACATTTCCATTAATGCTCAGCTGGAGAAATAGTCCTTTAAACACCATAAACAATCAAGGTGACAAGGTATCTCAGAAAGAAAGAGAAAAATCTCCAGAAAATAAGCTTACAGACATAGAAATATGCAACTTAAATGACAGAGAATTCAGGATGGTACTTCTGAAAAAATTCAGTGAGTTCTGAAACGAGTCATATCAACAATTTCAGGAATTGAAAAAAACGACTAGATGAGCAGAGCAATTGCAACAAAAGGAATAAAATATCTAGGAATAAATCTAATGAGACATGTGAAGGACCTATATAATAAAAACTGTAAGACCTTGTTAAAAAAAATTGAAGAAGATACAAAGAAATGGAAAAATATTCTGTGTTCTTAGATTGGAAGAAGCAACATAGTTAAAATGACCATATTACTTAAAGCATTATATGGAGTTAATGCAACCTCCATCAAAATCCCAATGGCATTTTTTAAAGAAACGGAACAAAAA